>CM061142.1:773299532-774499532 GCA_030789695.1 Scilla litardierei | reverse complement strand
TAACCGCCTCCGCCCAAAAAGACTATGACAACCCCGCATGAAGCCATATGCATCTTGCCCTCTCCAAGAATTCTATTCATCCTCTCGGCTATGCCATTTTGTTGAGAATTCTTTGCTACGGTGAAATGCCTTTTAATCCCTTCATCTTTTCCAAAATAATAGAAACTTTCTATCTCGGTATTCACCCCCATTGTGACTTCTCAAGCACTTCACTTTTCTTCCCATTTGGTTTTCAGCTTTCGCCTTTCACTTCTTGAACTTGGAGAAGACTTTGGACTTCTACTTTATAAAATACACCCAAACTTTCCTTGAGAAGTCATCAATAAACATCACAAAGTAGGAAGCTCCACCTTTTGACATAACCGGCCTCGGTTCCAACACATCGGAGTGAATGTAGTCAAGGATGCCTTTGCTCTAGCATTCTACCTTTGTAGTATTGAAAGACACATTCCTTTGTTTACCCGCCAAACAAAACTTGCATAAATTGAGCTTGAATGTCTTCATTCCCTTCAACAAATTCCTCTTGTAAAGTTCACGCATGTCCTTCTCGCTCATGTGTGCCAACCGCATATGCCACAACCTACATTCATCACAATCATCATCTTTCTCCATTTTAGAGATTGAGGCACCACCTAAAATGGTTTCTCCCACGAGCTTATAAAGATTGTTGGCCACTCTTGTACCCTTCATTAGTACCAAGACACCTTTAGACACCTTGAGAATATCATCCTTTCCCTTGAAAGTGCATCCCTTAGCCTCAAGCATGGCCAAAGAAATGAGGTTCTTCTTGAGTGCATTCCAATTGTCTTACACTGTGCATCATTTTCCATCAACACGGAACCACCAACGGTCTCATAAGTGTCAAACCATTCTCGATTTGGACACGTATGATAAGAATAACCGGAATCTAAAATCCATGTATTTGAGGATTTACCTTCAGAGAGGGAGAGGAGTTCAGCTTCACCTTCGGAAGCCACACTAGCCAAATCATCCTTTGACCGCTTCCCCTCCCTTTGCGGTAACCACGCCTTGCGATCTCACTTGAAGTGCCCTTTGCCCTTGCAGTAGTAACATGCAACATCTTTCTTGCTCCTTGACTTGAACCGGGAGTTGTTTGTCTTGCTTTTGGCTCTTTTTTTGCTTCTACCTCTATCACTCGATTCCCCTTTAACTAGGAGAACTTCCACATTGGAATCACCCTTCGAGAATCTTTTCCTTACGGCATTCGAGATAATATCTTGGGCCACCTCTTCAAACTTGAGAGTCTATTTCCCATACAATAGAGTAGTAAAAAAGTGGTCTTGAGAGTCCGGACGAAAACTCATCAACAAAAGAGACTTGTCTTCATCATAAAATTTCACATCCAACCTCAAGATGTCACAAATCATCATATTTAAGATGTTCACGTGTTCAAACGCATCCTTGTCTTCTTCCATATTCAAACCACAGAGTTGCTTCTTCAAGTGTAGCTTGTTTGATAAAGACTTCCCCATGTAAAGTTTCTCAAGCTTTTCCCATAGATCCTTTGCCGTTTCCTCTTCACTAACGTTATATAAAACATCATCCGAGAGATACAATTGTATTGCACTCACTGCCCTTTCATCTAGATCGTCCCATTCTTCATCATCGATCTTCTCCGGCTTCTTTGTTTTCCCCAACAAAGCAACCTTGAGTCCTTGTTGTATAAGAATATTCCTTACCCTTATTTTCCATAATCCGAAGTTT
Organism: Scilla litardierei; assembly: GCA_030789695.1. Taxonomy (NCBI): domain Eukaryota; kingdom Viridiplantae; phylum Streptophyta; class Magnoliopsida; order Asparagales; family Asparagaceae; genus Scilla; species Scilla litardierei. The sequence goes on along the minus strand of CM061142.1, from coordinate 774,497,807 downwards.
ATACGACCATCAAAATTTGCCACCTTAAACTTAACACCACCGGAAGTGGAAGTTCCTATAAAGGACATTTGTCAAACACCTTGTGTGCACCAAAATTTCGCAACTCACAAACCCAAAAATTGACGAAATCTCTTCACCCAAAATGCTCCAAATGAGTAGCGATAAGGAACTATCCCGTATATTTAAATATTTGTGCAGAGTATATGAGAATAAGGGATACTCCAACAAGATACATATAAAAAGCTATCAAACATCAACGTTTTTCTTCAGAAAATAGAGAGATGTTCTGATATGCTCTTTGTGTACTGTCCAACCTTTCGGAATTAGCTTGTCTGTGTCATATTTGTGTATATGTCAGTGTGTTAGTGTCCATGCTTCACAACATTACGTGCCAATATAAAAAGCTACCAAACATCAATATAACAATTTGTGAATTTAGGGGCAAAGGTTATCCTTTCTGCTCGCAATGTAGCGGAGCTTGAGCGAGTTAAACGTGAACTTGTTGGTAAGTTTTCCTGTGTTGAGATATTGCATTCTACCTTGAAAGGATAAATGAATGTTGGTGTTTTGTGAACATGTTTTTTACTCTTTTGCTGGTAAATGAATAGCTAAGCACCCGTCTGACAGAGTTGAGATATTGTCTTTGGAAATGGTGGAAGTGGGTCAATTATTGACGGAATGGTAATTAGAGAATTTTCTTTCTTCTATACTCTTGTATTTTGTACAAATACTTGTTTATGTATGGAATGGTAATTATATGGTTAGATCGAAAGCTATGAATGAACCGAAAGGATTCAAAGATTGGGACTTGTTTATGTGTTTTTAAACCATACTGTTTACGGGTGTTTTCTCACCACGGGTTGATAGTCTGGAGGCTGGATGTCGTCACTGTCACGTGAGCCGGAGATGACCTTTGGGGTCGTTCGGCGGCGCGTTCACTCGAGTGGGAAGGCACGGATCCGTGCTTCGGTGTGCCGAGGGGTAGACTCGGCGGGACGACAACCTCCGAGATCGGTTGAAGGCGTGTTTGCTCGATGAGGGACGTGCGGATCCTCGCGTCAGCTTGCCGAAGGATAGCCTCGGCAGAGCGACGACCTCCTGGTGGTGGAGATGAGCGAGCTCGGGGACGAGGGCGCTCGACTCCGGCTGGGAAGTGCTGAGGGGAAGCCTCGGCGCCGCTGGATCTCCTGGACTTGAATAGATGAGAGAGCTCGTCAGGGGGTCGGACTTTGGTTCCGACCAATTCCCCTCCGATACCAAAGTCAGATCTGGTCTGATAGGTGCTCGGTGGGATTGGGCTTGGCTCGCGGAGAGACCAATCACCGTTCCTCGGGCCGAGCTATGGAGGAGAAGTATGTAAAGGTGGAAGAAGGTGTAAGAGTTCGTCTGGGATACCTCCATTGTAGATCTCAGAGATCCACCTGGTGATGATGCCTCTACCCTCCTCATATAGGCGAGCCCCCTAGTAATGGGCCATCATGAGACATCATTGCCGTCCTTGATGAGGACGTGCCCCTGGGGAAACATTGATCCCCATAATTGTCATGTTTTTATGATGGGATGAATGCCATGAAGGTGGAGTTATGGCCATGTGTGGTTGCCATAATTGGCGGGCCATGCTGGCTGGAGTGATGGCATTGGGTTGTTGTCATATTTGGCGAGCCATGATGGCTAGAGTGATTCCTCGATTTGGGCCACGATTTCCTCCACTATGGAAGTTGGCAGTCTTTTGGGCCTTCATCTTGGGTGGAGAAGCGCGACCCACCCGTGAGATCCTTGGGCCGGAGCCTACGGCCGTAGTAGGCTGGTTGACTGGTCATGGTTGACTTGGCTCCTCCGGGTCCGGTCAAAACGGTCGTATCACATACCTACCAATCATAATTTGAACCATATCGATAATGAGTCTGAACATCATTTCTCATACATGCAAAAGATCCAGACAAGAGCAACTTTTGATTGATCAACGAATAATATTTTCTTTAAGCACATGTTAACTAAAACTGAAAGTGACCATCCAATTTTTCAAGAAAAATAAGAAGAATCTGTTGTTTTTTGTGATTCAAGTCTCATGTGTGAAGGTTTCTCAGGCGACTCGGTCGAGAGCAGTAAGAAAAATTAAGTGGTGTGGAGTTTTTCGCCAACTCAGGCGACCTCCTACTCAGTCGAGTAGGGGGCTGCTCGGTCGAGTAGCCTGCTACTCGGTCGAGCTACAGTAGGATTCTGATGGTCTCAGAAATTCAAGAGCTCGCTGTTTGGGAGAGCTATGTAGGGTACCTACTCGAGCCGAGTAGCTATGCTACTCAATCGAGTTGATTCGAATCCATCCAACGGCAGCAGCATCACACATCAGCTCGGTTGAGCAGCCCGAGCTGGGGACCGACTCGGGCCGAGTCTGCGCGGGGCTAGACGACGCGGCCGACGGCCAGGATCTGTTTTCTCCGTTTTTGGGGGTTCCTACTTAAAACTAATTATTGTTTTAGATTAGGTTAAGCCTCTATTTGATATCTAGAGTTCTTGGAGAGCCTTGAGCCATCTCTTTGGAGATTTCATGTGAGCGATTAGGGTTTTGATGTTTGATAGAGAATGCGAGTGATTTCTTCTTTACTCCTTTGATTTCTTCTTCCATGAGTGAGATTGTGAGGGCTTGTGCTATTGGCCAAGTTATTACTCACGTGAGTGGAAGAAAGATTGTAACCCTAAGATTGGATCTCTCTGATAGTGGAATCATCTCAGATTGCTGGATATAGGTTGTTTACAACCGAACCAGGGTAATTCTCTTGTGTCTGTGTTTGATTTGATTGTTGCTATTATTCGTTTGCTACTTTCTATTGCAAGGTCGTAGGGTTTATTGTTGTGTGAATTTGGATTCTTTTGCTAGCCCTAAATTTCTGATCAGTTTATTAGGGTTGGTATTCTGCTTGGATCCTAAGGCGTGTTTCCGCCGTTGTCACAATCTCCAACAAGTGGTATTAGAGCTTGTGGTTCGTTTGCAAAGGAAGTTAGTGGCGAAAAGATGGTGTCTTTAGCAACATTGAACATTGAGAAGTTCACCGGCCGGAATGATTTTCGAATCTGGCAGACGAATGTGAAGAGTGTTTTGATGCAGATGGGATGTTACCAGATCGTATTCGATGTGTCGAATATCGATAAGGTGGTGAAAGAATCCGCTAAGGCGGAGATGGAGAGGAAGACCTATAACGCAATTCAGTTGTCGTTATCAGATAATGTTCTCAGGGAAGTCTTAGATGAGGCTATGGCATCTGACATGTGGAAGAAGCTTGAGGGACTATATATGAAGAAATCCTTCACGAGTCGCCTATATCTACTTCAGCAGCTGTATACTCTCAAGATGAAATCTGGATCAGCGGTAAAGGATCACTTGGATGAGTTGAAATGGATAGTGCTGGAGTTACGAGGTATGGATGTGAAGATTGAGGATGAACAACAAGCGGTTATCTTGTTCTGTTCATTTCCTGAGGAGTATAGTCAATTTGTTCGGTCGATGATTTATAACCGAACAACTCTCACAGTGGAAGAGGTGAAAGTAGCGCTTCACACCGAGCAACTATGTAGCAAGGTTCAAGGCTGAGAACATGTGAATAACCGCGAGGAGGCATTGCATGTGAGGGGCCGATGTGAAAGGAGAGGAGGTTACAAATGACCGCTCCAAATCGAGACATTCACTGGATAGGTGTGCGAATATCACATGTTTCAATTGTCAGAAGAAGGGTAATTTTTCAAACCGGTGTTCTAACAAAGTTAGGAAGAAAGGAAAGGAGGCCGAGAAAGAGTCCGGTTCGGCATCTTTGGGGATTGATGGTGAGCAAGTCCGTGATGAAGGTAGAGATACCAAGATGTTTGCTGCAGGGATTGCATGTGATGCAAATATTGTGTGGCTCATGGATAGCGGTTGCTCATATCATATGAATCCTCATAGGAGTTGGTTCGCTACTTACCGTCCCAAGGAAGATGGATGTTCAATCCTCATGGGGAGCAATGCAGTGTGCAAGACTGCCGATATTGGAACCGTCCATATCAAGATGCATGATGTCATAGTGCGTACACTAGCCGATGTGAGGCATGTCCCAGATCTGCGGAAGAGCCTAATCTCCATAGGTGTATTGGACAATACCGGATGTAAGTCGGTCTTTGAAAAAGACGAACTAAGAGTCTCCAAATGAGCCATGGTTGTGATGAAGGGAAGGAAAGTGGGAAACTTATATGCCCTTCAAGGTACCACAGTTGAAGGTGAAGCAGACGTAAGCACTACGAGCATAGTTTCTGGAGATTCAGCCAAGTTATGGCTTTATAGTTTGGGGCATACATGTGACAAAACCCTCGATGTACTCCGAAGAAGAAAACTGATTGGAGCCTTGAATGAGAGTGTACAATTCTACGAATCCTGTGTGTACGGAAAGATGACAAAGGTGCAGTTCAACACGGGGAAGCATACTACCAGACGACCACTTGACTATGTGCACACAGATGTGTGGGGATCGTGCATAGAGCCATCAAGAGGAGGAGCTAGGTATTTTGTCTTATTCATTAATGACTACTGTCGCAAAGTTTGAATGTACTTAATGAAGTTAAAGGACAAGACATTTGACATGTTCAGAGAATGGAAGGCCATGGTAGAGAAGCAAACCGGAAAGCATGTGAAGATGCTGAGATCTGACAATGGAGGTAAGTATACCTCAAGGGAGTTTAGAAATTTCTGCAAACTCAATGGAATCTGCCATCATTTTAGATCACCGGGATATCCATAGTCTAAGGGTGTGGTGGAGTAGATGAATCAGACATTGTTGGAGCTGGTGAGATGCTTGAGGTACTCAGCCGGTTTGGGGAAGAAAATCTAGGGTGAAATCCTTACCCCTGCAGTTCACATTGTGAACAGATTTCCATCAGTGGCTATAGGTTACAAGATTCCTAAGGAACTGTGGAGTGGTGAAGCTGGGGACTATTCTTACTTGCGCATTGTGGGTTGCCCGGCGTATGTGCACGAGAGGGGCACCAAATTGGATCCAAGAGCAAAGAAGTGTATCTTTCTTGGATATGGCCACGGCATCAAGGGTTATCGCTTGTGGGATCCAGAGGGTCAGAAAGCTATTGTGAGCCGACATGTCACTTTTGATGAGGATGCAATGCTCAGGGCGGAGCATTCTCATTCAAAAGAGGACACGTTCGCAGAGAAGATTTTAACGGATAGAGTCAATCTTTCGGTCCAGCCCACTCAGTGACCAGGCAAAGAGTTGATGGTCGACGTCCCAGTTGAGGGAGATGATGAGGTCCATGGTGAGGACCAAGTGCAAACACACGAGTCATCTCCGGTACGTGTTGACACCTATGCAGGTGATGATGGAACGCGGAGATCGAAGAGGGTGAAGAAGGTGCCAGAGAGATTTGGAGCATGGGATTATGCGGGATATTCTTTCGATGATATGGCATCTTATGCACTCAACCTAGAGCATGAGGAGCCGTTGACATATGGTGGAGCCTTAATATCAGGTGATGCCGCTCAGTGGCAAGGAGCTATGGAGGAGGAGATGGAGTACCTTCACCGGAATGACACATGGGAGTTGGTGCAGTTCCCAGCGAGAAGCGTGCCATTGGTTGTCGTTGGATATACAAGGTAAAGGAAAGCTCAACTCAAGATGGAAATGAAGTCAGGTATAAGGCAAGGTTGGTAGCCAAGGGGTTTGCACAACGGAAAGGAGAAGACTACAGAAAGATATTCTCGTCGGTTGTGCGGCATACATTCATTTGGATGTTGTTGGCGCTAGTTGCTAGCAGGGACATGGAGTTGGAACAACTCGATGTTAAGACCGCCTTCCTGCATGGAGATCTTGATGAAGAAATCTATATGCAACAGCCTGAGGGGTTCAGAGTTGAGGGAAAACAGACCTTGGTATGCAGGTTGAAGAAATTGTTTTACGGGTTGAAGCAATCACCCAGGCAGTGGTATAAAGGATTTGATAGCTTCATGATGGGAGTAGGCTTTAAAAGGAGCATCAAGGATCAATGTGTGTATGTGCGTACACTTGAGAATGGATTGAAGATCTATTTGTTACTCTACGTGGATGACATGCTTATTATTTCTAATAGCTTGTCTGAGGTGAAGAAGCTGAAGGCAAAGCTTGGGCAAGAGTTCAACATGAAGGACTTGGAGCGCTCAAAGAAGATTCTTGGAATGGAGATTTTCCGAGATAGGAAGAAGCATGAGCTGAGATTGTCACAGAAAGGGCACATTCAGAAGGTGCTAGTCCGCTTTGGGATGGAGAGTGCGAACCCGTGACAACACCTTTTGGAGCTCATTTTCAGCTGTCGGCGACTCAATCGCCAAGCACCGATGATGAGAAAACATACATGTCTCAGGTGCCATATACGAGTGCAGTGGGAAGCTTGATGTACGCGACAGTTTGCATGCATCCAGATATTGCATAGGCCGTGGGAGTGGTTAGCAGGTATATGGCTAATCCAGGCAAGGAGCATTAGCATGCCATCAAGTGGATTCTGAGATATCTGCGAGGCATGGCAAGTGTCGGGATTCTCTATGGGAGAGGAGACGGAAAGGTGCTGACAAGATACTGCGATATTGATTATGCAGGTGATAGAGATAGGCGACGATATACCACAGTGTATGTGTTCACTTTGGGCACTGCAGTGGTATCGTGGAGGTCGATCTTACAGTCTGTGGTTGTGGTATTGACCACAGAGGCCGAGTTGATTGCAGCTGTGGAAGCTGTGAAGGAGACCAAGTATTTGAGGAGTCTTCTGAGAGATTTGGGGGTGCCGCAGAATTCATCACATGTGCATTGTGATAGCCAGAGTGCCATTCATCTGGTAAAGCACCAGGCATACAGTTCGAGGACGAAGCATATTGAGGTGTGTGATTCCTTCCTTGAGTTGGAGAAGAAGGAAATAGAGCTTCAGAGGATCCCGACTGAGAAGAAACACGTAGACATGTTTACCAAGCTAGTTCCCGCCATCAAGCTCCAGGTATGCCTGGAGCTGATTTCCTAGTTGGCTTAGGTGGAACCGGAGGGCGCGTGTTTCGAGACGATGGTGATAATTAGAGAGAGGGTCATGTCGTGCAGCGTGGAGGTATAGGAGTATTGGTGATGAGATTTGAATCAAGGTAGAGTGTTGTTTTTTGTGATTCAAGTCTCAAGTGTGAAGGTTTCCAGGCGACTCGATCGAGTAGCATGCTACTCGACCGAGCTACAGGAGCAGTAAGAAATAGTACGTAATGGGGAGTTTTTCATCGACTCGGACAACCTTCTACTCGGTCGAGTAGGGAGCTACTCGGTCGAGTTACAGTAGGATTCTGATTGTCTCAGAAATTCGAGAGCTCGCTGTCTGGGAGAGCTCTGCAGGGAATACTTACTTGGGCCGAGTAGATATGCTACTCGACCGAGTCGACTCAACTCCACCCAGCAGCAGTAACAGTTCAGATCAGCTCGATCGAGCAGCCCGACCTGGGGACCGACTCGGGTCGAGTCTACGCGGGGCCAGACGACACGGTCGACGGCGAGGATCTGTTTTCTCCATTTTTGGGGGTTCCTACATAAACCTAGTTGTTGTTTTAGATTAGGTTAAGCCTCTATTTGATATCTAGAGTTCTTGGAGAGCCTTGAGGCACCCCTTTGGATATTTCATGTGAGAGAGAGTTTGATAGAGAAGGCGAGTGAATTCTTCTTTACTCCTTTGATTTCTTCTTCCTTGAGTGAGATTGTGAGGGCTTGCGCTATTGGCCAAGTTATTACTCACGTGAGTGGAAGCAAGATTGTAACCCTAAGATTGTATCTCTCTGATAGTGGAATCATCTCGGATTGCTGGATGTAGGTTGTTTACAACCGAATCAGGATAATTCTCTTGTGTCTGTGTTTGATTTGATTGTTGCTATTATTTGTTTGCTACTTTCTATTGCAAGGTCGTAGGGTTTATTATTGGGTGAATTGGGATTCTTTTGCTAGCCCTAGATTCCTGATCAGTTTATCAGGGTTGGTATTCCGCTTGGATCTTAAGGCATGTTTCCGCCGCTGTCACAATCTCCAACAAGTGGTATCAGAGCTTGTGGTTCATTTGCAAAGAAAGTTAGTGGCGAAAAGATGGTATCTTTAGCAACATTGAACGTTGAGAAGTTCACTGGCCGGAATGATTTTTTAATCTGGCAGATGAAGGTGAAGAATGTTTTGATGCAGACAGGATGTTACCAGATCGTATTCGATGTGTCAGATATCGATAAGAAGGTGAAATAATCCGCTAAGGCGGAGATGGAGAGGAAGGCCTACAGCACAATTCAGTTGTCGTTATCAGATAATATTCTGAGGAAAGTCTTAGATGAGGCTATGGCATCTGACATGTGGAAGAAGCTTGAGGGACTATATATGAAGAAATCCTTCACGCGTCGCCTATATCTGCTTAAGCAACTGTATACTCTCAAGATGAAATCTGGATCAGCGGTGACGGATCACATAGATGAGTTGAACCGGATAGTGCTGGAGTTGCGGGTTATGGATGTGAAGATTGAGGATGAACAACAAGCGGTTATCTTGTTGTGTGTATTGCCTGAGGGTATAATCAATTTGTTCGGTCGATGATTTATAACCGAACAACTCTCACCATGGAAGAGGTGAAAGCAGCGCTTCACACCGAGAAACTATGTGGCAAGGTTCTAGGTAGAGAACATGTGAATAATCACGAGTAGGCATTGCATGTGAGGGGCCGACAGGAAAGGAGAGGAGGCTGCAACAAGAACAATGACCGCTCCAAGTCGAGACATTTGCAGGATAGGTATGCGAATATCACATGTTTCAATTGCCAGAAGAAGGGTCATTATTCGAACCGGTGTCCTAACAAAGTTTGGAAGAAAGGCAAGGAGGCCGAGAAAGAGTCCGGTTCGGCATCTTTGGGGATTGATGGTAAGCAAGTCCGTGATGAAGGTAGAGATACCGAGATGTTTGTGTCGGATCCTGACAAAACAAGGACGTTAGGATCGAATAATAAAGTCGAGACTTACGCTTGCGTACGCGGCACCGTAATCTCGGAACTTCGCCCTCGGATTCGCCACAACGGTCGATACTTCGTCACGGAGGATCGAAGCAGAGTTTCACCTGCCTAAATCTCTAACTAGAAGAGGATTTTAATGGAAGGGAGAAGAAGAACATAAGATGCCTTATGCAAACTTATGGCATAGAAAGTGTAGTTTGAATGCCTTACCCTTGGGTCCTATTTATAGGCTTTAGGGGTAGTTATTGTAGGAAATAACCAATTATAAGCTTATTAGCCTATATTAACAAATTCATTTATCCTCTTCTCCATTCACTTATCAAGTGCCTTTATGCACTTATAAAGTGACTTTTTCCACTTATCGAGTGGCCCTTTTCACACGAGAAAAGGTTCCATTCGTGCACGCCTTCATGCACGCGACATCTGAGGTCAGTATACCCTCATACATCCCCTCATGGGTGCATTCATGTCGTCCATATCCAATATCTTCCACTCACACTTGAGGGGATTGTAAGGAAACATCTTTCCTTTAACTCTTCTGTTTATCATACCGAGAAATAGGCCGTGTGACCGTCATGCGTATAGAGTCCGCTGTTGTGCACTTGTTAGAGATACACAACACTCCTCGAGGTGCAAAGTTGAGTAGATCAACGCATGCTTTACCCTAGATTATTTCTTCATATTTCTTATACTTAATATTCAACAATTGAATCCCATCTGGATTACAATTGGCTGGCCAGCTTTGAATCTCTAAAGTCCAAATGTGAATATGAAATTAATCTTCCTCTTCTTGCGATCCTTTCGATCTTGACTTGACTCGCTTTTCTAACATGCCCCACCGGACCGAATTAACCATAGTCCATAAGCAACATGCTAAGATAGCAATCACCCAGTCAAATCTTAAGGAACTAATTAGAGTCCATAAGGGTAACGAGTTAAGACCCATGTGGTCTTTGGGTCTCACATAATAGTAAACACAATTACTATTCTAACCCAATGGTCAAAATGCATACGTAGTATGAATACGTATTACAACATCACTCCTTTCCCAGGGAGCGTATGTCTTAATGATATTGTAAGGATGATAACCAGACACCACAATGTCTGGCTTTGAGTCCCTTTTACTACTCAAAAATAATCTTTTGGACTCACATCCCGCATAAGACAGATATGATTTAAGAATCCTCTTTGATCTTTTGTAAGCATCCATATGATGCAGATCTTTCATACGACCATTTTGTTTAAGTCATGACTCTAAATCGTCCGTCTGACGATTTTGACTTTAAACAGGTCTCATCTTTATTTTACCCGTCTGATAAAATAAAGGCGGTTGCTCAAGTGAGAGAGCCAACCTTAATCTATCTGACATACTAAAATTCAGCTGAGATTTCAAAAATGTACACAAACATTTAAAGAATTCATATGCAATGTTGAAAAAAGAACTTATTCTTTTATTAAATTTGATCATTTACAGACATGGGAATTTACATTGGTACAACTCAGCTCTTACGCAATCCTTGAGATGATAAGTGTTTGTAAAACACATCTCTGGGGATCGCCTTCGTAAGCGGATCTGCTATCATCTCATGCGTATATATGTACCTTATGTCTACCTTCTTGGTCTTATCATAGTCTTTTGCAAATTTGTAGCGGATATCTATGTGTTTGGTCTTACAATGGAATTTAGGATCTTTGACATAGGCTATAGATGCTTGAATGTCGCTGTGTATAGGTACTGCACCTGAGTCACTTGCATCAATTAGCCTGTCTAAGAACTTCCTAAGCCAAACAACCTCTTGGAATGCCATGCTAAATGCTACAAACTCGGCTTCCATAGTTGAAAGTGCGATGCAAGATTGTTTCTTGCTACTCCAGGATATTGCACCAGATCCGAGTAGAAAAACATATCCTGAGGTCGATCGTCGCTCATCGAGATCACCCGCCCAATCAGCATCAGTGTAGCCTTCGAGCCTCAAGGCGTCTCCTTGATAGCATAAAGCATAGTCCGCAGTTCTCTTAAGATACCGCAATATCCTCTTAACCGCTTTCCAGTGTACTTGCCCTGGATTGGATTGGTAACGACTTACCATTCCAACGGTAAAACAGATGTCCGGTCTTGTACACATCATAGCGTATATAAGACTGCCAACTGCACTGGAATATGGAACTTTTTCCATAATTTCCTTTTCCTTTTGGTTCTTTGGACACGATTTCAGACATAAATTGTCGCACTTGCTTATAGGAGTATCAATGTACTTGCAGTCCTGCATATTAAAACGTTCTAAAACCTTCTTTATATAAGTCTCCTGTGAAAGAGAAAGAAGTTTCTTCGAACGATTCCTTGAAATATTAACTCTAAGGATATATGCGGCTTCTCCCATGTCTTTCATCTCAAAAACTGATGAAAGCCAAGCCTTGATATCCATCACAAAGCCCTTGTCATTTCCGGCTATTAAAATGTCATCTACATATAGAGACATAATAACGTACTTGCTCTTAATCCTCTTGATATATACGCAGTTGTCTTCATCAAGCATGGAAAAACCATTTGATAAGACAACATCTTGAAATCGTATATACCATTGCCTCGAGGATTGTTTAAGACCATATATAGACTTACGAAGTTTACAAACCTTATGTTCTTTTCCTTCTTTTACAAACCCTGTTGGTTGTTCCATATAGATCTCCTCGTCCAATTCTCCATTAAGAAAGGCAGTCTTTACATCCATTTGATGTAATTCGAGGTCTAAGCAAGATACCATAGCCAGAATCAGACGAATCGAGGTAAAATGGACAACAGGTGAGAAGGTCTCTTCGTAGTCTATCCCTTCCTGTTGCGTAAAACCTTTCGCGACAAGGCGAGCTTTATATCTGTCAATAGAGCCATCAGCCTTATGCTTGATCTTGAGAACCCATTTGTTCCCAATAGCTCTACGTCCTCTGGGTAAGTCAACTAAGTCCCAGACTTATTTGTCTTTCATGGATTCCAACTCTTCCTTCATCGCTTCCATCCATTTGTCTTTCGCAGGGCATGATACGGCCTGTTTGAAAGTAGCAGGCTCGTCATCATCTTGTAGTAAAGTCATAAAGGTATGCGGAAATTCATCCTCAAATCTTAGAGGAGCCAACCTTGTACGACTACTACGTCATATTTGAGATTCTTCAAGTCCTTGTTGACTCGAATTTAGATCAATTCTAATATCACTCCCACTTGGAATGTCGTTAGAAATGTTCCCACTTGGATCATTATTCCCGTATGGAATATGATAAGTGTCATTCGTATCATCCATTGGTGAAGTTTGAAACGTATTTTCTTCTTCACCAAGAATTCTCCCACTCGAATGAGGTAATCCTCCTTGATCATTAATCTCAAATAGAGATAAGTCCTGACTTATCTCGCCCTGTCTTGGAAACTCTTTTTCCAAGAAAGTGACATCCCTCGACTCAAACTCAATTAGACCTCCATTGTCTTCCTGACTAACGAAAACATAACCTTTGGAGTTTTCTGCGTATCGTATAAAGATACATTTCCTTCCCCTTGGCCCAAGTTTGCCATACTTATGGGAGGAAATATGTGCGTAGGATGCACATCCCCAAGGTTTTAAAATGTTTAAGTCAGGAGACTTTTGGTTCCACAACTCATAAGGAGTGGAGCTAACTGATTTCGAGGGTACGCGGTTCAAAATGAAAGTGGCCGTTAATAATGCATCACCCCAAAAGGTGATTGGCAAGTTAGCTTGCGCCATTACTGAACGGACCATTTCCATTAAAGTCCTATTTCTCCTTTCAGCAACACCATTTTGTTGAGGAGTATATGGCATAGTTACCTGATGTACTATGCCCTTTTCATCACAAAGTTCCTTAAAACTTGTTGATTGATATTCACCGCCCCTATCGGTTCGCAAGACCTTAATCTTGCGATCTAATTGATTCTCCACTAAACTCATATAGTTTTTAAAGCATGTTAATGCTTCACTTTTGTGGGATATCAAATAGATATGTCCGAATCGGGTGAAATCATCAATAAAAGTGATGAAATAGGACTTCCCGCGTCTTGTCTTGACATTCATCGAACCACATATGTCCGAATGGATGAGCTGTAATGGAACCTCGGCCCTTGTGCCGGTTCCAAACGGCTTGCGACAAGATTTTCCCACAAGGCAATGTTCGCAGGTCGACATTTCAACCATTGAAACATTGGATAGAAGGCCACGTTTGGCAAGTCTATCCATTCGTTTTGGTCCAATATGACCAAGCCTTGCGTACCAACAAATTATATTAGACTCATAAGTCGAAGAATTTGTAACAAGGAAATTTCATTACAAAATGAAGAGTCATACATTGTATTTAATACAATAAATCCTTTAAATACATACCCAGTACCAATTAAGGAATTATTACAACACAATTCCACTTTACAATCATGAAAAAACCAGCTATAACCAAGACCCATTAACACGACCACAGATATTATATTCCTTCGAATATCTGGAGCGAAGAGAACATCATGAAGTAGGAGATGTAGGAAGATATATGCCCATAAGGCAATTTATCTTGATTATACGTCTTGTTCATACCGTATATGGTACGTATTACTCTAAGTATAAAATCATTTGTATTAATATACTTAGATAATATCCATAGACTTATAGTTAGGTCCTTTCATATCTAGATGAGATCTCGATTATGAGTAAGTATGCGACCGAATAGAAACGTTAGTCTTAAACGGTTCGTGATCGTAGATATGTCGAGAACTGGATATCGACACATCGAAAAGATCACTGTGTCTTCGTCTTACCTTCGGGTAATGATGATCTCATAGTCATTCGACTTGGCGAAGTCGGAGACGAGACACAGGTGCTCATTGGAGAATGAGTTCACTGAACGACCAAGTTAGAGTTATTAAATGGTTAACTTTAATGATCTGTCTTTAATAACTCTAGGGTGATGATATGTTAGTTGATCCTTAAGACCTGAAGTCATCTGTACAAACCTGTGAGCGGATGGTATAGCTTAGACCCATGATCTAGCTTCGAGGACCAATCCTGCTGAAAGATCTTAGGTTGGGCTGCACCTGAAGCTCCCAAGGTGAGTAAGTGACTAAGATGGGATTCGTCACTTCCATTAAAGGGAAGTTAGTGATATAGGCTCAGTACAGTCTTTATGTTAATCCTCGGCCGGGGTACGTTGCAAGTAGTACAACGTGTATACAATAAAGACCGCCGTATACTGACCAATGTTGTGTAACAGGGTTGACAGTAAACCATACCCTAGGCCAACAATAACATAGTCTTGACGAAGGGATTTTAGCTAACGGAATTCATCACTGACACAGCCAATGCAAACCCTATGATACTTTTGTCAAAGGGTCGATCACGTTATGATGACTCTGAAACAGGGACGACAGCTACTGCTCGTAGTGACCGTCGTCTAGGGGTTTCGAGCCCCAACCTGTAGTAAGGTCAGGCTGTAGGGTCTCACACCGAGTAGTGCTCATGTCTTAGTAATAGGAATATAGAATAGAGAGAAATATCATTTGATGATATTCACAAGTTAAGTTGTGAAAGTTAGTCGCACAACGTTGCATTAGATGCTAATTTTGACTAAACGTGTTGTAAATTAGTTACGACGAATTTATTAGGAACAAACTTGTTGGAAAGGGTTACCTGGATGACGGGATCGTCCCGGTCTAAACACAGGTTCAAACCGCGTCCAAATCGGAGCTCAAACGAGCCCAGAAACACAGAAAGAGTTCAAGGGGAAGTGGGTTAGACCCACTGGGCCAAAAGGCCCATGTGCAAAGGCAAAACGGGCGACGCCCACTGGCTGCAACGGGCGCACGCCCGTTGCACAGCGGGCACGGCCCGCTGCAGCAGCGGGCGTGGCCCGCTGTGTGCAGCGGGCGGGCGCCCGCTGCACAGCGGGCCAGCGCCCGCTGTGTGCAGCGGGCGGGCGCCCGCTGCAGCAGCGGGCGGCCCGCCCGCTGCAGCAGCGGGCGGGCGGCCCGCCCTTGCTCCCTTGGGCAGGCGCGCCCGCTAAGCCTAGCGGGCGTGCCCGCAACTTAAGTCAAATTAGGGTTTTTTGAAACCCCTAATGACAGCTACGAATTTTGAGAAATTGCTAAACTTTGAGCAATTGTTTGAGGGGTCAAACGAAGTCGAAATTCGTTACCGTCAGTTCCTACGCGTTCACCATTCCAAGCTTTTCTGATTGATAGCTTGTTTGGTGTCTGAAGTTTAGTATACGAGGAGAATTAATTAGTTAAAGTTTGGCTTTGTGAAAGGCTAACTTTAAGTTGAAATTAAGCCAAATGGCTTAATTGAATTTTCTCTTCATAGGGATTGTCCCACATTGCCCGCAACGAGAGGATGAGTGCTCACTCCCTATATAAATAGGGGTGCACTCTCCTCGTTGAAACACACACCAGTCAACAATCGAGTAACTCCAGATTTTTAGAGCAAGCTCGATCGGCGACTAAATCTCTCTCTCTATTTTCCTATTCTCCGGAGTAGTCCTAGCATGACTACAAAGGGGGTTTGGATCTGATCCGGACGTCTAAGACGCGGGTTCTTCTCAAGTGAAACTTTCTACCGCGTGTGATCGGCTCGGAGGCGAAAGCAGCTCGGGCGGATCGGTGCGAGGGTGCGAGGCGGCTCAGGGAGATCGGGTAAACGCGGCTCGGCTACGAGGAGCTTCTCAAGACGGTGCGGTACATCTTGCCTGCTCCAGGGCCAAGATTCCGGGTATGTGGTTAAGCGTTTTCTAGTGTAGTTTTTAATTAGTCGCTTTAGTGTAGATCCTTCTTGGGGTCGTCAGACCCACTCCAAGTCGGCATAGATCGGGCTAGGTTCTGGCTCCCCAGAGCCTAGCTAAATAGTTTAGCTAGTGTAGAAATTTTGATTTCTGGTTTTCCGCTGCGCTTTTGTGCCTCCGTGGTCCGTCCGACTTAGGACGGATACAGATCCGAGCTCTGGGGGTCCGCCAAAAACCCAACAGTGGTATCAGAGCCCATGTTATGCTATAGATCTACTATATCGACTTTTTAATCGTTAAAAATGCTTAGCTTTCATGTACAAAACTTTTTAGCTTTATGTTAAATTAGTTTTGAAAATATTTTTGTGTTTCAAAAATTAATTTTGCAACACGGAAATTTATTTTAATTTTGGAGCAAATTATTTTTTATGCGATAAATCTAAAAGTAGTCTCCTTTGTTTTAAATACTTTATAAAATTTTTATGAAACATTAAAATTTTTTAAAAGAGTGTTTAAAGTTTATGTAAACTTTAGAAAAATTTTATTTTTGAAATTTAAGAATTTTTCTTTAGTTACATAAAGTTAGAGATCTTTAAAAACTTTATTTGAAAGCTTCTAAAAGGTTTCTAAAAGTTTTAAAAGAGTTTTAAAATTATTTTAAAATATGTAAGAAATAGAAATGTTTTATTTCATGAGATGAAACATAAATTAATTTCTTTTTATTACATAAATGTTTCTAAAATTTTTATGTGATATTTTAATTTTAGAAATAAGGTTAAAATTTTTAAAGGCCTAGGTTTAAAATTATTAGATAATTTTGTACGACCTAGTTTTATGCGATAAAATTTTTTTATGAAGGCTTTAAAATTTTAATCTTTAATTTTAAGTGTTAAAATTTAGATTTGCATGTTTGTATTATATAGATAATTTTAAACTTGCAAATACATTTTATATGTCACTAAAATGAAACTTTCTTTTATGCGAATAAAGTTAGTTGTTTCCTTTCATGTTGAATAACGTATTCACAAACCTTATTAGGTTAGCCATTAAAATTTTATAAGATGAAATTTAAATGTGACAGTGACATGCTATGTTTGATAAGACAAAACAACATCGAACCTAATACCAGATTATGGTAGTCCCATTGTTTTGTAAATCATTTCATTAAAACGTTCAATTAAGTGATTTTCATAAAAAGACAATGTTGAATTGTTTTATTAAAATCCTAATTAGATTGGGGTAGAAAGTTGAACGAAGAACCTTATAGTTGATAAGGACTTAATAAAAGATGTTCAACCAATCTAAAAAATTTTGAATTTTAGGATCCACTAGTTGATAAGGATTAACTAGTTCTTTTAATTAAAAGCCATTTAGTTGTTTGGAAAACATAAGATTGATGACAACTCCTTCAATGGATCATGATGTCGGTCAATGTGCTTGGCTAAAGTTTTTGGACCAACCTAGCTAGACTGGGTAATAAGTGGTCCTGGCTTAGTCAATTCCCTGGCCGCGTCCGCTGGACCGCAAGGAGTCGATTCATGACTATGTAATTCCATCGACTATACCAAAGTCAATACGATAATAATCTTGTTCAAGATAAATCGTAGCCCTCCTTGTTTTAGGAGTTGGCAACTGTAAGAAACATGTTCCGGTTGTTGAGCTACACTCAAGCCGTGACATGTCAATCTTATAGAAACCGATTTCTTGATTGACATCTTAACCTGACTGAAACTGTTGTCTCATCCCTCGAGCTTCGACGTAAGTCTAACCAAGAATGTAGTCTAAGACCTGACCCAAACCGGCGCGTCGTGCATACACCGAGCAAAGGGGCAAGTCAGGCTAGACACGAAAACAAGGGTCCGACTAGGCTAGCCATTGTGATCCGGTTGAGCACACTCATGATCACAAATGACTAGGGGTAAAATCGATAGGGAATAATAGTAAATATGATTGATGACGAGTTCGTCTACCGACTGCAGAGTCGGACAACTTGTTGAGATACACTCAAGGTTGTCAGACTCAGGGTAGTAGGATCCCTCTCTCACAAATGTTATTTTATAATAAATTTTTTATTATTATGGCTTTAAATAAATTTAGTGGGAGAATATAGTTTTATTAAAACCATTAAAACTATACTACGAACTTATACTAACTAAAGTATCTATAAAATGCAGAATGGACTCAGGTCTAAAATACATGGTAGAAAAGAACGTGCTGGATGGAACCAACTACAAAGACTGTCTTAGGAACATTAAGTTGGTCCTTTCCCTAGCTGGGATTGGATACATATTGTTCGAGGATGCTCCGGATAAGCCCGATGAGGATTCGACCCACGAAGAGAAAGAAGCCTTCAAGTTGTACCAGAGGGATGCAGAGAAGGCAAGATGCCTTACTCTAGCTTCGATGACCAACGAACTGCAAAGGAAGCATGAACATATGGATGTTCAGAGCATACTCCTTAATGCACAAGAGTTGTATGGCAAGCGATCCAGAGCTGCCAAGTTCGAAGCTACTAGCAACCTCTGGGGCACAAAGATGACGACAGGACCCGTACAAGATCATGTTATCAAGATGATCGGGTACGTAGAGGACGCCGCCCAGTTAGGATTTGTCCTGGACAATGAGATGTCCACAGACATTATCCTAAAGTCTTTAACTCCCGAGTTCAAGCCCTTTATAACTGGCTTTATAATGAACAGCCTTGAGACGGATCTTCCCGGTCTCCTCAATATGCTCCGGCAATTTGAGGAGATTGAGAAGAAGCCGACTGCACTGGTTGTTGGCTCTGCCACTTCCGACCAGCCGAAAGGCAAAGGGAAGAAGAGGCAGGTCCCACAACCTGCGAAGGCTAAGAATGGGAAGAAGAAGAATAAAAGGGGCCCCGTCGAAATCTGAGTGCTTCCATTGCCACAAGGTTGGCCACTGGAAGAGGAACTGCAAGATCTATCTTGCAGAGAAGAAGAAGGGGCATACTGATGCCTCTACCTCAGGTACAAATTAAAATTCAATTAAATGCAATTATTTCCATTCATATAGTGTGAGACACTTATAGACATCTGTGTATTGTATACATGTGGCTGATAAGAACTGGAGATTGGAGAAGCACGGAGATCGGTCGGCAATCAAAGCAACAGTTGCTGCTGGGACCGCTCAAAGACTTCTGGAGACGCTGATCATGATGGAGATGATATTTTTCTTATTTGAATAAAATGTATCATCTTTAAGGATCGAAAACAATGAATGAGTGCTTTGCACTCAAGGTTTATTTTTGATAAACAAATTAAGGTTCCTTTTATGAACCCGTTGTTTTGGAATGGATGTCTCGTTTGTTGCAATTGAAATTGAATTGGCTTAAATTCTGTGGATGTGGCTTTTCTGTGATGGTTGCGTATATTTTCGAATAATGGTGTATAGCTTCGATAATATTGATTTTGGAGCTGACTAAATGTTAAAAGTCAATCAGTAGTTAAATGTAGGTTCCAGGGGGCGTATAAATTGTGTGCGGTCACAATAATACGCATTATCTGCATTTAGTTATTAACAGAGTTAATACTAAATATGGTTAAAGGAATAAAGTACAGTATAGGACGTTTTGATTGAACGAGTCAATGTCAAGATTCCTTAAAACGATCTTGACTTGACTCATTCGTCAAACCGAATCTGAAACTTGTACATTCCATCTGATGCACTTACCAAATGGTTATTTTTGCACATAAATCTAAATATGATTTAGATATTATATTGAAGAAATTTGACCAGGTAATTCTTAAAGTCAGTGGGAGCGAGCTCATATACTTAGTTCCGTTTTTCGGACTAAGTAAAAAGGATTTTTCACTTTAATGAATCTTCTATATAAATCATTAAGTCGAAATTGTTTTGATTTAATTGTATATATATAGAGACTTAGGGTGTCAAATATGTACTTGACATATTGACACAATAAAGTGGAGTGAGCTAGAACTGACTTACGGAAATGTTAGACCCCACATCTAAATCGTATAAGCTAACTGTTAGCTATACGAAGTTAGGAAAATTGATCCAGATCATTTTTTCAAAGGATCAACCCTGTGTGATCAAGAGATGTAATTTCAATCCATTAAAATTCGTTGTAGATACTTATTAGTAGAACCATTCTTAGGTTTGCCATATCAAATGTCAAAGTGACTGATATGCTATAACGGTATGAGATACCAAGATAAATAGCCTAAGTGCAAGTGGGAGATGTAGGAAGATATATGCCCATAAGGCAATTTATCTTGATTATACGTCTTGTTCATACCATATATGGTACGTATTACTCTAAGTATAAAATCATTTGTATTAATATACTTAGATAATATCCATAGACTTATAGTTAGGTCCTTACATATCTAGATGAGATCTCGATTATGAGTAAGTATGCGACCGAATAGAAACGTTAGTCTTAAACGGTTCGTGATCGTAGATATGTCGAGAACTGGATATCGACACATCGGAAAGATCACTATGTCTTCGTCTTACCTTCGGGTAATGATGATCTCATAGTCATTCGACTTGGCGAAGTCGGAGACGAGACACAGGTGCTCATTAGAGAATGAGTTCACTGAACGACCAAGTTAGAGTTATTAAATGGTTAACTTTAATGATCTGTCTTTAATAACTCTAGGGTGATGATAGGTTAGTTGATCCTTAAGACCTGAAGTCATCTGTACAAACCTGTGAGCGGACGGTATAGCTTAGACCCATGATCTAGCTTCGAGGACCAGTCCTGCTGAAAGATCTTAGGTTGGGCTGCACCTGAAGCTCCCAAGGTGAGTAAGTGACTAAGATGGGATTCGTCACTTCCATTAAAGGGAAGTTAGTGTTATAGGCTCAGTACGGTCTTTATGTTAATTCTCGGCCGGGGTACGTTGCAAGTAGTACAACGTGTATACAATAAAGACCGCCGTATACTGACCAATGTTGTGTAACAGGGTTGACAGTAAACCATACCCTAGGCCAACAATAACACAGTCTTGACGAAGGGATTTTAGCTAACGGAATTCATCACTGACACAGCCAATGCAAACCTTATGATACTTTTGTCAAAGGGTCGATCACGTTATGATGACTCTGAAACAGGGACGACAGCTACTGCTCGTAGTGACCGTCGTCTAGGGGTTTCGAGCCCCAACCTGTAGTAAGTTCAGGCTGTAGGGTCTCACACCGAGTAGTGCTCATGTCTTAGTAATAGGAATATAGAATAGAGAGAAATATCATTTGATGATATTCACAAGTTAAGTTGTGAAAGTTAGTCGCATTAGCAATAGGGACACAACGTTGCATTAGATGCTAATTTTGACTAAACGTGTTGTAAATTAGTTACGACGAATTTAGTAGGAACAAACTTGTTGGAAAGGGTTACCTGGATGACGGGATCGTCCCGGTCTAAACACAGGTTCAAACCGCGTCCAAATCGGAGCTCAAACGAGCCCAGAAACGCAGAAAGAGTTCAAGGGGAAGTGGGTTAGACCCACTAGGCCAAAAGGCCCATGTGCAAAGGCAAAACGGGCGACGCCCGCTGGCTGCAACGGGCGCACGCCCGTTGCACAGTGGGCGCGGCCTGCTGCAGCAGCGGGCGCGGCCCGTTGTGTGCAGCGGGCGGGCGCCCGCTGCATCAGCGGGCGTGGCCCGCTGCGCTGTGCCGGCGCCCGCTGCAAGCAGCGGGCCAGCGCCAGCTGTAAGCGGGCGCGGCCCGCTGTACAGCGGGCACAGCCCGCTGCTTGCAGCGGGCCAGCGCCCGCTGCAGCAGCGGGCGGGCGGCCCGCCCTTGCTCCCTTGGGCGGGCGCGCCCGCTAAGCCTAGCGGGCGCGCCCGTAACTTAAGTCAAATTAGGGTTTTTTGAAACCTCTAATGACGGCTACGAATTTTGAGAAATTGCTAAACTTTGAGCAATTGTTTGAGGGGTCAAACGAAGTCGAAATTCGTCACCGTCAGTTCCTACGTGTTCACCATTCCAAGCTTTTCTGATTGATAGCTTGTTTGGTGTCTGAAGTTTAGTATATGAGGAGAATTAATTAGTTAAAGTTTGGCTTTGTGAAAGGCTAACTTTAAGTTGAAATTAAGCCAAATGGCTTAATTGAATTTTCTCTTCATAGGGATTGTCCCACATTGCCCGCAACGAGAGGATGAGTGCTCACTCCCTATATAAATAGGGGTGCACTCTCCTCGTTGAAACACACACCAGTCAACGATCGAGTAGCTCCAGATTTTTAGAGCAAGCTCGATCGGCGACTAAATCTCTCTCTCTATTTTCCTATTCTCCGGAGTAGTCCTAGCACGACTACAAAGGGGGTTTGCATCTGATCCGGACGTCTAAGACGCGGGTTCTTCTCAAGTGAAACTTTCTACCGCGTGTGATCGGCTCGGAGGCGAAAGCAGCTCGGGCGGATCGGTGCGAGGGTGCGAGGCGGCTCAGGGAGATCGGGTAAACGCGGCTCGGCTACGAGGAGCTTCTCAAGACGGTGCGGTACATCTTGCCTGCTCCAGGGCCAAGATTCCGGGTATGTGGTTAAGCGTTTTCTAGTGTAGTTTTTAATTAGTCGCTTTAGTGTAGATCCTTCTTGGGGTCGTCAGACCCACTCCAAGTCGGCATAGATCGGGCTAGGTTCTGGCTCCCCAGAGCCTAGCTAAATAGTTTAGCTAGTGTAGAAATTTTGATTTCTGGTTTTCCGCTGCGCTTTTGTGCCTCCGTGGTCCGTCCGACTTAGGACGGATACGGATCAGAGCTCTGGGGGTCCGCCAAAAATCCAACAGGAGAGTGCGGCCGTTGTCCAAGACTAGCTTGCAAGTCCCAACGCCTTTCACTTCAACACGTGTGTTGTTTCCTACATAGATCCACTTCGTTCCATGGGGTATCCGGTGATACTCCACGAAGGACCGTCTGTCCCTTGCTATGTGGTCGGTGGCACCTGAATCAATTATCCAAAATGGATTAGATTCCACAAGAAATATTGAACTAGAAACACATATGTAACAAGTATAATTACAAGTTACCTCGTCGCCTCCACTCGTACACGAACGAGCATAGTGACCGAGCTTGTTGCACTTGAAGCACTTGATCATCTTCAAGTCTTTCTTCTTGTGCCATTTCTTGTGCCCACCCTTATGTTTGGGTTTCTTGGTAGACTCAGGTTGCTTATTACGTTCATTGGTAGACTTCGAATGATCTTTCCTTTTTCTTTCCCCCGTGTGAGGAACTAGCAACCATGTGCACTTCTGCACTTGGCTTGGCAGCCGCAAGCCGCTCTTCCTCTAATTCGAGGTGCTTGGAAACATCGCTAAAGGTCTTGATGCTCTCATTGTGAGTGAGATGCATCTTCATTTAGTCCCACCCATTTGGTAGGGAACGTATGACTGCTTGGATTTGTTGCTCATCAGTGAGCACATGACCCGTATCCTTTAACTCTGAGATAAGATTCGCCATATGTCGCAGATGTTTCCCCATGGAATGATCTGGACGTTTCTTGTATGAATCAAATCTTATAGTTAAGGCGCGAAGTTTGGACACCGATGTGCCACCAAACTTCTCCTCTAGCTTGGGCCATATGTCCATGGCTAGGTCATGCTCTCGGAAGATGCGCATTCTGTCATCGGCCATACTGCTCAATAACGTAATGCGAGCTATCTTATTCTTCGGAGACCAAGCATCAAAAGCTTCCTTGTCTCGTCTGTATTGGGCCGTAGTGCCCAACTCGGGTTCAATCATTACGTTCTTTAGAGTTTCGAGCACTTCTTGCTCCTCTAGAACGTATTGTATCTTGATGGACCATAGTTTGTAATTATCGCCGTTGAGTTTTTCACCTCTGTTTACTCAGCGACGATATTCTTTGAAGTGGAAGACATTTTACTTTTAAAATGCTGCAAAAAGACACAAAACCGAAGGTTTGATCAAAAACATTGCATTAAAAATTCTTAAAATACAATTCCCACTTGAAATGATAATAGAATATCCCATTTGGATAGTTCTAATTTCAACTCCCACTTGGAATGATATTTATAATTTGATAAGTTACTTTCGAAAAATATTGAAGATGTTGTTATAGAATCGGAAAGGTTTCTACGATTCCAATCACCATCAAGAACAATCCTTCAATATTTCCCTCTCACTTATCAAACGATAGTACTCTTATAGTACTTCGCAGCGGAAAAGCGTTTTTGAAAACGTATTTTTCAAAACGTATGAAAACGTATTTTTCAAAAAATGTATATTTTAATCCAGTACCCTTATGATACTAGCGAAATATTCGGCACTTCTTGGCCATTTGCCGGGGTTGTTCCGTATCCGTGCCAAAGTCAGATCCCCCTTGAGGGGATTTTTCTGCAAGCCATTGTCGTCGGATCCCGTATGGATCCAGGCGCTTCCCCCCGTATAGGAGAATTTTGCCGCAGACGACTGTCGTTGGCCCCGTATGGGCTAGTCGGCATGTTCGTTTTCCATCCACCAAGGCCTATGGCCGAATTGGTCGACCAAAAATCCCCGATTGGTCGACCAATACCGACCAAGGATCTGGTACCCCCCCCCGGGCAGGGCCTCTGCACTGGCCGAGGCTGGCCAAGGGCCAGCCAGGGCCTCTGCCCTGGCCGAGGCCGGCCTGGGCCAGCCAGGGCCGGCCAGGGCCGGCCAGGGCCTGGCCCTAGCCTCTGCCAGGGCCGGCCAGGCCTGGCCGAGGCCGGCCAGGGTCCTCTGGCCCTGGCCTGGCCTCGGCCAGAGGCCGGCCAGGGCCCCCCTGGCCCTGGCATGGCCTCGGCCAGAGGCCGGCCAGGCCTGGCTGAGGCCGGCCAGGGCCTCCTGGCCCCGGCCAGGCCTCGGCCAGAGGCTGGCTCTGGCCTGGCAGAGGCCGGCCAGGGCCCCTTGGCCCTGGCCGTGGCCGGCCCCGGCCGGCCCCGGCCACCCCCTTTCATGGGTTTGGCCGCACACCCCCGCCGGAGGGGTGGCCGTGGAAGTTATTGGCCGTAGCCAACCCCCTCCGCATGGGGAGGGGGGATGCATTGCCTCCATAGCCCATTTGGCCATGGTGATCATGCACCAAAAGTCATATTCTCCGATGGGAATAACCACCGTCGTCTTCTTCGATGAAGCACCCGTTCGTCGATGAAGCACCCGTTCGTCGAGAAAGTAGTTATTCTCTAATGGCCGTGTGCCAAAATGAAGAAATAACATACTTTAAAGTTCATAAACTACACACTCCACATGAAGAGAGTTCACATTCCCTATGAATGGAGACTCAGCATCCATGAAGAGTGCGAGCTTGACGATATGAATGGTCGGTTCTTCCCGTCACGGAGAGTTCCTGCCATATCCATAATGGTAGGAGACCCTAACGTGAAAAGAACAACCGCCGCGTTCTCTCCGTCACAAAGCGTTCCTACCATATCCATAATGGTAGGATACCCATTCGTGAAAAAGACAACGCTTCGTTCATCGGTTCGACGTGGCGGCGGTTTGACCGGGGCGAACCCGTATGGCTCTGATACCAATGTCGGATCCTGACAAAACAAGGATGTTAGGATCGAATAATAAAGTCGAGACTTACGCTTGTGTACACGTCACCGTAATCTCGGAACTTCGCCCTCGGATTCGCCACAACGGTCGATACTTCGTCACGGAGGATCGAAGCAGAGTTTCACCGCCTAAATCTCTAACTAGAAGAGGATTTTAATGGAAGGGAGAAGAAGAACATAAGATGCCTTATGCAAACTTATGACATGGAAAGTGTAGTTTGAATGCCTTACCCTTGGGTCCTATTTATAGGCTTTAGGGGTAGTTATTGTAGGAAATAACCAATTATAAGCTTATTAGCCTATATTAGCACATTCATTTATCCTCTTCTTTATTCACTTATCAAGTGCCTTTATGCACTTATAAAGTGACTTTTTCCACTTATCGAGTGGCTTTTTCCACTTATCGAGTGGCTTTTTCCACTTATCGAGTGGCCCTTTTCACACGAGAAAAGGTTCCCTTCGTGCACGCCTTCGTGCACGCGACATCAGAGGTATGTATACCCTCATACATCCCCTCATGGGTGTATTCATGTCGTCCATATCCAACAGTTTGCCGTAGGGATTGCTGGTGATGCAAATATTGCGTGGCTCATGGATAGTGGTTGCTATCATATGACTCCTCATAGGAGTTGGTTCCCTACTTACCGTACCAAGGAAGATGGAGGTTCAATCCTTATGGGGAACAATGCAGTGTGCAAGACTGCCGGTATTGGAACCGTCCGTATCAAGATGCATGATGGCTTAGTACGTACACTAGCCGATGTGAGGCATGTCCCAGATCTGCGGAAGAACCTAATTTCCATAGGCGTATTGGACAATGCCGGATATAAATCGGTCTTTGAAAAAGACCAACTGAGAGTCTCCAAATGAGCCATGGTTGTGATGAAGGGAAGGAAAGTGGAAAAATATATGCCATTCAAGGTACCACAGTTGAAGGAAACGTAAGCACTACGAGCACAGTTTCTGGAGATTCAGCCAAGTTATGGCATTATCGTTTGGGGCATCCATGTGACAAATCCCTCGATGTACTCCGAAGAAGAAAATTGATTGAAGCGTCGAAT
Source organism: Scilla litardierei (assembly GCA_030789695.1). Lineage (NCBI taxonomy): Eukaryota > Viridiplantae > Streptophyta > Magnoliopsida > Asparagales > Asparagaceae > Scilla > Scilla litardierei. The sequence goes on along the minus strand of CM061142.1, from coordinate 774,471,462 downwards.
GAGAGTGAAGAATTCTGCAAATACTGTGTGTACGGAAAGAAGACAAAGGTGAAGTTCAACATGGGGAAGCATACTAACAGAGGACCACTTGACTATGTGCACACAGATGTGTAGGGATCGTGCCCAGAGCCGTCAAGAGGAGATAGGTATTTTGTCTTATTCATTGATGACTACTCTCGCAAAATCTGGATGTACTTAATGAAGTCAAAGGACCATACATTTGACATGTTCAGAGAGTGGAAGACCATGGTAGAGAAGCAATTCGAAAAGCACGTGAAGGTGCCTCAAGGGAGTTTAGAAATTTTTGCAAACTCCATGGAATCCGCCGTCATTTTATCACACCGAGAGATCCGCAGTCTAATGGTGTGGTGGAGCGGATGAATGGGACATTGTTGGAGCGGGTGCGATGCTTGAGGCACTCAGCCGGTTTGGGGAAGGAATTTTGGGGTGAAATTCTTACCACTGCAGTTCACATAGTGAACAGAGTTCTATCAGTGGCTATAGGTTACAAGATTCCTGAGGAACTATGGAGTGGTGAAGCTGGAGACTATTCTTACTTACGCATTGTGGGTTGCCCGGCATATGTGCACGAGAGGGGCGCCAATTGGATCCCAGAGCAAAGAAGTGTATCTTTCTTTGATATGGCCACAGTATCAAGGGTTATCGCTTGTGGGATCCAGTGGGTCAGAAAGCTATTGTGAGCCGACATGTCACTTTTGATGAGGATGCAATGCTCAGGGCGGAGCATTCTCATTCAAAAGAGGACACGTTCGCAGAGAAGATTTTAACGGATAGAGTCAATCTTTCGGTCCAGCCCACTCAGTGACCAGGCAAAGAGTTGATGGTCGACGTCCCAGTTGAGGGAGATGATGAGGTCCATGTTGAGGACCAAGTGCAGACACCTAGGTTATCTCATGTATATGTTGACACCTATGCAGACACCCGGACCATTTGTAGAAGCAAAAAGCTTTGGAAGAGACTGAGGAAGGTCCTCAGGTGTTCAAAATCCATTTATCTCTTTATGTTGTTGGAGTTCAACCTATTATTCAGTTTTCTTCTATAGCTAAGATGAACTTTGGTTGCATCTATATCTTATTTGCAGATAAGTGGTGCTTCAGGAAAGTGTCCGGCACCACGACAAGCTATATACTCAGCTTCTAAGCATGCTTTAAATGGATATTTTCATACTTTGCGTTCTAAGGTATTATTTTTATGAATTATGTCTGGATTCTATTTAGATTTTGGTCAATGTTATGAGTTATTGTTTGTGAGATTCATCTGGGCAAACGTTCGAAGCCCTAATTCTTTTGTCCTTTGCAATCACATCTTTCAAAAATTTTTAAGGAAGAGTTCTTTTGGATGGTGCCCAAATTATAGAGTAGAATTAAAAAAAATTTATAAACTGTTGTAAGCTTGGCGGCTACTGAACCCCGTAGCCTTGTATTTATAGAACTAGGGTTACATAATGTGTGGATACCCAATACCTTAATGGGCCTACAAAAACCCGCTCATAACACTTCCATGTATCCATCCATTGTTGTAAACTAGGCATATGAGCGCTTCAGGGTTCATAGAGCTTATCTGACCATGGGGGTATGTATACTTCTGGATCCTAAGTTAAGAGTTCTTGCCTCGTTAAAACCTTTGCCATGGAAAACCCAGTGGAAAAAACCAATGGCTAAGGAAGAAGAGTAAAAGCCTCTATAACTTCCCCTGATCGATGGATATCATCAGAGGTGGACACTTCTGGATCCAGAGTTGATGTGGTTGTCTCGTTAAAATCTTTGGCTATGGAAAACCCAGTGGGAAAAACCAGTAGCTAAGGGAAAAAGAGTACAACGCAACATTAACTCCCCCTGTGCATACAAGCTTTAGGCTTGTAGATATTTAAACTTTCTCATCCCAATCCTTATTACAAGTTTTCTAAAGGTACAATGAGGTAAAGCTCTAGTAAATAGATCTGCCAGGTTGTTGCAAGACTGGATCTGCTGGATGTCGATCTGGTTGTCTACTTGTTGTTCATGCGTTAAGAAGAGTTTGGGGGAAATGTGCTTCGTCCTGTCACTTTTGATGTAGCCACCTCGTAGTTGAGCGCAGGCAGCATTGTCTTCATACATGTTGGTTGGTTCAAGATCTCCCGTCTTCAGGCCGGTTGTCACAAGGATGTGATGGATGACTGAACGAAGCCAGAAGCATTCTCTGCTAGCTTCGTGTATCGCAATGAGTTCGGAGTGGTTGGATGAGGTTGCTGTTAAGGTCTGCACACTTCATTCCTTTCAGAGTGGGCCAGTCTACAGAAGTGTTGGCCAAGAAGTACATGGATGAGATTGTGAAGCTGCATGGAGTTCCTATCAGCATTGTCTCAGACAGAGACACCAGGTTCACATCTCGTTTCTAGAGGAGCCTTCAGGAGAGCTTGGGGACTCACTTGAGTTTTAGTATGGCTTACCATCCTCAGACAGAAGGTCAGTCAGAGCGTACTATTCAGATACTGGAAGACATGATGCAGGCATGTATGTTGGACTTCAAAGGATCATGGGAAGATCATCTCCATTTGGTGGAGTTTGCATATAACAACAACTACCAGTCTAGCATTGCTATGGCACCTTTTGCGGCACTGTATGGGAGGAAGTGCTGATCCCCCTTGAGTTGCGATGATGTGGGAGATCGACAGTTGGTTGGTCCTGAGCTAATCACCGAAGTCGTGGATGTGGTTTGGACCATCAGAGAGAAGCTGCAGCTGGCTCAGGACAGGTACACGAATTGGCAGATGCGAAACATCGACATCTGGAGTTCCAGCCAAGATATCATGTATTTCTGAAGATCTTGCCCAACCAAGGATTGATTCGTTTTGGTCGGAGAGGAAAGCTTAGTCCTCGATTCATTGGCCCTCTCAATATTCTGGAGTGAGTAGGAGAAGTGGCATACAAGCTTCCACTGCCCCTGCCTTAGAGTGAGTGCACAATGTGTTCCACATCTCGTAGTTGCGTCGTTATGTGAGCAATCCTAGTCATGTCGTAGACTATTCGGAGATCGCCGTTCGTCCGGACTTGACATATGAGCAACAACCAGTGGAGATCCTAAATCGACGACTATTGATCTAATCAGGGTGATGTGGCGTCGCGACTCGCCAGGAGAGTCTACTTGGGAGCGAGAGAATGAGATACGAGGATGTTACCCCTACCTTTTCCATGCCCTGTAGAGAATTCCGAGGACAGAATTATTCTAAGGAGTGTAGGATGTAACGACCGGTATTTTTAGGCCTGTTTGATCGTGGTGTATCTGTTTTTCATTTTTATAGCCTGAGTTTTTATTTTGATTACCCCCATAACCTAATTACTATTATTTTAAACTAAATACCCTAACCTAATTAATCCTAACTAATACTGTCGGTGGCCCCCTCTAATTTTCCATGTCGGTAACTGACGTCCCCTAGTTTTAGCAATGTGTAGTTGGAACGTGGATACCAGATTTAAATATTTATAACCGCAAGCGCACTGTGTTGTAGTGTGGCTTGGGGGTCAAACACGGGGAGGCGTGTGATGTGCTTGTAATCAAACAGGAACCAGATCACCCGGTGGATGAGCTAGCCCTATCGCAAGGTGGTTGTCATGAAATGAAACTACGGATATGTATGAGATATAAAAGGTAACCTAGGACTTTGGTTTCCACCCTATCATGTGTTCTCTCTATTACGACCGGTGGATATGAATACGATCGGATTCGAGGGTTTAGTGGTGAGATGTTGCCTCTAAAAGTGATACCTAGCATCCCATGGGCCCGATATTCCGATCGATGCCCAGGATGATATGCTAGGTCTACACAGGTTCAAACGGTGGGCATTCCCATGTCCATTAACACCGACCGACTCCGGGAGCACTGATCGCGCCCCGGATATACACCCAGAGAACGATTGTAGTTTTACCGCAAGCGCACGGCAGAGTGGCGAGCGGGTATCGAACACATGGAGGTGGTGTTGGTTCCAATCTATCCTAGGTTGGTTTGACTACGAATGTTTTATTGGTGGAGATGGCTATGGTATGATATAATGGAAATGGTGGTGGATGTCGGTGTCGGTGATAAAGAAATCGGTCAAATATCGATTCAAATACAATATAATAAAAGTGTCTAGGGCTAGGGAATTCCCACTACGGATCGTCATACATCATCGTAAATAGTGAATCTCAATATTACTAGACTTGTGTTGAGGTGAACTAGTCGTAACTGAATAGAGAACCAAGCTCACGCTCTCGCGCTGTTGCCGGTCTATAGAAACCCTAGGATAGGGCCCAATCTCTTACAAACCCTAGCCTAAGCCACTAGCATTAGGATCGACATCATCGTTCAATCGCCCCTCGAGCCCACTCTCGTGCAAACTCGAGTTACGATCTAGGTTGTGATAGTTCGTATTCGTCCAATCTCTTGCAAACGAATATGTGTATAGATTTATAATAAAAATCCTAGCTTTGGTCCTATCTCTTGCAAAGCAAGTCTAGAGAATCTCGATTGTAAACCTAAATCGAATATCTAGGCCTTCCGATCGATCAGAATCCAATCTCTTGCAAACCCCAATCGATGGAAATCCCTAGCTATCCGTAATAAATCGATCACAACCTAACCCCTTTAGCAATTCTAGCAACAAAGAGATTAATTCATCACAAATCTGAAATTAGATCCATAGGGTTCATCCCCAAACCCTAGAACAACAAATCTACTCAAGCATAGCAATAATGATATGAGAATTAATAAAAATCATTGCTTGCATACAAAAAGATAGAAAAAACAAAGATTCAAATAATAAGAACAAAATACTTAGCTTGATGAAGATCTTCAATCCAAAATACAAGTTTTTAGATCCAAGAGGGGGCCTAGGGCATGTCCTAACCTCCAAAAGAATCCCTAATAAAACATTTTGGGACCTAAGAAAACATGGGGGATCCCCCTCTAATGGTGGCTACAAAACCCTTAAATACTCCCCCAAAACCCTAGCAAGAAACCCTAGAAAACCCCTCAAATTCGTGCCCAAAAACAGCCCAAACTGCAACTTAAAATCTGGGCCCGTCGCCGACTCGGCCGAGTGGAAAATGTGACTCGGCCGAGTGGAAATTCCAGCACTGCAGCATCAACTTGCAGAAATTCTCCAGATTTCATCCGACCTCCGATTTGTGCGTTCTTGGCGGCGTTGGAATCTTCATGAAGTCTACTATCCATAAAAAATATGAGAAAAATACTTTGCTTGCTGGAATGATAGAAAATTTCAAAAGGGTGGGAGGCTGTCTGAAAATCTGGGCGCTGCATGTCCTCGGCATCACTCGGCCGAGTTGACTTCTCTACTCGGTCGAGTGGGCTTCGCTACTCGGCCGAGTGACAGACCATGTAGAATTCCAGTAAGTCAGTGATCTTGGGGGCCTGTCTTCAGAGGTGACTCGGACAAGTGGCTTTACTCACTCGGCCGAGGGGCATTCGATACTCGGCCGAGTCAGAACCGTCAAAAGCCTGTACATTTCCAGTAAGTCGGCCTCTTTTGATGGTGGATTTCTCATGCCACTTGGGCGATGCGATCTTCATACTCAGCCGAGTGGGATATCGTCCCTCGACCGAGTGCACGCCCAATTCCTTCTGTTGGAGCGTGTCCGGTCGGATCGGCCGAGTGGTCTTCTTGCTCAGCCGAGTGAGTGCTCCACTCGGCCGAGTGGCATGCTGTAAATGCCCAATCTTCTCCATTTCTCCTCCTCGTCGCTCCTACGGATTTCCTTCTTCTTCCACCCGTCTCCCATCGCCGAATAGCCCTCAAAAGAACCTTGGGTGGCGCTCCGGAGCGGGTGCAAGTCCCTTAAGCTCATTTTTTTGCTCCCGATCGCTCCATATTTCCTGAAATCCGACAAAAATAAGAAATAGTGAAAAGTAACGCAATATCGTCAAATACTCGTGAAAATCGCAATATGGGCAATCGAAATGGCGTGAAAACATGCAGAAAAAAGGTGTAAAATATGGAGTGATCAAAATCCCCTAAGCTTACCTCTTACTCGTCCTCGAGGAAGATAAGTAGAGAGACAGACTCGGGAGATGAAAATAAAGAAAATAAAATAAAAATAAAAAAGAAAGAACACGAGGTGGAAGGAGTCGCTAGATTCTTCTCTCGGATCTCAATCCATAAGCTACACATCACGATAACTTGGAAAATACAAATCACATGCTATAAGGATTTCATATCTTACATAAACATGGTTCTTGCAAGTTTTTAAGAACAACAAAAGGGACTCTCTAAATTCATACAATCAATTCATATCTACATCACGCATTTCATATAATTTAATATACAAATGTTGGCGATGCACTTTTCAATCAAGAGTTATAAAAGAAGCATATAAGAATCACACTAAACATGCAATGGACAATGGAATAAATCATAGCATTCACATATTTATATCGATTCATAAGAAATCTCCATAACTAAAGTATTTTGCTAAGTTTCAGCATTACCAAACTTCCTCATTCGTGCACCTCTCCACTCTAATGTCGTACTCACTCATATGGTGAAACGAGTTCGCCCCCCCAAGCTTAGCTTGAGGCATCGCATCTAAAGGAATATGATAGTGGAAAATGGGATTTTTGCCTTGGTTTTCCCAAGATTTTGTGGCTCCAATAATGAGATAGAGAAATATCTTTCTTTTACTTTTTGAACATTTTGTTTCTCATTTTTCTTTTCGGATTTTTGTAGGAGCAATATGATTTGTATTTTTTGGTTTTTGGCTCCTTTTTGGATTTTTGGACTTTTTTTCTTTCTTTTTTTTTTGGAGCTAAAATTTTCTTTTGTGGGGGTTTTGGGAAATAGATGCGATATAAGTAGCTTTAGGAGGTGAACTCAAGTGACATGTAGAGAATAAAAAGATATATGTGGAGAAGGAAGTAATATAACACTCGGTTCACTCTAAGATGTACACGAACGGTTCAATAAGATAATACATCAACTAAAACTCATATGTAAGCATGGATATTCTCAATCATTTCAATAAATAGTGAAGTCAAGCAGTAAAGTTTACAACCATATCAGGCATGCAACAAAAGGTGAATAAGACAATAAAACTGATGCTTCTGATATACTAATGATGCGTGAATCTTGGTGCATTTCCAACAAAAGCATACTAAACGCTAATCCATACATTCAGCTTCAATTAATATCATGCATTCATATAGAGGAATCATCAAGAGAAATAGATTTGCAAGCACATGTGAATAGCAAGACTATGGAATACTCTAAGTAGCATGGCAAGGAATAATAAGCATCGTGATGTTTTCTAAAGCTATAAGAGATATCATCATACGAAATTCATCTAGCTGAAGAAGAGAAAAGAAAATAAAGAAATAAAAGAAATAAAAGAGAGGAAAGAAAAGAAAAACAAGCAAACAACATGATGCATGAACGCACATAAAAGGAAAATAAGATGGAAAAATCAAAAAGATGATGTAAAATTTTGAAAAATTTCTATAAAAATCCTAAAATAAAGTAAAAATGCAACTAATGCATCTAAATGGCATGGAAATGCACTCCCCCAAGCTTAAACTTCACATTGTCATCAATGTGATCATAATGAAAGAATATGAGGGACAACGATAATAATAAGGGGGGTGAATGAAAAATGATGAAATGAATGACATGAAATCCTAATGCAACTACATGCACATACAATGATGCATGCGAGCGCTTTCCCCCAAGCTTATACCAAACAATCCTATTCAAATGACTCGATCAATAAAATCACGATTTTGCTAAGCGTGATCAAGTCAAATAAATAAGATAGTGAGGTTTCACTTGAACGAAATGCTCGATGGTGGTGAGCAAAAGGATGTGACACATCAAAATATGAAGAGTGGAATTAATATATATAATGGGTTTGGGGTGTAAATGATTATTGTGGCCGTCATATGAGGTGATATTTATTCAAGCAAATCTATACGGTCCTCTCACTGTCGAGAGGATTCGTGTTTATTGAAAGCATAAAAATTTCTACAATACTGGATTGATATCACCTATAGCAAAAGGCGGATCCAGTATCTTTGTCGGTGCAGGCAACTGCTCCAAGTGCTCTTTCCGCGGCTCTGCCAGATGCGTGTGTCCACGGACTCCATCAGATTCCAGCAATGCGGCTCCCAGCACCTCTCCAAGGACTCCACCTGTACCCTGCAAGAGATAAGCCGCATCAATCTGATGTGGATAATTCTTCCCCAAAATAAATGTATTCCAAAGAGGGTCATCAACATAAGTATTTAAAATTAAAGACGGGTGACAACACTTCCCTGAAAATAAATCTCCACTCTCGTATACCACGTTGATCAACTCCTCATTGTTCGCCTCAGGTTGTTCAGGTAGCTTGGGCATATAAGCGTAGGTCTCATCAGGCAGCTCCTCATCATCGTCAGACTTATCCCATCGCACCTCCTGATCATATTCAATAGAGTCCATGGGTGCTAACTCCTCGCTCTCCTCCTCGTATATGTCCCATCGTACCTCTTGATCGTATGTACATGAATCCTGCAAAAGGCACGATGAGTCGCAAAAATCTGAATCATAAAAAACATCATACATGGGAGGAGAATCAAATGTAGGAAATGAGGGAGTAAAGAGATCTCCCTGAAGGGGAGCCATAAGCTTTGTGGGATCGTCCTCTGTGTCAATGGAAGGGTGGTCCTCTGATGGATGCTCAGCCTCTATAGAAGGTGGGGATGGCTGCGGTAGCTCGAAAGGAGGGGGCACAATTCGGGCTTCATCTGTATGCAGATGTCATCGTCCAAAGTCACGTCCTCCTCGATGGTCTGCTCCGCTACTATAGGCGTGACCTCCTCAATAATATCCTCTGATGGTATAGGCTGCTCTGACTCAGATGGGTGGCAGGGGGAGGCGAAGGCGGCACAAGGTGGTTCTATAGACTCATGTATCTCGACCGTGGTGTAAAATGGGTCGTGTGCCCCTCAATTAGAGCGTAGACTCCATCATCAATTATGCCTGTGGAAGAGATACAATGAGTAATAAAGTTTTGAAATTCAAGCTCAAAAGGATCACCTACCGTTATTGTCAATGGACCGGAATTTCGAATTATGTCGACAATGTTTCTCAATAGGTCCGTGTACGTGTCCTCCTTTGGCAACTCAGATGTCTCTATTTGTGGAGTGTTGATGGTATAAAGGTGGATATGATCACCTTCAAGTGAAGCATACACTCCATCTATGATAGTACCTGCACTAGAGACATTAGCCATAACAAAATCGATGAATACTTGGTCGTATGGTTTACTTACCGTAACGGTTAGTGAACCGGTAGATCGAGCATCATCTATCATTTGCTCCAAGGCTGCTGCCAAATGTAGATCACTGAACTTCCCCACTTTCATCCTCTTCAAAAACTCACGTGAGGGTCCCTTTAGCCTTCTAGTGAAGATATCAAATAGCGTGGAGTCATTCCACTCATGGTCTGACTCCGTCTGGAACATTTCTAACATTCCTTCAAACCTAGACAAGGCTTCCCCGAAGGATTCTCCATCAGCCAGATAGAATGCAGCGAGATATATGTAGGATTGTATAGAGACCGCTCGCATTTTCTTTGGAAGCACCATCGCTGCAACAACTGTACCTGATCAATCAAAGTAAACAACCTGGAGAAGACGTCAGTGGTACAAAGAGAGATAAAGATAATAATAATAGCAGGTGGTGGGAAAAATCTCTCTCAATGTTTTTTTTTTGATTTTTTTTGTTTTTTGAATGTAATCTAATCAACCTAATTGTGACAAATTGGAACCCAACGGGAAACACCTCCCCGCCAACGGCGCCAAAAACTTGATCGCACCCCGGATATACACCCGGAGAACGATTGTAGTTTTACTGCAAGCGCATGACAGAGTGGCGAGCGGGTATCGAACACAGGGAGGTGGTGTTGGTTCCAATCTATCCTAGGTTGGTTTGACTACGAATGTTTTATTGGTGGAGATGGCTATGGTATGATATAATGGAAATGGTGGTGGATGTCGGTGTCGGTGATAAAGAAATCGGTCAAATATCGATTCAAATACAATATAATAAAAGTGTCTAGGGCTAGGGAATTCCCACTACGGATCGTCATACATCATCGTAAATAGTGAATCTCAATATTACTAGACTTGTGTTGAGGTGAACTAGTCGTAACTGAATAGAGAACCAAGCTCACGCTCTCGCGCTGTTGCCGGTCTATAGCAACCCTAGGATAGGGCCCAATCTCTTGCAAACCCTAGCCTAAGCCACTAGCATTAGGATCGACATCATCGTTCAATCGCCCCTCGAGCCCACTCTCGTGCAAACTCGAGTTACGATCTAGGTTGTGATAGTTCGTATTCGTCCAATCTCTTGCAAACGAATATGTGTATAGATTTATAATAAAAATCCTAGCTTTGGTCCAATCTCTTGCAAACCAAGTCTAGAGAATCTCGATTGTAAACCTAAATCGAATATCTAGGCCTTCCCATCGATCAGAATCCAATCTCTTGCAAACCCCAATCGATGGAAATCCCTAGCTATCCGTAATAAATCGATCACAACCTAACCCATTTAGAAATTCTAGCAACAAAGAGATTAATTCATCACAAATCGGAAATTAGATCTATAGGGTTCATCCCCAAACCCTAGAACAACAAATCTACTCAAGCATAGCAATAATGATATGAGAATTAATAAAAATCATTGCTTGTATACAAAAAGATAGAAAAAACAAAGATTCAAATAATAAGAACAAAATACTTAGCTTGATGAAGATCTTCAATCCAAAATACAAGCTTTTAGATCCAAGAGGGGGCCTAGGGCATGGCCTAACCTCCAAAAGAATCCATAATAAAACAGTTTGGGAACCTAAGAAAACATGGGGGATCCCCCTCTAATGGTGGCTACAAAACCCTTAAATACTCCCCCAAAACCCTAGCAAGAAACCCTAAAAAACCCCTCAAATTCGTGCCCAAAAATAGCCCAAACCGCAACTTAAAATCTGGGCCCGTCGCCGACTCGGCCGAGTGGAAAATGTGACTCGGCCGAGTGGAAATTCCAGCACTGCAGCATCAACTTGCAGAAATTCTCCAGATTTCATCCGACCTCCAATTTGTGCGTTCTTGGCGGCGTTGGAATCTTCATGAAGTCTACTATCCATAAAAAATATGATAAAAATACTTTGCTTGCTGGAATGATAGAAAATTTCAAAAGAGTGGGAGGCTGTCTGAAAATCTGGGCGCTGCATGTCCTCGGCATCACTCGGCCGAGTTGACTTCTCTACTCGGTCGAGTGGGCTTCTCTACTTGGCCAAGTGACAGACCCTATAGAATTCCAGTAAGTCAGGGATCTTGGGGGGCCTGTCTTCAGAGGTGACTCGGACAAGTGGCTTTACTCACTCGGCCGAGGGGCATTCGATACTCGGCCGAGTCAGAACCGTCAAAAGCTTGTACATTTCCAGTAAGTCGGCCTCTTTTGATGGTGGATTTCTCATGCCACTCGGGCGATGCGATCTTCATACTCAGCCGAGTGGGATATCGTCCCTCGACCGAGTGCACGCCCAATTCCTTCTGTTGGAGCGTGTCCGGTCGGATCTGCTGAGTGGTCTTCTTGCTCGGCCGAGTGAGTGCTCCACTCGACCGAGTGGCATGCTGTAAATGCCCAATCTTCTCCCTTTCTCCTCCTCGTCGCTCCTACGGATTTCCTTCTTCTTCCACCCGTCTCCCATCGCCGAATAGCCCTCAAAAGAACCTTGGGTGGCGCTCCGGAGCGGGTGCAAGTCCCTTAAGCTCATTTTTTTGCTCCCGATCGCTCCATATTTCCTGAAATCCGACAAAAATAAGAAATAGTGAAAAGTAACGCAATATCGTCAAATACTCGTGAAAATCGCAATATGGGCAATCGAAATGGCCTGAAAACATGCAGAAAAAAGGTGTAAAATATGGAGTGATCAAGCACTAAGCTCGCAATGGATACTCCCGACATTTCATCCTGCCGTTCCCACGTGCTAGGAATCAATGTCTATGCTAGGGGTGTGAGCTGTGGCTAGGGGATCAAACGCCAGTTTTATTTCCCCTTGGCTCGACGATCAGAGGCGGTCTTTCTCCCACCAATGACAATAAAACGCCCCGTGTACCCATCTAAATCCATATATCCTATCGAAACCCTAATCCTATGGTCGTTCTAGGGAGAACCCACGAAGGGGTTTCCACCAATGCCCCAGATTAGGAAACTACTCACAATTCATCACAAGAAATTCAATAACATGAAATTTAGCCATCAAGATTAAGATCAAGCAATAGAAAAGAGAAGCAAATGATAGTATTAAAGCAATATCAAAGTATCAAGTCGATCGGAGAACTTACAAAACAAAATAAATTAGCAGCCGCCAAACTCCCAAAAAAAGGCTTAAGAAAAGGGGGGGTCTGTTTCTGGGAAAACCTAGGGCTATATATATAATAACCGTCCAACTGATCAGTTGAAGCATCAACCGATCGGTTGAGACGAGCGTTGAACCGGTCTTCAGCCTTTGAGATACTTCACCCGATCACTGAACCGATCGGGTGATATCGTTGGATCCTTGAGCTCGTGAAGAAACGCTACAGGTGAACCGATCGGTTGACAAGTCAATGATCAATTAGAATTCAGCTCCAAAAATAGAGAGTTCTGTCACCACCACCCGATCACTGAACCGATCGGGTGGGGTCTTCTTCTTTACTACTCCTTGTCGGGTCAGATATGTTCGCACGAACCGATCGGTTGGAACTGTCCAACTGATTGGTTGAGGGCTGATACATGCTCTAACCTGACGTTTGGTCCTCAGGTTCTCGTGCGACACCTCCCGTTGCTCCGGAAACTTATGATATTGCTTTTTATGTCCCCCTACGCTGGCAATCTCCTGCAAGTTCACGCAAAACACAAAGAAAGTGAAAAGAAACTAAAAATCACAAAGGAATAGATACGAAACAACGAAAAACAACGGAAAATCATGGAGAAGACGTGTGTGAATATATAAAATATAAACGCACGTCAAAATCCCCCAAGCTGAACCCTTCTTCGTCCTCGAGGAAGACGAGTGAGAGTAGGAGCTCGAAGGGGAAAATAGAAAGGAAGAAACAGAAAAAGAAAGGAAATCCCAGATCACCCGTCAGAGCCATCTAAAACCAACTCACCACACTAAGAAAGCATGCGATAAACACATCACTAAACCCAGGAATATGTGTCCATACAAGTGATATGGGTCCACACGGCGAAGCGCAAGTGAGTGACTATCTAAATTGTGCAATAAAGCTCTATATACACATACCCAAGGAATGACCCAAATATCATTTCAATTCGAATTAGCGGCAAAATATAGCTTAAGCATGCATGAGAATAGAATAAGAATAGAAACATATCATGTATCAGGAACTCTACTGCTAGGAACTAGGAGATCACCGCACGAGTGCCAAGACGATTGCTAGAAAATTCCTATGCCAAGCGTGTTCGAAAACGAAGGGGGTTGAGTAGGTGTGGAGAAGAACACTTGGTGCAAACTCTTGCCTTCCCTTTATTTATGGTGGATAGGAGTAATATTCACAACGGGAATTTTTTTTGGGTTTTGGGTATTTGTATATTTTTTGGATTTTTGGCTATACATATTTTTCGCTTTTTTCTTTTCTTTTTTGGTTCTTTTTGGATATTTTCTCTCCCTTTTTTGGATTTTTGGATTTTGGCAAAAATGTGTACTCTCCCAAGTGGAAGAACGGTACACGACAAGAGGATTTGCACCAAGTAAAACAAAAAAGAATTCGAATTCTAAACACTTGGGCAAAAGGAAAATTTTTCGCGAATCAGAGCATAAGCAAAATGGGTTATCCTAGTCCTATTGGTAGAGTCCCGACACATGCGATTTGAAGTGTAATATATGATAATTTATGCATAAAGAAGAAGACAGTGGAAGCAAAATACCGCATATTCGAAATTGAATCATTATAGTCTAGGGGTCATCCAAGGACATGTATATAAATCAAAATCACAAAGTAGAAGCACACCAACTAGCTAGTCACAACAGACAACTCACACAAAAGCAAAGAGAACCCATGAAGCATGAAATGCAGTAGGACTCGGCTTCCTAAGGTTAGTGAAAGTGATTATCATAGCTAAGCTAAGTGTGTGTGGTTCCCTGGCAGTTCATCATGTGGGGTCATCTCTAGGAGAGGGAGAATAGAAAAGAGGGAAAGAAAAAGAAAACCACGATGAAAACTACTAAAAACGGTGAAAAAGACACAACTGACTCACAAAGTGCGACTCCTCCAAGTTGAATCTTGCATTGCCCTCAATGCAATAGCAGTAAGTGCGGGAGGGCAACGAAATAAGGAAGGGAAGTACGCACAGACAAATAAACTTGAAAAACATGGAAAACACACAAGAAGAAATATAGAAAAATAAGGAAAATAAATAACGAAATGAAATGCACAAAACACATATACATAGACACACAAAACAAACACACATCAAACAAGACACGACAACAAGCACAGAAAATAGATTTCCCCCAAGCTGATCATGACAATGCTAGAAAAGAGATGTGATCAAGATGATGCAGAACGAATGGCTAGGGGGAAAATCAGATAAAAGAATCAAAGTGCAGGAGCGATGGGCTCCTTGTCTTCCTCGGAAGAGACGTGAGGGGTGTGGGCTGGAGAGGTGACAGGTGTGCGGAGAAGTGGGGAAGGAGGAGGAGATGGAGGGTGGATGGACGATGTGGTGGTGTGAACGATGGGTGGTGTGTCGGTGGTGAAGGGAGGTGGAAAGGAAGCGATGATCGATGAGGATAGTGTGGGTAGTGATCTCGCACGCATAGCGGTCGGCATCCTGTGATGCGAGTAGGAGGCGGTGATAGAAGTGAAGGGTGGCGGAAGTAGTGGGTCTGTGATGGTGGGTGGAGATGAAGTGGCGGGAATGGAAACGGTGGTGGTGGGAGGGGATGATCGTCGAGGGGGTGATGGAGGAGGTGATGGGGGTGGAGTAGCTGGAGGAGGACCGTGAATCTGTGTAAGAAGGCGGAGAATGGCGGCCACGTTTCGCTCGAGTGCAAGGAAACGTGGGTGAGAAAGGAAGGAAGTGGATGGGTCCGAGGATGTGGAGGAGGATGCGCCAGCGTGCAGAGTAGCCAGCTCAGCCTCAAGAGCAAGGCGAGCAGAGGTGACCTGTCGGACAGCAGAAGTGGTGCCAACGGAAGTGGTCGTGCAGGCACCGAAGGCTAGGCCTAAGAGGGCCGTAGTAAGTGCCTCGGAAGAAACAGCGAAAGTGGCTGGGGTAGTGCCACTAGGTCCAGCCCCGGTGTCTCCTCTGAATGCAGGGATGTCCTGCTCACCCAAGTGGATGGCAAGGGAAGGTAGTCGAGGTGTGTCAGGGAGAGGAAACTGTAGATGTAACCCCCTACAAACTCAGGATCAGGAGGAAACGAACAATCTGCCTCAATGTGAATAGACATGCGGCCAAGATTGGGCAGAATGGTAAATGGTGCAGGGGTGGCCATAGTAAAAAGCAAACCGACCGTTGCCTTGCGGCCGGATCATATGGGTGTACCGCAGGACATCAAGATCTAGATATGTAACTCCTGGGGCACGAGGCAAATCGGTGGAGATCATGATGTTGTACGGGGGGTGCTGTGCAATGAGAGTAATGTGGCCGCCGCAGCAATATTTACCCTTGTTTGCACGGCTAATATCAATGAGCTTTTTAATTAGCCATGCAGCGGCGTTAATGCGTATGCACGGGGCCTCGAAGGAAATCCCGTCAACACCGGGAATGAATGGGAAAGTCATCCCCCAAAAGATAAAAAGATCGGGGATGGTCACGGTACCAGACTCATCCCTAAGAAAGAAAGCGCTCGATATGATACGGTGGGCGAGACAGAAGACATGATGGATGATGGAAGAGGCCTTGGCCTTGCCTCGAGGAAAATGGTCGTGGAGAGTGAGGCGTCTCCAAAAATGGTCGACATCGAAGTCGCGATGCAATTCATAAGGGAGGAGGGAGCCCTCAAGATTGGGGAAACCGAAAATGTTGTTGATTGTGGTCACATGGGTACGAAAGTTTCGGTTCCTAAGGCAAAAATCGATAATAGACTCATCCTTACTTTTGATGGTAGATAGAAATTCTAGGGTGAGTGAGGGGTAGGATCGTGCATGTGAGTGTAAGAAACCTAGCCAACCTAAGTTTGCAAATAGCGACTCGACTCCGGAGAAACCCCCGAGATCAAGGAGGGTTTGAGTGTGTGCAAATTTGGTGGGTAGGTGAGATCTTTGGCTGAGTCAAAGATAGAAGTCTTTGTGGTCTTGACTCATGAAACAGACTCCCTGCGGTCCCATCAGTAGGTCTTCCACAGGTATGATTGGCGGGGGAGGTGGTTGGGTAGGTGGCGGAGGAGGAACAGTCCACGTGTGGAATGTGTTGATTTATGTCTCTTGTGAGAGGGCTCCTCTTCCTCCATGATGCGCTTAGCCTTGTTCTTATCTTTGGCCATGATTGTGTGGCGATTTAATATGATATGCAAGATTATATGAGTGTGCACACAATCAATGACAAAGGAGCAAAATAATAATACTTGGGCAATGTAAAAATTAAAGTAAGGAACGAGTGTACCTAGTAATGAAGCGAGTCCAAGCTCTGAAAAGATCCCACGCTGTATAATGGAGGGATTTGGGAAGCCGCCGAAAACTATTCCACAAGAACAAATTTTTCGAAAATTTTGGGGGTTAGGGCTAGGGTTTGGGTGATTTGTGGATCGAATGTGGTTAACGGAGGGTTTGGGAGGTTAGAGAGTGGTGGATGAAGTGGGGAAAGGCGATTGGAAGTAATGGGAGGGAAGAAGGAGGTCCTTTGGGAGAGAGGGAAGATGAACCGCTCAAGTCTACTGCTGGAAGTCGGGTGAATGAAATCGGGTGGGGGGTATTTATAGGGGTTGGGGCGAACCGATCGGTTGACAAGTCAACCGATCGGTTGGGTTGATTTTCGAAAAACAACTGTTGGATAGCAGCTATAGGTTAACCGATTGGGTGAAATTTCACCCGATCGGTTGACCACTCCCCAAAAAATCCTGAGCCTTCTGGCATCGTCACCCGGTCAGCGATCCGATCGTCGCTTTTATCAATCGATCAGTTGAAATTTCCCAAAAAATCCTGAGAGCTCTGTCATCATCACCCGATCGGCGACCTGATCGTCGCTTCTGTCAACCGATCGGTTCGCTCTTCTTCAGAAACTTGCCACTTACTGAAACTAACCAACCGATCGGTTGATGCTTGAACCGATCAGTTGGAGCAATTCCTGCACAAAGATAAAAAAATCATCTAAGTATCCCAACGAAGATTCCCATAGCAGTATTCATTCGTGAAAATTAGTAAACTAATCCTATAAACAACGACAAAAGTTCAGAACATGGGTTGCCTCCCATGAAGCGCTCTTGTTTATAGTCGTTTGCTCGACTCCCGATATATGATCTTCAGGGGGGTTGGTACAGGTGATGCCCAATGATCAACATCCTCTCAGCTGCAGGTGGTGGGGTTCTAGTTGTTGGCGGTGACAGCAGATGAATGTTCTCGACAACTCTCCCGCTGGTGATGTCCGGGGGCTTTTTCCTTGTGTCGGCCTTAATCGCCACTCTTCTCAAAATTTGGACTTCATCAGCTGTGAGCTCCAAAGGTACCTTTCCTTTGCTCTTTGTCAGAGCAACTTTCCTAAATCCAGTAGGGTCGTCTGAGAGACATACACTTCTTCATAGTCCTCTTCTTTTTTCAACCCAGTGTGCTCCTCGAGCCCATTCAAGCCTTCGGGGGGTTCCTTGAAAGAACCTCCCAAGCTCCTGCATCAATGACCCTCTCTTCCTCGATCTCCAGCAGATTGCATATGTGTTCCTCTTGTGGTGACTTCCTCGATAATGCCAAGTCAAACTCTACTTTCTGATCTCCGACATTCAGGGACAGCCTTCCCCTTCTCGACATCAATGAGTACGCCTGCGGTTGCCATAAAGGGTCTTCCGAGGATAATCGGGGTGTGATTATCCTCAGGCATGTCTATAACTACGAAATCGACTCGCACATGCACACCGCTGGCATTGACGGGCAAGTCGTCGACTACTCCCACCGGGTACTTTACCGATCTGTCCGTTAGCTGCAGAGTCATCCCGGTGGGTTCTAGGTCACCCATATTTATCCTCTTGTATAATGATAGGAGCATCAGACTCACGCTCGTACCCAAGTCGACAAGCGCTCGATTGATTGACACCTCCCCTATTGAGCACGTGATAAAAAAACTCCCGGGGTCCTTCAGTTTTGGGGGATTTGCCCGTTAGATTAGGGCGCTGCACTCCGCCATAAGGACAACCTTCTCTTTTCTCGTCCCCTTCGTAACTAAGTCCTTCAGAAATTTTGCATATAAGGGGATTGTCTCGATTGCCTCCAGAAAGGGGATTTGTAGACTCAAGTCCTTCACCATTTCGGAGAATTTTCCGTACTTTTCATCGATCTTTGCTTTGGCACGCCTTTGTGGGAATGGCACCGTAGGCTTGAAGACCCTTGAGTTGTCTCCTTCATTTTTCTTCTTCTCTTTTGGAACTCCCTCTGGAGTCATGGGGTTTGATGCCGAAGCTCCATCGTCATTTACTTTCAGATTTGGTCTCTCATTGACCAATGGTGCCTTAGGTTCTTTCACGGTCACCCACGCCGGAATCTGTGTACCACTCCTCAAGACTATTGCGGAGACATTTGCTTGACCTTGTGTCAAGGCTAGTGTTTGATTGGGTCCCCTTGGGTTCACCTCCGGCTGACCCGGTAGTTTCCCTTGTGTCTTCTGAAGGTTGGCCGCTTGTAACCTCAGTTGGGTCACTTGATCAGTCAAAGTTTTCTGTCCAATCTGCAGCTGTAGGTTGATCTTCTCCTAATTTTATATATACTGAGTCAAGAGATTCTCGACCGGAGAGACCACCCGTTACTAATGGTATTGTTGCTGCTGGGGCGGGGGCTACTGATTTCCAGGATGATACTGCTGATATATCTGCTATTGAGATGGAGGTGGTTGATATAAGTACTGCTGCTGAGGTTGTTGGGGCTAATGGTAGGGTGCCCTGTAGCTGAAGTTCGGTGGTTCTGGTTGTTAGCAGAATATGCCGGATTCGAGCTTGTCCTCGGTGGATAGGGTGCATTACTCGTCAGATTATAAAAGAGTGCACTAGCTTGGTCCACTGGTGCAGAGCTATCTCCACCATCAAATTCTCCCATTACTTCAGCCTCTACCGTTGCTACATGTTGAGTGTTGGCGCCACTGGCCCCTACTATAAAAGCTGAGATTTGGGTGGAGAGCAAATCAAATTTTCTAGATAGTTTGTCAACTGTCTCGACTCGATGAATTCCCCCAGATTTCGGTGTGGCACGTTCATTGCACCACCTTTCATTGTTCGATGCCATATTTTCCAGAATATTCCCGGAATCTACTTCGTTCCTTGACATGAAGGATCCTCCAGCCGCAGCATCCATTGAGGACTTTAGGTCATCCCTCAACCCATTGTAAAACAAATTTATAATCTGCCAGCGGTGGAGCTCATGGTGAGTGCATTTTCTTTGCATCTCCTTGAACCTCATCCATGCTTCATGCAATGCTTCATGGCTGGCCTGGGAGGAGGAGGAGATTTTGCTCCTTAGCTTCATTATCTTCCCCGGAGGAAAGTACTTGTTCAGTAATGCATTTGAAAGCTTCTCCCAGGTTGTAAATGTATTGGGGTCCTTCCCCCTCAGCCATTATTTTGCCTGTCCCGTAGAGAGAATGGAAACAATCTCAACCGGATAGCTTCGGTTGGCACGCCATTGATTCTGAAAGTTTCGCACTTATCCAAAAAGGAATCCAAGTGCTCGATCGGGCTCTCCATAGGAGCTCCTGAAAACTGGTCCTGTTGGATCCAAGTCAGCAACGACGGCTTCAGCTCAAAGTTTCCGGTCATAATCGCCGGAGGTTGGATGCTGGACGTGGAACCAATGGACATCATTGAGTACTCAAGCAAAGACTTTTGAGGTGTGACGTTCTCTCCCATGGTGGAAATCTCTTCTCTTCTTCTTCTTCTCTCGGTGTTCAGATGCCTCACTGTGGCATTGATCTCGGGATCTAGAGGAATCAAGTAGTCAAGACTTCTTGGGTTCCTGTGCATGAAAAAAGCAAGAGATACCGTGAAGCGCGTATGGTATAATGCCAAATAAAAACAAAAAATAAAGAATAAAGAATAAAAGTAAAAATGTAGAATGTGAAAATTATCACAAGGCAGGGATGTGAACTAGTCTCAGGGGTTAACAGGGTCCTAAATGAAACAAGCACGTTGCCTCCCGGCAACGGCACCATAAAGTTTGACGTCCCCTAGTTTTAGCAATGTGTAGTCGGAACGGGGATACAGATTTAAATATTTATAACCGCAAGCACCCGGTGTTATAGTGTGGCTTGGGGTTCGAACACGGGGAGGCGTGTGATGTGCTTGTTATCAAACAGGAACCAGATCACCTGGTGGATGAGCTAGCCCTATCGCAAGGTGGTTGTCACGAAATGAAACTATGGATAGGTATGAGATATAAAAGGTAATCTAGGACTTTGGTTACCACCCTATCATGTGTTCTCTCGATTACGACCGGCAGATAGGAATACGATCAGATTCGAGGGTTTAGTGGTGAGAGCTTGCCTCTAAAAGTGATACCTAGCGTCCCATGGGCCCGATATTCCGGTCGATGCCCAGGATGATACGCTAGGTCTACCAGGGTTCGGACGGTGGACATTCCCATGTCCATTAATACCGACCGACTCCGCGTGCACTAAGCTCGCAACGATTACTCCCGACATTTCATCCTGCCGTTCCCACGCGTTAGGAATCAATGTCTACGCTAGGCGTGTGAGCTGTGGCTATGGGATCAAATGCCAGTTTTATTTTTCCTTGGCCCGACGGTCAAAGGCGGTCTTTCTCCCGCCAATGACAATAAAACGCTCCGCGTACCCATCAAAATCCCTATATCCTATCGAAACCCTAATCCTATGGTCGTTCTAGGGAGAACCCACGAAGGGGTTTCCACCAATACCCCAGATTAAGAAACTACTCACAATTCATCGCAAGAAATTCAATAACACGAAATTCAGCAATCAAGATTAAGAACAAGCAATAGAAAAGAGAAGCAAATGATAGTATTAAAGCAATATCAAAGTATCAAGTCGATCGAAGAACTTACAAAACAAAATAAATTAGCAGCCGCCAAAATCCCAAAAAAAACGCTTAAGAAAAAGGGGGGCTGTTTCTGGGAAAACCTAGGGCTATATATATAATAACCGTCTAACCGATCGGTTGAAGCATCAACGGATCGGTTGAGACGAGCGTTGAACCGGTCTTCAGCCTTTGAGATACTTCACTCGATCACTGAACCGATTGAGTTATGTTGTTGGATCCTTGAGCTCGTGGAGAAACGCTACAGGTGAACCGATCGGTTGACAAGTCAACCGATCGGTTGGAATTCAGCTCCAAAAATAGAGAGTTCTGTCTCCACCACCCGATCACTGAACTGATCAGGTGGGGTCTTCTTCATTGCTGCTCCTCGTCGGGTCATATATGTGTGCACGAACCGATCGGTTGGAACAGTCCAACCGATCGGTTGAGGGCTGATACATGCTCTAACTTGATGTTTGACCCTCAGGTTCTTATTGGGATTTCATAATCCCATGTTCACTTTCCTTTTCTATTCCATAAGATTTTGATGTGACAACTATTATTATTGCTACTCACTCTATCTATGCAGATGTGCAGATTCCTAATATATCCACGCTTGGACAGTAATCACTTGATAAGGAATCCCTGCACAAATGTATCTCAAATACTCACATGAAGCTCATCATATATATCTACGGAAATCTACGGACTGATGTATTTTTATACTTTATAGATTTCAGAGCCTTGAATATGAAATCCATCTAAGTCCTAGGTTCCTAATAACATATCCTACCAACCCTTTTTCAGGAAAGTCAAAATTCACGTTTTTCTGTCCTGGTCGACTAAGGCAACCATTAGTCGACTAAAAACTTTTTCTTCGAATTTTGACCTGAAAATTTCTGAGTAGTCTTCAGTCAACTTCAGAAACTTACCGTTAAAATTTCAGTCAAAAATTCCAAAGTTTGACTTTTAGTCGACTAAGACTTCTTTAGTCGACTAATGAAGTTTTTGTGTCCGTTTTAACTGAAACTTTCCAGACCGTTTCTGAACAGTAGGAAACTCATTTTCCCCCCATTTTCCCTCAGAATAACTGTCCAAAAATACTATAAATAAGAGGGCATACCCCTCATTCTTTCCACACAACTTTCTTCTCTCTTTCTTCCTAGAATTGTTGATTCTAAGCAATCTTGCCTTAGTTGCTCTTTTCTCATTTGCAAGAAGAAATCCATAGATTTCTCTCTTCTTATGAGAACAGAAGAACTTCAAGATTCTTAATCATAGATCTTTTGGAAATTGAAGTTTTCTTCCTTGAAGCAATTTTGATCTTTTTCAACATCATTTTAGAAAGTTGTTTGTGTTCATAATTGCAAGAAGAAATCAATTGATCTCTCTCTTCTTTTATGAACCAGAGAACTTCAAGTATTGTTCTTAATTACATATCATATACATCTTGAAGTCTCCTTTTTAAACACCATCCTTGAATTTCATTCTAAATTCATAACAAGGCTATATGTGTTTTTCTATTTCTTATTTAACAGGTTTGAATCTCTTTTGAGATTGTACAAAGTTTGGGACATGTGGAGTGTCGCCATTTTTGTAAGTTGGTGCTTGCAGGGCAAGAGATTATAGTGGATTGAAAATCTCTACGGGGTAGAGGACTGGAGTAGGATCAAGAGGATCCGAACCAGGATAAATCTCTGTGTTTGCGTTTGATTTACTTTTTCTACATACTTTACTTTCTGCACATCTTACGCAATTAGAAGTAACTCTTTAATTGCAACAGTTAATTTTTAATATACACTATTCACCCCCCTCTAGTGTATTTGATCCTTATAGGTTAGAATTACATTTGGTATCAGAGCGAGGCTAAGATGGCAGCAAGTTCCTCAACATCAAACATGAACGCCGTTCCACACAACTACAATCAGCATCCTAAAGGGCACTCTCAAGTATGTCCTCCTCTATTTGATGGTTTAAATTACTCATATTAGAAAATACGAATGGAGATTCATCTCCAAAGTATGCATTATGAGATTTGGGACATCGTAGAGACAGGATACACAAAGCCAGAAACACTTGTTGCTGATTGGACCGCCAACGACAAATCTACAAAGACCAACAACTCAAAGGCCTTGAATGCTTTATTCTGTGCCATGGATAAACATGAGTTTAATCGAGTATCTCAGGCCAAAAGTGCAAAGGAAATTTGGCACATACTCGAGGTAACTCATGAAGGAACCAATAAAGTAAAGGAAACCAAAATTGCTTCATTGGTTCATAAATATGAGTTGTTCAAGATGCAAGACAAAGAGACGATTGGGGAAATGAACACCAGGTTCACTAACATTATTAATTCTCTTAATGCTCTTGGAAAAGTTTACTCTTCTCTTGATCAGATACGCAAGATTCTTAAGGTAATCTCCCCAGAATGGCGTCCAAAGATCACTGCTATTGAGGAAGCCAATGATCTTTCCACCTTATCAATGGAAGATCTAATTGGTAACCTAATGGCACATGAAGTTACATTGCAAGATGCGAAAGAAGAATCAGATCAGAAGAAGAAAGTACTAGCCTTCAACACAACATCAGATAATGAAGATTCAGATGATGACATGGCATTCTTTGCCAAGAACTTCATAAAGTTCTTTCAAAAAGGTAAGTATAATAATAAGTCTAAGAATACTGATTCTTCTCTTTGCTTCAATTGTAATAAGCCAGGACATATGAAGAAAGATTGTCCACTTCTCAAAGCAAAGTTCAAAACTTCCAACAACAACGATCAATCCAGAAGAGAAAGGAAGTTTGACAAGATGAAGAAAGCATTTGCAGCAACTTGGGATGAATCTTCAGATGATGAAGATGACAATGATGAAAGTGCTAATATGTGCTTTATGGCACAAGATAATGAAGAAGAGGTAAGTTCCTTTAATAATGAAGAATTATTAGAAGCATTGAAAGATCTCTATTCTCGTTTCAAAAAGTTGAATGGTCAACATAAATCTTTGAAACAGAATAATGACGATCTCCTTATTAAATATCATGAATTATCTTCTTCTAAAAACACTACACCAAATTCCATACATATTGAGAATACATCTTCTCAAAATTTGGATCTTAGTAAAGAGAATGATATTCTCAAAACTAAGAATCTAGAACTACATACACAAATATCCGAAATGGATAAAAATATTTCATCACTAAAGATGAAATACGATAAGATGTCTTCCAATGTTGATAAATTTAACAAAGGAAAGACTAATCTCGATGATTTGCTTAGAATTCAATATCCAGCAAATCATAGACAAGGATTGGGATATTCTAATAAGGATGCATCCAAGACTTATAACACTTCTTCCTCCTGTGGAAAAACAACTTTTGTTAAACCACAAAAGAAGAATCACGCATTCATTTATACGAAGAAAGTAAACACTTCTACTTCTTCTTCACAAAGAAATGTTACTAACATTTCAAAGACATTTCCTAGGAAACCTACTACAATTATTATATGGGTTCCTAAGGTTTCTTGTTTAAAAGATAGAAATAATTATATTTCTACTTATATGCACTCTATTGTTTATTCTGATGATTACATTAGAAAGCCAATTCCACTTGGGTTTGGCTTCCAAAAATCTAATCCCAAGGACCCTCAAAAAAGGGGTACCAATGCTTAATGTTTTATCTTCCAGGTACCTAAAAAGGAAAGATGGATTTTGGACAGTGGATGTTCAAAACATATGACGGAAAATATCAACTTGCTTTCTAACATTATATATTAAGATGGAGGCACAGTTACCTTTGGTGACAACAAAAAGGGCAAATTCATAGGCACTGAAACAGTTGGTAATACAAATCAGCCTATCATTGAGAATGTTCACCTGGTTGACGGTTTGAAACACAACTTACTTTCCATTAGTCAGTTATGCGATAAAAATTACAAAATAGTTTTTGAACAAAATGATTGCATTATTTATGATTCTGATATGTCATCCATTTTATTTCGTGGTAAGCGTAAGAATAACATTTATATCTTATGCAGGTCTATTACCACTAATAATTATTGTTTAATGATTACTTTAGATGATACACTTTTATGGTATAAACGTTTTGGACACACAAATTTCAAAAATCTAGCACATATTTCAAAACACAAATTAGTAAATGGAATGCCAAATATTTCTTTCAAACACAAATATTTTTGTGATGCTTGTCAACAAGGAAAAATGCATAAATCCTCTTTTAAATCAAAAGGTATTATCTCAACAAAGAGACCATTAGAATTTCTACATTTAGATTTGTTTGGTCCTTCAAGAGTAGCCTCTTTGAATAAAAGTAGATATGCATTTGTCATTGTTGATGATTATTCTAGATATACTTGGGTTATATTCTTACAAAATAAGAATGATGCTTTTGAAGAATTTTCAATATTTTGTAAAAAAGATACAAAAGATCAAATCCTCTAACATTGTCACTATTCGTAGTGATCATGGGGGAGAATTTGAAAATGATTATTTTACCAAGTTTTGTAATGAAAATGGCATTACACACAATTTTGTTTTTCATCGTGCCCCTCCACAAAATGGAGTAGTAGAAAGGAAAAATAGAACATTACAAGAATGTGCTAGAACAATGCTTTGTGATAGTAATCTAACAAAATATTTTTAGGCAGAAGCTGTCGCAACTGCTTACTACATTATGAATAAAGTTCTTATAAGGCCATTACTTAATAAAACTTGTTTTAAATTATTCTTTAATCGCATTCCCCGTGTATCTTATTTTAAAGTGTTTGGATGTAAGTGTTTCATTCTTAATACTAAAGATGCATTAGATAAATTTGATTCAAAATCTGATGAAGGTATTTTTGTTGGATACTCAACACGTAGCAAAGCCTACAGAGTATTTAACAAAAGAACTTCAACACTTGAAGAATCTTTACATGTCACATTTGATGAAAACCCCTCATCTAATTCTCCCATCATCATTGATGATGAAGAATATATTACCTGTATCTAATTCTTTAGATAATATTAATCTTGATGAAATTAATGCTACTAAACCCTCTGTTGAGTCTATTTCAGATAATGCAAATCTTCCTAAGGCATTTGCACAAGTTCCAAATCATCCATCAGATCTAATCATTGGAGATATTGCAGATGGAGTAAGAACTCGTCGTCAAATAGAACAAATGGCGCATTGTGCTTTCCTCTCAACCATTGAACCAAAGAACATCAATGAAGCATGCAAAGACAGTTCTTGGATCATTGCTATGCAGGAAGAACTCAATCAATTTCAGAGAAATGATGTTTGGGAATTAGTTCCCAGACCAACAGATCATTCAATTATTGGTACCAAGTGGGTATTCAAAAATAAATTGGATGAATCTGGTCAGGTAATTAGAAACAAGGCACGATTGGTTGCACAAGGTTATAATCAAGAAGAAGGAATTGATTATGAAGAAACCTATGCACCAGTTGCACGTCTTGAATCTATTAGAATGCTTTTATCATTTGCAGGTTTTAAAGATTTTAAATTATTTCAAATGGATGTTAAAAGTGTTTTTTTAAATGGTTTTCTCAAGGAGGAAGTTTATGTTGAACAACCACCTGGTTTTACTCATGAGAATTTAGAAAATCATGTTTTCAAACTAAAGAAAGCTTTATATGGTCTTAAACAAGCACCTCGTGCTTGGTATGATAGATTAAAAAGTTATCTTTTAAATTCTGGTTATAAAATTGGTAAAATTGATTCAACTCTGTTTATTAAAAATATAAAATCTGACATCATTATTATTCAAATATATGTTGACGATATTATATTTGGTTCTACTAATGAAACTCTTTGTTTAGATTTTTCTAAGATTATGCAGAAGGAATTTGAAATGAGTCATATGGGCGAACTCAACTATTTCCTTGGACTTCAAATCAAACAAATGAAGGAAGGTATCTTCATCCATCAATCAAAGTACGCCAAAGAACTCATCAAGCGTTTCGGTTTAGAGACTTCTGCTGATAAACATACTCCAATGAGTACATCTACATCACTAGACAAAGATTTAAATGGTAAGAGTATTGATCAACGTCTTTATAGAGGTATGATTGGCTCTCTACTTTATTTAACTGCTAGTAGACCAAATATTATGTTTTCAGTTTGTTTATGCGCACCTTTTCAAGCAGATCCTAAGATGTCACATCTTACTGTTGTAAAACGGATAATTAGATATGTTAAACATACTTCTGATTTTGGATTATTTTATCCTAAAACTAGCACATATGATTTATTATCATATAGTGACGCAGATTTTGCTGGTTGCAAATCAGACCGAAAAAGTACCAGTGGTACATGTCATTTTCTTGGACATGCTTTGGTTTCATGGTTTAGCAAAAAGCAAAATTCTGTTTCCTTATCTACCACAGCGGCAGAATATATAGCCGCTGGGTTAGCATGTGCACAAATTTTATGGATGAAACAAACTATCTCAGATTATGGCATTGATTGTTCCACATGTCCTATAATGTGTGATAACACTAGTGCAATTAATTTGTCTAAAAATCCAATTCATCATTCACGCACTAAGCATATAGATGTTCGTTATCACTTTTTAGATGATCATGTACAAAAGGGGGATATAGTTTTGAAATTCATTTCCACTGAACATCAGATTACCGATATCTTAACTAAGCATTTGAAAGAGGAATCTTTCATCAAACTTAGAAGAGATCTGGGCATCATCAGTGAATCTGAATTTACCATATAATGTTTTCCAATTTTTGTGAATTTCTGGAATTTTCTTATAATTTTTTTGATAATATTTTTTTAGTCGACTAAAGGAGTGTTTAATCGACTAATATATCTGAATTTCTTTTACAACCCGTTTTGTTTTTTTTCCTCTTCGGTTTCTTTCAATATTTTTTATGATTCCATTCCTATCTCTAAGGAATGTTCACTAAATTTGGTTTAATTCTCTACCAACCTCTGGGATTGTCTTTTCCTATAAGAATTCGGTTTGTCTTTTCTATTATGAGACTTTATTTCAAAAGTTAAATTTTTTTTACTTACCCACTTTCTTGGTTCCCGCATCCTGACATAGGGCTATTTGGCTTCTTGCATCGGCCACTTTCTTGGAATGAGAACTTACCATAAATTCCCCTTGGAACTCACCATTTTATTTCATCATTTCCCATTGGAAAATGTCATTCACCTACCCTATTCAATGCTTTGACCAACCTTTCTTACAAAAATTAAATATCATTACCCATTACCGTCCTTTCCCACTTAGTTTTTATCTTTTCAAATTTTTTTAATATTTATTATTATTAAAATCCGAACGGTGCGATCTAGATATTTTTATTATTCCGTTACCTTAGTCGACTAACCAATCTATTAGCTGACTAACTCGGTTTTTTAAACCGTTTCTGATCTAACTTACGTCTTTTCGCGTTTTCATTTCTTCTTCTTCCCGCCTCTTCACATATTTTTTGAACACTTTTCAGTTCTATCTCACCCATTCAGTTTCTCAAACTGCTCTCGAACTGATCATGTCACCCGTTCACTTGGATAACTACTTCAACTTCTGCCTATTTATTTTCGGCAATTTCTTTCCATTTCTTTTATCCCCAACCGAACCATCCTTTCATCTTCTTCCTCTTCAATGGCTCTCCCTCAATTTCGTGATGCCGCGGCCGAGAATCGCTTCTAAGCCTCCGCAAGTGCGAAGTGTCATCCTGAGCGGTTCATCGATTACTCCACTCTTGCTTCGTTCAACATCCTCTCCATCCTTTCAGCCGCCGGCATCGAGAAGATTTGGGCTCTTGGGAACAAGGAACCCTATTACCCACTCCTTGTTCAGGAGTTCTACGCTGTAACGACCACTTTTCGTGGTACGTTGTTCGTGCACGTGCTTTTGACCGTGCACGTGTTTGTTTTAGACCTTGTTCGTTTGTGAACACTTTCGTGTGATATGCCGTTGTGAACGTCTCTGAGAGTATTAAATAGTGGCACTATCTTGGAACGACACTTCTCGAGTCGTTTTTCCACAATTTACACTTACTCGATGAGACGTGACGATTCTCACTCTTGACGGGAGACGTTTCTATTTTTAGTTTCGTCGTCCGACGTCGAATTTGAGATCCGTCTTCTTAGTTAGCTCACATTCGTCGCCACGATCACCACGATATTTATTTTATAATTTTTGGAGTTTATTTGACCACTTTTATAATTTTTACAAGTTTTATATTATTTTTAATAATTTATTTTTAAATTAATTTCGGCCAAATAAAATTTATTTGAGTTTAAAACATTTTAAAGAATTTTTGAGCCAATTTCCAGCTCATTTGGACCAGGTCAAACCCTTGGATAAGTTAGAGTAATTGAATTTCAAATTTTAAATCTTTTTGAACTTCTAATCCTATTAGATTTAGCCCTAGACCAAGTCAACCCACCTATACTATATAAGCAACCCCTAGGAAGACCTATTTTCGCAAGAAATTAACCCTAGCCTCTTCCAAACTCATTTTGGACGTTGTGACGAATCGTCGCAACGTTGCGACGTTCAGCTGCCGTACGACCGAGGAAAACACCGACGTTCCCCCGCTCAGACCGATAGCCGCCCCCGCATTCTCGCCGTCCGCACCGCTGCTGTCACCCACACCCGTTCCCCCGCTTGACCGAGAGGAGCCCTCAGTCTGACCGAGGCCCCGCTCCGCACATCGCTCCGCACCGACCCCCGCCTCGTCGCCCCGCTCCGCTCCGTGTCTGACCGGTCGCCCCGCCCGCTGTGACCGAGCGCCCGAGCGCTGCAACGTTGCAGCGCTGCCCCGCCTCGCATCCAAGCGCCTGACCGAGGCTTCCCATCGATCTGACCGAGAAGCGACCCCGCACCAAGCACTGCACCGCAGCCGCTGCAGCCCAAACGTCGCAGCCCCCGCATTTTGAGCGCACGACCGAGCCAAGTCTCCGCACCGAGGCTGTACGACCGAGAGCCACTCGTCGCAACCCCGCACCCGTCGCACCGCTTGCCACCGTGGGCCCCCCAAGTTCTCCAGAGTTATTGTGGGTCCCCCAAAGGCCCCTAGGACTACTGTGGGCCCCACCTTGGTGCTTGCTCTTCGAGGATTCGTCGCGTACGACGTCGTCGCACGTCGTAGCCCGTCGTCGCACGTGCGAGCTTTGGAATCTGGAATCGTCGCCCGGGTTGATGCTCTGAACTTTCCAGCGAGGAAACTATATTGGAATCAGGACTTGGAGCGCGTTCTATTATTCCAACCCCCGGTGTCG
Organism: Scilla litardierei; assembly: GCA_030789695.1. Lineage (NCBI taxonomy): Eukaryota > Viridiplantae > Streptophyta > Magnoliopsida > Asparagales > Asparagaceae > Scilla > Scilla litardierei. Next base: position 774,440,978 of record CM061142.1, on the reverse strand, counting down.
CTACCCGACGCCGGTGTAGCTTTCGCGTCGTGTTGAGGTAACGTTTTGCACCCCTAGGACCCCCAACCCAATTGCATTCTAATCAAGACTAAAAATCAGTATTTTAAAGTATTTTAAATGTTTTAGAAATCACTAATCAAGATTAATAAAACGGATGTAGGCCGGTGGACTTATGCACGTAGGAATCGTGACTTGGGACTCGTTGGACGGTGTTTTCTTGACGTGATACTTGCAGGCAAGTGAAACTTGCCAACTCTTGTGTAGGGCCATGTTTTTAGGCCACTTCCTTGCTTTTAGCATAAAAGAGACTAGTCAGTGAAATGATAGCTGGCTAGACGCCTACTTGATCTAGTTTGACAACGAAACTAGATCCGTCACCTAAATGATCTAGCTTGACAACGAAGCTAGATCCAACCATTAAACTGTCATTCATGCATGCTAAACTGTCACGTTTACTTTTCTTACTTGTACGCTTTACTACTTGCCATGCCATGTCATCCATGCATTGATTGTTGCATCGTAGCACACGCTACAATACTTGTCCTCGTACTACTTGTCCGGCTAGGTGCACCCCTAGGCCATACTTGTTTACACACTTCCTGGCTCGTGGTCCAGAAGCGGGCCTCATGTGTTGGCCAGAAACCAATGCCCGATACACGTGGAGGGGTAGGGATAAACGGTTACTTGAGCTTAGGAGTGGCCTGATCCGCCCTCTAGCCAAAAGACGGAATCTCTGTGCACGAGGTGCTTACTTTTCTTGTCTTGTACTTGCCTTGTGAATGATTCATGTAATACTTGTCATCCATGCCATGCCATGCTCGTACTTTACTTTACTTTACTTTACCTGCTGCACCCATACTTTAACTGCCATGTCATCGCATCATGCTAGAACTGCTAGGTTGCTTTACTTGTACTTTCAGTTTCACTTGCACAAGTCTTCCAGACTTGCTGACATGTGCCCCTTTCTCTTTGGGTGTCACATGTTAGACCCTGAGCCAGAGATAGTTGTAGCGGACGAGGTAGTTGCTGACGCTGAGACTGAGTCCATGATTGCACAGGAGGATTTTGTGGACACCGGTGACCATTCTTTGAGTCTTTGTTGAGCTTTATTTTGTTTTAGGCCTTTTGTTAGTTATTGGTACGTAGCACCGTCGTTTGTACTTTGTACTTTTGTTGGCCATGTTTGGGCCTTTAGTCTCTTTTTTCTTTTAGCCTGGTGGCTTTTCTGCGATGTTGGAATTTATATTTATGGATATTCTGAGATTATTCTTTTGTCTCATTTCATTATTATTATCTTGTTTCGCTCGCGTTGCAAGGTCCTGCAGTTTTAAATTTGATTGACGCTTATCGGACTTGCAGATTTGTAGCTTCAAGTCTGAGCGGACCTTCTCACGCTTCGCCTCCACGTTTTTGGGAAGCGGGGCGTGACAGGTTTTGTTGGTGCCCCATGCAGGTCCAGTCTTGCAATTGCGAATTAACGAAACAACGATAATAACGGAATGTCCATTAAATAAATTACAACGTCCGAGTCATAAGCCCTGAGTCTAGTCGTTTTCTTATGACACTAGGTGGTAAGAAGACTTAGCTAGACGACTGTGTTTGCTAGTTAGAGGCCTCTGATTGTTAGTTAGGCTCCCTGTCAGCAATTGATTTAATCATCGTAGGAGTCACCTTAGTGGTTCAAGTCTACCTCTGATCATATTAGAGTTCTAGATTTCCCTTTAGTCGTTCGCCTGGGTTCATCGATTTCGGACCAAGCTGAACGCATTTCTTTACCGTCCAGATCCTTAGAAAGTCTTAGCGCTTAGTCCTTAGTCTTTAAGTTGGTCGACCGTAGGAGTTTCCCGTAGATTCTCCTGATTCATAACCTAGGTGTATGAATGTTTTGATCATCCAACCAATTTCCTTGCCTCGATTCACGAGATCGCTCCGTGACGATCGTCGACAATTTTCAAACATCGCCATTGCAAAACTTGAACCTTCTGAAAGTATTTTTCAATCTTCTCTTCCACTAAGTTTAATTTTGTTCAAAATTTTAATATACCTATATTTCATCCTCCTTCATTGATTTAAATTTTTAAAACGTTTGTCGGAATTTTTGAATACTAGCTTATGGTATTTTCCCAGCCTATATTTTTTCATACTTATGTAAATGTGTCGTTCTTTCATATATTAATTTTACCTTTGCCCTGCCCAATTCGATTTATAATTTTCCCTCTTATTTGTGTTATTCGAATGATACGTCGTGTTTACTTTAATATACTTTCAAGACATATGGAATTTTAGCTTTCAGCAAGTTAGACTTGCTCGTCGTTTTCGCTACTTCAGATTTTTGCAAAATTACTATTTTCATAGCCTCTTCCTGCTTTAGACCCTCCCTGATTTGATTTGCTATTCGATCTTGATAATTCTTATGCTAAATTACTATTATTTTCTTTCCGCTCACCATACACGCTTTTAGAAAAATTTCTCAACCAAATTGAATTTCAATTATTTTTATATCCGTGCCAGACTTGTTGAGCTCGTATATTAAGAACCTTGTGTAACTCTGTTTCTCATTTTTGGCAAACCTTGGTTCTCTAAAAGTAGTTTCAATGTTGGTTATTTTAAATTTCTCCATAGCCTAAAAGTTTTGAAATCATTTAACATGAGTTTAAATTCTTCCGTTACTTGATTTCATTCTTTGACTTCCCAAAACTTTTTGACAACATTATATTAAACTGCTGACGTATAAAATTTTCTAAACCATGTCCTTAATATTCGTGTAAATAATTTTACTTCCTTTTACATTGATTTTATATAAACCAATAAAACATTTTCTCTTATTATGAATATTCGACTCAAACTTATTTTGAACAACCCGTTTTATCGATCCCCAAATATTTCTTTTCAGACGAGGATTTTTATTTTGAAGAACACCAGTTTTCAGATTTCACGTATTTTAGCTTGTGCTACTTACCACATTTTCTTTTCCCCCTCATATATAAGCATCACTACATCTCCCTTTCCCTCAACCTAAACATCACCATTGAGTCAATGTTTCATCTAACCAAGCTATCCCCTTATATTCGTCCTATCTGAACTCGTGCCTATCGATCCTTCCCTCGTCACGCCCTCGACCTCGACCTCCCTCTATTGCTTAGGCTTTAGTGTCCGTCAATGTCTGTGTCAACCCTTAATTGTTAGTAGGCCCTTGGACCTTGTGAGGTAGTCGTGGTGCACGTACCTAAGTTGTGTACGTGGGCTTGAATGAGTGTGCCCTCATAGTATATTGATGCTTGCCTATTGTGTGGTATATATATATACTCGGAGTTATTCGTGATAGTATGAAGTTGTGGTGTGTTAGTAGTTATAGATTTTTGTGTGAATAGCTATACTATACTAGGGATGCCTGTGTATATAAGAGTTAGCGTTGAAATATCTAAGTTGTGTATGTAGCAAGAGATACTTATAATGGTTGAAATAAAATGATTGGTAAAGCTATGGGTATGTTAGTAGTGATAATAATAAGAGTACGTATGGTCAAGAGAGTAGGCTTATTGAGTGACCTATATACTAGTACGAGTGAGTATGTGCTCGTAGATAGATATATATGGTGCCTATACGTAAGTATTTATGTTTTGTTGCATGGGTATATAGGTGATATACATATGGTAGTAAGATTATAATTTTGATTGGTATTGCTTGCTTTTGCGGGATGTTGCATGCGTGCATACCGTGAGGTATACACGACTATTGCACATCTTAATTATGTATGTGTGAATGTGTTAGTATACTAATTATAGGTAGTAGGCTATGGTGTGAATATATACATCATTTATGTGTGACTATACGTTGAATGTTTGTACTAAGGAGTATATTATAATTATACGTGTGCTGATGTCTGTATTATTATTATGGTATATAGAGTGATTGAACTACGTAAGTATTGCCTGACTAAATATTAAGTGTGATTTATCTATGAAATGTATACGGTTGTATTGGTAGATGTATATATAGGGGAGTGGTATTGGTATAGGTATGAATGTCGTGTTACGTATATAGAATATTCTGATATGTGTATTGAGTCCCACTCAAGCTTGAGTGGGTATACTCTAAGTATATTGAATGAATGTTTGTAGTTTGAATATAGCAATGTTTGATGTATGTATAGTGATAGGAGTGTTTGTGCCTGGTTGTGCTACGCACATGATTGTGGGTCGCTACGCCAGTATATAGTTATAGGTGCTAGACTTGTGGTATAGTTACTTACTAAGGACTTGTTGTGTGAACGTATGTGTACTAGCTAAAACTAGGTGTGTTTGTGTGCTAGTTATATAATGGTATGATTGATGTATGTAAATGAAATGTTAGCGTGTATGGGTGTGCACCATGCACGGGTAGGTATGTGCTTAGTTATAGGCTTGATGACTATGATATATGTGGCGTGTCGTAAATACAGTTATAGGACCGTACGTAATGTGAATGTATGGTGAAATATTGGAATGCATTTGAATGACTATATATATTATGAAATATGGTAGTAGTGAATATATATTAGATATAGTAACATTTGACTTAAGAATGGTATGGTGTGACTGCTTATGTGGATGTGCTTAGTATTGGATGTATACTAGGAAATATTATAGGGAAGTATACTCTTGATGTTTGTGCATAGGTAGCTATCTATATGTAGAGCAATGGTTGTATTTGCTAAGTGTGACACTATCCTTATGTGAGTACCTGAATTATTGTTTGTGAGTAGTAGTTATATAAGGGATGTATGTTTATATACCTGATTGAAATACATGTATGAAATTGACGGGCTATAATAGGTATAAGTGTATACGTACGTGAATGTATATATATACGTGTTGGTTGTATTAATGTTGACTACTTAGTGCATATATAAGCACTTGTAATGACTATACCTGGTTGAATTATTATATGACTTGATTGGGGTAGTTACTAGAGCGCTTAGCAATATTAGAAAGTCCGAGGACGGACTTTATTCTAAGGTGGGGAGGATGTAACGACCACTTTTCGTGGTACGTTGTTCGTGCACGTGCTTTTGACCGTGCACGTGTTTGTTTTAGACCTTGTTCGTTTGTGAACACTTTCGTGTGATATGCCGTTGTGAACGTCTCTGAGAGTATTAAATAGTGGCACTATCTTGGAATGACACTTCTCGAGTCGTTTTTCCACAATTTACACTTACTCGATGAGACGTGACGATTCTCACTCTTGACGGGAGACGTTTCTATTTTTAGTTTCGTCGTCCGACATCGAATTTGAGATCTGTCTTCTTAGTTAGCTCACATTCGTCGCCACGATCACCACGATATTTATTTTATAATTTTTGGAGTTTATTTGACCACTTTTATAATTTTTACAAGTTTTATATTATTTTTAATAATTTATTTTTAAATTAATTTCGGCCAAATAAAATTTATTTGAGTTTAAAACGTTTTAAAGAATTTTTGAGCCAATTTCCAGCTCATTTGGACCAGGTCAAACCCTTGGATAAGTTAGAGTAATTGAATTTCAAATTTTAAATCTTTTTGAACTTCTAATCCTATTAGATTTAGCCCTAGACCAAGTCAACCCACCTATACTATATAAGCAACCCCTAGGAAGACCTATTTTCGCAAGAAATTAGCCCTAGCCTCTTCCAAACTCATTTTGGACTCGTCGCAACGTTGCGACGTTGCGACGAATCGTCGCAACGTTGCGACGTTCAGCTGCCGTACGACCGAGGAAAACACCGCCGTTCCCCCGCTCAGACCGATAGCCGCCCCCGCATTCTCGCCGTCCGCACCACTGCTGTCACCCACGCCCGTTCCCCCGCTTGACCGAGAGGAGCCCTCGGTCTGACCGAGGCCCCGCTCCGCACATCGCTCCGCACCGACCCCCGCCTCGTCGCCCCGCTCCGCTCCGTGTCTGACCGGTCGCCCCGCCCGCTGTGACCGAGCGCCCGAGCGCTGTAACGTTGCAGCGCTGCCCCACCTCGCATCCAAGCGCCTGACCGAGGCTTCCCATCGATCTGACCGAGAAGCGACCCCGCACCAAGCACTGCACCGCAGCCGCTGCAGCCCAAACGTCGCAGCCCCTGCATTTTGAGCGCACGACCGAGCCAAGTCTCCACACCGAGGCTGTACGACCGAGAGCCACTCGTCGCAACCCCGCACCCGTCGCACCGCTTGCCACAGTGGGCCCCCAAGTTCTCCAGAGTTATTGTGGGTCCCCCAAAGGCCCCTAGGACTACTGTGGGCCCCACCTTGGTGCTTGCTCTTCGAGGATTCGTCGCGTACGACGTCGTCGCACGTCGTAGCCCGTCGTCGCACGTGCGAGCTTTGGAATCTGGAATCGTCGCCCGGGTTGATGCTCTGAACTTTCCAGCGAGGAAACTATATTGGAATCAGGACTTGGAGCGCGTTCTATTATTCCAACCCCCGGTGTCGCTACCCGACGCCGGTGTAGCTTTCGCGTCGTGTTGAGGTAACGTTTTGCACCCCTAGGACCCCCAACCCAATTGCATTCTAATCAAGACTAAAAATCAGTATTTTAAAGTATTTTAAATGTTTTAGAAATCACTAATCAAGATTAATAAAACGGATGTAGGCCGGTGGACTTGTGCACGTAGGAATCGTGACTTGGGACTCGTTGGACGGTGTTTTCTTGACGTGATACTTGCAGGCAAGTGAAACTTGCCAACTCTTGTGTAGGGCCATGTTTTTAGGCCACTTCCTTGCTTTTAGCGTAAAAGAGACTAGTCAGTGAAATGATAGCTGGCTAGACGCCTACTTGATCTAGTTTGACAACGAAACTAGATCCGTCACCTAAATGATCTAGCTTGACAACGAAGCTAGATCCAACCATTAAACTGTCATTCATGCATGCTAAACTGTCACGTTTACTTTTCTTACTTGTACGCTTTACTACTTGCCATGCCATGTCATCCATGCATTGATTGTTGCATCGTAGCACACGCTACAATACTTGTCCTCGTACTACTTGTTCGGCTAGGTGCACCCCTAGGCCATACTTGTTTACACACTTCCTGGCTCGTGGTCCAGAAGCGGGCCTCATGTGTTGGCCAGAAACCAATGCCCGATACACGTGGAGGGGTAGGGATAAACGGTTACTTGAGCTTAGGAGTGGCCTGATCCGCCCTCTAGCCAAAAGACGGAATCTCTGTGCACGAGGTGCTTACTTTTCTTGTCTTGTACTTGCCTTGTGAATGATTCATGTAATACTTGTCATCCATGCCATGCCATGCTCGTACTTTACTTTACTTTACTTTACCTGCTGCACCCATACTTTAACTGCCATGTCATCGCATCATGCTAGAACTGCTAGGTTGCTTTACTTGTACTTTTAGTTTCACTTGCACAAGTCTTCCAGACTTGCTGACATGTGCCCCTTTCTCTTTGGGTGTCACATGTTAGACCCTGAGCCAGAGATAGTTGTAGCGGACGAGGTAGTTGCTGACGCTGAGACTGAGTCCATGATTGCACAGGAGGATTTTGTGGACACCGGTGACCATTCTTTGAGTCTTTGTTGAGCTTTATTTTGTTTTAGGCCTTTTGTTAGTTATTGGTACGTAGCACCGTCGTTTGTACTTTGTACTTTTGTTGGCCATGTTTGGGCCTTTAGTCTCTTTTTTCTTTTAGCCTGGTGGCTTTTCTGCGATGTTGGAATTTATATTTATGGATATTCTGAGATTATTCTTTTGTCTCATTTCATTATTATTATCTTGTTTCGCTCGCGTTGCAAGGACCTGCAGTTTTAAATTTGATTGACGCTTATCGGACTTGCAGCTTTGTAGCTTCAAGTCTGAGCGGACCTTCTCACGCTTCGCCTCCACGTTTTTGGGAAGCGGGGCGTGACATACGCCAACCTAGAGCCGTGCGTCGTCGGTCGTGATACCCATATCCTCACCCGCGTCAAGAGTCTTCCGATTTGTCTTACCCTTCGTAGGATCTGTGAACTCCTTGATCTTCCTTCTCATTTTTCGGGTTCCCTCAACTTCACCATGACCGATCCTCGAATCCTTGCTAAAATCGCAACTCCCTGGGTTCACAAACTCTCAGCCGTTCATTTCCACCCGCCTGCTCGCATCATCCTCAAGGTCATTGTTTCCAATCTCATGCCAAAAGGTGGCTCTTTTAACTATCTATCCAATGAATTGGAACATTGTCTTTATGCCGTAATGGGTGGGTTGCCTATAAATTGGGGTTTTGTGATCTTGCAATCTCTTCTTCGACCAGTTCAGTCCCATATCTATCATCCTTCTTTCATCACCTTGGTTCTGAAGATGTTTTGTGTTCCTCTTGACGGAGAACTTGCCGTCTCTAACCCTTACAATATCAACATCATCACTCTACACAATATGCATCTTGATATTCCGGACCCTGAGGAATCCGATGATGCAAATTGTGATGATGATGACGAAGATGAAGACCCCGAAGAGGACCCCGTAGAAGACCCAACTTCCGCCGACCCTGACTATACCCCGGATCAACCCACTTTTGGCCCCTCTGCTTCATCTACTCCGGGTTCATCCCGTGGCTTTCGTATTTTTGTTAAGAAATAATGTGTTCACAAATGTTTTCCAGAGTGTCGAACTAATCCTCGGTCGTGTCCCTTAAAGAACCCTCGGACTTCCTCCACTCCTCGCCAAACTACCCAGACTGCACTTCACAGTCTTAGGGAGGATGTTCGCTCTCTTCGCGATACGGTAACTACTGGGTTTAGGGAATTTCGCTCGGCCTTGACTGAATAGGCTCACGTAATCGACCAAGTTCAACTAAATCAGAGCAAGCTTGTTTCCTCTCTTGAGGCTCTGAATGTAGTTGCTCCCGAGGAAACTCCCCGTCGCAAATCACGTCGCAATTCTCAGGACTATGGTTCTCCTTCAGGCCGTTAGACCTAGCCGTTCGTTGTCGTCGTTCTCAAAGTTATTGTCGCAGGTGTCTGTTGTTTCATGCATGTTTTGGTATTTTGTTTTTTGGGTTGTAGGCCTTCGGGCTTTTAGTGCTGGGCTTTGGAACAATATGTTTTGTCTGATAGTTCTAAGTCGTCTTTGTTATAGGCCGTAGGGCCGTAGTAATAGGATCTTTGGATATGTCTGTCCGTATGCTTCCGATGGTTGTTAGTTATTTGCTAGTTCCTTTGTATGGTTCCAATATGTTCTGTTTAGTAAAACTCTGTTTTGTTCTGTTACATAAACATTATGTTACCTGTTTCATAATCATTCTGTGTTATTTTTTACTCTTAGTCGACTAACTAGTTCCTTAATCGACTAACTTTATTCTTTACCCCATCTTTTTGTCAATGACAAAGGGGGAGAACATTTAGGAAAATTCTAAGGGGGAGCATACATGTTGTCATCATATAACTGAGTATTGCATATGATATGATATCTACATATAACTGAGTATGACACTTCATTTTTTTATGAATATTTGTCATCATCAAAAAGGGGGAGAATGTTGGGATTTCATAATCCCATATTCACTTTCCTATTCTATTCCATATGATTTTGATGTGACAACTATTATTATTGCTACTCACTCTATCTATGCAGATGTGCAGATTCCTAATATATCCACGCTCACTTGATAAGGAATCCCTGCACAAAGGCATCTCAAATACTCACATGAAGCTCATCATATATATCTACGGAAATCTACGGACTGATGTATTTTTATACTTTATAGATTTCAGAGCCTTGAATATGAAATCCATCTAAGTCCTAGGTTCCTAATAACATATCCTACCAACCCTTTTTCAGGAAAGTCAAAATTCACGTTTTTCTGTCCTGGTCGACTAAGGCAACCATTAGTCGACTAAAAACTTTTTCTTCAAATTTTGACCTGAAAATTTCTGAGTAGTCTTCAGTCAACTTCAGAAACTTACCGTTAAAATTTCAGTCAAAAATTCCTAAGTTTGACTTTTAGTCGACTAAGACTTCTTTAGTCGACTAATGAAGTTTTTGTGTCCGTTTTAACTGAAACTTTCCAGACCGTTTCTGAACGGTAGGAAACTCCTTTTTCCCCATTTTCCCTCAGAATAACTGTCCAAAAATACTATAAATAAGAGGGCATACCCCTCATTCTTTCCACACAACTTTCTTCTCTCTTTCTTCCTAGAATTGTTGATTCTAAGCAATCTTGCCTTAGTTGCTCTTTTCTCATTTGCAAGAAGAAATCCATAGATTTCTCTCTTCTTATGAGAACGGAAGAAATTCAAGATTCTTAATCATAGATCTTTTGGAAATTGAAGTTTTCTTCCTTGAAGCAATTTTGATCTTTTTCAACATCATTTTAGAAAGTTGTTTGTGTTCATAATTGCAAGAAGAAATCAATTGATCTCTCTATTCTTTTATGAACCAGAGAACTTCAAGTATTGTTCTTAATTACATATCATATACATCTTGAAGTCTCCTTTTTAAACACCATCCTTGAATTTCATTCTAAATTCATAACACGGCTATATGTGTTTTTCTATTTCTTATTTAACAGGTTTGAATCTCTTTTGAGATTGTACAAAGTTTGGGACACGGGGAGTGTCGCCATTTTTGTAAGTTGGTGCTTGTGGGGCAAGTGATTATAGTGGATTGAAAATCTCTACGGGGTAGAGGACTGGAGTAGGATCAAGAGGATCCGAACCAGGATAAATCTCCGTGTTTGTGTTTGATTTACTTTTTCTACATACTTTACTTTCTGCACATCTTACGCAATTAGAAGTAACTCTTTAATTGCAACAGTTAATTTTTAATATACACTATTCACCCCCCACTAGTGTATTTGATCCTTACAGGTTAGAATTACAGTTCTCGTGCGACACCTCTCGTTGCTCCGGGGACTCATGATATTTGCTTTTTATGTCCCCCTGCGCTGGCAATCTCCTACAAGTTCACGCAAACATAAAGAAAGTGAAAAGAAACTAAAAATCACACAGGAATAGATACAAAGCAACGGAAAACAACGGAAAATCACGGAGAAGATGTGCGTGAATATATAAAATATAAACGCACATCAGTAACAACCATCTACCCTCTTCAATTTCTGCACACCCTCCCCCTCACGGCACCCTCAGCTGTTTGATTTTCCCTTCATTATAACCACACATCTCCATCTACCTACAAACAAAAGCCTCTCCCCTTCCTTTCGCATCACAACCCATCAATCCCCTCTCCCATTCATCATCGTCCCTGCAATTTGATTCAAAAAGAAATCCCACACCAACATCAACCCAAAATCAAAACTGAAATTGAAGGGGAATAGACGAGAAATTGGAAGCAAATCAAGAAAATCACACTCCAAAACCCCCAATTTCAGACCAACCCTCACTCCATCACCTGGTCTTCCCCCACTTCGAATCGCCGTCGCCTCCCACCTGCCGGAGCTCCCTTGCGCTGCACACCTCCAGGCCGGCCCGCTCGCGCCGCTCGGAGCTCCCTCGTACCGCCCACCTCCAGGCCGCCCCCCCCCCGCGTGCCACCCAGAGCTCCTCATGGGTCGCCTCCCCTTGCCGCGTTGCCTTAGCTTCCAGGCCGCCGGCCCCCTTGTGCAGCCCCGCGCGTCGCCGCCCCTAGCCCGTCACCGGACCGCCCCCTAACCGCCCCGAGCCGTCGCCCCTTGCCGTGCGCCCAACTGCAAAACAAAAAAAAAGAAAAGGAAGAAAAAACGAAGAGACAAAGAGAAGCTGAGAGGGGTAAGATTTTGTTAGTTAAGTTATTTTTATATATTAAATTATATTAGTTAGTTAATTAATTTATTATATAAGTTTAGATTAATTAAATAAAGCTAAGTTTTTAATTTAAGTTATTATATTAAGTTATTTCATTAAAAAGTTAATATATATAAGTTAGTTTATTACAAAGTTTTATAAGTTAGTATTAGTAAGTTAAGTTAATTTATATTAAGTTAATTTATAAGTTAAGTTGAAGTTGAAGTTTTTAATATAAGTTTTTTTATATAAAGTTTTAAAATAAGTTTTCATATAAAGTTATTCTATAAGTTATTATAAACATATACTAGTTATATAATAGTAAGTTAGATGTTATACTTTTTATAAGTTGTGTAGCTAACTTGCCTTGTAACGTTTGTGAAACCAGGTACCCCTACACTGACCACAATGCGTCATTCACTACAAGCCAAATCGGTAACTCATCGTACATTTGCTATGGGTGTTAAAACAAAATAAATGCATGCCAATCTAGTGTCATTTCAATTTTCATAGTGTTTCCACTTTGAACTGTTAGATAAACATATAAATTGCACTGTATCGTAAAAGAAATCCAATTGGACTACATGACATGCTTGACAGAAAGATGTAACTGGAAATGTGAGAATAGTAAATGACTCGTAAAAATTGCAAGTACAGTAACCTGCACAGACACTGGGTTTGGGGTAATTTATAATAGCGAGGGTTCGGGAGCGACTAGTCCAGACTTTGTTGTCACCATGCGGGTTCTAGCAACCCATCATAGTAGTCGGTGACAAAATCATAGACTTGATCATAGATTCTGGAACGGTATTCTTAGCATAGTTTGCCCGGGTAGCACCCGTGGTAAGAGGTGGACTCTTGGTTACTCATTGTACCCCGCATTATAAGTCACGGTCTAGGTACGGCACAATTAAACTCTCGTAACGTGGTCACTTTTAATACTTTACATTTAACTGCTAGAAATTGCTGATAGTTGTAAAACTGCAAAGTTTATTTTCTGCTCTATTTTCCTTGCCACTATTGTTTGCACTTTACTTCTTTTCTCTTTCGATTGCCATGCTTGTACTTTGTATTAATATCCATGCTTAGAGATACTTTGAGTTACGTCTGATCCTGGTGTTCCTTCTCTTTGTGGTGGACCTGCCAAATATCTCTCAGGTTGAAGAGTTCGCATCAGAGGCTGCAGATGCTGAGTTTGCGATTGAGTTTAACCAGCAGGACGCTGGGTATTGAGAGTGAGTGTGGGAGATTTACTTTGTAGTTTTCTGAGTGGCTTGGTGTATCGTTTGTATTTCAGTTGTATTTTCCTTTCATGTACGCGGCCGGTCTGTGATAAGGTTGTATTCTATTTTGATGTAAGAGTATTTTGGCGTATTTCTGCAACATAGCCTGTGTTGACTTCATTGGTGCCTAGCAGGACTTGTGCATGTTCCAAACCGTAACGGGCCCCGAGAGTGGGTCGTTACAAGTTTGGTGGCCCATGCAGGTACGCTCTAAATACCACATGAACAATACAGAAAGTTCAGAATATGTCATATAAAATACTCAATGGAGCTGATCAAACCTTATGAAACGCAGGTAAGCAATGGAAAGGAACACTTCAGGAAGCGAGAACAGTGCCTTTGGATCCGGGATCAACCGCCTGAATGGGGGTCCCAACCAGAATGATGTTGGAAATGGACCCAACAAAGGTCCAAACACGACAGCATTCCCGACTGCACCTCTATCAGTAGAAGATTGCATGCGGGGCATGTATGCCCTCCAACAGCAACTTGGACAGGCTTTGCTTAGAGAGCAAAGAGCTTATCCGAGTGCTTATCACTTTCAAGGGATGAGCCCGAAGACCTTTGCAGGGAATGAGAACCATCTTCAGGCGGAAGAATGGCTCAGAGGCAGTACTGATGATTTGAGGGCATCTCAGATCCGAGAAGAAGCATGGGTGGATACTGCCATGAGGCAATTGATTGATGGTGCTTGAGACTGGTGGCAGGCGATAGAATACCATTTATGATTGCCTATTTCGTGGGATGTTTTTACAAGTACATTCAACACCCAGAACTTTCCCCCACAGTCAATGATCAAGATGAGGAAGAAGTTCATCAACCTAAAGCAGGGTTCGATGACGGTGGATCAGTATGACGCTGAGTTCTCCAGGCTCAGCAGGTTTTCTCTAGAGATGGTTACGAATACTTTGACTCGAGCCCAGCAGTTCCAGCAGGGGCTCAATGTTGAGATTCGGAGGATGATGGTCGGTGCTAATCCGACCACACATGCTGCAGTTCTGACCATTACTCGTAACCATGAGATGGTCAAAGAGGATGCAAAGGAAGAGCTTAGGCTGGCAGCATCTGCCAGGCCCCCACCAACCCATGCTGGGCCAAGCAGACGGCCACAGATACACCGCCCTATTCAGCAGGTTCAGTTTAAGAGGCCAGGACAACAGCAGCATGCGCTCCCATTTTGCTACTTTTGTGGGAAGCCTGGACATGCCAAACCTGAGTGTCGAGGATTTCTGGGCATTTGTCTGGTTTATGGGGAGTCTGGACACGTGGCTAGGAATTTCCCGCATCATTGGTCACATGATCCAGCTCCAGCTACTCGTGCTGCCTGACTGGGAACGCCCCACAGCGTCCACCTCTACCACCACAGCAAAGGGTGTTCCAGCAGGCAAGGCAGCAACCACCACCGAGACGCCAGGCTTACACCATGACCGTCAAAGAGGCCAAGGCTACCGGTGAGGTGATCAAAGGTATATTTTTTGCATAGTGAGTTCATCATTTCTTTCATTAGCATTGGTTGCTCAGAGTAGTGTTTGTAACCTAGGTGTCGTGCTAGTAGCTAGGAAACTTGCCCTCTCCTTATTCGACTCAGGAGCATCACACTGCTTCCTGGTGAGTCTATTCGTTCACAACCACACCGTTCCTGCCAAAACTTTAACTACCAGTTGGAACATTAACACATGTGGTAGAGTGATAAAGGCGACCAGTGGGTATCCTCAATGTCCTGTGGTGATTTGTGGGCGAGCTTTATTCGCTGACTTCATAATGATAGATATCCCGAAATTTGATGTTGTATTTGGGATGGATTGGTTGGGAACTTTCCATGCCACCATCGACTGTTGTCGAAGGAGGGTAGCCTTCGATATTCCTGATCATCCGAAGTTCGACTTCATTAGTGGGGGCAGATCTGTAGGCCCGGTGAAGTATAAAGCCAGGTCAATCGAAGCAATAGCAGCCGCGATGGAAGCTGAGCCTGAAATGCCAGAGGTGGTTTGAGAGTTCAACGATGTGTTTACAGACGACCTTACAGGTTTGCCTCCGGATCGCACTATGAAATTTACCATCGAACTAATGCCAGGAGCCCAGTCGATGTCCAAGGGACCATATCGACTAGCACCATCTGAGCTAGAAGAATTGAGGGTCCAACTTGATGAGCTACTGAAGAAGGGATGGATACGACCCAGTGTATCTCCCTGGGGATCTCCTATATTGCTGGTGAAGAAGAAAGACGGATCTCTTCGTATGTGCGTTGACTACCGCGAGCTGAACAAAGTCACCGTGAAGAACAAGTACCCTCTACCGAACATCGTTGATCTTTTCGACCAGATCGGTAGGTCAAGCGTTCATTTGAAGCTGGATCTAAGGATAGGGTACCATTAAGTGAAGATGAAGGATGAAGATATTCCCAAGACTGCATTCAGAATCAGATACGGACATTATGAGTACTTAGTAATGCCGTTTGGTGTGACCAATGCACCCGCGGTATTTATGAGTCTCATGAACCAAGTATTGTATGAATACTTGGACAAGTTCATAGTAGTCTACATCGACGACATTCTTATCTACTTGAAGAATACGATGGAGCATGTAGAGCATCTCAGGAAGGTTCTCGAGACCCTGAGAAGACACCAGCTTTATGCCAAACTGAGCAAGTGCGAGTTCTAGCTGAACGAAGTGACGTTTCTAGGCCATGTGGTGTCCAGAGTAGGGATTGCTGTTGATCCTGAAAAAGTAGCCGATGTTCAAAACTGGCCAGTCCCTCGAACAGTGACCAAGATTTGAAGCTTCTTGGGACTAGCTGGCTACTACCGGAGGTTCATCAAAGACTTCTCGAAGATCGCGGGAGCCATGATGCGATTGACGAGAAATGATGCGATGTTTGTTTGGACGAAAGCATGTGATGATGCTTTCCAGGAACTGAAGATGAGGTTGACGACTGCATCCATCTTGATCATTCCAGACCGATCAGGAGGATTCGAAGTCTTCTGTGATGCATCTGGCAAAGGACTAGGATGCATGCTACATCAGCACGGTCGAGTCGTAGCATATGCATCCAGACAGTTGAATATCCACAAGAAGAACTACCCCACTCATGATCTTGAGTTGGCGGCAGTGATTTTTGCATTGAACATTTGGAGGAATTTTCTATTGGGAGAGCATGTGAAGGTGTTCTCGGATCATAAGTGTCTGAAGTACCTCTTTACTCAGAAGAAGCTCAACATACGTCAGAGACGATGGGTCAAGCTCATGGCAGACTATGACATTGACCATCAGCACCATCCTGAAAAAGTCAATGTTGTACCTGATGTTGAGTATTGATTCCCCGGATTTGGTTTTGGATGATGAGCAAACATAAATATCTCGTACTAACTTTATGTGAGCGCAGTTATGGAGATCGTCGTCAAAAGAATACGTACATCAAAATCGACATCTCAAGACTTCTCAATACGCGTGATCGTGTGCCTGAAGCTTCGTTGAAGCTCAAGGAGTTGTATTGAAGTCAAGAGTGAAGATTGAAGCTTTGAAGACGGTTCGTCATGTTTTATATTTATTGTCTTCTAGCTTCATAGTTTAGAATGTTAAGCCTTGAGTAGGACT
The DNA here is from genome assembly GCA_030789695.1 of Scilla litardierei. Lineage (NCBI taxonomy): Eukaryota > Viridiplantae > Streptophyta > Magnoliopsida > Asparagales > Asparagaceae > Scilla > Scilla litardierei. The sequence goes on along the minus strand of CM061142.1, from coordinate 774,424,386 downwards.
TACATTATAATCTTCATTTCGCTCATATCTTAGAGCTAGGATTATCTTAGAAGCCATTAGAAACTTTCCCGAAGCCTATCGCTTCTTCCCTCGGATTCTAGTGCTTGTTAGTTGGTTCAAGAAGAAGAACCAACCGACTAGATGACGATCCAGTCGGTCGACAATTCTTCTTGAACCGACTAGAATGCCTTGCTCATTTCAGCCTGGCACTGTTGATCAATTAGTCGGTCAAAGAAGAGTCACCGACCGACTAGATGACGATCTAGTCGGTTAGGAATCCTTCTCAGACCGACTAGTTATCAATGCCTCTGTACAGCCTAACTTACTGTTTACAGTTAGTCGGTCAAAGCACAACGCCCGACCGACTAGTTGAGAAAATAGTCGGTTGGAAGTTGTTCTTAAACCGACTAGATGTACTTGAATCCAGCCTATTCGATTTCGTCTCTTAGTCGGTCAAAGAACACTCACCGACCGACTAGTTGTGAAACTAGTCAGTTGGCAAGTATTCTTAGACCGACTAGTTCATATTGCCTGGAACTTTCTCGTTTGGCTGTAAGCCTATTAGTCGGTTCATGAACCGACTGACTAGTTGGCAATCTAGTCAGTCAGTGATCCTTCTTAGACCGACTAACTGCTTCAGAAATAGAGCCGTTGGAGCTTTAATTGAAACGATTTTTCCTCTCTCTTTCCTCTATCATATATATACTTGGAGGGGTTCTTTCCTTGTATTCAAGGCTGCCATTTTAGAGGTTTAGAGAAATCAAAGACAAGCAAATCAACTCCATTCTAAAGCTATCTCTTCTCACTAGAATCTCTCTCTCTCACTCTTATTTCCAAAGAGAGATTCATTGATTGTGAGTCTTCCAAGCCAAGGAGCTTGAATCAAGGTCATCAACTCCACCCTAGGCTTCCATAGCTGGTCAACTTCTTGAAGCTAGGGTTTGGTGACATCTTCTTCCTCAAAATCCATCTTTGCCCTAATTTGGTAAGTATACTCAAGGCATAGGATTTTGTGGTAAGTGTTTCTTTATTTCATCGTATTTGATATTTAAGATTGTCTCTCGGTTGTGAGAGAGAGTGTGATCCCGGGTTGTGGGAGTCACATTTACTTTGTGTATGATTTGGTCGTGTGAAGGTTTTTCACAAGAATTTCATAGTGCTAAATCTTGGGTTAGTGGTTTCTAACTCAAGTATCCGGAGGGGATCTGGGTGGTTGGGACGTAGGATCACCGGGAACAAGTCAGGGAGACTTGGGTGGATCCGAACCCGTTACATACTTTGTTTGCGTTTGTCTATTCTTGTTGTTTGTAGTCTATTCCGCATTGTTGTTTGTATGTTTGCAAGATAATTAGGAATAAATCTCTTGATTATTTTTAAGTACTATTCACCCCCCTCTAGTACATGTGCAGTAGCTTCACAGGGCACTACAATTGGTATCAGAGCCAGAGTTCAAAGCTATGACAAACAACGACTACAACATCTTCAAGGATCGTCAAGGATCTTCTTCAGTTATGGAAGGACAATCCTCAGTCAGGCCTCCTCACTTCAACGGTACCAATTATGGGTACTGGAAATGCCGGATGGAAACCTTCCTTCGGAGCGCTTCACTTTGGAGAGCCACGATGACGGAGTATGTCGAGCCCCCCGAAGAAGATTTTGAGAAGTGGACTACCGCAGAGGTTGCCGCGGAGGTAAATAATGCCAAGGCGATAAATGCCTTGCAATGTGCATTGGAGCCCGAAGACTTCAACAAGATATGCACATGTTAGAGTGCATATCAAGTATGGAACCAACTCCTCATCTTGCACGAAGGAACGAGTACGGTAAAAGATTCTAAACTCGTTGTCGCTAACAAAGAATTTGAGTTGTTTCACATGGAATATGGTGAAACTATGAAGGACTACTATGCTCGCTTCGTGGACATTTCCAATGAATTGGAAGCTCTTGGGAAGATCTACACCCAAAAGGAGAAACCCGCGAAAATTATTGATGGACTTTCTTCTTGTTGGGAAAAGCGTACCTTCGTCATCGAGGAAGGTAACGACATGAATAAGTATACTGTCGTACAATTAATGAGTACCTTGTTGTCTTACGAGGTGCGCAAGGAGAGTAAGATAAAGATGAAGGAGAAGATGAAGGCGTACTTGAAGCAAGACGAGCCAAAGAAAAAGGCGATTGCGTACAAGGCCGCTCCATCTACCGATGATGAAGAATCGGAAGAAGAGTTGGACATGGAAGCTTTGGCCGATATGGCAAAGAAGTTCGACCGATTCTTCCGACAAGGTAAGTTGAAGAGTAAGTCTAAATTTATTTCGACTAATGCTTCTACTCCCGTGTATTATAAATGCAATAAGCCAGGATATATCAAGCTGGATTGTCCTCTAAACAAACACAAGGAGAAGTGGAAGGCATCCAAGCACGACAAGTCAAGAAGGCACAAGAAAGGACTTGTCGGCACATTCACCGACTCGGAAGAGGACTCCTCAAGTGGAGAGTCGGATGACGAACGAGTAGAGAAAGCACACACGTGCTTCATGGGAAAAGATGAACGTGATCAAGAGACCTCCTCCGATGAAAGCGAGGATGAAAGCGAGGATGAAGGCGGTGAGGTAACAATGGACGAATTTAGAATAGCTAATGAAAAACTTTGGAATAAGTTTTCTAATTTGGCTACTAGATTTATTAAGACTAAAAATGAGCTAGATTGTCTTAAAACCTCGCCTAAACCTTTCATCGTCAACAACGACACCATTGTTGAAGGGTTGAGAAATGAGATTGTTTATCTCAAATCTCAACTTGAGCATGTTCATATCGAGGATTTGGATGAACATGTGATAGCGGATTTGACGTCTCAAAACTCAACTTTGAGTATTGAGAATAAGAATCTCAAGTCACGTGTTTTTGCACTCACATCGCAAGTGTCCACCTTGGATGCTTCGATGCATTCTCTCACCGAGAAATACGAGTGCACATTAGGCCGAATCAATGAATTCAATAAAGGTAAGGGCCATTTGGATAATATCCTAAATGACTTACTTCTGGCCAATCACCACATTGGCTTGGGGTATAAGATGGGAGATTCATCCAAATCGTCCGCCACCTTTGTTAGGCCAACGTCCGATGCTTCTACTAGTGGAAGTAAACACTTCATGGGTAGTTCTTCTACCAATGGTGCTTCCGCTAGGTACACACCCCTATTTGGAAAGAAATCCACTTTGGGTGGACCTCCAAAGAAGGGTCATGCTTTCATGTTTACCATGCCACGTAGGAACACACATCCTACTCCACATGTTAGCACGAATGGTGATTTTTATGCTTCGCATCCACGAGCACGTGCACACCATGTGAGACACACTCATGCACATGTTCCACCACATGCATATGTTCATTCACATTCTCATATGAATAAGTATCATCATGCACCAATGCATCATATGCCATATGCTTACCCATAACATGCATCACATAGAAATCAACAACGTATTCATGTTCCCAATAGGATTAGGACTCCTAAGACATACACTATTTGGGGTCCGAAGAACACTAGCATGCATGCTAAAAATATGTATGTGCAATCGTTTATTAATGATATTATTTTGAATGATGATTATGTTGGGAAATCACGGTCCTCATGGACTTGGTTTCCGAAGGGTTAGTTTCCTTTGACCCTTCATTGCTTGGTACCATAAGTTTAATTTCATTTTATAGGTACCAAAGCAATTGTGGTAATAATTGGTTTATATTCTTTTTTATTTGCATATTGGTCTTGGATGTGCATGATTGTTTTAAACTTAAAATTCATATTGAATTTGAATTTAGTTGGGCTATGTGTTACATTTATTTGTATTTAATATGTTAAATTTGTTGCCTAACCCATAGGATCCAAAAGGATTTTTGGATACCAAAATGATGTTCTCTAGGTTCAATCCATCATGGGATACCAACCCTACCAACTCATTGATTTGCAAAGTTTTTCATTCAAATGGAGTTGATGGTGCTTAAGTGATGCACCAAAGTAGGGGGAGCTTAATGTTGTAAGTATATTCTTACATTTGATATACATTTGGTATCCATGTGTGTTGATTGCATGCATTGTTAGAATATCTACATTGATATCATTTTGTTTCAATTAGTATGCTAGAATTGTGTATGCCATAGTTTTATGATGTTCTATCTATTTTTGGCATAACACTTTTGCATGTTACTATTGGTATCCATTTGCTACATTTGGTATTCAAAATGGATTTATGTCTCTGATATTGATTTCGTCGTTCGATGATTTTATTGGATTAAATAGATTTGATTTCATGAAATCATAGAATTGTTTTCCATGCTCTCGATTCGTTATAATTATTAATATTGGAGAGTATGTTCCAAAACTCAATACGTGAAATTGATTTGAGTTTTGATGATTTCGTATTTCGATTTTCGCCTATGGTTTGATGATTTCGTTTTTCGATTTTCGCATATGGTTTGATGATTTCGGTTTTCGATTTTTGCCTATGGTTTGATGATTTTGATTTTCGATTTTCGCCTATGGCTTGATGATTTCATTTTTCGATTTCCGACTATGGTCACGTTGGCACGCTTTGAGTTTCTTCGGTATTTTACATTTGGTATTTTACTTTGGTGTCATTTGGACCGTGGTCGTATTCTTAGACTCTCATGCTTTAATTTCTTAGCCATTGTAATCTTGTCGTTGGTCTCCTCCCGCTCTTTTTGCTAATGCCAAAGGGAGAGAGAATTAATAATGACAATGTGCTAATTGATAATTCAAAGCAATTTACCATGAATCTAATTTGGTATGTTAGATCAGGGGGAGTTAAGATATAAAATGGATTTAGAATCCTAAATTGCAATAATAGGATTCATATTTTATATTTCCCTCTTCTGCTTGATGCATATGAATATTATTGAATACGGAACTAACGTGTCATCAATGCAGGGGGAGTAAGTAAATTTCTTTTGAATCATTATTATTGATTATTATTTATGTTGGTTTGTCATCACCAAAAAGGGGGAGAATGTTGAGTATTGATTCCCCGGATTTGGTTTTGGATGATGAGCAAACATAAATATCTCGTACTAACTTTATGCGAGCGCAGTTATGGAGATCGTCGCCAAAAGAATACGTACATCAAAAGCGACGTCTCAAGACTTCTCAATACGCGTGATCGTGTGCCTGAAGCTTCGTTGAAGCTCAAGGAGTTGTATTGAAGTCAAGAGTGAAGATTGAAGCTTTGAAGACGGTTCGTCATGTTTTATATTTATTGTCTTCTAGCTTCATAGTTTAGAATGTTAAGCCTTGAGTAGGACTTACATTATAATCTTCATTTCACTCATATCTTAGAGCTAGGATTATCTTAGAAGCCATTAGAAACTTTCCCGAAGCCTATCGCTTCTTCCCTCGGCTTATAGTGCATGTTAGTTGGTTCAAGTAGAAGAACCAACCGACTAGATGACGATCTAGTCGGTCGTCAATTCTTCTTGAACCGACTAGAATGCCTTGCTCATTTCAGCCTGGCACTGTTGATCAATTAGTCAGTCAAAGAAGAGTCACCGTCTGACTAGATGACGATCAGTCGGTTAGGAATCCTTCTCAGACCGACTAGTTATCAATGCCTCTGTACAGCCTAACTTATTGTTTACAGTTAGTCGGTCAAAGCACATCGACCAACCGACTAGTTGAGAAACTATTCGGTTGGAAGTTGTTCTTAAACCGACTAGCTGTACTTGAATCCAGCCTATTCGATTTCGTCTCTTAGTCGGTCAAAGAACACCCACCGACCGACTAGTTGTGAAACTAGTCGGTTGGCAAGTCTTCTTAGACCGACTAGTTCATATTGCCTGGAACTTTCTCGTTTGGCTGTAAGCCTGTTAGTCGGTTCATGAAGAATCACCGACCGACTAGTTGGCAATCTAGTCGGTCAGTGATCCTTCTTAGACCGACTAACTGCTTCAGAAATAGATCCGTTGGAGCTTTAATTGAAACGATTTTTCCTCTCTCTTTCCTCTATCATATATATACTTGGAGGGGTTCTTTCCTTGTATTCAAGGCTGCCATTTTAGAGGTTTAGCGAAATCAAAGAGAAGCAAATCAACTCCATTCTAAAGCTATCTCTTCTCACTAGAATCTCTCACACACTCTTATTTCCAAAGAGAGATTCATTGATTGTGAGCCTTCCAAGCCAAGGAGCTTGAATCAAGGTCATCAACTCCACCCTAGGCTTCCATAGCTGGTCAACTTCTTGGAGCTAGGGTTTGGTGACATCTTCTTCCTCAAAATCCATCTTTGCCCTAATTTGGTAAGTATACTCAAGGCATAGGATTTTGTGGTAAGTGTTTCTTTATTTCATCGTATTTGATATTTAAGATTGTCTCTCGGTTGTGAGAGAGTGTGTGATCCCGGCTTGTGGGAGTCACATTTACTTTGTGTATGATTTGGTCTTGTGAAGGTTTTTCACAAGAATTTCATAGTGCTAAATCTTGGGTTAGTGGTTTCTAACTCAAGTATCCGGAGGGGATCCGGGTGGTTGGGACGTAGGATCACCGGGAACAAGTCGGGGAGACTTGGGTGGATCCGAACCCGTTACATGCTTTGTTTGCGTTTGTCTATTCTTGTTGTTTGTAGTCTATTCCGCATTGTTGTTTGTATGTTTGCAAGATAATTAGGAATAAATCTCTTGATTATTTTTAAGTACTATTCACCCCCCCCTCTAGTACATGTGCAGTAGCTTCACAGGGCACTACACCTGATGCATTGAGTCGTCTTCCAGTGGTGATGACCCTTACGACTCAGTGGAGATTGTAGCAAGAGATCCGGGACATGAGTATAGAAATTCTACCAGGGATAACTGCATCTTTGATGGGCATGCATATCCAGTTAACCTTGGTAGAGAGAATCAAGTCTACTCAGATGGACGATGAGAAGCTGCGATAGATTAAAGATCTGGTGATATCAGGCCAGAGTCCAGCATTTAAGATTCATGCAGATGGATCTTTGAGATTTGAGGACTGGATCTGTGTACCGTCTGGTGCCATTAGAGAGGAGCTGTTGGAGGAAGCTCACAGCTCTCCTTACTCTATACATCCTGGAGGTACCAAGAAGTATCATGATCTGCAATAGCATTACGGGTGGCATGGCATGAAGAGAAGCGTCACACAGAGCGTGGCAAAGTGTATTGTCTGCCAACAGGTGAAGGCTGAAAATCAGAGGACTGCAAGCTTGTTGCAGGCATTGCCCATTCTGGAGTGGAAATGGCAGCACATCACGATGGACTTCGTGACTGGTCTACCCAAGAGTACGAAGAAGAATGACGATGTCTGGGTGATCGTACATCGATTAACCAAGATAGCGCACTTCATTCTTTTCAGAGTGGGCCAGTCTACAGAAGTTTTGACCAAGATGTACATGGATGAGATTGTGAAGCTGCATGGAGTTCCTATCAGCATTGTCTCGGACAGAGACACCAGGTTCACATCTCGTTTCTGGAGGAGCCTTCAGGAGAGCTTGGGGACTCACTTGAGTTTTAGTATGGCTTACCATCCTCAGACAGATGGTCAGTCAGAGTGTACTATTCAGATACTGGAAGACATACTGCGGGAATGTATGCTGGACTTCAAAGGATCATGGGAAGATCATCTCCATTTGGTGGAGTTTGCATATAACAACAGCTACCAGTCTAGCATTGGTATGGCACCTTTTGCGGCACTGTATAGGAGGAAGTACCAATCCCCCTTGATCTGGGATGATGTGGGAGATCGAGAGTTGGTTGGTCCTGAGCTAATCACCGAAGCCGTGGATGTGGTTCAGACCATCAAAGAGAAGCTGCAGCTGGCTCAGGACAGGTACAAGCATTGGGCAGATGCGAAACATCAACATCTGGAGTTCCAGCCCGAAGATCGTGTATTTCTGAAGATCTCGCCCAACCGAGGATTGATTCGTTTTGGTCGGAGATGAAAGCTTAGTCCTCGATTCATTGGCCCTTTCAATATTCTGGAGCGAGTAGGAGAAGTGGCATACAAGCTTGCACTGCCCCTGCCTTAGAAAGAGTGCATAATGTGTTGCACATCTCGCAGTTGCGTCGTTATGTGAACGACCCTAGTCATGTCGTGGACTATTCAGAGATCACCGTTCGTCCAGACTTAACATATGAGAAGCAACCAGCGGAGATCCTAGATCGACGCCAGAAAGTCTTCAGGAGCAGGACTATTGATCTAGTCTGGATGATGTGGCATCGCGACTCGCCAGGAGAGTTTACCTGGGAGCGAGAGGACGTGATACGAGGATATTACCCCTACCTTTTCCATGCCCTGTAGAAAATTTCGAGGACGGAATTATTCTGAGGAGGATATGATGTAACGACCGATATTTTTAGGCATGTTTGATCGTGGTGAATCTGTTTTTCATTTTTATAGTCTGAGTTTTTATTTTGATTACCCCCATAACCTAATTACTATTATTTTAAACTAAATACCCTAACCTAATTAATCCTAACCAATACTGTCGGCAGCCCCCTCTAATTTCCCATGTCGGTAACCACCATCTCCCCTCTTCAATTTCTGAACACCCTCCCCCTCACGGTACCCTCAGCTGTATGATTTTCTCTTCATTATAACCACACCACTCCATATGCCTGCAAACAAAAGCCTCTCCCCTTCCTTTGGCATCACAACCCATCAATCCCCTCTCCCGTTCATCATCATCCCTGCAATTTGATTCAACAAGAAATCCCACACCAACATCAATCCAAAATCAAAACTGAAATTGAAGGAGAATAGGAGAGAAATTGGAAGCAAATCAAGAAAATCACCCTCCAAAACCCCCAATTTCAGATCAGCCCTCACCCCATCTCCTGGTCTTCCCCCACTTCGAATCGCCATCGCCTCCTACCTGCCGGGGCTCCCTTGCGCCGCCCACCTCCAGGGCGGCCCCCCTCGCGCCGCCTGGAGCGCCCCGTGCACCGCCTTCCCTTGCCGCGTCGCCCTAGCTTCCAGGCCACCGGCCCCCTTGCACAGCCACACGCGTCGCCACCCCTAACCCGTCGCTGGACCGCCCCCAACCCGCCCCGAGCCATCGCCCCTTGCCGGGCGCCCACCTGCAAAACAAAAAAAGAACAGGAAGAAGAAACGAAGAGACAGAGAGAAGATGAGAGGGGTAAGGTTTTGTTAGTTAAGTTATTTTTATATATTAAATTATATTAGTTAGTTAATTAATTTATTATATAAGTTTAGATTAATTAAATAAAGTTAAGTTTTAATTTAATTTATTATATTAAGTTATTTCATTATAAAGTTAATATATATAAGTTAGTTTATTATAAAGTTTTATAAGTTAGTATTAGTAAGTTAAGTTAATTTATATTAAGTTAAATTATAAGTTAAGTTTAAGTTGAAGTTTTTAATATAAGTTTTTTAATATAAAGTTTTGAAATAAGTTTTCATATAAAGTTATTCTATAAGTTATTATAAACCTATACTAGTTATATAATAGTAAAGTAAGATGTTATACTTTTTATAAGTCGTGTGGCTAACTTGCCTTGTAATGTTTGTGAAACCATGTACCCCTACCACTGACCACAACGCGTCATTCGCTACAAGGTAAATTGGTAACTCATCATACATTTGCTATGGGTGTTAAAACAAAATCAATGCATGCCAATCTAGTGTCATTTCAATTTTCATAGTGTTTCCACTTTGAACTGTTAGATAAACATATAAATTGCACAATATCGTAAAAGAAATCGAATTGGACTACATGACATGCTTGACAGAAAGATGTAACTAGAAATGTGAGAATAGTAAATGACTCGGAAAAATTACAAGTACGGTAACTTGCACAGACACTGGGTTTGGGGTAACTTATAATGGCGAGGGTGCGGGAGTGACTACTCCAGACTTTGTTGTCACCGTGCGGGTTCTAGCAATCCATCATAGTAGCCGGTGAAAAAATCATAGACTTGCTCACAGATTCTGAAACAGTATTCATAGCATAGTTCGCCCAGATAGCACCCGTGGTAAGAGGTGGACTCTTGGTTGCTCATTGTACCCCGCATTTAAGTCATGGTCTAGGTATAGCATCGTTAGACTCTCGTAACATGGTCACTTTTAATACTTTATATTTAAATGCTAGAAATTGCTGATAGTTGTAAAACTGCAAAGTTTCTTTTCTGCTCTATTTTCCTTACCACTATTGTTCGCACTTTACTTCTTTTCTCTTTCAATTGCAATGCTTGTACATAGTATTAATATCCATACTTAGAGATACTTTGAGTTACGTCTTATCCTGGCACCCCTATCCTTTGTGGTGGACCCTCCAGATATCTTTCAGGTTGAAGAGTTCGCACCAGAGGCTGCAGACGCTGAGTTTGCGATTGAGTTTGACCAGCAGGACCAGCAGGACATTGGGTATTGAGAGTGAGTGTGCGAGATTTACTTTCTAGTTTTCTGAGTGGCTTTGTGTATCGTTTGTATTTCAGTTGTATTTTTCTTTCCTGTACGCGGCCGGTCTATGATAAGGTTGTATTCTATTTTGATGTAAGAGTATTTGGGCGTATTTCTGCAACATAGCCTGTGTTGACTTTATTGGTGCCTAGCAGGACTTGTGCATGTTCCAAACCGTAACGGGCCCCGAGAGTGGGTCGTTACACGGGTATAGGGTAACCAGATACTAGATCGGAACCTATTCGAACGGATAGGTTCCGGTTAGATACCCAGTTGTTCCGGGTAGGTTCCGGGTGGGAAAATTAGGAACCTGTGTAAATCGGGTCCAGTTCTGGTTCCCATCTATATGGAACGGATACCCGGACCCGGAACCGATATCTGGACTGTTGGAATGGGTACGCCCATGACGGGTTTAACCCCAGGGGTAAATAGTAATTATAATATTATTAAAGGGGTTATATGTAAATTGAATTAGCCTTGGTGGATTATTGCAATTTACAGAACTTCAGGGTTCCCAATGCAAATTTGTTTTAATAACTACCCTTACGTTATTTTGTTAACGTTGAGTTTTCAACGATAGAAAACTGATCCCCTTAATTCCTATGTAATCCCCTAATTGCTGTGAGAAAATCAAGGAATTGATTTAACGTTCTCCTCTCTCCCAACACAAACAGAAGAAGAAAAAAGTGGCATCTTGGTGGTGAAAACAAATTGGATTTCATTCTGTGATTTCCAAGACGATCCAAGGTGCTCCTCCTCCATCCGATGTGTTTTCAGGTGATGTGTTCATCTCTCAATTCTAACATTGGTATCAAAGCCTCTGTCGGGGATTTCAATTTAATATTGTTTTTTGTTTGATCGAAGATTTAAGAATCGGCCTATGGGTTGGTCGCGACCCTGTCATGTGCTCCGGTGATGAATCTGCAACCGTTTTTCTGGGGTTTGTGGTCGTGGGACATCACCAAGAATGATTCGCTCATTGTTGATGGCAACACAAGGAGTTCGGCCTGCCCCGTACGTTGAACTCGGCGAGGGGCTTCACAAACCAAGAAACAGGGCACTGACCAATCACCGTCAGTCGATCCGATCGATTGTGGGGCTTCGCCCCTACCGTTACTTGGCCTTAGGGGTTCGACCATCGCTGTCGTTTGTCGACCTTGAGTTTGCCAGAAGGAAGATCGACTGTGACGGGATCATCCGTTGATCGGCCATGATGGAATCGCCAATCATTTCACCTCTCGGCGCCTAGGGCTCCGGCCGTCAACCCCTGCAGGAATGATCAAGTGGATCCGCCCGTGGGAACTCGATGATGGGTTCGTCTTCTGTGCGCATCATGTCGCTAAGGCTCCGGGCACTCTTGGGTGAATGGCTTGGCCCGGGTTTAATTATATATAGCTCTATTTTTTATATAAATAGTTCAGTGTGAATCAGGTCGCATAGTATCGGGCCAACACACTGGCTTTAAAATTATGAACCAGTCTAATGGGTATTGATTCATTAGTTTTAGTCTACGAAACTTTCTAATTAAACATACTAGGGCTTGTATCGTTGACCGGGCTTGTTGATCGGAAGAAAAACTTTCTAATTAGTGTTTTTACAGGGTACCCGGAACCTACCCAGTCCAGATAGTTTACGTGTATAGGGTCCAAAACTGGATAGGTTCAGGGTCCAAATTTTAGGAGCCAGTCTCTTACCGAATAGGATCCGATCGACATAAAAAATAGGCTAACCAGAACCTCGCACCCCTGGCCCTAATTGGGGGGTCAAGTACAAGTACCTCAAGAACGAGAAGCAGTGGCTGTTCGTGGTGTTGAATGGGCTGATGTTCTTCTTTGCTAACTTCGAGCCTAACAACACGACGTTCGTGCTGCCTGCAGAGCTGTTCCCGACGAGGGTGATGTCGATGTGCCACGCGCTAAGCGCGGCAACATGGAAGGCCAGGGCGATCGCCGGGGCGTTCGTGGTGCAGAGCTACATATTGAACGGGAAGGCGAATCAGATACGAGAGTCATTGATGGTGCTGGCCTTTACGAACATGTTGTGATTCTTTTGCATGTTCTTGGTGACAGAGACGAGGGGGCAATCGCTGGAGGAATTCTCAGGCAAGGACGGCAATAAGCAGCCTATAGGAGAGCATCAAGCAATTTAGTCGAGTCTATTGAAATGCTTAATTACTATGAGATAATAAAGAGTGACAGATAGATAGTCGTGTATGTTTGTTATCACTCAAACTTGTGTATGAAGTAATGAATAAAGTTGATTTCATTGTGCTGGATAAATATGAACTGAGTATAAAATTCGTGTAAAATATTAATAAACGCACAATCGAACATCTTTGGCTTATATTTAGGGTTGATTTCAAAAAAACCAAAGGATTCCTCGTTAATAAAAGCATTAGCCACGACCAGTCAGATAGATTGGCTGTGGCTAAAGTTCATTAGCCACTGAAAATTCGTGGCTAATGAGTATTAGCCAAGGAACTCTTTGCCACGATCCATTTCGTGGCTAGTAAGGGCATATTTCCATTGTCATATGAATCACATTAGCCACAGATGTCTGTGACTAATAATCCCTGGCTAGTTTATCTACCACAGAACATCTTTCATCTGCCATGGAATTTTTCGCTTTAGCCACAACACTTTCTATCACGGATTATTAGTCACGGAATTTCTAACTAATGCATATTAGCCAAGGATTTTGTGGCATTAGCCACGGATTTGTCTGTGGCTACTATCCAATTTTCTAGTAGTGCAAACTTAGAAACACTCCAAAAATGTTTTACAATATATTAAAATCATTTAAATAGTGTTTCCTATTCTTTTCTGATAAAAACCTGCGTATCAAAAAAGTTGTCGACTCCCAAGTAAACAGGAGTCGACTGATGACCAAACAACTGCTCTAGAGACTTTTTGGAATATGCGGGTAATCGACTCCTATTGTGCAGGAAGTTGACTACTGAGCCGTAGTCGACTCTTAAGCATACATGAGTCGACTACTGCCATGCTGGCAGCCTATAACGGTCATATTTAGTTGTTATTTTCTGACAATTGGAGTAGCATTTTGGTCAACATTTTAGACCCCGAATTTTCTCTATATATTGAGGGGTTTTTAGATTTCATAGCCATGTTTTTAAGATCATTTCAAAAGAGAAATACAAGCTCTTAAGCTCAAAAGTTTTAAAGAAAACTCATCTCTAGTTGGCCAAGCTTTTACTAGTTCTATTTTTCCTTTGCCATACATCTTGATCTTCCAAGAGCTTCAATTATGTTCTTTGTGGATCAAGATTGTTCCTATAGCTACACTTCTAAATAAAAGCTTCAACCAAATGCTATATGTAATTGTATCTTCAAAAGCATTGTAAATATTCTCATTTGGGTTTATGAGGGCAAATCCTTGTTGGAGGCAAGGTATTTGTAAAAGCCCTTTTGTAGGAATGGAAGGGAAAATCCTCATTAGAGGTGAAGTAGTTGTAACTATTTGTTGAAATAGTAGATTATGGCCCAACAGGGTTTTCGGCATTGGACTATCCATGGGGGTGAACCAGGATAAACTTGTTATGTTTGTGTTTGACTCATTTCTTACTTGCTATCTTTATCTTTCGATGTGCTTATTTTTATTATTGCAAGTTTTTTGATTAAGATTCTGTTAGAGACCGCTCCAAAATGTAACCCAAGAGCACAACCTAGTATGGCGCAAATGCACGGAAATAAATCCCCGGCAATGGCGCCAAAAACTTGATCGGCCCCGGATATACACCCGGAGAACGATTGTAGTTTTACCGCAAGCGCACGGTCAAGTGGCGAGCGGGTATCGAACACGAGGAGGTGGTGTTGGCTCCAATCTATCCTAGGTTGGTTTAACTATGAATGTTTTATTGGTGGAGATGGGTATAGTATGATGTAATGACAATGGTGATGGATGTCGGTGTCGGTGATAGAGATGTTGGTCAAATATCGATTCAAATACAATATAATAAAAGAGTCTAGAGCTAGGGAATTTCCACTACGGTTCGTCATACATCATTGTAAATAGTGAATCTCAATATTAATAGGCTTGTGTTGATGTGAACTAGTCGTAACTGAATAGAGAACCAAGCTCACGCTCTCGCGCTATTTGCCGGTCTATAGCAACCTAGAATAGGGCCAAATCTCTTGCAAACCCTAACCTAAGCCACTAGCATTAGGATCGACATCATCGTTCAATCGCTCCTCGAGCCCACTCTCGTGCAAACTCGAGTCACGATCTAGGTTGTGATAGCTCGTATTCGTCCAATCTCTTGCAAACGAATATGTGTATAGATTTACAATTAAAAATCCTAGCTTTGGTCCAATCTCTTGCAAACCAAGTCTAGAGAAATCCGATTGTAAACCTAAATCGAATATCTCGGCCTTCCTATCGATTAGAATCCAATCTCTTGCAAACCCCAAATCGATGGAAATCTCTAGCTATCCGTAGTAAATTGATCACAACATACCCTCCTAGCAATTCTAGTAATTTAGAAATTCATTCATCACAAATCTGAAATTAGATCCATAGGGTTCATCCCCATGCCCTAGAACATCAAATCTACTCTAGCATAGCAATAACGATAGAGAAATCGATAAAAAACATTGCTTGCATATATAAAGATATCAAAACAAAGATTCAAACAATAAGAACAAAATACTTAGCTTTGATGAAGATCTTCAATCCAAAATACAAGCTTTTAGATCCAAGAGGGGGCCTAGGGCATGGCCTAACCTCTAAAATAACTCTAAGAAAACATAATGGGAACTACCCTCTAATGGTGGCTACAAACCCCTTATATAGTCTCCCAAAACCCTAGAAAAAAAACCCTAGAAAATCCATCGAAATCTGGGCCCGCCGCCGACTCGGCCGAGTGGAAAATGTGACTCGGCCGAGTGGAAATTCCAGCACTGCGGCATCAACTTACAGAAATTCCCCAGATTTCATCCGACCTCTGATTGAAGCGTTCTTTACGGCGTTGGAATCGTCATGAAGTCTACTATCCATAAAAAATATGAGAAAAATAATTTGATTGCTGTAATGATAGCAGATTTCAAAAGAGTGAACGACTGTCTGAAAATATGGGCGATGCGTGTCCTCGGCGTCACTCGGCCGAGCGGCAAATGTCACTCGGCCGAGGGGCTTTTGGTACTCGGCCGAGTCGGAGCTCGTAGTCGACTGATGAATTACAGTAAGTCTGGTCTTTTGGATGTCGTCGTTCGTGTGCCACTCGGGCGAGTGGTGTCTCCATACTCGGCCGAGTGGGATGTCGTCACTCGGCTGAGTGCACGCTAATCTTCAAGTAATTGCGTGTCCAATCTGGCCGGCCGAGCGGGCTTCTTTGCTCGGCTGAGTGACTCCTTCACTCGGCCGAGTGGCATGCTGAAAATGCCCAATCTTCATCATTTCACTTCCTCGTCGCTCCTACGACGTTCTTTCTTCTTCCACTCGTCTTCTATCGCTGATAGGTCCTCAATAAGTCCATGAGTGATGCTCCGTTACGCGTGCAAGTCCTTTAAGCTCATTTTTGCTCCCAATTGCTCATATTTCCTGAAATCCGACAAAAATAAGAAATAGTGAAAAGTAACACAATATCATCGAATAATCGTGAAAATTGCAATATGAGCAACCGAAATGGCATGCAAATATGCAGAAAAAAGGTGTAAAATATGGACCGATCAAAATCCCCCAAGCTTACCTCTTACTCGTCCTCGAGGAAGATAAGTAGAGAGAGGAACTCGGGAGATGAAAATAAAGAAAATGAAATGAAAAAGAAAGAACACGAGGTGGAAGGGGTCGCTAGATTCTTCTCTCAGATCTCAAGCCATAAGCTACACATCACGATAACTTGGAAAATACAAATCACATGCTATAAGGATTTCATATCTTACATAAACATGATACTTGCAAGCTTTTAAGAACAACAAAAGGGATTCTCTAAATTCATACAATCAATTCATATCCACGTCACGCATTTCATAGGATTTAATATACAAATGTTGGCGATGCATTTTTCAATCAAGAGTTATAACTGAAGCATATAAGAATCACACCAAGCATGCAATAGAGAATGGAATAAGAGACATGGCATTCGCATATTTACATCGATTCATAAGAAATCTCCATAACTAAAGTATTTTGCTAAGTTTCAGCATTATCAAACTTCCCCTTTCGCGCACCTCTCCACTCTAATGTCGTACTCACTCATATGGTCAACCGAGTTCACCCCCCCAAGCTTAGCTTGAGGCATCACATATAAAGGAATATGATAGTGGAAAATGGGATTTTTGCCTTGGTTTTCCCAAGTGTTTTGTGGCTCCAATAATGAGATAGAGAAACATTTTTCTTTTTTTTTCTTTTTGAACTTTTTGTTTCTCATTTTTCTTTTTGGATTTTTGTAGGAGCTATATGATTTGTATTTTTGGCTTTTGGCTCCTTTTTGGCTTTAACTTTTCTTTTGTAGGGATTTTTTTGGGAAATAGATGCGATATAAGTAGCTTTGGGAGGTGAACTCAAGTGACATGTAGAGAATAAAAAGATATATGTGGAGAAGGAAATAATGTAACACTCGGTTCACTCTAAGATGTGCACGAACGGTTCAATAAAATAATACTTCAACTAAAACTCATATGTAAGCATGGATATTCTCAATCATTTCAATAAATAGTGAAGTCAAGCAGTAAAGTTTACAACCATATCAGGCATGCAACAGAAGGTGAACAATAAAAACTGATGCTTCAGATATACTAATGATGCGTGAATCTTGGTGCATTTCCAACCAAAGTATACTAAACACTAATCAATACATTCAACTTCAATTAATATCATGCATTCATATAGAGGAATCATCAAAAGAATATATAAGCAAGCACATGGATAGCAAGACTATGGAATACTCAAAGTAGCATGGCAAGGAATAATAAGCATCGTGATGGTCGCTAAAACAATAAGAGATATCATCATACGAAATTCATCTAGCGGAAGAAAAGAAAAGGAAAATGAAGAAATAAAAGTAAAAGAGAGGAAAGAAAAGAAAACCAAGCATATAATATGATGCATGAACACACATAAAAGAAAAATAAAATGGTAAATTCGAAAAGATGATGCAAAAAATTTTGAAAATTCTAAAAAAACGTAAAAATAAAGTAAAAGTGCAACTAGATGGCATGGAAATGCACTCCCCCAAGCTTAAACTTCACATTGTCCTCAATGTGATCATAGTGGAAGAATATGAGGAACAACGATAATAATAGGGGGTGAATGAAAAATGATGAAATGAATGACATGAAATCCTAATGCAACTACATGCACGTGCAATGATGCATGAGAGCGCTTTCCCCCAAGCTTATACCAAACAATCCTATTCAAATGACTCGATCAAAAATGGCATGGCTTTGCAAAGAGTGATTAAGTCAAATGAATAAGAAAGTGAGTATTCACTTGGAAGAAATGCTCGATGGGGGTGAGCAAAAGGATGTGGCGTATCAAAATATGAAGATGGCAATTAATATATATAATGGGTTTGGGTTGTAAAAATTTTTGTTGCCGTCATATGAGGTGATATTTATTCAAGCAAATCTATACGGTCCTCTCGCTGTCGAGAGGATTCGTGTTTATTTAAAGCATAAAAATTTCTACACTACTGGATTGATATCACCTATAGCAAAAGGCGGATCCAGTATGTTTGCCGGTGCAGGCAACTGCTCCAACTGCTCCTTTCGTGGCTCTGCCAGATGCGTGTGTCCATAGACTCCAACGAACTCCAGCAATGCATCCTCCAGCATTCCCACACGGACTCCACCTGTACCCTGCAGGGAATAGGATGCATCAGTTCGCTGCAAAAAATTCACCCTCGTAATAAAGTATTCCAAAGAGGATCGTCTATAGAAGTATATGAAATAAATAGTGGTGGACAATACTTCCCTGAAAATAATCCAATATCCTCTCGTGCCGTGATAGTTGTCTTTGTGGTGTCTTCTCTATGCTGCTCAGGTAAATCTAGATCATAGGTGTGGGCCTCATCAAGATGCTCCTCATCATCGTCGGACTCATTTCAGCGCACCTCTTGATCATATTCATATGTGTCCATGGGTGCTAACTCCTTGCTCTCCTCCTCGTATACATCCCATTGTACCTTTTGTTCATATGTATGTGTATCCTGTAAAAGGCACGATGAGTCGTCAAAATCTGAATCATAAAAAACATCATACACGGGAGGGGAATCAAACGTAGGAGATGAGGGGGTGAAGAGATCTCCCTGAAAGGGAGACATAAGCTCTGTGGGATAGTCCTCGGCGTCAATGGAAGGATGAGGTGGCAGTGGAAGCTCAAATGGAGGAGGGTAGTGCTCGGGATCCTCATGAATGGCTATGTCCTCGTCCCGATGCACGACCTCCTCGGCGATAAACTCTGGCTCCGTGTGTGATGCCTCCTCAAAAGCTCTGGCTCGACAGTGTGCTCATTTGCCTTCTCATCAACTATCAATGTAGGCTCTATCTGGAATGGTGATGGTGGCTGCTCAGGTATGTCAACTTGTGGGGATGTATCATATGGAGGGGAATGCCCGCACGCAATCCGAAAATATAGTCTATCCCCCTCAAGACTGACATGGATGTCCTCCTCAATTGTTCCTGCAGCTGAAACACGGTTCATAACAAAATCTACAAATCGTAGATCAAATGCATCATCTGCTGTAATGCTCTCTGAACCGATGAACCTCACTGACTCCAAGAGGCCCACCAATAAGTTCTGAAAGGCTTCCTCCTCAAAATCCGTGGTCCACATAATATCATCCATAACACCTGCTCAACAAAGAAAAATACCTGGAGAAAAATATCAGTAGCACAAAAGAATAAAGAAATGATAATAATGGTGGCGGGGGTGAAAAATTCTTTTTGTTAAAATTTTTTTTTTCGTTGTCTAATCAACCTAATTGTGACAAATTGGCACCCAACGGGAAACACATCCCCGGCAACGGCACCAAAAACTTGACCGCTCCAAAATGTAACCTAAGAGCATAACCTAGTATGGCGCAAATGCACGGAGATAAATCCCCGGTAACGGCGCCAAAAACTTGATCGGCCCCGGATATACACCCGGAGAACGATTGTAGTTTTACAGCAAGCGCACGGTCAAGTGGCGAGCGGGTATCGAACACGAGGAGGTGGTGTTGGCTCCAATCTATCCTAGGTTGGTTTAAATACGAATGTTTTATTGGTGGAGATGGGTATGGTATAATGTAATGACAATGGTGATGGATGTCGGTGTCGGTGATAGAGATGTTGGTCAAATATCGATTCAAATACAATATAATAAAAGAGTCTAGAGCTAGGGAATTCCCACTACGGTTCGTCATACATCATTGTAAATAGTGAATCTCAATATTAATAGGCTTGTGTTGATGTGAACTAGTCGTAACTGAATAGAGAACCAAGCTCACGCTCTCGCGCTATTACCGGTCTATAGCAACCTAGAATAGGGCCCAATCTCTTGCAAACCCTAACCTAAGCCACTAGCATTAGGATCGACATCATCGTTCAATCGCTCCTCGAGCCCACTCTCGTGCAAACTCGAGTCACGATCTAGGTTGTGATAGCTCGTATTCGTCCAATCTCTTGCAAACGAATATGTGTATAGATTTACAATTAAAAATCCTAGCTTTGGTCCAATCTCTTGCAAACCAAGTCTAGAGAAATCCGATTGTAAACCTAAATCGAATATCTAGGCCTTCCTATCGATTAGAATCCAATCTCTTGCAAACCCCAAATCGATGGAAATCTCTAGCTATCCGTAGTAAATTGATCACAACCTACCCTCCTAGCAATTCTAGTAATTTAGAAATTCATTCATCACAAATCTGAAATTAGATCCATAGGGTTCATCCCCATGCCCTAGAACATCAAATCTATTCTAGCATAGCAATCACGATAGAGAAATCGATAAAAAACATTGCTTGCATATATAAACATATCAAAACAAAGATTCAAACAATAAGAACAAAATACTTAGCTTTGATGAAGATCTTCAATCCAAAATACAAGCTTTTAGATCCAAGAGGGGGCCTAGGGCATGGCCTAACCTCTAAAATAACTCTAAGAAAACATAATGGGAACTCCCCTCTAATGGTGGCTACAAACCCCTTATATAGTCTCCCAAAACCCTAGGAAATAAAACCCTAGAAAATCCCTCAAAATCATGCCCAAAAACAGTCCAAACCGTAACTTAAAATCTGGGCCCGCCGCCGACTCGGCCGAGTGGAAAATGTGACTCGGCCGAGTGGAAATTCCAGCACTGTAGCATCAACTTGCAGAAATTCCCCAGATTTCATCCGACCTCTGATTGACGCGTTCTTAGTGGCGTTGGAATCATTATGAAGTCTACTATCCATAAAAAATATGATTAAAATACTTTGATTGCTGGAATAATAGAAGATTTCAAAAGAGTGAACGACAGTCTGAAAATATGGGCGCTGCGTGTCCTCGGCGTCACTCGGCCGAGCGGCAAATGCCACTCGGCCGAGGGGCTTTTGGTACTCGGTCAAGTCAGAGCTCGTAGTCGACTGACGGATTACAGTAAATCTGGTCTTTTGGATGCCGTCGTTCATGTGCCACTCGGGCGAGTGGTGTCTCCATACTCGGCTGAGTGGGATGTCGTCACTCGACCGAGTGCACGCTAATCTTCAAGTAATTGCATGTCCGATCTGGCTGGCCGAGCGGGCTTCTTTGCTCGGCCGAGTGACTCCTTCACTCGGCCGAGTGGCATGCTGAAAATTCCCAATCTTCATCATTTCGCTTCCTCGTCGCTCCTACGACGTTCTTTCTTCTTCCACTCGTCTTCTATCGCTGATAGGTCCTCAATAAGTCCATGAGCGATGCTCCATTACGCGTGCAAGTCCTTTAAGCTCATTTTTGGTCCCAATTGCTCATATTTCCTGAAATTCGACAAAAACAAGAAATAGTGAAAAGTAACACAATATCATCGAATAATCGTGAAAATCGCAATATGAGCAACCGAAATGGCATGCAAATATGCAGAAAAAAGGTGTAAAATATGGACCGATCAGTTAGTTAACTCTAATAACAATATTAGGGAGAAAATTATAAATGAATATTTTATTTTTATATACACTATTCAGTGTATCTCCTTGTCATCATAGGATCCCACCACGTGGTATCAGAGCTTGGTATATGATGGCGTCAACAGATGGCAAGTTCCCCGAAGGCCAATCCACTGCTCAGCCACCATTCCTCACCGGATCCAACTCCGAAGTTGGAAAAATATGATGAGGATGTACTTCTTGCACTAAAGGAAGAAGTACATCATTTGGGAGATGGTGGCGACTCCTTATATAGAGCTAACTATAAAGGAAGAAAATGGACTTAGAAGGAGAAGAAAATAATTGCACTAAATGCCCAAGTGATGTGAACACCTTATTGTGCACTTGCTATAACAAAGTATAACTGGATCTCCATGTCTACCTCTACACATCAAAGATAAAAAAATATTTGAGTTAACTCATAAAGGTAATAAGAAAGTTAAGTCTTCAAAATCTTCTCTTTATGCCCACAAGTATGAGCATTTCGAAATAGAGAAAGGTGAATACATAACGAACATGTACAAGTGGTTCATTGAGATCCTCAATACACTTGTAGGGCTATGAAAGAAATACTCACACCCGAATGGAAAACAATGGCATCAGCAATAGAAGACATGAATGATCTTTTCAAACTCACATTGGAAGATCATATCGGTAATCTAATGGCAGATGAACTCCATATACAAGAAAGAAAGGACAATGAGCAAAGTAAAAAAAGAAGTCTCTTGCCTTCAAAGCTTCACCGGAATATCAGGAATCTGAAGATGAAGTTGAGGACCAATGAGCTCTCATAATAATGAGTTTGAAAAAAAATGATTAAGTTAGGTAAACTCAAACTTGGTAAACAAAGATTATCTGACAAAACTACTATTTGTGCATTAAGCATTACTTACCAGGAGCACTGGTGCTTTTGGTGAAAAAGAAGGACGGTTCCCAAAGGATATGCATTGATTAGCAGGAGTTGAACAAGGTGATTGTGAAGAATAAGTATCCATTACCGTGCATTGATGACATTTTTGTTCAGCTTAGAGGATCCTTAGTCTTTTCTAGGTTGGATTTATGGTGTGGATACTATCAGATAAAGGTCAAGAAGGATGACATTCATAAGATAGCCTTTCGAACAAGTATGGGCATTATGAGTTCATGGTGCTACCTTTTGTAGTAACCAATGCACCATTAACGCTCATGAACCACATGAAACAAGTGTTGTATGAGTTCTTAGACAAGTTTGTGGTTATATTTATTGATGATATCTTGGTGTACTCCAAGGGTGATGAGAAGAATGAGGAGCATCTTTGAACAGTATTGGAGACTTTGCGACATCATCAGCTTTTTGCTAAGTAGAGCAAGTGTGAGTTCTGGTTGGATCAAGTGGCTTTCTTAGAGCATATTGTGATTAGAGATGGTATATCTATAAATCTGAAGAAGGTTGCAGCTGTGAGGAACTTACTGGTTTCAAGGTCAGTGACAGAGATTGGGAGTTTCTTAGAACTCACATGCTGATCGCTCCTTATTTTACACCTTTTTCTGCATGTTTTCATGACATTTTGATCTCCCATATTGCATTTTCCATGATTATTCGACGATATCGTGTTGCTTTTCACTATCTCTTGTTTTTGTCGTATTTCTGGAGATATGGAGCGATTTGGAGCGAATATGAGATCAAGGGACTTTCAAGCACACCGGAGCATTGCCCACAACTTGTTTGAGGAGTTAGCAGCGCTTGAGGATGAGCGGAAGATGAAGGAATTCGATAGAATCAACGAGGAGGCGAGAAGGACAAGAAAAGAGCCCAGAGACAGCTCACTCGGCCGAACAGCCAGTTCACTCGGCCGAGTGAAGAGCTGTACTCGGCCGAGTGAAACGGATACGCACAGCCAATTTTTAGAGTTCACTCGGCCGAGCAAGGAAGTTCACTCGGCTGAGTGAGAAAGCTCACTCGCCCGAGTGGTACATGGATTTTCTTCCGAGAAGCGGGCAAGTTACTGGAAATTCTGAGAAGACCCACTCGGCCGAGCAAGATTGCTCACTCGGCCGAGTGAAGAAGCCTACTCGTCCGAGTCAGTCAGAGCGACAGACCCCCAAATTTTTCAGACTCTTTGTCTTTTATTAGGTCTGTCACTCGGCCGAGAGACGCAGTCCGACTGCTACACAAATTGGGATTTCTGGGCTGCGCAGGGGCAAATCTGTCAGGATTTTTTGGACGAATTTGGCTTGTATTTAAACCTAGTTTTATCCCTAGTTTTGGAAGAGACTTCTATTTTTTTGAGGGTTATTCCTTTTGTAAATCTCTGCTGGAGATCATAGACAACAATTTTGCTTTGTTCTTTCTTGCCAAAACTCTTATTTTTATGAATTGTTTCTTCTCTACAATGAATTGTGCTATGAATTTATTCGCTATTTCTGAGATTTCCATGATGATGTGTGAGTAGTTTCATCATTCTAGGGCATGGGGATGAACCCTATGGACCCGATCTTTGAATTGTGATAAATGAATTGAATTGTTGCTAGGATTGAAGAAAGGTTAGGTTGTGATTAATTTATTACGAGTAGCTAGGAATTTCCATCGAGTGGGATTTGCAAGAGATTGGATTCCAATTGATGGGAAGGCCTAGATATTCGATTTAGGTTTATAATTGAGATTCTCTAGATTTGGTTTGCAAGAGATTGGACCAAAGCTAGAATTTTTATTATAAATCTATACTAATATTCGTTTGCAAGAGATTGGACGAATACGAACTATCATAACCTAGGTCGTAGCTCGAGTTTGCACGAGAGTGGGCTCGAGTTTGCACGAGAGTGGGCTCGAGTTGCGATTGGACGATGATGGCGATCTTCACGCTAGTGGCTTAGGTTAGGGTTTGCATGAGAGTGGGCCCTAATCTAGGTTTCTGTAGACCGGTAATAGCGCGAGAGCGTGAGCTTGGTTCTACATTAAGTTGCGACTAGTTCACCTACATTCAAGCTTTGCAACATTGATATTCATGACCCATAAGGATAAGTGACGGTCCGTAGTAGGGATTTTCTATCCCTAGACGCTTTATTATATTGAATTCTATTTGCTATTTGAACGATTGTGATATTACCATCAAAAATATTCTTATTCCATTAATAGCTAGGTGATCAAAGTAGGATACTGTCAATTGTCCTCCCTGAGTTCGATACCCGCTCGCCACTACGCCGTGCGCTTGCGGTAAAACTACAGTCGTTTTCCGGGTGTATATCTGGGCGTGCTCAAGTGTTTGGCGCCGTTACCGGGGAGGCCAACGGTATTCGATTTTGCTCACCCGGTTATATCTCACTTTCTATCTTTCTTTCATCCCTTTTTGACTTTGTTTGATGCTCAAATTTATGTGCTCTCCCAGAATTTTCAATAGAATCTTAAGCAGGTAACATGGAAGACGCGATGATGAGAATGGAGTCTAGCCCGGGAGGTGATGATTCCTTCGCAACTCTTCTAAAAGAACTTGTTGATGATGTCCAAATCACAGGGGCTTTGGCCATCGACATTGAGGACCCCATTGAGCAACTATTTGTTAGCTTTGTGATGGATCAAATCTCTCAGGAAGGGACTATCGAGGGCAACATTAAAGTCGACGTGAGGGACGACAAGTTATACTTTGAAGACAGTAAAGCATGCATCGGAGAGTTCTATACTCCTGAGGAGTCCATTTGGCATGCCAAGATTCAGGAAAGTACACCTTACGATCCTCTCTCTGAGATTTATGAACGCACTGACCTATCTCTTGATTTCAGGTGTGGACCGGAGGAAAATGGTAGTCCCATCGATGTCAACGCGGAGTTGTGCAGTGTCCACTCCGATGCACCCTACTCACCAAGAAGCGAATCTGAGCCAGTATACGAGAGCCCACTCCCAGAGTGAGAACTAAACTCAGGCGTGACTGAAGACGCCATGCTTTCACAGGAGAAGGAGGCAGGGGGTACATCACCCCCTGAGGTAGTACTAAAACAATTACCCCCTAATTTAAGGTATGTTTTCTTGGGAGAAAAACTGACCTATCCGGTGATTGTTAATGCCAACCTCGACCACACCCAACTTGAGAGACTTCTTGATGTCCTTAGGAGCCATAGTGACGTCCTTGGCTATACCATCTCTGACCTCAAGGGAATAAGCCCTAGACTTTGTACTCACAGGATCCACCTTGAGAACATTGAAGCCACCTCCATAGAGCCTCAAAGGCAGTTAAATCCTAACATGAAGGAGGTGGTTAAGAAGTAGATCCTTAAACTGCTTGAAGCCGATATCATTTATCCTATTTCTGACAGCAGATGGGTTAGCCCTGTTCATGTCGTGCCTAAAAAGGGGGGATGACCATTATAAAAAATGATAAGGGAGAACCTATATCCACTCGCACCGTCATGGGTTGGCATATGTGTATTGTTTACAGGAAATTGAATAAAGCCACCTGAAAAGATCATTATCCATTGCCCTTTATTGACCAAATGCTAGAGTGCCTTGCTAAACATAAATTATTTGCTATTTGGATGTGTATTCGGGATTCTTTCAGATTCCCTTGCATGAAGACGACCAGGAAAAGACTACTTTCACGTGTCCTTATGGCACATATGCCTACCGTAGAATGCCCTTCGAACTTTGTAATGCCCCCGCCACCTTTCAAAGGTGCATGACGTCCATCTTTTTCGATTATATTGAAAACATTATGGAAGTCTTCATGGATGATTTCTCCGTCTATGGTAGCGAGTTTGACTCATGTTTGGCCAATCTCACTTAGGTGCTTAAAAGATGCCAAGAGAATAATTTTACTCTTAACTGGGAAAAATGCCATTTTATGGTCACTGAAGGGATAGTTCTTGGGCATCTTGTCTCATCCAGGGGGATCGAGGTTGCTAAGGTGAAAATTGAGGTAATTGAAAATCTTCCTCCACCTATTAATGTAAAGGGCATTAGGGGATTTCTTGGACATGCGGGGTTCTACCACCGTTTTATCAAAGATTTTGCCCTAATCGCCCATCCCCTTACTTCTCTATTCGCCAAAGATGCCCCTTTTGTATTTCAGGAGATTGCTTGCAAGCCTTTAATACACTAAAGAAGGCCCTCATTTCCGCACCGATCATACATCCGCCAAACTGGAATCTTCCTTTCGAGCTTATATGCGACGCAAGTGACCAAGCAATTGGGGCAGTGCTAGGACAAAGGAAGGACAAAAAGCTTCACGCTATATTTTATGCAAGCAAAACTTTGGACGAGGCACAAAAGAATTACACTACCACTGAAAAAGAGCTCTTGGCGGTTGTCTACTCTATTGAGAAGTTTCGCTCCTACATCCTTGGATCCAAAGTGATTGTGCACACCGATCATGCGACATTGAAGTATCTTCTAAGCAAAAAATAAGCCAAGCTAAGACTAATAAGATGGATACTATTATTACAAGAATTTGACTTGGAAATCAGAGACAAGAAAGGCACAGACAACGTTGTGGCGGACCACTTGTCGAGGCTTGTTCGTGACAAGAAGGATGAAAGCCTACCGATTGATGACACTTTTGCCGACGAGGGGCTATTCGCCATTAGACCCGGAGAGGTGCCTTGGTATGCGGATTATGTGAACTACTTGGCATACGGGATAAAACCATGCAGGATGGCCACGCAACAAAAAAGGAGGTTCATGCACGAAGTCCGCAACTATTTTTGGGAAGACCTGTACATCTTCAAGATATGCAAGGACGGGATCATATGGAGGTGTGTTTCAAAGAAGGAGGCCACATCTATCATTTCGCATTGCCATGATATGCCTTGCAGGGGACACCACGCCGCCTCCAAAACCACCGCAAAGATATTGCAGTGCGGGTTCTTTTGGCCAACCATGTTCAAAGACACACATGACTTCGTCAAGTATTGCGATAGATTCCAACGGATGGGAAACATTTCGAAACGGAATGAGATGCCAATGAAACCCATTTTGGAAATTGATCTATTTGATTGTTGGGGAGTGGATTTCATGGGACCTTTCCCATCAAGTAAAGGAAACAAGTATATTCTACTGGCTGTTGACTACGCCTCGAAGTGGGTGGAGGCCATTGCAACCCTAACCAATGATGCGAGGGTGGTATCAAAATTCTTCAAACAAAACATATTCCTGCGCTTTGGAGTGCCACGAATCTTGATAAGCGATGGAGGAAGCCATTTTATAGAAAGCAAGTTCGAGGCCATGCTAAAGAAGTATGGGGTGAACCATATAATCGGTATGGCATACCACCCTCAGACGAGTGGACAAGTGGAAGTGTCAAACCAGGAAATCAAACAAATTCTAGAGAAGATTATCGATAGATCTAGAAAGGATTGGTCCGTGAAATTGAATGATGCATTATCGGCATATAGCACTGCCTTTCGCATTCCCATTGGCACCACCCCATACCGACTTGTTTATGGAAAAG
Organism: Scilla litardierei; assembly: GCA_030789695.1. Taxonomy (NCBI): domain Eukaryota; kingdom Viridiplantae; phylum Streptophyta; class Magnoliopsida; order Asparagales; family Asparagaceae; genus Scilla; species Scilla litardierei. The sequence continues at coordinate 774,396,426 of CM061142.1, read as the reverse complement.
CTTGTCATTTGTCTATAGAGTTGGAACATCACGCATATTGGGCAATCAAGACCTTCAATTATGACTACAAGAGCGCGGTATTACGCCGAATTCTAGACATCAATGAGCTCGATGAGAATAGACGGGATGCTTACGAGAGCTCTAGGATCTACAAGGAAAGAACGAGAATTCTCCATGACGCACGCATCACCGTTACGAACTTCAAGGTCGGAGACAAGGTCCTATTATTCAATTCTAGACTCTGACTCTTTCCCGGAAAGCTAAGGTCACGATGGTCGGGGCCTTTCATCATCCGACACATGCAACCGGGAGGGGCCTTCGAGCTAGAAGGAAAGGACGGTGCCACTTTTAAGGTGAATGGACAAAGGCTCAAGCATTACTCTGAGGGAGTCCCCACCGGGGAGGTTAATAGCATATACCTAATCAAGGGGTGGTCCCATAATATTTCATACCTCCTCGATGAGGTCATTGATGATGATATGCCATATGCTTTCGGCGCCTTGCACAATGATGGCTTCGAAGAAGGCCAATCTTCTAAAGATGGCGATATGATGGGAGACACGTCGGATCATTCTATGGACGATGACAAAGACGACGCTGATGTCGCAAGAATTATAGAGCTATGCAAGCTCTCCACGGCGAAAAATGCAAAGAAAAATCCACCGGACAAGAAATTATCGTCGCTGGCAAAGAAAAAGAACGGGAAAAGCTCAAGCTTGGGGGACTCATCCCCCATTACCACCCATGATGAGGGGGAGCCGAGGAACACCTATGAACAACAACAATTAAATCCAAGCGGCCTTCCTGGCCAATTTAACGTGCACATCTCACATGCGCCGAACATCGAGCATTAAACGAGTATCCTAAGAGGTCGAGCTCAAGACCTTAAACGAGCACTTGTCGGGAGGAAACCCGACGGTTCTATCTTATTTTTAGTCGAATTTTTCATTTTATTTAGATCTTTGTTAGTGTTTAGAGTCAAGAGTCGATGAAAATCCTGACAACTGGCTCTATTTTTCATGACAGGAGATGGAGAACGAGGAACCATTTGAATGGAGGATAACCATGGCAAAGGAGAGCACTCTAGGAATGCGCTCAGGCTTCAGGAGAAGGAAGAAACTGACAGAGAGAAGAAAAACAGAAAGTAGAAGCAAAACAGAGAGTTGGAGCAGAAATTAGCAGCCCACTCGGCCGAGTGACATTGTCATTCGGCCGAGTAAAGACCCGGCTCGGCCGAGCAGGGTAATGATCAGGAAAGATTCTTAAAACCCCTCTCTGTATTTTATATGCCACTCGGCCGAGTGACTATGTCACTCGACCGAGTGAATCTGACACTTTCAACACTTGAAAAACACTGAGTGGCCTTACCACTCGGCCGAGTGGCCATTGTCTACTCGGCCGAGCGAGACAGCTGCTCGGTCGAGTCGCGACTTATGTGGAAAATTTTCGAAAATAATTTAATTGTGTCACTCGGCCAAGTGAACGTGTCACTCGGTCGAGTGACTTATCCTTTATAATCCAAGCAACGCGTGCTCAAATCCCAAAAACCCAAAAAATTCCCAAAATTTCCCCGAGCTCTTCGACTTCCCCCGCCTTCGCCCGAGCCAACCCCACCTTCACCCGAGTCGTGCCACCCTTTGCCCGAGTCACCGCCCAGCGCTGACAGTCGCCGCCGACTCCACAGCACCAGTGCTGCCCCCTCTGCCGTGCATCCCCAATTTCGCCCAAAAATTCCCTTTCTCTCCATTTTCCAATTCGTAAGCCCAACCTCGCCCCAAATCGAATTTTTTTTTGAAGAGTTAACAACTTTATTCATATAACGCAGCAATAACAATATTGGAATACAGAAAGCTCCAAAACATAAAAACTCTAAAGAAAACAATCATAAATTATCCAACTGCTCAACTCAGCGTTTGAGTCCTAATATTTAGAATTCCTAGGAATTCTTAAACTTTTCCGTCGAGGGAGATCTATATTTTTCTTTTTAATCGACTTCAATGATGATGCAAGGTGGCGCATTTCCTCCTCCCACTCCTGATTCTCTATAGTAGCATCCCCATCAAACTCCTCCATCCACTCATCCTCGTAGTTGCCATCAGCCTCATCTTCATTACCAACATTGTCAGTGTCATCTATACGGACATTTTCCGTAAGGCGTGCAGAAGACGGACCACCATACTCAAAAATACAATGAACTATATCAGAAACAACTGCTGCAGTGCTCTCAACATCTATTGGTTTCTTTGTAGCTATTTGACCTTCACCTATTGCTGAATGATCTCCTGCTGTGGCTTCAGGAACCAACACATTACTATCCACATTTGAAGATGGTTTAGTTTTCTCCACCCAAACCTTCCTGAAGGGACACTGGGCAAAGGAATGTCCGAAACATTCACACGTTGAACAATTTGGGGGCAAGTTTTCGTACTCCATTTGAATGATCGTATTTTCCTCCTCCTCCACCGCAATCTCAATGGTGCTAGGTAATTTTGTCTTTGCCTCAACTTCCACAAAACATCTAGCATAAGAGTACCGTTCCCCAGAAGCCGTAGCCTTATCCACAAATAAAGGCTTACCTACAGAGCTAGCAATAATACTAATGCATTCTGTAGACCAAAATTTCAATGGAAGGTCAGGAATCTCACCCATATCGGAATTGAGGACAGAAGATCTCTATCCATTGTAAGTTCTGGAGTCCAACGTCGCAGTACTATCACCCTTTTATCAAACATCCAAGGCCCTTCTTGGAGAACTCTGCTACAATCTTCTTCTAACTCAAATTCAAAGAAGAAAAAACCATTATCCCTGGAGTGAACCTGGAGCTTTCCTTTAGGCCGCCACAACCGTTGTACACATGCTCGGAGGTGCGAGTAAAATGGTTTGTCTCCCACCACATAACCAGCAAGAGTGCGACTCCATTTTGCAACATTAGCAGATACAGCTTCTCTAGGGATCCAAGGGATAGCCTTACCAGTTGGGATCTCTCGGGGTGGAACGTATTCACATTTGCTATGTTGCTCAATTGAACGTCCAACAGAAAAGAGGGAACTCCATGCTTCACGCCCCGATTTTGCAACCCTCAAGTTAGCAGATGGCTTGCCAATAGTTTTATCAATTTGATTAACATCAGTAGTAGGTATTGTTTTAGTGGCAGCATTTCTAATCCTTTGATGACAGTACGACGAACACCGATGATATGGGTTGCTTGCGTTGATACATGAAGGATTAGCTCTCCCCATAGCATGACGGAGGGGGGGAAACCCCGAAGCGAGATCTGGAGGCTGACCCCGAGAAGCAACCTGACCCCGAGGAGCCATGAAGGACTTCCCAGAGGAACAGCAAGCCCTGATCAGCCCTGAAGCTCTCGAACGCCGTTGAAGGAGAAACTCTCACAGGCCCGTGCCGAAGAAGGCCTGACACAGGATCAGTGAATCCGACCGGAATGACTTCGATCGGATCTGAGAGAGCCGGAGCCCGGAATGGCCTTGCCAGAAGAACGCCGTAGACCGGTTCTGCAAGACCGGAGTCGACCAGATCTGAAAGTCGGAGCCCGGAATAGAACGCCGCTGATCATCGGATCTGAAAGCCCGGAACAAAACGCCGCTGACCGGAGTCGACCGGATCTGAATGGCCTCGCCAGAACGCCGCTGATCGGATAAGGGGGCCGGAACAGAGAGCACCGGAGGCCAGATCCGATCGGGAAAGCCCCCGAGCGGATCACAGAGCATTGTGCCGGAGACCGGAGCAAGGCCGGATCAGAACGGGCCTGAGACAGAGCGTCGGGCGCGGCCTACCGGCCGGTTGCCGGCAAAGACACGCAGCAACTCTCCTAGGGCTGGCCGCCGGACGCAGTGAGGATTTTATTGCTGAATATCAAAAATCGAATTTGATATATATATATATATATATATATATATATATATATATATATATATATATATTTGTTTTTGTTTTGTTTTTTTTGAAAGGTAAGCGTGTTATATATATAATTCATAAATTACAGAAGTGGCAAGCAAAACCCTAAGGGGAAGGATAGGGCACAAGCGCCGTCACTCCCCACTTAGAAATTCACCTCCACAAAATAGCATACCACAAACATTACAAACTAGAATGACATCAAACCCACCAAAATCCTCATCCAGGGTCCAGAATCCCCCAATTACCAAAGGTTGCTAGTTCCTCCTCGGTGGAAGGATCTAGGTCGTGGAGGCCTAATTTAACATCCGCGGCAAATTCCTTAAAAAGGATAGTCTTGCATTTCTTCTCATCTTCAAAAATCCGCTTGTTCCTTTTACGCCATAAGTGCCAAACCATTGCCGCAAGACAGGATTTAGCAAGTGTGCTTATAACATCCTTCCCACCGTATTTAATATGGAAAAATTTCCCCACATCTATTAAGTTAGGTGCTGGTTGAGATTGCACTCTAAGCTTCAGAAGAGTCCTTTGCAAAATGTATTTGGAATAGTTGCATTCAAAAAAGACATGCGAAATATCCTCCACCACGTTGTCATCGCAGAGGACATAGTTTGAGGGAGAATTGTTCATCCATCTGGCAATCTTATCTCGAGTCAACAACTTGTCACTTAGAGCCCGTAGCAGAGTAATAGAGAATTTAGGGATGTGATTTGTGTACCAGATGATCTTGTGTAGGGGGAAAGGCGGATTCCTTCTTCTAACTCCATTCCAAGCATCTCTGAAGGTAAATGATTCACCGGCCAACCACTTCCAGCTATCCGGACCCACTCTCAAAGAGATATTGCGTAGAAGATGTCTGCATTGGTCAATTGCGGGATTTGGAGACCATCCACTCCCCGTCCAGTACTCAGAGACCCTGCGCTTAGCCTCAGCCGGCGGCACATCAATGTAATTAATTAAAGGTCCCCCCTCTAACCAATAATCTTCCCAAAATAAAGTACTAGTACCGTCCCGTACTACTCTTTTGACAAGGGATTGGGAAAATTTGCGGCTTCTTAAGAGCCGCTTCCAGCTATCCGAATGAAGTACAGAGCCCTCAACTGCAAATAAGCCTGTCGAGCAGTATTTAGTACGCATTTGCCTAGCCCAAAGGCTGTCCGAGGTCAAATACCTCCATGTAAGGCGCACTCCAGCCGCCGCATTTAGATCCTCAATAAGACGTAACCCCACTCCTCCTTCCGATTTCGGTTTGCAAATATCCTTCGAAGCCCAGGCACGTGAATTCCCCAAAATAAAGCGTCTGCAGATGGCAGTTATTGATCTCACCACAGTTACTGGGATGTGAAACACCTGAATCCAAAAAGCCACCATTCCAAACATTACACTCCTGACAAGCTCCACTCTGCCCGAAATGGAAAGCATCTTAGATGACCAGCCTGCTAATCTCTTCTTGCATTTATCCACTAACCTCTGATAATTAGTGGAAGTGGGATATTTTATAGAGAGTGGAAGGCCCAAGTAAGTAGTAATGGTGGTTGCAATTTTGATACCCAAAAGATCTGCCAGAACCTCCTTATTTCTAGATCCCTTGCTAAACAGCCCAGCACTCTTGTCCCAGTTGACTTGAAGCCCAGTGTACATAGAAAAATCTTCCAGCAGATTTTTAATGCCCAAAAATGAAGACGTGTTTGCTCGGCAAAAAAACAGGAGGTCATCAGCAAATAACAGGTGGGATATAGAACCAGAACGTCGCATTGGGTGAATTTTCCGTAAAGTGAGAGCTTTTTCAACAAGGATAGAGAATGATTCCATAATAATAACAAAGAGGTAGGGAGAAAGGGGATCACCTTGTCGAAGTCCTCTGTTACTACTGAAGTAGCCACATGGAGTCACGTTCACCATCACAGAAAATGTTGGCGTGGTAATGCATTCCTTCACCCAGGAAATAAAAGTTTCTGGAAAATGTAGTTGTCGCAGGAAGTAGAATATAAAATCTCGATTAAAACTATCAAAGGCCTTCCGAAGATCCAATTTCAAACAAGCTCTACTCCCCATAGGGTTGCTAAAATCCATGATCTGTTCATGGGCAATCAACGTACAATCTGAGAGGAGTCTCCCTTTTAGAAAAGCGGCTTGATTAGGGGAAATCAATTCATGAACGACCATCTTGAGTCTGTTGCAAATAATTTTGCTAATAAACTTGTATAAGACATTGCAACATGCAATAGGTCTGTAATCACCAAGCCCCGAAGCATTGATATTTTTCGGCACCAATGTTAGAAAAGTATGGTTTACCTGCCGAAGAAGAGACCCAGATTCAAAAAAGGATTTAATAGCGCGAATGACGTTATCCCCAATAATCTCCCAATTTTGCTGGTAGAAAAGACCATTAAACCCATCTGGCCCGGGTGCTTTATCAGGACCTATTTGAAAGACTGCCGTTTTAATCTCCTCAGAGGAAACCCTTCTGCTAAGCCAGGTTGCAGATTCAGGTGTCAAAATTCGTTTTGGGGTAATCTTAGGGAAAGAGTTCGGGTAATGTCTTTGGTTATACAAATCATCATAATAAACAGGGGCGATTTTCCTCAAATCATCAAAATGCATGTTGCGGCCTCCACATTCAGCAACCTGATGATTCAAATTATTACGGGAATACCTGGATTTCATTGCCGTGTAAAAAAATTTAGTGTTCCTGTCTCCTAGCGAAATCCAGTCTTGGCGACTCTTTTGCCTGAACATTTCTTCCTCCAGCTTAAGAGCATGAGAGAGTTCTTTAATAAGCTCGGCTTCCTTAGTTTGAAATTGGATGCAATAATCAGTGGTAGGATTATTACGAATTTCCTCCAATTTGCGCCTGAGAGAGATTACCACATTATCGAACTGACAAGTCTTTGCCCATTCTCTAAGGATTGCCTTCATCTTCTTAAGTTTGAGCACAAGGCGATACATTGGGGTACCCCTCCCAGTTTCGGGCCAATTAGCAGTGATAAGGTCTCGATAACCTGGACATTTAGACCAGTAATTGTAGAATTTAAAGGGTTTAGGGCCAAAAGAAACCTGAGTGTGGAAATGGACCTCCATCGGCGCATGATCGCTAGTATACGGCTCCAGATAAGTATAAAATGAGTCAGGAAGCTTAGAAAACCAATGCGCATTAACAAAGACTCTATTAAGCTGGGCTTTAATACGTCCAGTACCCACCCGATTGTTGCACCAACTAAGACGATTCCCAGTGCTTTTGAGCACCTGAAGAGAAAACGTACATATATATATTATCTCTGATCTTACCCCAGACTTATTGATATATATTGCTGATTTGTGAATTTGCGTTTCAGGCTAGCTTGGGGGAGATACATGGACTGATTTGGAGCTTCTCGGAGGAGGCGACTCTTTGCCTGCATCCACTGCTTGCATTCACGCCGTGTTCTGGTACACTCGTTCCTTATTTACAGCACTTCACATTTGAGTAGGCACGTTCCACGGCTCACAGGCTGCCCCGCACTAGGTCGTGCATGCAGGCGCACGCTTCCAAGCGGAAGAGGTCCATCGATCCTGGCTCTTCTTCCGCTAGGGCGGACACCCATGCACCTAGCCCGCCACCACCCACACTTCCGCCTCCTACCGCACCTATTCCACCACCAACACCTCTGTGCCGATGTCCATCGACCCTATTTCTACTATGAGCCCTGAGCGTCCCTCCACCATTATTGAGAGCGACGAGCCCTCTTTTGCCTCCGCAGTGGAGATCCTTTCCTCTTTCTTATTCTCGACCCCTATGGAGTCATTTTCTGCACACTTCACGGCCTCCCCAGCCATCGACACTTCCGTCTCCACTGCAGTTGTCTTCACCGAGAGTGTCGTGACGTCTGTCCTCATTTCTGTGTCACCGACCACTCTGTCCTCCTCTCCCTCTGTTACCATTTCAGCCTCTGCTGCTGCTTCTTTTTCTTCGACCATTCCTGCGTCTCAGCCTCCCACAGAGGCTGAGCGTATTTTTGTGAGCACATCACCACAGCCCCACCAGGTAGTTGCACTGGTCATTTACGGTAGCCGCGTGAGGCAACCCCGTTCCTCACCTGTTCGACCCTCTGCTCCACCTCCTCCCAACACCCCAGTTCAGCACCTGCATGCTCTAGAGGGGTAAGTTATTGGACTCAGAGGAGATTTTCGGGCTCTCTCCGCTATCGTCAGTGTTGTACAGTCTCGCGTCGCTTTACTTCTTGGCATTCAGGCTTGCCTGAACCAGATTCTTACGCGACTGACACAGCCACCACCTGCCACTACACCTACCCCTACCCAACAGCCACCGCCACCACCACCTCCACCACAGGACGGTGCTGGTGCTCCCCCACCCACTAAGGCACACACTGGATGCCTCTCATACTCTTACTGCCTCTATTCAGGATATCTTCTGCCTGCTAATTTTGCACCCCTCCTCCACACACGTTTTGGTCACTTTTTGCTCTTATTTGTCTATATCATTTTGGGAGAGAGGATGTGTTTTTGGGGACACTTATTTTGCCCCATCTTGATTTCTGCATGCATCACTCGCATATCCACTCATTTTCTTTTATTTCCGTTATGCTTGCATCCTCACCCACCCCACCCATATCATATTTCTCGGTGTGCCACACTTAGCACTTTGAGGACACTGTGCAGTTTAGCTTGGGGGAGTGAGCGTCTAACGCACTTTTCATTTTTCTTCACTTTTACTTTTATTTTCCCACATTTCTTTGTTTTACACTAATTTTCACCCACATTTTCATTTTTTTCTCATGCATTACGTTTTCTTACCTTTAGTGTGTGCTGCATCTGCACAATAGTTCTTATTTTTCTTTTATCCTTATTTTCTTTATCCTTTTGCTAGAGATAAATTTTCTGTGATGATGATGACGTGTAATTAGCTTATCTCTATATGCATATTATCTTATCATGCCATTGTTTTTATTTCAGATATCATATGCCATGCTTGCTATGCATTCGAGATAGTAACCTGTACCCTTCTTATATGAATGTGAATGAAATTCTTCTATTAGCTAAGTCTGATGATTTATATTGTATACTCTTCATAGAAAACACACCAAGCTTCACGCATTGATTGCATATATTTGGAGTACTGCTTTATTGTTTGATATCACTTCTTATTGCATGAAAATTGCACGCTTCACTTTCAGGTTGATTAAATGTATGCTATGTTGATATAACTGGATTAGTTTACTTTCTGAAAACAAACTGAGTAGATTACATTACTCTGCTGAAAGTTGTCATGCACATTCTAAAAGAGTGAACTGAGCGTTACATACTTTTCTTTCTCCACATATCTTGGACATCATTTCTATATTTGAAATCATTGGTGAATCTCCCTTTAGCGAATCTTACATTGGCATGTCCCCCTTGCTATAAAATTCCATGCTCCAACGCCCCAAAATCAAAAAGAAAATAATACATGTATATCTCTCTATCTTTTGATTTGGGATCCTTATTGTATATATAGATCGCTATATTTAAAAAAAGAGAGAAAAGAAGTACATATAAGATCCCGTTTCATTTCTTTTTCTTTCTTCCCTCTTTTTCTTTTATTATTGGAGCTTCAAAAATGGGGAAAGCCTTATTGCTAAATCTGATGCCACCACGCTTATAGATAAGCTTGGGGGAGAGGATCCAATGATGTGTGAGAGAGTGACTACTTGTTTGTGCATGACAACCTAAGCTAGGTAATTTTCTATACTCGGGGAGATTACTAAAAGTATTACGAAGTCCAGGAATTGAAATTTAGCATGCATTTCATGAAAACCACTCCTTTCTATTCTTATTGCTTCGTATTGTGTGATATCTCTTATACTCCAAATAGAAAGCAATTAATTGAAAAGTGTGTGATCTATAATTATGTATATTGCTTTAGATGCTTTAGACGATGCTAATTCTAGAATGATTTCATATTTCATATTGTTTTGATATTCTTGGGTTTCTATATTGAATGCATCCATATATGATCATGATATCGAGATAAAAATCTTTGGCATGTTTTTATTCACAGTATGCTATTTGAGTAAGCAAGTCCATGTCCTGAGGAAATGATCTAGCACCTCCCTCTTCGTTTTTCTTTTCTATCTTCTTTTTTCGTTTTCCTTATTTTTACCTGCCGGCTCGCTTTTTACTCATCTTCCTCGAGGACAAGGAAGAGGTAAGCTTAGGGGATTTTGATCACTCCTTATTTTACACCTTTTTTCTGCATGTTTTCATGACATTTCGATCTCTCATATTGCATTTTCCACGATTATTCGACAATATCGCGTTGCTTTTCATTATTTCTTGTTTTTGTCGTATTTAAGGAGATATGGAGTGATTTGGAGCAAATATGAGATCAAGGGACTTTTGCGCACACCAAAGCGTCGCCCACAGCTTGTTTGAGGAGTAGCAGTGCTTGAGGATGAGCGAAAGAGGAAGAAATTCGATAAAATCGACAAGGAGGCGAGAAGGAGAAGAAAAGAGCCCAGAGACAGCTCACTCGGCCAAACAGCCAGTTCACTCGGCCGAGTGAAGAGCTGTACTCGGCCGAGTAAAACGGATACGCACATCCAATTTTCAGAGTTCACTCGGCTGAGCAAGGAAGTTCACTTGGCCGAGTGAGAAAGCTCACTTGCCCGAGTGGTACAGGGATTTTTTTCCTAGAAGCGGCCAAGTTACTGGAAATTCTGAGAAGACCCACTCGGCCAAGCAAGATTGCTCACTCGGCCGAGTAAAGAAGCCCACTCGCCCGAGTCAGTCAGATCAACAAACCCCCAAATTTCCTAGACTCTCTGTCTTTTATTGGGTATGTCACTCGGCCGAGTGACATAGGTCACTCAGCCGAGTGACGCAGTCCGACTGCTACGCAAAATGGGATTTCTGGGCTGCGCAGGGGCAAATCTGTCAGGATTTTTTGGACGAATTTGGCTTGTATTTAAACCTAGTTTTATCCCTAGTTTAGAAGAGACTTCTTTTTTTATGGCTATTCCTTTTGTAAATCTCAGTTGGAGATCATAGACGACAATTTTGGTTTGTTCTTTCTTGCCAAAACTCTTATTTTTATGAATTGTTTCTTCTCTACAATGAATTGTGCTATGAATTTATTCGCTATTTCTGATATTTTCATGATGATTTGTGAGTAGTTTCGTTATTCTAGGGCATGGGGATGAACCATATGGACCCGATCTTTGAATTGTGATAAATGAATTGAGTTGTTGCTAGGATTGAAGAAAGGTTATGTTGTGATTAATTTATTACGAGTAGCTAGGAATTTCCATCGAGTGGGATTTGCAAGAGATTGGATTCTAATTGATAGGAAGGCCTAGATCTTCGATTTAGGTTTATAATTGAGATTCTCTAGATTTGGTTTGCAAGAGATTGGAACAAAGCTAGGATTTTTATTATAAATCTATACTAATATTCGTTTGCAAGAGATTGGACGAATACGAACTATCATAACCTAGGTCGTAGCTCGAGTTTGCACGAGAGTGGACTCGAGTTGCGATTGGACGATGATGTCGATCTTCACGCTAGTGCTTAGGTTAGGGTTTGCATGAGAGTGGGCCCTAATCTAGGTTGCTATAGACCGGCAATAGCGCGAGAGTGTGAGCTTGGTTCTACATTATGTTGCGACTAGTTCACCTACATTCAAGCTTTGCAACATTGATATTCATGACCTATAAGGATAAGTGACGGTCCGTAGTGGGGATTTCCTATCCCTAGACGCTTTATTATATTGAATTCTATTTGCTATTTGAACGATTATGACATTACCATCAAAACTATTCTTATTTCATTAATAGCTAGGTGATCAAAGTAGGATACTGTCAATTGTCCTCCCTGAGTTCGATACCCGCTCGCCACTACGCCGTGCGCTTGCGGTAAAACTACAGTCGTTTTCCGGGTGTATATCCGGGCGCGATCACATGCTACTACTAACGATTCATCCAAGACTTCTCTAAGATTTCGGAGCCTATAACATGTCTTATAAGACATGAGATTAATTTCGTGTGATCCAATGCTTCAAGGTAGCTTTTGATAAGTTAAAGGATATGTTGATCGTGTTGGTTATTACATTACCCCAATATTAGTTTTGATGATATGCAAATAAATTATGTTGAAAATGATGTTTTTATGAGATTTGTGAGTATATGAAATAAAGTGAACATAGTTAACCAATTCACTCAATCTTACGAAAAATGACGGCATGGAGTCAAATCTTGACAATGGAGAGTCAAGGAATGTGGAGCTCAAATTGAAGATATATATGCCATCCAAAGACTCAAGATGTGCACAAGCTTCTTAAGACAAGCTCAAGAGCCAATGAAGATAACAAAACTCCAAGATTTGTATGAGTGGTGTCTTAATTTTTTAAACTTGTCTTAGAATGTTAAAGCTAATAGTTTGAAGCTTGTACACACATATAAAAATATTTTTATCACTTGGTAAAATGTTTTGACCTCATGGAAATACTTTGTAAACATTCTAAAATAATTTAGATAGAGTATCATAGATAAAAATCTATTTATCAGAAAAGTATTTGACTCCACGAAGTATAGGAGTCAACTAATGTGCTTTCAAAAGCTCTTGGGACTTACTAGAGTTACCAGTAGTCGACTCCTGTTATCAGGGTAGTCGACTCCCAGCCCAGTAGTCGACTCCCTGGTGTACAGGAGTCGACTCCCTGGTGTACAGGAGTCGACTCCCCAGTCTCCATTGGTCATATTTGACTTTCTCCTTGAGTGACACATGTTTGTCGATTTGGAACCATTAGAGAGCAATTTTAGTAATTTGTTTAATAGAAAATTTATCTTTATATATATATGGATGGAGTATAAGTTTCATATAACTTATTGAAGAATTTTAAGCAATTTCCAAAGCTATTTTCAAGTGATTTCAATCTCTCTTTGCTCTCAATTGTTTTTTCCTTAGTCAAAGTTTTCAATTCTTCTAAAAATTTTAAGCTTACGATTTTTTAGCCAGTGCATTTTGATCTTCTCAATCTTTATGTTGATCACTTTAAGATCACAATCAAGTTTTCATTTGATTTCCATTGCTTTATTTTCATATTTTGTTTGAGATCAAAAAGGTTTTTCCTTAGCCCCATTTCACATTTATAGGAAGGATGTAACATCTTTATCTTCAAAAGCAAAGTATAAGTAAAAACCAAAAGGGTGGTTGGTAATCAGTAAGTCGTATCGTTTGTTGTACTTGTGGAAATCCTCACTTGTTTGAGGTCCTCTTGGTAAAAAAGATGTTCGGTTGTAGATACCCTCTTATTGGAGAAGATGTACATTTATAAGAAGCCTCATTATTGAGGCAATGTTACTCTCACTTAAGGGTTGGTTAGTGGATAATCCAAGCGGTGCTTGGGACTAGACGTAGCCCACGGGAGGGTGAACCAGGATAAAATTCCTTGTGTTTTTGTGTGATTGAATCTTGTCTCTATTATTCTCTTTACTTGCATAATATTGTTTATTTCTATTTTGCACTAATCTTTGGTTGCGGGCAATTGAGTTGTTGGTTAAGTACCTAGTGAGATTACACTCATATGAGACTTAAGAAATTTTTAGATGAATTAATGTTTTATTGGCACTTAATTTTTGACAATATTATTCACCCCCTCTCCTTCTAGTATTACTTTCCATCTACAAGAACCCAACACGTGGTTTCAGAGCGAGGTAGCATAAGATGGCATCAACTTCATCCCACACTGTCTTTCTACTACCCGACAACCACTACTCAATGGAAACAACTATGTAAGCTGAAAGACAAGAATGATGATCTGTCTCCAATCAATGGACATTAACATTTGGACGATCAGAAAGAATGAGTATGCGCCTCCAAGCACGCCTATGGAAACTTGGGAGAATGATGTAAGGAAGGAAAATTTGAATGCAAAGGCAATGAATACATTGTTTTATGCACTGGTTGGTAAAAAATTCAACCGAATGTCACAATGTACCATGAGACACTAGATCTGGCACACATTAGAGGTAATGCATGAAGGTACAAATAAGGTAAAAGAGTCCAAAATTTATCTCTTGAATGGCAAATTTGAAAGTTTTAAAATGCAAGATGGTGAATCTATCTCAAATTGAATAAGGTTAGGTGACCGGCGCCCCGTTTACGGTTTGGGCACGGTGTCGTCTTACCGCAAGTGCACGGTTAGTGTAGGGTGCGAGTATATCGAACTCAGGGAGGTGGATGGCTTGAATGGCTACTAGCCTCGCCTAGGTTGTGTGAGAGCTACGCGGATGATATGGGTGGAAGTATAGAAATAAAGGAAAGAAATAAAAATACAAGAAAAGAATCCCCGCTAACACGTGCTAGAGCACTCATGAAACTTGGCATTTGACTTGACCCCGGGTGAGACATTGCCCCTAAAGATGGTACCTAGCATCCCATGGGCCCGATATTCCGGTCGATGCCCAGTACGCTAGGTCTACCCGGTTCCGGACGGTGGGCATTCCTATGTCCATTAACACCTTCCGCAACCGGGAGCATTAAGGCCACAATGATAACTCCCAACATTTCATCCAAGCCGTTCCCACGCGCGAGGACTCGATGTCAACACTAGGGGCGTAAGCTGTGGCTGGGGGATCAAACGCCAGTTTTATTTCCCCTTGGCCCGAAGGTCAGAGGCGGTCTTTCTCCTGCCAATGACAATAAAATGCCCCCGCGTAACCCTAATGGCCAAATAGGTCAAATGTGATTTCTAGCAATACATCAAAGCGGATCTTGACTGGACAAGACACCGGACCCCAATCCCCAACACATCTAGTGTGTTGCCGTACTAATTGGACTCAGATTGCTAAAAATTCCCATTGACACATTCCATCGAACACATACCATGCAATCAAGTCAAATGTAAATCCCAAGCATCAATCCTACTCTAACCCATATTAGGGTTCATCAAGAACTACTCAATGATGAAGAACATGATAACAATCAATAAATCCAAACAAACATTCATCATCAAGCAAAATGAAAATAACACAAAACAATGAAAATGAGAGAAAAGATACTTATCTTGCAATTGAATCACCAATCCTTTACAAGATTTATTGAAGTAGAAAACCTAATCTAACCTAACCTAAAGCTCCCAAGAAAGAGGAAGAAAACTGCTGAAAAAATAGGGGAGGAAGTCCCACAAGTCGTGCACAATCTCTTATAAATAAACCCCCACAAACCCTTAAAAGTTCGGGTCCAAAAACCCACTAAAACTTCTAAAACAGGCCCACCCGATCGGGTGGAAGTTCACCCGATCGGGTGGAAATAAACAGAGAGTCAACTGCTGAAAATGGGCTCAACCGATCGGCCACCCGGACTCCCAACAATCGGGTGAAATTCAATTCCAGACAGCTCCCAATTTCAGCACCCAGCTGCGCTCAGAAAATTCCAGAAAAATGTAGAAAAATCAGATTTGGGCATGCAACCTATAGTTGGAAAGCTAACGATGATGCCGACGCTAGAAAAATAAGAGATCACCCAAAATACTTCTGGAATGATAGCAGATCTTCAGTGAATGAGCAGTGGTGTGTGAAAGGGGAAGAAAAGGCCACCCGATCGGTTGAAGTGTCAACCGATCGGGTGGGTTCTTCCCCAAGATGACCCGGGGGTATGACCAGATCTGTTGGGAAGTCAACCAATCGGGTGGCTTCGGCACACAAAACAGAGAGCACTGATGGGTTCACCTGATCACTGAACCGATCGGGTGAGCTGTTCTTCACTTGAGCTTCTGTCCGGGTTAGATATATGTGCACGAACCGATCGGGTGGGTCTGTCCACCCGATCGGTTGAAGCTCCAAATCTTCAAATCCTTCTCTTTGGCTATCGGATCTTTGCCGTATAGGCGCGCTTTTGGTCCCGACATGCAAGGTCGACTCCAGAAGACACCGAAATGCTGACATTTGCCTGAAATACAAACAATACACCCAATAGTCAATATGAACCAAAAAAGTGATATATACAGCATGGAATGAGATGAAATGCATATGAAAACACGATAAAGAGCGTGTGCAAAAGGTGAAATATGACCATGCGTCAAACCCCCAAGCTGAACTCTTCCTCGTCCCGAGGAAGACGAGTTGGAATGAAGTTCGGGTGCGAGAGCAAGAAAGGAAAGCGAAGAATCCTAGATCACCTTCTCCAAACCACAAATGTAATCACCAACACAATTAAGCACAAGGGTAAAGCATATCACAATCTAAATCAAGAATTCAATCTCATAATGTAGCATCATGGGTTCATATGAATAGAGCACAAAAGAGATAGAAGCGTCACATTGGCCAAGGCATAGATATCATAGCATGTTATAGTAGATAATATGCCCGAATATGAGGAAGCTCAAAATTCATATCAAATCCTCCAAACGATGAATACGAGATACCCATACATGCATGAAGAAGTAAGAAAGGATAGATATGAATCATGGGAATAACTATCGATATCTAGGATGTAAGAAATCACCACACACACTTGTCGTTTTCGATTTTCAAAACACTTTCTTGCCTTGCTTGTATTCTCAAAAGGAGATGGAGAAGATGTGGAAAGATCACTTTGTACAAATTCTCGCCTTCCCTATGTACATTGGTTTATTTTTTTTTGTTTTTGTTTTTTTTTTATTTTGATATTTTTGTCGTGCAAACTTGCGGGATCGCAATGGAATGCAAGGGCGCCTACGCATCCCAAGCCAGATGGCTTTATGGCATCGGGTTACGAAGAACCCCGAAGGACCATTATACAAAAATATGAAAAATGTGCACTCCCCCAAATGGGAGAATGATGCACGACGAGGGGAAATGTACAAAGTAAAACAAAAGAGAATTTTTGAGAAATCCAAGCATCGCAAGAAAATCCTCCATGAATTAAAGCACGGAACAAAGGTGTGGTTATCGTAATCCCGTTGAAAGGTAGCTAACACATGTGATAAGAGTACACATATAGTATTGCATGCAAGAGTTAGAAGCACGGGGGTAGGATGGTAAAATAAACATTTCTTGGAAATGATGCGTGAAAACTAGGAACTTCAAATAGATAGTCATATTAAAATATGATATGTAGCTAGAAGCATGCCTTAAACACAATCACAACCAACAATCTCGGAATATAGCAAATAAACCCAAAAGATGGCAAAACACATATAGTAGCATTGAATAATTAAAGAAATAGCATGATGGAAAAAGGTGCTCAAGTGCAAAAAGTGAAGCATGCGTGGCAAAATATCATTGAGGGTTCATCTATAGTAAGAGGCAAGAATGAAATGGAGAAAGAAAAATGCATGATGGGAATGATGCATAAAAATGAAAAGAAAAATTTTTGATGCATGAAAAAGGTGAAAAATGGAAGAAAATAAAGGAAACATGCATGAAATGCAACTCCCCCAAGCTAAATCTTGCATTGCCCTCAGTGCACTAAAATTACTCATGAGAGGGCAAAGATAAAATGGTAGGGGAATGCATCAAAAATAACAAAAAATGACTATGGGCGATACTCTCCCCCAAGCTAATATAAGCTATCCCCAAAAGATATGAAAATCCGATACTGGGCATAAAAGATAAAGGGGAGAGTGAACAATAGGCAAAACAGGCATCACCACCCTTTGGAGGTGGTAGTGGTCGCATGGAGAAAAATGATAACGGGGCCAAGGAAAATGCCAAAAGAACAAGGATAGGGTGATGGGGGTGAAATGATAAAAGGGCACGATATGATGGGTTATTATGATGCAAAAGCAAATCCTAGATACGCTCCCCTCGCTAATGAGAGGAGACAAGATTATTCTAATCTAAACTAGAAAGCGGTGAATTTTTACACTACTAGATTAGGATACACCTGAGCATAGGCGGATCCAGAATCTGGAGTGGGGCAGGTAGCTGCTCTAACTGCTCCTTCTGTGGCTCCGCCAGAAGCGATGTGCCACGTATGCCAATGGACCCAAGTAGTGCACCTTCAAGCATCCATAGTATGTGTCCACCTGTGACCTGCAAAGGACGAGGTGCATTAGTCCATGGCAAGAAATTATTTCCCAAAAAAAAGGTATTCCAGAGATAATCGTCAACATAAGATGGAAAAATAATAAAGGGGTGACGAATACTCCCTGAGAATGGGTCGCTATCCTCTGTACTAGTGACAACCAAATCCTCGCTTTCCAAGAGAATTGGCTCTCCAGGTGGTGACACACCGCAGCTTACCTCAGGGGAAGTTGATCATGTGTCCTGCAAGAGATATGGTGTGTCAAAAACATAAAAGTCTAAAGAAATAGGACGTGAAAAGCGAGACTTAAATGTGGAGTGAGAGTGAGTATGAAAATCTCCCTGAATAGGGGCAATATGCTCAAGTAGATGCTCAGCCGCAGAAGAAATGGAGAGTGACGGTAGAGGTAGATGTGACTCGGGCTCCATGAAGTGGACCATCGTATCCAAACCCTCATGTATATCTTCCTCGATGATATGCTCATGCTCCACCATTTGCCCGATGTCCTGAATGACATCGTCGTGGTTGACCACAGACCAAGGAAGAAGCTGCGACATATATGGCTGTGGAGGTGGATGTGGAGTGGACCCCTCGTATGTGGTCGTGGTGTCCTCGTCCTCACACACATCCTCCTCGCTGGTATGCATAAGCTCTGTGGTCTCCTCGGTGCTCTCGTAGGACTCATGTGGGGTATCCAAATCAAGATGAGAAGTCTCTCCCACAGATCCTAGAGAAATCTCCCCATCCTCACTGTCATCATCAAAAAATGCTTCGTCATCCAAGTGGTTATCACGACCCGGTTCCCATAAACGGAAGGCGAGGCGTGAAAAGTTCGCTCAGACTTGAAGCTGTGAGGCTACAGTCTGTAAAGCTTCTGGAATATCCAAGTAGATGTCCTTGCAATTGCAAAACAGAACAAAAATAATAATAATAAAAGAGAGATAATAATATTCAAATCTCAGAAAGTCCACAAATAAAGTTTAACATCACAGAAAAGCCACCAGGCTTAAAAGAGTCTAAAAGGCCCAAGCATGGCCAACAGAAATAACAAGCGTACAGAAAGAAAAGGCGCTACGCACCGACAACCTAACAAGAACTAAGCAGAAAGCAACAGAAAGAAATCTCTACGGCTGGTCGCCGGTGTACTCGTACTCCATGTCAACAGTGGACCCAGGCTCAACGTAAACAAACTCCTCGTCCTCAGCAACGGACTCTGGCTCAGCAACTAACGTGCGACACCCAAAAGAGACGAGGGCGCATGTCAGCAAGTCTACAAGAGACTTGTGCAAGGAAACTAAAAGAAAAGAAACAACCTAGCAGTTCTAAAAGTATGCGATGACATGGCAGTTTAAGATATGAATGCGACAAGTAATAAAGTGCAACATGTATGACATGGCAAGGGTAGAAAAGCTACTAAAATATTCACATGGATTTACAAGTCAAGTAAACATGTCGTGCACAGAGTTTACGTCTTACAGCTGAAATGGCTGTACGGGCACACTTCTACGCTGAGTGGTCGCTTAACCCTACCCCAATCCCAGAGTTTACGCCTTACAGCTGAAGTGGCTGAACAGGCACACTTCTACGCTGAGTGGTCGCTTAACCCTACCCCTCCACGTGTAATCGGGCATTGGCTTTTGACCAACACATGTAGCCCGCTTCTGGTTCACGAGCCATGAAGTGTATTTGGCGTAGGGTTGTGCCTGTAGCGCAGGTGCCTAGCCTCAACAAGGAAGTACAGTAGCATGTGCTACGAATGCAACATTTAAGCATGGAATAACATGTTATGATGCATGGCATGGCAAGGGTACAAATAATGTGCATACAGGTAAGGAATTTAAACGTGACAGGCATGGAAGAGTACAATTAAAGATCATACAGATATGGAATTTAAACGTGACAGGCAGAATGCATGAATGGCATGTCAGGGTGTCAGATCTAGCTTCGTTGTCAAGCTAGATCTTAAAATTGCGTCTAGGCAAGTATCATTTCGTCGCCTAATCTCTTTTACGCTAAAAACGGGGAATGGCCTAAAACATGGCCTAAAGCACAAATTGGCAAGTTTCACTTGCCTGCAATCAGACGTTCTGAATACACCGTCCAATCAGTCCAATCTACCTATGTGCTCGGATCCACCAGCCTACAGTCCCAGTTTAACTTATCTTCATTAGTGATTTACCAAGAAATTAAAAAATACTGATTTTTATCTTGATTATCATGCATTGGTTGGGGGTCTTAAGTGTACAAAAAATTACCCTTACACGACGCGAGAGCTACACTGGCGTCGGGTAGCGATGCCAGGGGTTAGAACAAAGATAATGCTACTAATCCAGATTCCAAGATTAGATTCCACGATTGCCAAACTTAGAACATCGACGATATCAGCGAATAGATTCCAAACAGTGAGCAAGTGATCGGTAGTATATCTATGGCTCATGGGAAGCCGTAACGATGAACGGGGACGAACGGGTCGACGTACATAAAGACTACGACGTTGAGCCTCGTATGGGATGATAGTGACATCGAGAAACACCTCTAAGAGAGGTAGAGGGACCGTCGGAAAGATCCTACAGCGAGAGGGAGCGACGAGATCACAACGACACGTTACGACGTCGTTATAAACGCGTAACAGCGAGTACACTCGCTGTTTCAGAGCGACGATGGCCAGTGGGGGCTGTCACGGCCACGCAGAGGTCACGGGGAGGACAGTGGCACGTCGGAGGGGCATGGGCGACGGCTGTGGCGGCGGCAGCGGCGGCGGCGGTGGCCTGCTGCAGCGGGCTGATGTTACATGCTGCAGCGCTTGCGAGGGCTTTATCCGGCGGCTAAGTGCGGTTCACGACAGGCAGAGGGAGGAGGAAGGTCGGGGCGGCGGCCTAAGGGCTGTCGGCGGCGGGTTAGAGGTCAGAGAGCGCAAGAAAGCCCGAGCGCTAGGGTTTTGCGTGAAAGAAATAGGAATAGGAGGGGGCGGCGGCTCTATTTGCTGCTGTGAAAAGAGTTAGCCTAGGTTAATTTAAATAGAGAGGGGGCTTGGTCACGTGGGGAGGCCAGGTAGGGCTGAAACATGGGGGTGAATACTATGTCTAGGTTAAAGTTGTTTGGGTTTAAAATTTGTTATTATAATTAATAAAATGAAAACTAAAGGGGCCTCACTCTCTCTCCACATGGATGCGGCCAAGGGGGAAAATGTGGGCTGGGCTAAGTCAACATGGCTGATATTAGTATTAATAATTATTGGGGATAGATGCCAAGTGATACTTTAGGTTAAACCGATAATAGGTTGGGCAAAAAGTGAAAGTAGGTCAAACGAAGCCCAAAAATGATGAAATAAATACTGGGGTGACCGCACGGACGAGAGAAATGAAACTAAAAAGACGGATCACAATTTCGACGACGAGGGATGAAACTAAAATAAAAAGGCCTCACGACAAAAGTGAAAATCGCGACGTCTCATCAAACAAAGTCAAATCGTGGGAGAACGACCCGTGAAATGACGTTCCAAAATAATTTCACAATTTAATACTCTCTAAGAGGGTCACAACGGCATAACACACCATAGGGTTCAGAAACAAACAAGGTCTAAAATAAATACGTGCACGAACAAGACTACCTGCACGAAGAGCGTACGATCGAAAACAGACCGTGACAGTGGTAGTGTTGGAAAAATGGGGTATCGGCATGAGATGTGTCTATGGTGGCCTATGAGATGGTGGTCTCAACCATGAAAGTGGGTATATCCTCTCCTTCATCCCCTCTCCTCGGTGCAGGCTCGGTGATTGGTACCATCAAGTTTTGTAATATTTGGCCATGGTTAAACATGGCACTTTCAAGGAAAGACACGGGGCTTGATTCTTCTTGTGTTGGTGGAGGGATATAAGGTTGAGGAAATGAACAAGAGGTGTTTGGGCTAAGGTTGTGGGAAAATGTTTGGCCTTGGTGTAGGGGGAGGTTCTTAAGCGTAAATGGGCAATCATAATGCACGTGCCCTGCCATCCCACAAGTCTCACAAACCACAAATGAATAAGGATCATATCCTCCCATCTGAGCATCGAAATTTGGTCTCCACATTGTAGTAGCAAAGATACCTGGACAACAACAATAAGAAAACTAGAGAGGAGCGTCAATAGCACAAGATAATAACAAAAAGATAATATAATGGTGGGGGAAAAATTTCTTGGTTATTGAATATATTTTTTTAATTTTTTTTAATTCTTTTTGTGTTTTTATGTGTAGTCTAACGAACCCATGCTAAGCTAATATCAAACCGAACGCCTCCCCGGCAACGGCGCCAAAAACTTTACCGGCGCCCCGTTTACGGTTTGGGCGCGGTGTCGTTTTACTGCAAGTGCACGGTTAGTGTAACGACTGGTTTTCTTGTATAGATTATATATATATATATATATTTGGTTGCCTTCTCTTTGGTTGTGATTTCCTTTCTCCGTCTCCGTAGTTTTCGTTTTTGTTTTCGTTCGTTTCGTCGTGTTTTCCTAGCTTCTTCCGTTGATCGTCGATTTCGGAGTAAGTGTCACGCCCCGCTTCCCATTATACTTGGGAGCGAGGACGTGAGCGGGCCCGCTTGGGCTGGAGCGGTGAAGCCCCAACCCAATAAGCGTCTGTGTATGACTACTTGTCAGGTTCTTGCTTGCGAATAATCGGAACAACCGAATGATGACATTATTTTATTTGACTTCCGGATTACATGTACACAAAGAATTAAAGGCCTAGCATGGCCATTACAACAGTTACATGGAATTTAGATTATATCTGAACAAAATACAATAACGAATATTAACTTTAGCAAAGCTGCGAAAAGTAGATCGTCCTCAGCAGTGGGTCTCGTGCTCCTGGTTCTCTTGGTCACCTTCTTCAATCTCCAAGTGAACTTCACTGTGAACTCTGCTCAAAACCTAATGTATATTTCACAAACAAGGAAATATACGTCAGCGAGGGTCGCTCGGCAAGATTTAAAAACGTTAGAAATAAAATGACCCTCGGCAAGATTTAATATAGTTCACAAAGTTTAGGGAAGAGAGGCACATTATGATTTCAAAAAGATGATACATAGTAGCATGTGGAAACAAGGGGCATAACAATGTGTAGTGTGCAAGCAGTGAGCATGAGTAGTGTGGTGTGCACAGCAATAAGTATAACGGGTGTAGTGCGTACATCAATATGTATAGAAAGTGTAGTGTGCACAGCAATAGTCATGACGGTGTAGTGTGTACAGCAATAATTAATCGTGTAAATAATTTTAGCAGGTTACTCTATAGCATCAACAGAGGTAAAAAGGGGTGCATCAATCAGTCAATCAATCTCCTATCTAGTGACAAAGCCCAGTGTCTGAGGGGGAGGTGACCATCATCACACCCAAGTCAACGGGAGCTACCCGTGACTCTATACTCACCGACCCGGCCATGTGTCGGTCAAGTTCACCAATCGAGTGCAATTCAGCTTTCCAGCCTCTACTACACTAGACTACCCCACCCAAGTGTCCATAAGTCAATCCGTAGTTCAATGTTAGCCGTATGGCTAACATTCCGTAAATGCCCCGTGGGCCCATATCTGTATTGCCCGAAGGCCCAATAGTCCGTAATTGCCCAAAGGCCCAATAATCCGTATTGCCCGAAGGCACAAAAGTCCGTAAATTTGCCCCAAGGGCCCAGTATCACATCCCAACATTGGTGTGCATTTAGCAGTTAAAAAGGTATACAATTATTGCGTGCGTTTCAAATACTTTATTTCGAAAGCAATAAAAGTGAAAGCAACCAACGATGTCATTTTGTTCATCAAGCCTGAGCAACGTACTTGAAAAATTGTTATTTGCAATTGTTTGGTATTTTCGGTCACGAGACCGGAGCAATGTAAAAAGCGATAAATGGTTGAGCCTTTGAAACCGGATAGAAAATTTATGTATTTGAAAAGAGTAGATACTTGCGGTAGTAAATACTTGCGCCTTTATAAACCGTTGTAGGAAATGGCATACTTGAAAGGGGTAAGACTTGCACCTTGAAAATTAGCAGGAAAAAATAGTATACTTGCAAGGAGTAAATACTTGCCTGCACGACACGTTTCTGGGTGCTCATGTGATCGTACAAGGGGCGCGGATATATCTGCGATGTTGGATACGTGTTATCAACTTAAGGAATTAAATATAAATTCTAACTGTTACAACACCTTGTTATTAATACTGATTTAATAAACACATCCTATTTTTTTTACTAACATGCATATACAACAAATAAAGTAATCACAACTGTTAATAATAATACCTAACTATATACTGCTAACTTAAGAGAGTTCAAAGACTTATAGCTTAAGGTTTCAGCTAACATAACAGTCATATAAAAGCTAAGCTAACCTATAATCCCACATTAATATTAACCATACAAATTTAAGATTTGATATGCTTTTAATTAACTCCATGCATTACAAATTACAGTTAGCATATAATTAATAAACTGTAGACTCAACAAATATAACATTAACTCACAGTTTTCCTTGCGTGCTACTTTCGCCGTCCGATGTAGGTGGGCCGTGCGAGCTCCGGGAGCGAGGGCGCAGCCGTTCGAAGGCGAGGCGGATGGCGCAGGCTTCGTGGGTCCAGACGGAGAAAGGAGGCGGTCGTGCACAGCGGCGGTGAAGAGATGGCGAGGCCAAGAGATGGTCGAAGGCGAGTCTGCGGGTGCTCGAAAGGCGGGGGTCTGCTGGAGGTCGAGTTGGCGAGGGCTCGGCGGCGAGTTGTGGGTTTGTCGTCGCTGATTGGAGGGAGGGTCGCGGCGATTGCTCGTCGGAGGAAGGAGGAGGGTGAACTGTGTACATGGCGGAGATGAACGGAGGCAGAGGTTGAGCGACCTGCGGCGTCGGAGATCTGGGCGCGGTGTCGTGCAGCCTGGCGGCGTCGTGCTGCTGCTGTCTGGCGGTGGCGAAGTGAGGGGAGATCGAATACGGGCGGTGCAACAACGTCGGGGCGGCGGTGTGAGGAAGTTGCCTGAGCTTCGAGGAGGCGCCATCGGGCTCTTGAAGGCGTTGGCGATCTGAACGGGGAGAGGAGGCGGCCTCAGGTGGTCGAAGGAGAAGTGGGGCGCTCGGGGTTTGAGTCGGAGGAAACGGCACCGGATTCCAGCGCTCGGAGATTGGTTTGCTGGGTGGCGGGTCTACGGTGCTGCGTGGTTGGAGGCGCCGGTGAGTGGTGCTGGTCGGAGAGGCCACGAGGAGATGTTGGAGGCGTCGGAAACGTCGAAGGCGCTGAGTCGCTTTGGTGTTGGAGGCGGTGGCTTCGAACGGACAACGTCGACGGCGGTTCCGATCGGTGGCGAGGCTGCTGTGCGAAGGTTGCGACTCACCGGCGACGGAAGTGAGGTGCGGCTGAGCTCCCGGAGGCGTCGGTGGAGGTCCGAGAAGGCGGCCTGCCGTGGGACTGAGGGTCGACGTGCGGGGAGGTGCCTGGGTTGCTGCAGGTGAGGGGAGAACGAGGCAGGGCTAGGCACTGTTGGTCGAAGTTGATTCGGAGAGAGAGGCGCTGGTCGAAGTGAGGGCTCTCGGGGTGTTTTTGATGGGTGCAACGGTGCCCCGGGGTTTAATAAGAAGAGAAACAGAAGAAGAACGTGGTGAGGGGCGGTTGCGTAAATCGTGGGGTGATAAAATCCCACGCATGGGATTCTACGGGCGAAATATCTGTAAGATCGGTGACGTGGGGGCCTGCGGAAGTGGGGGTCAGTTGAGGAACGCAACAAACAAGAGAATGGGTTTCCCTTTTTAATTAAAAGAATAAGTACAGTTTGTTTTAATGATAGGATAGTTTAAAAAGAAGTTTTGTTTAATAAAAAATGTTTTGTTTGAAACCAGAAGCTTTCGTTTATAAAGGAAAATAAACATTTAGTTTTGAATCAGGTTAGGGTAGAAGATATGTTTAGTTAATAACCTCAACCTTTGAAAAATAACATTAGTTAAACTAATTAAAAGTTTAGCTTTTAAAAATAATAATAATAATAACTAGATTTTTCAACTTCGTCCCTCGGCGTCCAAAAATTATAACGAAAATACCGGGGCGATCGTGCCTTCGAGAGGATTGTGAATACGGGGTCCGGTCACGCGTCCGGACTACGAAAAACAATAATTAAAATCAAACACGTAAAATATACTTTCGATAATGAGATACGTACTAAAAATGTACGACTGGAAAGCGGCCGTTACACCAAGTCATTCGTGACGGGCTTCATATCGGTCATATCTTATTGTTAGATCAAGCCTAGGATTCTTAGGAATCGATCCCGGAGCTTCGCGCTCCATTTCGGAACTTTCAGTGCATGTTAGCCGGTACAAGAAGGGGAACCGACCGACTAGATGACGATTTAGTCGGTCGGCAAACCTTCATGGACCGACTAGTGGGCTTTGATAATTATTCAAGAGTTACTATTTATCGTTAGTCGGTCTAAGAACATTTGTCGACCGACTAGGTTGCAAACTAGTCGGTCAGCAATCGTTCTTTAACCGACTAGCTCTATGATCATTTTTGATACCAAGTACTATTCATTCTTAGTCGGTCTAAGAACGTTCGTCGACCGACTAGATGAGAAACTAGTCGGTCAGTAGTTGTTCTTTGACCGACTAAATCTAAATCCTATTTTTCGTCAGGAGTTACTGTTTACACTTAGTCGGTCTGCGTTGGTCAACCGACCGACTAGTTCCCAAACTAGTCGGTCAGAGGTTGCTCTTTGACCGACTAATCAGTATCGAAACCCTAATTTCTGGGCAGCCGTCGGTTCACCCTATAAATACTCCGATCACTTCTTCTTCTTTCTTTCTTTTCTCTAAACCTAGTTCTTCCCCATTGTTTTCCCTTCAATCCCAAACCCATCTCCATCACCCCAAGCCTCCCTCTAACCCCCATTGCGCCGGCATCTCCCTTAGGCCGCCGTTCCTCTTCAAAACCCCCTTTAATCCATTTTCTCCAGGTTTTCCCCATCGCTCCAGATCTGAGCCGTGGTTCCCAGATCGTTCATCCGTTGCCGTGTTTGCTCGGCATCGATCTTTCGCTTCTATACGGTAGTGTCCGATCCTTTAATGTTTTCATAACCCATTTGTGCTTTTGTGAAACCCTAATGAAAATAAATGTTGTTTTGATGATTGTTTCTCCATAACAGTGACTTCCCCGTAGATTAGCGTCCGTGAGACGAACCTTCGTGATCGTCATCCTCGGTGCTAGGCAAGTGAAACTTGCCACTTATGGTTTTAGGCCATGTTCTAGGCCATTTACTTGTTTTAGCGTAAAAGAGACTAGGCAGTGAAAGGATAGCTGCCTAGACGCCCTTGATCTAGCTTGACAACGAAGCTAGATCCGTCACCTTCATCATGCTTGTATGTCATGTTTAATTTCAATTAACGGTACGCGAATATCTGTTCATGTCGTTGCATTTCTTGCTTGTTCATTGTGTTTATGTAGCACACGCTACTTTAAAATGTAAGCTGCGGTGAGTAGGATTTTGACTCCTACATCGTGACTTAAGGCTAGGTGCACCCCTATGCCAAATACACTTCCTGGCTCGTGATCCAGAAGCGAGCATAGTGTGTTGCTAATCCCAATGCTCGATACACGTGGAGGGGTAGGGTTAAACGGTCACTTGAGCTTAGGAGTTGGCCCGATCAGCCACTCTAGCCAAAAGACGAAAACTCTGAGCACAAAGTGAAAATCGTGAATAGTGAACCGTGTTAAGTGAAAATCGTGATAAGTAACTTGTGAATTAGTGATTTGGTAGCTTTTTCTACATCGTGCGTGCTTGTCCCTTCTTGTCCTTTTAACTGTTGCATCATACTTAAATGTCATGTCATTGCATCTTACTTGAACTGTTAGGTTGTTAGTTTACTTCCAGTTTCCTTGCCCAAGTCTTTTAGACTTGCTGACATGTGCCCCTCTCTCTTTTGGGTGACACATGTTAGATCCTGAGCCAGAGTTCGTTGGAGAGGACGTGGTGTTTGCTGACGCTGAGTCAGAACCCGTGTTTGCTGAGGAGGAGTACGTGGACACCGGGGACCAGTCCTAGTGTCTTCGTTGAGCTTTCCCTTTTATTTTAGACTGCTGTAGTTGTCGGTGCGCAGCACCAATACTTTGTTATGTTGTGGTTTTGTTGGCCATGTTTTGGGCCTTTAGACTCTTTCCTTTAGCCTGGTGACTTTTCTGGATGTTGAATATTACTGTGGAAAATTTCTGAGAGTGGATTATTATATAGCAGTCTCTCTTTCTTGTTATTATTATTGTTGTTCCATTTGCAGTTACAGGGACCTGCTTTGAAATTTTAATTTATTGACGCTTATCAAGCGTGAGGCTTCACAGCTCCACGTCTGTGCGGACCTTCTCACGTCTCGCCTCCATAGCTTTGGGAAGCGGGGCGTGACAGGTTTTGTTGGTGGCCCATGCAGGTCGCACTTTCTGTAACTGTGAATTATCGTATCAACGATAATAATATTAGATTGTCCAACAACTAAAATTCGACATCCGAGTCCTAAGCTATGAGTCTAATTGTTTCGTTTTCTGTGTCATTAGATGGCAGGAAGGCGATTCACCCGTGGTGGTGGTAGTGGTGCGCCCCCTCATGACGAGGAGCCTGAGCGGGAGCCCACCAATGGGGAGATGATGCGGATGATGCTTCAGATGATGCAGGTGCAGCAGGGCGTGCTCCTGCAAGTCCAGAATGCTCCAGTTGCTCGAGCTGCTCGGGCAATCCAGGATGCCCCTCGCTCCGAGCCGGGAGTGAAGCAATTTCGGGAGCTGGGTCCTGCTTATTTTGATGGGACTGAGGGTCCTCTGGCTGCCGATGAGTGGATTCGGAACATTGAGGATAATTTGAAGATGGCGAAGATCAGCCCGGCTGGATGGGTTGATTTGGCGAAGAGGCAGCTCAAGGATAATGCTCGAAACTGGTGGGATGCGGAAGAGAAGATGCTGGTGGAGCCGATAGCTTGGGCTACCTTTAAGTCCAAGTTTGATGAGGAGTTCTTTCCGAAGGATGCTAGGAAGGAGATGCTGCAGCGTTTTATTGAGTTGAAGCAAGGGAGCTCGTCGGTGGACCAGTACCACCAAGAGTTCACTTGGCTGAGTCGGTTCACACCGAAGATGGTGTAGGATGCTGATGAGAGGGCTCAGAGGTTTCTGCAGGGACTTGCTTTGGAGCTTCAGAGTTTTGTGTCTTCATCTGATCTGGACTCTTACCAGAAGGTTCTGGTCGCTGCGAGGAGGCAGGAGTTGAACCTGAGCCAGAGGAGAGGACATGTTTCTGGTGCTGGGAAGAGGCCTATGGAGCAGGCCAGAGCGGTGGTTAGGCCTGGTTTCAAGCCTAATCAACCAGCTCAGTTCAAGAGGCCAGGTGGGCCTGTTCTGAAGACTTGCAATCATTGTGGCAAGCCGGGTCATGTGAAGGACCAGTGCCGGAGGCTCTTGGGTCAGTGTTTGGGCTGTGGTGATGCTTCACATTCTCTGAAGGACTGTCCGAGTATCAAGCAGCCTTGGAGGGCACCTGTTACAGCACAGCCGTTACAGTAGAGAGCGTCCATTCCTGCCGGTCGTGGAGCAGCTCTTGTCCCTCAGAGGCAGGCCTTTCAGCAGGCTTTTCCACCGAGGAGGCAGGCTTTCCTGATGACCGCTGTGGAGAGCGAGGCTGTGGATGAGGTTATCGCAGGTAATCCTCAATCTAGCTGTTACTTTCCTAGCTGGCTTTGATTGTTAGATTGTGTTGTTTGCTTGAACATGATTGTTTGCTAGACTAGGGTTTGATTGTTAATTGCTTGTTAGGTGTGGTTTTGGTGTGCACATTTCCTGCACGAGTCCTCTTTGACTCTGGTGCATCGATGTGCATTATTTCTCGGAGCTTCGTGGAGAAGCATTCCTTGTCGACGTCCCCTCTTTCCAAGAGTTGGAATATCGTTACAGGGAATGGCGTGGTCTCGGTGCATCGTGGTTGCAATTCTTGCTCGTTGTTGGTTTGTGGACATGAGCTTTACGCTGATTTCATTGTCCACGACATCATCAACTATGATGCGGTCCTTGGGATGGATTGGCTTGCGAGCTTCTATGCTACGATCGACTGTCGGAGGAAGAAGGTGGTGTTCGAGATTCCTGGACATCCAGTATTTGAGTTCAGCCAAGGTAGCAGTTCGCTTGGTCCTGTCAGATTTCAGGCCAGACCGGTGGAGATTGTGGCTATGCAGATGGAGCTGGAGAGGCCAGCGGTTGTGCGAGACTTCGATGACGTCTTCCCTGAGGAGATGTCTGGTTTGCCACCTATCGAGCTCTGGAATTTTCTATTGATCTTATTCCGGGAGCACAACCGATTTCGAAGGCGCCATATCGTATGGCACCCGCTGAGCTGGAGGAATTGCGGAAGCAGCTAGATGAGCTTTTACAGAAGGGTTATATCAATCCTAGTGTGTCTCCGTGGGGAGCACCGATGCTGCTGGTGAAGAAGAAGGATGGTTCGCGTCGCATGTGCGTGGACTATCGGGAGTTGAATGCGGTGACCATCTAGAATAAATACATGTTGCCTCGCATCGATGATATTTTTGATCAGTTTGGAGGTTTGAGGGTGTTTTTGAAGTTGGATCTGAGGAGTGGTTATCATCGGCTGAAGGTGAAGAAGGAAGATGTTCCGAAGACAGCATTCAGGAAGAAGTATGGACACTACGAGTTTGTGGTTATGCCTTTCGGTGTAACCAATGCGCCTGTAGTTTTCATGAATCTGATGAATCTGATCTTCTACGACTTTTTGGATAAGTTTGTCGTTATCTTTATTGACGACATTCTGATCTATTCTAAGTCGGAGGAAGAGCATGCCTCGCACTTGAGGACGGTGTCGGAGATTTTGAGGAAGCATCGGCTGTATGCTAAGTTTTCAAAATGTGAGTTTTGGCTGGACAGAGTTGCTTTTCTCGGGCATGTGGTGACTGGAGATGGTATTTCAGTGGATCTCGAGAAGATCAGGGCCATCAGAGGGTGGCCCGTTCCGCAGTCAGCATCTGAGATCCGGAGTTTCCTTGGACTTGCTGGTTACTATCTGTGTTTCATTAAGGACTTTTCCCGTATCGCCGAGCCGATGACCAGATTGACGTGGAAGGATTTACCTTTTGTTTGGTCGGGTGATTGTGAGAATGCCTTGGGTGTTCTGAGGGAGAGATTGACGACTGCCCCTATTCTTGTTATGCCTGATCGCAGTGGAGGATTCGAGATCTTTTGTGATGCTTCTGGCAAGGGTCTCGGTTGTGTTTTGCATCAGCATGGACATGTGATGGCTTATGCATCTCGTCAGCTCAAGGTTCATGAGAAGAATTACCCGACACACGACTTAGAGTTGGCTGATGTTGTGTTTGTGCTCAAGATTTGGAGGCACTTCCTGCTGAGTGAGAAAGTGAAGATCTTCACCGATCACAAAAGCGTGAAGTATATTTTCACTCAGAAGGAGTTCAACATGCGACAGCGTTGATGGCTGGAGCTCATGGCGGATTATGAGATTGATTTGCAGTATCACCCTGGGAAGGTGAATGTGGTTCCTGATGCGCTGAGTAGGCTTCCAGCGGTGATGATTTTGACTTCGCAGTGGAGATTGCAGCAGGATTTTTGCGAGTCTGGTGTGGAGATTGTTCTTCCTGGAGAAGCTTCTCCATTGATGAGTATGCAAATTCAGTCGACTATCGTGGATCGGATCAAGGCTGGCCAGGCCGAGGATCCGAAGCTGGTAAAGATTCGGGAGCAGGTGGAAGCCGGGCTGAGGACTGACTTCTTGATTCATAATGATGGCTCGTTGAGGTATGGAGCCAGATTGTGTGTGCCCGCAGGGGATATTAGAGAGGAGTTGATGGTGGAGGCACACAGTTCGCCGTATTCTGTGCATCCTGGTGGGACCAAGATGTACAAGGATCTTCGTCTGAACTATTGGTGGCATGGTATGAAGAGGAGTGTGGCTCGGAGTGTAGCCAAGTGCTTGGTTTGCCAGCAGGTAAAGGCAGAGCATCAGCGTATGGCAGGGTTGCTACAACCGCTTCCGATTCCGGAGTTGAAGTGGCAACACATCACTATGGATTTCGTGACTGGACTACCTCGGAGTCCGAAGCAGAATGACGCGATTTGGGTGATCGTAGATCGATTGACCAAATCCGCGTACTTTATTCCGTTCCGAGTAGGACAGTCCACTGAGGCGCTAGCAAGGAGATACATGGAGGTAAATTCTTTTACTCTCCGTTTCTATTTCCTTTTCCTAGTTTGGATAGTGATGTAACGTGAATCGTGCAGGAGGTCGTGCGACTTCACGGAGTCCTCGTGAGTATCGTGTCGGACAGAGACATGAGGTTCACATCTCAGTTTTGGCAGAGTTTGCAGAAGAGTTTGGGTATGCGTCTGAGTTTCAGCACGGCGTACCATCCGCAGACAGATGGCCAGTCCGAGAGGACGATTCAGATCTTGGAAGACATGCTGAGGGCATGCATGTTGGATTTCAAGGGTTCGTGGGAGGACCATCTACATCTAATGGAGTTTTCCTATAATAACAGCTTCCAGGCGAGTATTGGCATGGCGCCTTTTGCCGCGCTTTATGGGAGGAAATGTCGATCGCCATTGAGTTGGGATGACGTTGGTGATCGGGAGCTGTTGGGACCTGAGATGATTGTGGAGGCCGTGGATGTTGTCAGGAACATTCGGGAGAGGTTAAGGATTGCTCAGGACCATTTTAAGCATTGGGCGGATGCTAAACGCCGTCTTTTGGAGTTTCAGCCGGGCGACCATGTGTTCTTAAAGATTTCCCCGAATCGTGGTGTGATTCGCTTTGGAAAGCGAGGGAAGTTGAGCCCGCGATACATTCGACCGTTTGACATTCTGGAGAAAGTTGGCGAGGTAGCCTACCGCTTAGCCTTACCGCCATCTTTGGAAGGAGTTCACAATATTTTCCATGTGTCGCAGCTTCGTCGATACATTAGCGATCCATCTCATGCTGTGGATTTCTCGGAGATTACCGTTCGCCCTGATATGACGTATGACCAGCAGCCAGTGCAGATTCTGGACAGGCGTCAGAAGTCACTTCGGAACAAGGTTGTCAATCTTGTGAGGGTGATGTGGTGACACGGCTCGCCTGGGGAGTCTACTTGGGAGAATGAGGATGAGATGCGAGAGCGTTTCCCACTTTTGTTCCCGGACGCGTGAGTGTTGGGAAATTCCGAGGGCGGAATTTTTCTTAAGTTGGGGAGGATGTAACGACTGGTTTTCTTGTATAGATTATATATATATATATATATATATATATATATATATATATATATATATATATATGGTTGCCTTCTCTTTGGTTGTGATTTCCTTTCTCCGTCTCCGTAGTTTTCGTTTTCGTTCGTTTCGTCGTGTTTTTCTAGCTTCTTCCGTTGATCGTCGATTTCGGAGTAAGTCATTCGTGACGGGCTTCATATCGGTCATATCTTATTGTTAGATCAAGCCTAGGAGTCTTAGGAATCGATCCCGGAGCTTCGCGCTCCATTTTGGAACTTTCAGTGCATGTTAGCCTGTACAAGAAGGGGAACCGACCGACTAGATGACGATTTAGTCGGTCGGCAAACCTTCATGGACCGACTAGTGGGCTTTAATAATTATTCAGGAGTTACTGTTTATCGTTAGTCGGTATAAGAACATTTGTTGACCGACTAGGTTGCAAACTAGTCGATCAGCAATCGTTCTTTAACCGACTAGCTCTATGATCATTTTTGATACCAAGTACTATTCATTCTTAGTCGGTCTAAGAACGTTCGTCGACCGACTAGATGAGAAACTAGTCGGTCAGTAGTTGTTCTTTGACCGATTAAATCTAAATCCTATTTTTCGTCAGGAGTTACTGTTTACACTTAGTCGGTCTGCGTTGGTCAACCGACCGACTAGTTCCCAAACTAGTCGGTCAGAGGTTGCTCTTTGACCGACTAATCAGTGTCGAAACCCTAATTTCTGGGCAGCCGCCGGTTCACCCTATAAATACTCCGATCACTTCTTCTTCTTTCTTTCTTTTCTCTAAACCTAGTTCTTCCCCATTGTTTTCCCTTCAATCCCAAACCCATCTCCATCACCCCAAGCCTCCCTCTAACCCCCATTGCGCCGGCATCTCCCTTAGGCCGCCGTTCCTCTTCAAAACCCCCTTTAATCCATTTTCTCCAGGTTTTCCCCATCGCTCCAGATCTGAGCCGTGGTTCCTGGATCGTTCATCCGTTGCCGTGTTTGCTCGGCATCGATCTTCCGCTTCTATACGGTAGTGTCCGATCCTTTAATGTTTTCATAACCCAGTTGTGCTTTTGTGAAACCTTAAGGAAAATAAATGTTGTTTTGATGATTGTTTCTCCATAACAGCGACTTCCCTATAGATTAGCGTCCGTGAGACGAAACTTCGTGATCGTCATCCTCGGTGCTAGGCAAGTGAAACTTGCCACTTCGGGTTTTAGGCCATGTTCTAGGCCATTTACTTGTTTTAGCGTAAAAGAGACTAGGCAGTGAAAGGATAGCTGCCTAGACGCCCTTGATCTAGCTTGACAACGAAGCTAGATCCGTCACCTTCATCATGCTTGTATGTCATGTTTAATTTCAATTAACGGTACGCGAATATCTGTTCATGTCCTTGCATTTCTTGCTTGTTCATCGTGTTTGTGTAGCACACGCTACTTTAAAATGTAAGCTGCGGCGAGTAGGATGTTGACTCCTACATCGTGACT
This sequence comes from Scilla litardierei, assembly GCA_030789695.1. Lineage (NCBI taxonomy): Eukaryota > Viridiplantae > Streptophyta > Magnoliopsida > Asparagales > Asparagaceae > Scilla > Scilla litardierei. Next base: position 774,361,809 of record CM061142.1, on the reverse strand, counting down.
TGAGGCTAGGTGCACCCCTATGCCAAATACACTTCCTGGCTCGTGATCCAGAAGCGAGCATAGTGTGTTGCTAATCCCAACGCTCGATACACGTGGAGGGGTAGGGTTAAACGGTCGCTTGAGCTTAGGAGTTGGCCCGATCAGCCACTCTAGCCAAAAGACGGAAACTCTGAGCACAAAGTGAAAATCGTGAATAATGAACCGTGTTAAGTGAAAATCGTGATAAGTGACTTGTGAATTAGTGATTTGGTAGCTTTTGCTACATCGTGCGTGTGTGTCCCTTCTTGTCCTTTTAACTGTTGCATCATACTTAAATGTCATGTCATTGCATCTTACTTGAACTGTTAGGTTGTTAGTTTACTTCCAGTTTCCTTGCCCAAGTCTTTTAGACTTGCTGACATGTGCCCCTCTCTCTTTTGGGTGACACATGTTAGATCCTGAGCCAGAGTTCGTTGGAGAGGACGTGGTGTTTACTGACGCTGAGTCAGAACCCGTGTTTGCTGAGGAGGAGTACGTGGACACCGAGGACCAGTCCTAGTGTCTTCGTTGAGCTTTCCCTTTTATTTTAGACTGCTGTAGTTGTCGGTGTGCAGCACCAATACTTTGTTATGTTGTGGTTTTGTTGGCCATGTTTTGGGCCTTTAGACTCTTTCCTTTAGCCTGGTGGCTTTTCTGGATGTTGAATATTACTGTGGACAATTTCTGAGAGTGGATTATTATATATCAGTCTCTCTTTCTTGTTATTATTATTGTTGTTCTGTTTGCAGTTATAGGGACCTGCTTTGAAATTTTAATTTATTGACGCTTATCAGGCGTGAGGCTTCACAGCTCCACGTCTGTGCGGACCTTCTCACGTCTCGCCTCCATATCTTTGGGAAGCGGGGCGTGACAGTTAGTGTAGGGTGTGGGTATATCGAACTCTGGGAGGTGGATGGCTTGAATGGCTACTAGCCTCGCCTAGGCTACGTGAGAGCTAAGCGGATGATATGGGTGGAAGTGTAGAAATAAAGGAAAGAAATAAAAAGACAAGAAAAGAATCCCCGCTAACACGGGCTAGAGCACTCATGACACTTGGCATTTTACTTGACCCAGGGTGAGACAATGCCCCGAAAGGTGGTACCTAGCATCCCATGGGCCCGATATTCCGGTCGATGCCCAGTACGCTAGGTCTACCCGGTTCCAGACGGTGGGCATTCCCATGTCCATTAACACCTTCCGCAACCGGGAGCATTAAGGCCACAATGCTAACTCCCAACATTTCATCCAAGCCGTTCCTACGCGTGAGGACTCGATGTCAACGCTAGGGGCGTGAGCTGTGGCTGGGAGATCAAACGCCAGTTTTATTTCCCCTTGGCCCGAAGGTCAGAGGTGGTCTTTCTCCCGCCAATGACAATAAACGCCCCCGCATAACCCTAATGACCAAATAGGTTGAATGTGATTTCTAGCAATACATCAAAGCGGATCTTGACTGGACAAGACACCGGACCCCAATTCCCAATACATGTAGTGTGTTGCCGTACTAATTGGACTCAGATTGCTAAAAATTCCCATTGACACATTCCATCGTACACATACCATGCAATCAAGTCAAATGTAAATCCCAAGCATCAATCCTACTATAACCCATATTAGGGTTCATCAAGAACTACTCAATGATGAAGAACATGATAGCCATCAATAAATCCAAACAAACATTCATCATCAAGCAAAATGAAAATAACACAAAACAATGAAAATGAGAGAAAAGATACTTATCTTGCAATTGAATCACAAATCCTTTACAAGATTTATTGAAGTAGAAAACCTAATCTAACCTAACCTAAAGCTCCCAAGAAAGGGGAAGAAAACTGCTGAAAAAATAGGGGAGGAAGTCCCACAAGTCGTGCACAATCTCCTATAAATAAGCCCCCACAAACCATTAACAGTTTGGGTCCAAAAACCCACTAAAACTGCTAAAAACAGGCCCACCCGATCGAGTGGAAGTTCATCCGATCGGGTGGAAATAAACAGAGACTCAACTGCTGAAAATGGGCGCAACCGATCGGCCACCCGAACTCCCAACGATCGGGTGAAATTCAATTTCAGACAGCTCCCAATTTCAGCACCCAGCTATGCTCAGAAAATTCCGGAAAAATGTAGAAAAATCGGATTTGGGCATGCGACCTATCGTTGGAAAGCTAACGACGATGCCGACGCTAAAAAATATGAGATCACCCAAAATTCCTCTGGAATGATAGCAGATCTTCAGTGAATGAGCAGCGGTGCGTGAAAGGGGAAGAAAAGGCCACCCGATCGGTTGAAGTGTCAACCGATCGGGTGGGTTCTTCCCCAAGATGACCCGGGGGGGATGACGAGATCGGTTGGTAAGTCAACCGATCGGGTGGCTTCGGCACACAAAACAGAGAGCACTGACAGGTTCATCCGATCGCTGAATCGACCGAGTGAGCTGTTCTTCACTTTAGCTTCTGTTCGGGTCGGATATATGTGCACGAACCGATCGGGTGGGTCTGTCCACCGGATCGGTTGAAGCTCCAAATCTTCAAATCCTTCTCTTTGGCCATTGGATCTTTGCCGTATACACGCGCGCTTTGGTCCCGACATGCAAGGTCGACTCCAGAAGACACCGAAATGCTGACATTTGCCTGAAATACAAATAATACACCCAATAGTCAATATGAACCAAAAAAGTGATATATACAACATGGAATGAGATGAAATGCATATGAAAACACGATAAAGAGCGTGTGCAAAAGGTGAAATATGACCACGCGTCATTAGGCAAGAAAATCTCTATGTATGATCAAGTTATGAATATTCTTAGATCTCTAAGACTGGAGTGGAAGCCCAAGATGGCGGCAATCCGGGAAGTGCACGAGCTCTCCAAGCTTACCATGTAAGAACTCATGGGAAATATCATGGAATTTAGATTAAACTTGAAGAAGAGAAGAAGGAGACTCAACCAAAGAAGAAGAACTTGGCAATTAGGGCCAAATCCAAGGAGTCTGAGTCTAAGGAATCCGATCTTGATGAAGACAGAGTGGCTTTCATCTCAAGGAATTTCAAAAGAATGATAAGGAGTACTTTATCGAAACGTAAATCTAAATTATCTAATGATATCATTTTCTTTGGTTGTAATAAGCCAGTGCATGTTAGATGAGATTGTCCTTTGGAGAAGAGAAAGAATAAAGGCAAAGACAAAACCAACGACAAGGATGAAAAGAAGAAGAAGAGTTACAAGGAGGAGAAGTTTAAGAAGCCTAAGAGGAATGCTTTTGTGGTTTGAGAACAAAGTGATAGTGAAGATAGCTCTGAAGACTCATCCTTCTCATCAAATGAAGAAGAAGAAAGGAAAGATATGGCTTATATGTGAAGTATGGCCTCAACTTCTTCCAAGGTAAGCATAGCTTCGACCTCTTATGTAGATAGTGATAATTATAGTAATATCGATGATGATAATGATGATGATTTTTATATTGAGATTGATTTTGATGATTTATGTGCTCAACATGATAGTTTGCTTAGAGAATACAAAAAGTTAGAAAAGACTTATGAAAATTGTATTAATTTAAAAAATGTAGTTGATGAAGAAAATTACATGTTAAAAATGTAATTAATGAAACTAAAGAAGAATTAACCTATTTAATCAAAAATTAGATAACGAAAACAAAAAGCTTAAAGATGAGAACCAACACCTAAATTGGAAAATAAAAGACTTAATGACAATTCTAAAATAATTAATACTATGATAGAAAACCTAGGTAATGAGATAGAAGAAATTAAAGCTAAGTATAATGACTTATACAATAATGCTCAAAAGTTTAATAAAGGAAAAAAGCAATTAAATTATTTAATAGGATCTTAAATAGTTAAAAACAATAAAATGTGCTAGGTTACACTTCAAATGCTAACACTAGTAATCTTAGGATTTCTAAAAGCCAACATAATCAAACAAATGTTAGATAGACAACACCTAACAATGATAATCATTATAAAGAAAAAAGATTAAAATTTGGGCTCCAAAAAATTTATATCAAAAATAATTTGATGATTATGTAACTAAATTTAAGAAAGATATCCACTTGTCACCTAATTATAAGTTTGTAAAAGATAGGAATACCAAACCCAATTGGATTTGGCTTCATAGGGGATTAGCTTAGGGTTAACCTAAGTGAGATAGCACAACATAACCCTAGGTATCTTACAATGTTTAAGGTTAATTAATCTCTTGCAAGTGTTTGATATGTTTGTGCATGTTGGACAGTATAGAACCCCTTGGATTTGTTTTGTAGGTGGGAGGACTTGTTTGAGATTCAGCTATAATAGTTTCAGCCTATATCTGAATAGTAGTCAACTCCCTACACCATTGTAGTCGACTAGTAGCCATTTTTAGTACTTAAATTTTGTCAATCTTTGAATAGGACTCAACTCCTATAGTGATAGTAGTCGACTCCTTGATGCGTTCAAAACCCAATCTGCTTTGCTTATCTTATTAGGTTTATAGGTTTAATTGATGCTATTTTCCTTCATACCTGATTCTTATTGGGCCGATTTGACTTAACCCCATTAGAGAGAGATAATGTTAGCCTTCCATTGATATTATCTGGCTAAGAATCCTTCTCTTCCACTCAAACCCCTAGTTGCAACTCAAAGTCTCGCATTCATCTTACAAGTGGCTCAATCCCAAAAATTCCCCAAAATTTCTCACTTTCTCTTGCCATTTGCCTCAGATTTTAGAATTTCAAAGGGATTTTGTAGAAGATTTCATCTCTGCTAAGTATAATTTCTTATCCTATCTCATTTGCACAACTATTTTTGATTTACATCATTGCATCATACTTAGTTGCATCCATATTAGCTTGTTTAGATCACTCACACACACACTCACACTCACACGCCCCCCCCCCCCTTTTAGACAAAATGAATAGAGGACATAGAGGTGCAAGACTATCTATCCCAAGGACGAGGAGAACACTTTCACAACCATCATCTTCACAACCCCAACATGAAATTATTTCATATCTCAATAAACCCAAACTTCTTGATTTTTATGAGAATAATTCCCACCCTGATATCTTATTTGAGTGATTCATTAAGTGTATGATAGGCTACGTAATTAGAGAAATTTTTGTACATCAAGGACTTGAGGAGCTTTTCTCCATTGAGAGTTCTCAAAATTGCTACCCTAGGTTGGTCTACCTTGTCTACACTACCTTTTCTACACCAACACGGTCGCTAGAGACTCTAATTCTGTCACATAAATGAAGAACATTCCCTTCACTCTTTCACCCAAATCAACAGGACGCATACTAGGCATTCCTTAGGACGGATAATTGTTAAAGAGATTTTTATGAATGATGAAAATATCATAAATCTTATGTTCTCTACGGAAAGATCCTATAGGCCTCGGATAACAACAAAGGCTTTAAGTCCAAGGGCAAGAATTTTGGCTTTAATTTTGTCCTATAACATTATTCAAAAATCCAAAAGATATACTCTTATGTCAGAGAGCATAACCAAATGTGTCTACGCTCTCATAGCTTGGATAAAAATAAATTGTGTAAGTTTGATATATGAAACCTTGGTCAACAATAGCACTCCTACATTGCATCATTGGCTTTTCCTTGCTTATATTTTTGCACATCAAGGCATTGACTTTAGCTCTGAGACCTTGATCATACCTCATAAAGCTAGATTTGAAATGGGTGCCTTAAATAGAATGAAACTACATCAAAATCCTGCTGATAATCCTCTTGATTCTGCTGAATCTGATTCTGTTAAATAAGGATCTGAGGGCGATGAGCTTGTTCCTACCTCACATCTAAAAGGCTGATCTAGTACTCTCACTAATCCACCTCCATGCATTACTTCACTCTTTTTTCGACTGGAACAAATAGAGCTCAATTTTAGACAAAACGTTTCTAGTTTTAGAGAAGGTGTTTACCAGAAGGTTGATCAGTTAAGGGATGATATCAACCATAGGATGTCTATTTCAGATAGTGTTGCTGAGAAGCTGCAGCAAGAAATGACTGAGATCAAGGCTCTCCTTAGAGGACAACCCCCCTCAAGCTAGACGTTTAGATATTTGGGTTGATAGTGTTTGATTGTTATATGTTTTTAATGTTTGGTCATGGATGTAGTTTGTTGATGTATACGAAATTATGCTTGTTTGAAAACACTTGCAGACGTGATTTCTTAATAGTACTTGTTAGTTTGATAAAAACAATGTTTATACTATGGCTTGTAAAATATGGACATCTTTATGCAATCCTAATATCTTTTAGGATGTTGTATCCTATTTTTTTGTCTTATGTTGAGAATAAGCTTATACATTCAAATTGTCCATGTGGTTCAATAATGTTAATATATTTGCAGATATGCAAATTTTGGATATGTCATTATGTTAGATTTCATGTGTTTACTTCTTGTTTGACATATTCTAAACACTTGGTTCAAATTTATCTCATGTACTTATAAATCTCATTATTTGGATCCACAAATATAGGTATGCCTTTATGAAATAACCCAACATATAGTATGAATGATTATGGTACATTGTTGATATTCATGATATGCTTGATTATCCTTATGGTACGCATGATGGAACAAAAGAGATGATATGCCTTTAGCAATCATGCTATGCTTGCTTTTGACAATACACGTAGTATGCATGATACACTTCTATTCATGATACACTTTTGCTTGTGTCACGCTAGTTGTTTATTGATCACCCACCTAGTATTCTTTTTGATAATGTCAAAAGGGGGAAAAATATATTAGTGACACAATATATAAATGTTGACTTTACATATATTTTATACACTTTCATTGGCACATCCTTGAGACATAATGAGATGAATGTTTTGTATTTACTTATCTCTAACCAGTATTAATGCATGGAGAGTTCAAAAGATTAATATTGCTACCACTATGCATTATTGTAGGGAGAGTAAGTACTTATTTTTGAAATTTCATTTTTTCAATCAAATTGTTTGCCATCATCAAAAAGGGAGAGAATGTTGGTTATTGCATCACCCTCAAGGTTAGTTTTGATGATATGCAAACAATTTATGTTGCTAATAATGTTTTTATGAGATTCGAGTATATAAAACAAAGTCAATATGGTATACTAATTCACTCAAGCTTACAAAGAATGATGACATGGAATCAAATCTTGAAAATGTAGAGTCAATGAATGTGGAGCTCAAATTGAAGATTAATATACCATCTAAAGACTCAAGATGTGCACAAGCTTCTCAAGACAAGCTCAAGAGCCAATGAAGATACCAAGACTCCAAGATTTGTGTGAGTTGTATCTTAATTTTGTAAACTTGTCTTAGAATGTGTAAGCCAATAGTTTGAAGCTTGCACACACGTAGAAAAATATTTTTATCACTTTAAAAAATGTTTTGAACTCGTGAAAATACTTTGAAAATGTTCTAAAATCATTTAGATAGAGTATTGACCGGCCGTCCGTTTGAAACGCAAATCGAGACGGGGATACTAGAATTAGAATTTATAAACTGCAAGCGCACGGTGTCGATGTTTGGCTTGGGGATCGATCACGAGGAGGCGTATGTTGTACTTGCAAACATTCAGGAACCAGATCACCCGGTGGATGAGCTAGCCTAAACTAATGGAAAGGTGTAAAAGGTAAAAAGGTAACCTAGGACTTTGGCTTCCACCCTAATCATGGATTCTCACTATTACGGCTGAAGGATAGGAATGTGACCGAATTCTAGGGTTTGGCGATGAGACGTTGCCTCTAAAAGTGGTACCTAGCGTCTTATGGGCCCGATATTCCGGTCGAGGCCCAGGATGATACGCTAGGTCTACCCGGCTTCAGAAGGTGGGCATTCCCATGCCCAACACCATCCGAATCCGGGAGCACTAAGCTCGCAACGATCGCTCCTAACATTTCGTCCAAGCTGTTTCCACGTGCAAGGACTCAATATCTATGCTAGGGGGTGAGCTATGGTTAGAGAATCAAACTCCCGTTTTATTTCCTCTTGCCCCAACGGACAAAGGCGAGTTTTTTCCCGCCAATAACAATGAAACGCCCCCGCGTAACCATCAAAATCCCTAGATCCAATCGGATCCCTAGACCTATGGTTGTTCTAGGAAGAACCCATGAAGGGGCTTCTACCAATGTCCCAGATTGAAGAACTACTCACTAAACATGGTATAAAATGCAATAAAACAAGATATAGCCATAAGAATAGAAATCAAGCGATTGTTTACTGTAGCAAATGGAAGCATAAACACAATATCAAAATATAGAAACGATCAAAGAACTTACAATTCGAGTTTAATTCCAAGCAGCTAAAAATCCCTAAAACAGCTTAAAATAGGGGATCACGTTTCTGGAAAAACCTGGCTCTATTTATACAAGTGTGCACGATGCCAGGGAATATTCCCACAAAAAGACAAAAACAGACACTCACCCGATCGGATGAGACTTCACCCGGTCGGGTGAAATGACGGAAAAGATATGTCCTCGGCTTTGATAAATCTCACCCGATCACTGAACCGATCGGGTGAGTCTTCGACTTCTTGAGCATGGGAAGCAGTAACTACAGGTGACCCGATCGGTTGACAAGTCAGCCGACCGGGTGAGCTTTGGCCTTCAAAACTGCGCTCTGTTATTCATACACCCGATCACTAAACTGATCGGGTGGAACTGTCTCTTCTTCCGTACTGACACCGACCGCATGACCCGATCGGGTGGCTGTTCCACCCGATCGGTTGAGAGCTGATACATGGTTATTCTTGACGAATGGCTCTCGGGATCTCATGCGACACTTCCCGCTGCTCTGGGGACTGACGCGTGTTCATATTTCACCTTTTGCACACGCTCTTCATCGTGTTTTCATATGTGTTTCATCTCATTCCATGTTGTATATATCACATTTTGCTTCATATTGACTATTGGGTGTATTGTTTGTATTTTCGATAAATGTCAGCATTTCGGTGTTTTCTGGAGTCAACCTTGCATGTCAGGACCAAAGCGCGCTTAAACGACAAAGATCCGTTGGCCAAAGTTGAGGATTTGATGTTTTGGAGCCTCAACTGATCGGGTGGACAGGTCCACCCGATCGGTTCGTGCATACGTATCAGACCCGAGGAGGAGGAGCAAAGGAGCAAACCCCAACCGATCGGTTCAGTGACCGGTTGGGTGTGACAGTGTTCCCTGTCTTTTGAGCCGAACTCCACCCGATCGGTTGACTCGTCAATCGATCGGGTCCCCTATAGCAATTCTTCCCCAGCTCGAGACTCCAACGTCCCACCCGATCGGTTCAGCGATCAGGTGAAGATTTTCAAAAGCTCTCACCCGATCGGTTGAACTTCCAACCGATCGGGTGGCACTTTTTCTGCAGTTTTATTTGGTTTTTGGACCCGAACCGTTAGGGTTTTTGTGGGGGCCTATAAGTATGAGAGGTTGGACGACTTGAAGAGAGTTCCCCCTCTATTTTTCAGCAGCTTTCTGCCCCTTTCATGGGAGCCTTAGATTAGGTTAGATTAGGGTTTCTATATGAATAAATCTTGTAATGGATTGATGGATTCAATTGCAAAATACGTATTTCTTTTCTTATGTCATTTGCTTTGTGTTACTTTCAATAAGCTTGATAATGAATGTTTGTTTGGATTTATTATTGCTTGCTATCATGTTCTTCATCATTGAGTAGTTCTTGATGAACCCTGATATGGGTTAGCGTAGGATTGATGCTTGGGATATTTCATTTGACTTGATTGCATGGCAAGTGTTTGATGGAATGTGTCAATGGAGATGTCTAGCAATCTGAGACCAATCCGTACGGAAACACACTAGATGTGTTGGGGGTTGGGCTCCGGATGCTTGTCCCGTCAAGATCCGCTTTGATGTATTGCTAGAAATCACATTCGACCTATTTGGCCATTAGGGTTACACAGGGGTGTTTTATTGTCTCTAGTGGGAGAAAGACCGCCTTTGACCGTCAGGCCAAGGGGAAATAAAACGGGAGTTTGATCCCCTAGCCACAGCTCACACCCCTAGCATTGACATCGGGTCCTTGCACGTGGGAACGGCTTGGAAGAAATGTTGGGAGTTATCATTATGGTCTTAATGCTCCCGGTTGCGGAGGGTGTTGGACATGGGAATGCCCACCATCCGAAACCGGGTAGACCTAGTGTATCATCCTGGACATCGACCGGAATATCGGGCGCATGGGGCACTAGGTACCACCTTTTTGGGCAATGTCTCACCCTGGGTCGAGTCGAATGCCAAGTGTCATGAGTGCTCTAGCCCGTGTTAGCGGGGATTCATTTCTTGTCTTTTACATTTCTTTCCTTTATTTCTACACTACCCACTCATATCATCCGCGTAGCTCTCACACAACCTAGGCTAGGCTAGTAGCCATCAAGCCATCCACCTCTCTGTGTTCGATATACCCACACCCTACACTAACCGTGCACTTGCGGTAAAACGACACTGTGCCCTAATCATAAACGGGGCGCCGGTCAAGTTTTTGGCGCCGTTGCCGGGGAGGCGTTCGGTTTAATATTAGCTTAGCTTGGGTTCATTAGACTCCGCATAAAAATATAAAAAAACAAAACAAACAAATACAATAACCAAGAAATTTTTCCCCACCATTATATTATCTTTTTGTTATTCTCTTGTACTATTGATGCTCCACTCTAATTTTCTAATTTTTGTTGTCCAGGTATCTTTGCTATTACCATGTGGAGACCAAATTTCGATGCTCAGATGGGGGAATACTATTTTGATCAGAGTGCTCAGATGGGACAATACTATTTTGATGAGAGTGCTCAGACGGGAGAATACCTTTCAGATGGGATGCATGTTTCCACGTGGACCACAGATTTTGATCGGAACGCTCAGACAAGAGATCACATTCTTGATGAGATACTTACACATCAGATTGAAATGCAACCCAAAATTGAAAGGGGTGATTTTCAATTGGAATTGGTGAAGAGAGACCCCGAATTAAATGCGCTCATGCTTCAGGCTGCAATAATCTCCAAAGATATCATTTCGGCTTCTTCATCTTATGGGCAAGAATCATCGCCCGTCATATTACCAGAGCCAGAATGTGCCATCGTCAATCCCACATCCTACGATACAGTTATTGCATATGAAGGGTGGATGGACGAAGAGGTTGTGGGAGAAGCAAAAATTGAATCATATGCGCCGCCAGAGAAGGACACATTTCAGAACTTATTAGAGGGTCTCTTGGAGTCAGTGAGGTTCACCGGTTCAGTTAGCATTACAATTGGCGATGAATTTGAGCTACACTTTGCAGATTTTGTTATGAACCATGTTTCGGCTGCAGGAACAATTGGGGACGACGTCCATGTCAGTCTTGATTTTTTGAGGAGTAGACTACATTTTAGGATTGCTTGCGAGCTTTCTCCTCCACATTATACATCCCCACAAGTTGACACACATGAGCAGCCAGCATCACCATTCCAGAGAGAGCCTACACCGAGGAGAGAGGATGGAGGAGAGGATATACCCACTTTCATGGTTTAGACTACCATCCCATCGGCCACTATAGATACATCTCATGCCGATGCCCCATTTTTCCCACACTACCACTTGGATGACAATGCATTTTTTGTTGATGATTGGGAGGATGTGGTGATTTCTCTAGGATCTGTGGGAGAGGCTTCTCATCTTGATTTGGATACCCCACATGAGTCCTACGAGAGCACCGAGGAGGCTACAGAGCTTATGCATACCGGCGAGGAGGATGTGCGTGAGGACGAGGACACCAAGACCACATACGAGGGGTCCGTTCCACATCCACCTCCACAGCCATCTCTGTCACAGCTCTTCCTTGGTCTGTGGTCAACTACGACGATGTCATTCAGGACATCGGGCAGATGGTGGAGAACGAGCATATCATCGAGGAAGATGTACATGAGGGTTTAGATACGATGTTCCACTTCATGGAGCCCGAGTCACATCTACCTCTACCGTCACTCTCCACTTCTTCTGTGGCTGAGCATCTACTTGAGCATATTGCCCCTATTCAGGGAGATTTTCATACTCACTCTCACTCCACTTTTGAGTCTCGCTTTTCACTTCCTATTTATTTAGACTCATATATTTTTGACATGCCATATCTCTCGCATGACACAGGATCTATTTCCCTTGAGGTATGATGTGGTGTGTGACCACCTGGAGAGCCACTTCTCATGGAGAGCGAAGATTTGGTCGTCACTAGCACAGAGGATAGCGACCCATTCTCAGGGAGTATTCGTCACCCCTTTATTATTTTTCCATCTTAAGTTGACGATTATCTCTGGGATACATTTATTTTTGGAAATGATTTCTTGCCATGGACTAATGCACCTCATCCTTTGCAGGTCACAGGTGGACACCTATTAAGGATGCTTGGAGGTGCATTGCATGGATCCATTGGCACACGTGGCACAGTGCTTCTGGCGGAGCCACAGCAGGAGCAGTTAGAGCAGCTACCTGCCCCACTCCAGATTTTAGATCCGCCAATGCTCAGTTGTATCCTAATCTAGTAGCGTAAATATTTAACGCTTTCTAGTTTAGATTAGAATAATCTCATCTCCTCCCATTAGCGAGGGGAGCGTATCTAGGGTTTGCTTTTGCATCATAATAACCCATCAAGTTGTGCCCTTCTATCATTTCACCCCCCCATCACCCTATCCTTGTTCTTTCGGTACTTTTCTTGGCCCCGTTATCATTTTTCTCCATGAGACCCCTATCACCTCCAAAGGGTGGTGATGCCTATTTTGCCTATTGTTCGCTCTCCCCTTCATCTTTTATGCCCCGTATCGGATTTTCATATCTTTTGGGCAAAGCTTATATTACCTTGGGGAGAGTATCACACATAGTCATTTTTGTTATTTTTGATGCATTTTTCCTCTCATTCTATCTTTGCCCTCTCATGAGTGATCTTATTGCATTGAGGGCAATGCAAGCTTTAGCTTGGGGGAGTTGCATTTCATGCATGTTTCCTTTATTTTCTTACATTTTTCACCTTTTTCATGCATCAAAAATTTTTCTTTTCATTTTTATGCATCGTTCCCATCATGCATTTTTCTTTCTCCATTTCATTCTTGCCTCTTTCTAGAGATGAACCATCAATGATATTTTGCCAATCATGCTTCACTCTTCGCATTTGAGCACCTTTCTCCATCACACTATTTCTTTGATTATTCAATGCTCATATATGTGTTTTGCCATCTTTTGGGTTTATTTGCTATATTTCGAGATTGTTGGTAGTGATTGTGTTTAAGGCATGCTTTTAGCTTTATATCATATTTTAATATGCCCCTCTATTTGAAGTTCCTAGATTTTCACGCTTCATTTTCAAAAAACGGTTATTTTACCATCCTAACCCCGTGCTTCTAACTCTTGCATGAAATACTATATGTGTACTCTTATCGCATGTGTTAGCTACCTTTCAACGGGATTAGGATAACCACACCTTTGTTTCGTACTTTAATCATGGAGGATTTTCTTGCCATGCTTGGATTTCTCAAAAATTCTCTTTTGTTTTACTTTATACATCCCCCCTCGTCGTGCATCGTTCTCCCATTTGGGGGAGTGCACACTTTTGTACATATTTCTGTATAATGGTCCTTCGGGGTTCTTCGTAACCCGACGCCCTAAAGACGTCTGGCTTGGGGTGCGTATGCCCCCCTTGCATTCCATTGCGATTCTGCGAGTTTGCAAGACAAAAATATTGAAATCAAAAACAACAAAAACAAACCAAAACCCAAAAATATGTATATATGCCACATTCTCCCCTTTTGCTTCGCTCTCCACATCTCCTATATTTGAGAGCACCTATGTATATAGGGAAGGCGAGAGTTTGTACAAAGTGATCTTTCCACATCTTCTCCATCTCCTTTTGAAAATACAAGCAAGGCAAAAAAGTGTTTCAAAAATAAAAAACGACAAGTGTGTGTGGTGATTCCTTACATCCTAGAGATTGATAGTTATTCCCATGATTCATATCTATTCTTCCTTACTTCTTCATGCATGTATGGGTATCTCGTATTCACCGTTTGGAAGATTTGATATGAATTTTGAGCTTCCTCATATTCGGGCATATTATCTACAATAACATGCTATGATAGCTATGCCTTTGCCAATGTCACGCTTCTATCTTTTTTGTGCTCTATCGATATGAACCCATGATGCTATATTATGAGATTGAATTCTTGATTTAGATTGTGATATGCTTTTTCCTTGTGCTAAATTGTGTTGGTGATTATATTTGTTGTTTAGAGTGGGCGATCAAGGATTCTTCGCTTTCCTTTCTTGCTCTCGCACCCGATCTTCATTCCAACTCGTCTTCCTCGGGACGAGGAAGAGTTTAGTTTGGGGGCTTGACGCGTGTTCATATTTCACCGTTTGCACAAGCTTTTCATCGTGTTTTCATATGTGTTTCATCTCATTCTATGTTGTATATATCACATTTTGGTTCATATTGACTATTGGGTGTATTGTTTGTATTTCAGGTAAATGTCGGCATTTCGGTGTTTTCTGGAGTCAACCTGCATGTCAGGACCAAATCGCGCTTATACGGCAAAGATCCGTTGGCCAAAGGTGAGGATTTGATGTTTTGGAGCCTCAACCGAAATGGTGGACCGGTCCACCCGATCGGTTCGTGCACACGTATCAGACCCGAGGAGGAGGACCAAAGGAGCAAACCCCAACCGATCGGTTCAGTGACCGGTTGGGTGTGACAGTGTTCCCTGTCTTTTGAGCCGAACTCCACCCGATCGGTTGACTTGTCAACCGATCGGGTCGCCTGTAGCAATTCTTTCCCAGCTCGAGACTCCAACGTCCCACCCGATCGGTTCAGCGATCGGGTGAAGATTTTCAAATGCTCTCACCCGATCGATTGAACTTCCAACCGATCGGGTGGCACTTTTTCTGTGGTTTTATTGGGTTCTTGGACCCGAACCGTTAGGGTTTTTATGGGGGCCTATAAGTATAAGAGGTTAGATGACTTGAAGAGAGTTCCCCCTCTATTTTTCAGCAGCTTTCTGCCCCTTTCATATGAGCCTTAGATTAGGTTAGATTAGGGTTTCTAATTGAATAAATCTTGTAATGGATTGATGTATTCAATTGCAAGATAAGTATTCCTTTTCTTATTTCATTTGCTTTGTGTTATTTTCAATAAGCTTGATGGTGAATGTTTGTTTGGATTTATTATTGCTTGCTATCATGTTCTTCATCATTGAGTAGTTCTTGATGAACCCTAATATGGGTTAGAGTAGGATTGATGTTTGGGGTATATCATTTGACTTGATTGCATGGCAAGTGTTTGATGGAATGTGTCAATGGTGATGTCTAGCAATCTGAGACCAATCCGTACGGCAACACACTAGATGTGTTGGGGTTGAGCTCCGGATGCTTGTCCCGTCAAGATCCGCTTTGATGTATTGCTAAAAATCACATTCGACCTATTTGGCCATTAGGGTTACGCGGGGGCGTTTTATTGTCTCTGGTGGAAGAAAGACTGCCTTTGACCATCGGGCCAAGGGGAAATAAAACGAGAGTTTGATCCCCTAGCCACAGCTCACACCCCTAGCATTGACATCGGGTCCTTGCACGTGGGAACGGCTTGGAAGAAATGTTGGGAGTTATCATTATGGTCTTAATGCTCCCGGTTGCGGAGGGTGTTGGACATGGGAATGCCCACCGTCCGAAACCGAGTAGACCTAGTGTATCATCCTGGGCATCGACTGGAATATCGGGCGCATGGGGCACTAAGTACCACCTTTTGGGGCAATGTCTCACCCTGGGTCTAGTCGAATGCCAAGTGTCATGAGTGCTCTAGCCCATGTTAGCGGGGATTCATTTCTTGTCTTTTTCATTTCTTTCCTTTATTTCTACACTACCCACTCATATCATCTGCGTAGCTCTTACACAACCTAGGCAATGCTAGTAGCCTTCAAGTCATCCACCTCTCTGTGTTCGATATACCTGCACCCTACACTAACCGTGCACTTGCGGTAAAACGACACCGCGCCCTAATCATAAACGGGGCACCGGTCAAGTTTTTGGCGCCGTTGCCAGGAGGCGTTAGGTTTGATAATAGCTTAGCTTGGGTTCGTTAGACTACGCATAAAAACATTAAAAAACAAAACAAACAAATACAATAACCAAGAAATTTTTCCCCACCATTATATTATATTTTTGTTATTCTCTTGTACTATTGATGATCCTCTCTAGTTTTCTTATTTTTGTTGTCCAGGTATCTTTGTTATTACCATGTGGAGACTAAATTTCGATGCTCAGATGAGAGAATACTATTTTGATTAGAGTGCTCAGATGGGACAATACTATTTTGATGAGAGTGCTCAGAGGGAGAATACCTTTCAGACGGGATGCATGCTTCCACGTGGACCACAGATTTTGATCGGAACGCTCAGACGAGAGATCACCTTCTTGATGAGATGCTTGCACATCAGATTGAAATGCAAGCCAAAATTGAAAGGGGTGATTTTCAATTGGAATTGGTGAAGAGAGACCCTGAATTAAATGCACTCATGCTTCAGGTTGCAATAATCTCCAAAGATATCATTTCGGCTTCTTCATCTTATGGGCAAGAATCATCGCCCGTCATATTACCAGAGCCAGAATGTGCCATCGTCAATCCCACATCCTACGATACAGCTATTGCATATGAAGGGTGGATGGACGAAGAGGCAGTGGGGGAAGCAGAAATTGAATCATATGCGCCGCCAGAGGAGGACACATTTCAGAACTTATTATAGGGTCTCTTGGAGTCAGTGAGGTTCACCGGTTCAGTTAGCATTACAATTGGCGATGAATTTGAGCTACACTTTGCAGATTTTGTTATGAACCATGTTTCAGCTGCAGGAACAATTGGGGACGACTTCCATGTCAGTCTTGATTTTTTGAGGAGTAGACTACATTTTAGGATTGCTTGCGGGCTTTCCCCTCTATACATACATCCCTACAAGTTGACACATATGAGCAGCCAGCATCACCATTCCAGAGAGAGCCTACACCAAGGAGAGAAGATGGAGGAGAGGATATACCCACTTTCATGGTTGAGGCGACCATCCCATCGGCCACCATAGACACATCTCATGACGATGCCCCATTTTTCCCACACTACCACTTGGATGACAATTTATTTTTTGTTGATGATTGGGAGGATGGGGTGATTTCTCTAGGATCTGTGGGAGAGGCTTCTCATCTTGATTTGGATACCCCCACATGAGTCCTACGAGAGCATCAAGGAGGGTATAGAGCTTATGCATACCGACGAGGGGGATGTGCGTGAGGACGAGGACACCACGACCACATACGAGTAGTCTGCACCACATCCACCTCCACTGCCATCTCTGTAGCTGTTTCTTTATTGGTCTGTGGTCAACCACGATGATGTCATTCAGGACATCAGGCAGATGGTGGAGCATGAGCATATCGTCGAGGAGACTGTGCATGAGGGCTTGGATACGATGGTCCACTTCATGGAGCCCGAGTCACATCTTCCTCTACCGTCACTCTCTACTTCTTCTGCCGCTGAGCATCTACTCGAGCATATTGCCCCTATTCAGGGAGATTTTCATACTCACTCCCACTCCACTTTTGAGTCTCGCTTTTCACTTCATATTTCTTTAGACTCATATATTTTTGACACACCATATCTCTCGCAGGACACAGGATCTATTTCCCTTGAGGTATGCTGCGGTGCGTCACCACCTGGAGAGCCACTTCTCATGGAGAGCTAGGATTTGGTCGTCACTAGCATAGAGGATAGCGACCCATTCTCAGGGAGTATTTGTCAACCTTTTATTATTTTTCCATCTTAAGTTGACGATTATCTCTGGGATACATTTATTTTGGGAAATGATTTCTTGCCATGGACTAATGCACGTCATCCTTTGCAGGTCACAGGTGGACACCTATAAAGGATGCTTGGAGGTGCATTGCTTGGGTCCATTAGCACACGTGGCATAGCGCTTCTAGCGGAGCCATAGCGGGAGCAGTTAGAGCAGCTACCTGCCCCACTCCAGATTTTGGATCCGCCAATGCTCAGGTGTATCCTAATCTAGTAGTGTAAATATTTACCGCTTTCTAGTTTAGATTAGAATATTCTCGTCTCCTCTCATTAGCGAGGGGAGCAAATCTAGGGTTTGCTTTTCCATCATAATAACCCATCATGTTGTGCCCTTCTATCATTTCACCCCCATCACCCTATCCTTGTTCTTTCGGCACTTTTCTTGGCCCCATTATCATTTTTCTCCATGAGACCCCTACCACCTCCAAAGGGTGGTGATGCATGTTTTACCTATTGTTCGCTCTCCCTTCATCTTTTATGCCCCGTATCGGATTTTCATATCTTTTGGGCATAGCTTATATTAGCTTGGGGGAGAGTATCACCCATAGTCATTTTTGTTATTTTTGATGCATTTCCCCTTCCATTCTATCTTTGCACTCTCATAAGTGATCTTATTGCATTGAGGGCAATGCAAGCTTTAGCTTGGGGGAGTTGCATTTCATGCATGTTTCCTTTATTTTCTTCCATTTTTCACCTTTTTCATGCATCAAAAATTTTTCTTTTCATTTTTATGCATCGTTTCCATCATGCATTTTTCTTTCTCCATTTCATTCTTGTCTCTTTCTAGAGGTGAACCCTCAATGATATTTTTCCACTCATGCTTTGCTTTTCGCATTTGAGCACCTTTCTCCATCACGCTATTTCTTTGATTATTCAATGCTCATATATGTGTTTTGCCATCTTTTAGGTTTATTTGCTATATTTCGAGATTGTTGGTTGTGATTGTGTTTAAGGCATGCTTCTAGCTATATATCATATTTTAATATGCCCCTCTATTTGAAGTTCCTAGATTTTCACGCTTCATTTCCAAAAAACGGTTCTTTTACCATCTTACCCCTGTGCTTCTAACTCTTGCATGAAATACTATATGTGTACTCTTATCGCATGTGTTAGCTACCTTTCAACGGGATTAGGTGTACACGACAAGGGGATTTGCACCAAGCAAAACAAAAAGAATTCGAATTCTAAACACTTGGCAAAAGGCGTTTTTCGTGGATCAGAGCGTAAGCATCATGGGTTATCCTAGCCCTATTGGTAGAGTCCCGACATATGCGATTTGAATCGTACATATATGGTATGATACATGCATAATGAAGCAGAAAGTAGAAGCAATATATCGCATATTCGAAATTTAAGCATGATAGTCTAAGGGTCATCCATGGATAGGCATATAAAACAAAATCACGACCTAGAAGCACACCAACTAGCTAGTCACAACACACAACTCAACACAAAAGGCAAAGTGAACCCTCGGAGCATAAAATGCAATAGAACTCGGTTTCCTAGGGTTATTGAAGATATGTGTCGTAGCTTAGCTGTGTGTGTGTGTGTGCACGCGCGCGCGCTTTAGTGGCAGTTTCATCATGCGGGGTCAACTCTAGGAGAGGGAGAATAATAGGATGGAAGAGAAAAAAGAAAAACACGACGAAAACGACTCAAACGGTGAAAAGGGGACGACTGACGCACATAGTGCGACTCCCCCAAGCTGAACGTTGCATTACCCTCAATGTAATAGCATGAAGTGCGGGAGGGCAAGGAACGATGGGAGGGAAGCACGCACGGAGAAAGAAACGGAAAAACATGAAAAACACGAAAAACGAGACGTAGAAAAATAAAGGAAATAAAGACAGACACGGACTAGACAAAAGACACATTGTAACTGCCAGATTTCATCGTCCATGTATTTCCGTAACAAGACGGATTCAATCGGAGTAAATGATTTTTATATTTTTGTTTGTAACTCAAATCAGAAAACGGACTTCGTATTCGTGATCCTCGCGACGGTACGAACGCGTGGCTATTTTTTTCGTAATTTTCGGAGACATTCATATAAAATGATGTTTAATAACAAAACAATAATTAAACAATAATAATAATAAAACAATTTTTTTTATAAAAAAAAATTTCAAACCAAGGCAGCCCACGTGAAAACGTGGGATGCTCTCTTTTCAACACTCTCACCTAATTCACCTAATATAATTAATACTATGGACTAAAGAAACCATTGACTCTAATAATAATAATACTTACTTATATTATAACCCCTTTCAGCTTCCTCCCCTCACACCTCATCACTGATTCGTATCTCTCTCTCATCTCATCTCCGACTTGCTCCGGTAAACCCCGCCGTCGGCACCCCTCCGACCCAAAGCTCCGCCCCTTTCCTCCTCTTCCCACACCCTCGTCGCCCTCTCCGACGAGGCAACGCCCACACCCCGAACTCGTCACCAAGCTGCTCCCGCCGTCGCGCCGCTCTGCTCGCTGTCGGGAACGCCGCCCGCAGCCACCTCCCACCGGAGCCTCCCCTCCGACGCGCCACCAGCGACGTTGCCTCGTTGCCTCCTCCCGAACGCCACTCTGCCCTCTGCTCTCTGCACACGCCGTAACCCGCTTGCCGCCCTCCATCTGCAAACACACGCGCGCGCGCGTTGCGAGAAGAGAAGCAGCCACTTGCGCGTCCTGTGAAGTTACGCAACCTGCAAAACAATTAGCAGGTTAACTTTTATATATATATAATAAAATATATTAGTTACGCAGCCTGCAAAACAAACCAGTTGGTTAAATTATATATAATAATATATATTAGGTATATATATATGATGAGATTATGATAGTGATTTTGCTATATGTATCAGAATAACGAACGGATACCACCAGAAGGTCCGCGCCTTCGTCACGAACCCGTGGGCACTGGTTTCGTTGGAATCAGGCAAGTACCCTATTTTCTATGAATTTTTAAAGCTATCTGTAATTATTGCTAAACGTCAAAAATAAATCGTTTCTAACGATTTTCACATAAATGACATATTGAACTCTACGTAATCTGATAGTACTCGTCAAGAGGAAAATTTGGGCAGCAAGAACATAAAAATCCAACGTGTAGATTGGAAGATATCAATTTTGCAAGTTTAGGACATCTATTTTTAAATACTGATAAATGAGATGTTAGCTTCTAAAATCCCAGAAAATTGCCATGACTAATTCAGGAAAATACGAGGGTAGGCCCAGAAAATCCGGAACAACGAAACGGACTCATTGGCGCTGGTTTCATCACCAAGGCAAGTATTTATTGTATTTGAATTTGGGACATCTGCTAAAACTAGTGCAAATACCCTTTTAACATGCTCATACTTTAATTGTTGTAACTGATTAAAAACGGACATTGCATGCTAATGATCCCTGATGAAAGAACAACTTTTCTCTACATATCATCATTTGAACCAAACCGGAACAGAGGGTAGGACACAACCCTCGAAATACAACGAGAACCCATCGATTACAGATGGAAAGGAAACTAGTTGGTGACTGGTTATGACACTTGGGTGGGGTTGGTCCTTAGTAGTAGGGTTCGTAGATGTAGCTTGACCACCTTACGGCTCCCTCCATAACCACACCAATGGAGGCAAGCAAGAAGGCGTCACGGTAAACCCCCGATGATAGGGTGCATCAAGTACATACTACCAACCCGGACAAGGACTTATCACGAGCACAATAAATGAAACATACAACAACTTTACTTCTTGAACTGCAATTTCTTATATGTTATGTTTCTCTTTCTGCACTTATCATTTATAATATGTGTACTAACGCTCACACTTTTCTTTCTGCACTTTTTGTAAATATGTACTAACATCTTTTGTTCCTTTGCAAGCTGTTCTTAATTCTTTTACTTTAAATACCTTGCCGAGCTTCTCGCTGACATATATTTCATGTGTTTGTGAAATATATGTTAGGTTCAGAGACTGATTACTTTGCAGACCCCGCTTTTGAGGATCCTACCGTAGAGGTGGACCCCGCTGATCAGAGTTACGAGGACGCTGAGATCCTCCCTGCTGAAGACTAGAAAATTGTTGCAGTCTTTACCTATTTAGTTGCATTTGCTATTTCCAGGTGTGTTTGCTTTCAGCAGGTTGTACGGCCATGCTAGGCCTAATGTCACTTTGTGTGCTTCGCTTTAAAAACGCTGGAATAAATTTGTAATAAATATTTGTGCTGTTTCTGAGAAATTCGCGTGCAGGGCCTGCTTGTTAAATAACGCTTATTGTGCTTAAGTCAAGGAAGGAAGAAAAAAAAAGTACTCCTTCTTTGCTTTAAGCACAAGCGGACCCGCTCACGTTCTCGCTCCCTTACATGGGAAGCGGGGCGTGACACACATACAAGCACACAGCAAACATAAAAGGCAAGCACACAGCAAACACACAAGATACGACCACAAACACAAAATATAGATCTCCCCAAGCTGATCTCAACAATGCCTAAAAAAGGATATGGTCATGGTAAATCAGAAAAACTGGCTAGGGGAAAATCAGAAAAAGGGAAGTCAAGATGCAGGAGTAGAAGTTTCCTCATCCTCCTCGGAAGAGAGTGGAGGGGTGTGGTCAGGAGAGGTGACGGGTGTGCGGAGAACTGGAGAAAGAGACGTAGATCGTGCACGGCTGGGCTCGGTGGGGATGTGAATGATGGGTGGGGTGTCTGTGGTAATGGAGGGTGGTGCAGATACGACGACTGATGAGGAGGGTATGGGTAATGATCTCGCATGTATAACGACCTATTTCTTGCGACTCGAGTAGGCGGTGGTGATAGAGGTGAAAGGTGGTGGAAGATCATCAGTAGGAGATGGAAGTGGTGGGTCAACGGTAGTGATAGGTAAGGAAGCAATGGTGGTATCAGACACTGGGGGGATAGGTGGAGGGGATGATCGTCTAGGAGGCGACGGATGAGGTGATGGTGGTGGAGCGCCGTAGATATGGGTCAGAAGACGGAGAATGGCGGCTACGTTTCGCTCGAGAGCGAGGAAACGGGGATGGGATAGAAAAGAGGTAGATGGATCCGAGGGGGCAGATGAGGATGCGCCAGTGCACAAAGCATAATCTCGGACTTGAGAGCGAGGCGAGCAGAAGTGGCATGGCGCACAGCAGAACGGGTGCCGATGGTAGTGGTCATACCGGCATGAGAGACTAGGCCAAGCAGGGCCGCAGTCAGAGCCTCGGAAGAAACAGCAGTAGTAACCGGGGTGGTGGCACTGGGTCCAGCCCCAGGGTCTCCTCGGAACTCAGGAATATCATGCTCGCCAAAGTGGGCGGTAGGGGAAGGTGAAGGTGGAGCGTCGGGAAGATGGAACTGAAGGTGCACCCCCCCCCCCACAAATTCAGGGTCAGGTGGGAATGACCAATCTGTCGAAAGCTCAATAGTAACGCGATCAGGGTTCAACAGAATGGTATAAGGTGCAGGGGGATGGCCATAGTGAAAAGCAAATCGACCGCCACCGAGCGGCTTGATCATGTGAGTGTGCCTCAGGATATCGATGTTAAGATGGGTAGATCCTGGGGCACGGATCAAATCGGCAGGACTCTCGATGTTGAAGGGTGGATGCTGGGCAATGAGTGTGATGAGGCCACCGTAGCAATATTTTCCCTTATTCCCGCTGCTAATATCAACTAGTTTTTGAATTAGCCACGAGGCGGCATTGATGCGAACGCGCGGTGCCTCAAAAGTAATCCCGTCAACACTGGGAATGAAAGGAAAAGTCATCGCCCATAAAATGAAAAGATCTGGGATGGTCACGGTGCCGAACTCATCCCGTGGAAAGAAAGTGCTTGAAATAATGCGATGGGCGAGGCGAAAGACCAGGTGAATAATCGAAGAGGCCTTGGCCTTGGCCCTAGGATAATGATCGTGCAAAGTGAGACGATTCCAAAAGAAGTCGACGTCAAAGTCGGCATGCAATTCATTGGCAAGGGAGCTGCCTTCAAGATTAGGGAACCCGAAGATATCATTGATAGTGGTCAAAGGAGCACGAAAATTTCGGTTCTGAAGGCGAAAAATGATATTTGACCCCGGCTCGATTTTGATCGTGGAAAGGAATTCTAGTGTGAGCACGGGGTAGGATTGAGCATAGGCGTGGAGGAAACCAGGCCATCCCAAGTTCACGAACAAGGATTCGACTTCGAAAAAAACTACGAGAGAGAATAAGGTTTGGTCGTGTGCGAACTTGGTGGCGAGGTGAGGACGTTGGTCGAGGCGAGAGAAAAAATCTTTGTGGGCTTGGCTCATATAGTGAATAACCTGTGGTCCAAGTAGTGGGTCTCTCGCTGGTATGGTAGGTGGGGTTGGTGGTTGGGTAGGCGGTGGTTGAGGAGCGCGTCCACGTGTAGGATGTGTGGCTCGTTGTCTCTTGCGAGATGGCTCCTCATGGTGGGCTCCGAAAAGGTGCTCTCTCTCAAGCGCAAAAGTCCGTACAAGTAATATAATCTGGGAGTCCAGATGTCGAATCCTCAGGAGGAAATCTGTTGCAACCACAATTCAAATCAAATAGAAAGCCAACACCGAGAAAATAACCACTTTAATAATGAGGGTGATGTGAATGGAATTGATCGTGGTGAACAATGTGAACGAAGAAAAGTGTGTATGAAAGTACCAACGAAAAGTTTGCACATGGTATGGATTCGTTAGGATCAATAATTCGTATTAATTTGGTTGACAAGTATAACGCAATGACTTCTCCTTTTGGGAGCAATTTACCGGAAAATACCCAATCTAACTCAATGAATTCTCCTTTTGGGAGCAATTCATCGGAAGATACCCTTTTGGGGGTTCAAGCACAATATTCAATAAGATCGTCGCTAATGTTATAATACGATATGAAACACTCTTTTGGAGAGATCAAAACTACGATATGAAACTCCATTTTGGGGAGATCAAAACTCACCCTTTTGGGGCGATCATCAACTCAATCACTTCTTTTGGAAGATGAAAAAGACGATTTACGAACAAAGATTACAACTTTAACGACGTTTAACGATTTAGCACAAGGAATACAACCAAATAAACACACATCATATCCCCTAACTACGCCATACCATGCACAATAACAATTTAGCTACTCATGGTGCAAGAATAAACAACGTTCATAGCAAAATACATCAATTTAATAGCCAAATACAATAGAGAAGCATTAAATACGGGGTAGAAGTTTAGAAATATATCACCAAATATCCTTGATAAGACGCCAAAACTCTCTGGAAATAAGAAAATAGCCTCTGGAATTTTACAGAATTTTGTGGTGGCGAAATACGGCTCCTAGAGCCTCCAATACGCTCAAAATACGCCCAAAATCTGCTTGAATACGCTAAAAAAACCCTAGAATACGCTTATATAATAAGATTGCGGGTTTATTGTGCTTCGCGGGTCGAAACCAGCACCCAAATTCACTTAAAACCAAACCCAATAGCCGCTGGAAGATCTCGGCCATCCATCGCAAACCGGCGCATTTTCTAGCCGTCCATCAAATGCGGGATCTAACGTCGTGCCACCACGTGTGCACCAATATTAGTGCAAAGCCCGCTAAGCTTTCGAATCCGCTTCGATTTGAGTTGGGGGCTTTGTGGACCATCGGATCGTGATCCAAGCGTTGTGGAGAGGCCACGTTGCGCGAATCTCTGCTGCTGCTTCGGGTTCGAGCGGGAGAGCCGTGCACCGTTCGATCGTGATTCGACGGAGCGGATTTGGCCACGTCGCCCGCTGAATTCAGCCCGCTCCGCTCGCATTTGGGTTGATCTCGGCCGTTAGATTTGCGATCGACGGTCGGATCTCGCCCGCTGCCTTCGAATGCTGTTGGCCAATCGTGGTCGTTCGATGAGCGATCGACGGTCACGTTAAATCCCGCTAACTCTTATACGCGTACGCTCTACATTCGCTTGCAGCCGTTGGATTCGGTGGGAAGCAACGAATAGCTGACACGTGTCACCCTCCGATTGGGCCGCGACCGTATTTTCGTATTTGCTGCGTATTTTCCCAATTAAATGGTATTCTGCATTCAAAAATTCACAGTAATTAGCACAGATCTCAGAAAAATACAAATAAATAGTCGTTGGAATCGTGAGATAGAGACCAAGCTAGGAAAAATATAAAAAGTGCAGAAATATTCCATTAATTGCTGTTTTGTACTCAAATAAGGTGTTTTCTCTAATAAATGATATTGTACAAAATACGAACATATTAGGGAACAATTTAGCATCATATGAACACAAAATAGGGCTAAATGGGGGGTTAAATATGTAATATTGAACCCAAATCACACCCCCCAACTAGCGATTTGCTAGTCTCTAGCAAAAAGAGCGATAAATATGGATGAGTAATAAAGCAATAAGTTCTTTCAAATTGCTCATGGCATGGCTCAATAATACGCATTCCAACATGATCTTGACCATCAATATACACATTCATGAACAAAATCAATCACATGATAATTTCTCTAATTTAGTATGAATAAATAACATACAAGCATCGTTTTGCACAAGCGAAAGTATAACACATCGTTTTTCTCTAATTTTCTTGTTTCCAAGGGCGTGGCCTATCAAAAAATCATTCAAATCATGGGTATTGAAGTTGCTTAGTATATTCACCATTCTTTTCTTTTATTAGTTCGGCGTAATGCGCATCAAGCAACATTCGCATAAAAAAGTATAACTTGGATCGCTCCATCAAATGAGTGAGGTTCCGGTCAATGGCTCCCAAATCAGACGATAATAGGGCATTAGGTCAAGAAGGACCCCTCGGACTGTACTACTCGAGCCAACCAAGTTATTTATTAGTGACATACTTATTCATTCATTTTTTCTTCATTCAAAATTTTTTCTTTTCTTTTCTTTCTTCCTCTTTTTCTCTTTTTCTTTGTAAGCAACTCAACACCCATTCTTTGAATATAAACTTTGATAACCAAGGCCAAATTCCTCTTCACCTAGAAGACTATTCTTTTAAATCGTGTATACTTAAGCTTTTTCTTCACATTAGCGTGCATGAAATAAATTCAAACTATTTCGAGATATTAATCATGGAAATTGAAAATTTTCATGAATAGCATATTAACGGTAATTCCATGAAGGAAAAATAATTAACTCAAGCCACAAAAAATTTTTAGAACACAATTAATGTATAAATCATCCGTATTTTTTGGCATATGAAGGAGTTTTAAAAGATGAGATTTGGTGATTTATTCTTTAAAAAAATCCTAAGGTCTCATACACACCCCCCAACTAAAGATGGACATTGTCCTCAATGTCGGAAGAGGTACGAGTTTATTCAAGCAAGCAACCTAGAAAGCATATAAAAACTACACTACTGGAAAGAACACACTGTGATCAAATGGCGGATCCCGAATCTTTAATTATGGAGGAAGTTGTTCAATTTGCTCCTTGCGCTCCTCGGCGAGTAATCTTCCTCCAACGACTAAACTGGATCCCAGCAACGTAACTCCCAGCATCTCTATAAGATGTTCACCTGTAACCTGCAAGAGATGAGTTACGTCAATCCATTTCAGTCTAAGATTTTTCTCAATAAAATTATTCCAAACGTAGTCATCAAAATAAGTGAAAGAAATTAAAGCAAGTTAACGACTACTCCCTGAAAGATATGCACTACTCTCAGTATGATGCTCGATCAATGGGGAGATGGGTAAATGATTTTGGAACA
This sequence comes from Scilla litardierei, assembly GCA_030789695.1. NCBI lineage: Eukaryota > Viridiplantae > Streptophyta > Magnoliopsida > Asparagales > Asparagaceae > Scilla > Scilla litardierei. The sequence goes on along the minus strand of CM061142.1, from coordinate 774,334,252 downwards.
AAACTGGAGGAGGGCATGGTTCTGACTCCATGGCAATAATCTCAAAACCCTTGTCCCTAGATGTCTCCTCCTCTCGTTCATCCAAAGTTGCTAGCTCGTCCTCTCTTTTGCACACACTTTCTGCCATGTAGATATTTTCATTTGTGTCCTCAACGTGACATGGCTTGCTCGATTTTTCTGCAACAGAAGATAAACTCGTATTAGGTTCTTGAAGTTGAATTTCAAAAGAATTATTTTCTTTTAAGCAAGTGGCAATCAAATTAAGATTTTTAATAGATTTTTGAATTTGCCGACTCTGAGCAAGGAAATTCTCTTGGAATTGATGGGATGTGGCCTCCTGTGTCTGAATAATCAGGTAAGCTTCCTCTTTCAAGGATTGCAAAGGTACGTCTACGCTTTGCTCTTCTTGATCGAGGCACGAAGGCTCCGTTGAATCGCACTCTGGAGTCTCTTCCATGGTTTCTTCATTTTCTTACAGAGACTCCATGTATTCCCACGCCTCTGTCGGCGTCATGCCTCCCAATAATTCCTGCAGCTGTGGTCGTAGTCCATCTAGGAAGGACGCCATAAGCTCTTCATTTGTGTACCCATGCTGCGGATAGCTCGATACTATGTTTGTGAACCTCCTCCAAGCCTGAAAGAAAGTTTCACAGTCAGTTTAATTAAAATTAACGATCTTGAGCTTCTCCATCCTATGTTTGTGTGCATTAACATATCTTGCATCATACAGATTGTTTGTGCAATAGAAATTCATATACTCCATTTTTAAAAAGAAAAACAAAAGTTTATGTACAATAAAATCAAACAAAAATTTATATACAGTAAAGTGGAAAGATCTCACCGAAGGTCCTCTAAATGAAATAAACCGTAGTCACAAACCATTCCTCCCCGGCAACGGCGCCAAAAACTTGGTGGGCTCCGAAAAGGTGCTCTCTCTCAAACGCAAGAGTCCGTACAAGTAATATAATCTGGGAGTCCAGATGTCGAATCCTCAGGAGGAAATCTGTTGCAACCACAATTCAAATCAAATAGAAAGCCAACAACGAGAAAATAACCACTTTAATAATGAGGGTGATGTGAATGGAATTGATCGTGGTGAACAATGTGAACGAAGAAAAGTGTGTATGAAAGTATCAACGAAAAGTTTGCACATGGTATGGGTTCGTTAGGATCAATAATTCGTATTAATTTGGTTGACAAGTATAACGCAATGAATTCTCCTTTTGGGAGCAATTTACCGGAAAATACCCAATCTAACTCAATGAATTCTCCTTTTGGGAGCAATTCATCGGAAGATACCCTTTTGGGGGTTCAAGCACAATATTCAATAAGATCGTCGCTAAAGTTATAATACGATATGAAACACTCTTTTGGAGAGATCAAAACTACGATATGAAACTCCCTTTTGGGGAGATCATCAACTCAATCACTTCTTTTGGAAGATGAAAAAGACGATTTACGAACAAAGATTACAACTTTAACGACGTTTAACGATTTAGCACAAGGAATACAACCAAATAAACACGCATCATATCCCCTAACTACGCCATACCATGCACAATAACAATTTAGCTACTCATGGTGCAAGAATAAACAACGTTCATAGTAAAATACATCAATTTAATAGCCAAATACAATAGAGAAGCATTAAATACGGGGTAGAAGTTTAGAAATATATCACCAAATATCCTTGAAAAGATACCAAAACTCTCTGGAAATAAGAAAATAGCCTCTGGAATTTTACAGAATTTTGTGGTGGCGAAATACGGCTCATAGAGCCTCCAATACGCTCAAAATACGCCCAAAATCTGCTTGAATACGCTCAGAAACCCTAGAATACGCTTATATAATAAGATTGCGGGTTTATTGTGCTTCGCGGGTCGAAACCAGCACCCAAATTCACTTAAAACCAAACCCAATAGCCGCTGGAAGATCTCGGCCATCCATCGCAAACCGGCGTATTTTCTAGTCGTCCATCAAATGCGGGATCTAACGTCGTGCCACCACATGTGCGCCAATATTAGTGCGAAGCCCGCTAAGCTTTTGAATCCGCTTCGATTTGAGTTGGGGGTGTTGTGGGCCATAGGATCGTGATCCAAGCGTTGTGGAGAGGCCACGTCGCGCGAATCTCTGCTGCTGCTTCGGGTTCGAGCGGGAGAGCCGTGCACCGTTCGATCGTGATTCGACGGAGCGGATTTGGCCACGTCGCCCGCTGAATTCAGCCCACTCCGCTCGCGTTTGGGTTGATCTCGGCCGTTAGATTTGCGATCGACGGTCGGATCTCGCCCGCTGCCTTCGAATGCTGTTGGCCAATCGTGGTCGTTCGATGAGCGATCGACGGTCACGTTAAATCCCGCTAACTCTTATACGCGTACGCTCTACATTCGCTTGCAGCCGTTGGATTCAGTGGGAAGCAACGAATAGCTGCCACGTGTCACCCTCCGATTGGGCCGCGACCGTATTTTCATATTTGCTGCGTATTTTCCCAATTAAATGGTATTCTGCATTAAAAAATTCACAGTAATTAGCACAGATCTCAGAAAAATACAAATAAATAGTCGTTGGAATCGTGAGATAGAGACCAAGCTAGGAAAAATATAAAAAGTGCAGAAATATTCCATTAATTGCTGTTTTGTGCTCAAATAAGGTGTTTTCTCTAATAAATGATATTGTACAAAATACGAACATATTATGGAACAATTTAGCATCATATGAACACAAAATATGGCTAAATGGGGGGTTAAATATGTAATATTGAACCCGAATCACCTCACCACCATGGGTGCTTACCCTTATCTTTGTCCTTAGCCATGATATTGTGGCGATCAGATATGATATGCAAGATGATAGATTAGTGCACACAATGAATGACAAAGCGACAAAATGAGATTCCTGGGCAATATAATAACTATGATTCGGAACGAGTTTGCCCAGTAATCGATGTGGCTCATAGCTCCAAAAGCTCCCACAATGCGAGAGTGAGTGATCCGGAGAGCCGCCGCACACTAATCCGAAGAAAATAAAGTTTTTGAAAATTGGGGGAAAGTAGGTTAGGGCTAGGGTTTAGCGGGATTTGCGGCTCGAATGGAGTTAATGGAGGAGCTTTGATGGTGGGGAATTAGTGGGGGAAGTGGAGGATGATGATTAGTAACAGTAGGGAGCGATGGAGAAGATCGTGTGCAGAGAAATCCAACCGAACTGCTCGAAATAGGGTTTTGGGAGTCGGGTGAAATGGCGGTCGGGTGGGGGGGTTATATAGGCTTTTGATGACCCGATCGGGTGTTAATCCACCCGATCGGTTGGATCAATTTTCAAAAAAAAATCTCTTGGATTAGCAGCTACATGTCACCCGATCGGGTGAGAACTCACCCGATCGGTTGACCGCTCTCTGAAAAACTCCCGCAGTCTCTGTTTTAATTCACCCAATCAGTCACCCGATGGACGACTTTATCACCCGTTCGGTTGATTCCTCGACTGAAGCATGGCCACTTACTGAAACAATCCACTCGATCGGATGGTATATGACCCGATTGGGTGAGGCAATTCCTGCACAAAAAGTTCAAATTCTCTAAGTTTCCCAACAAATGATCCCCACACAGCAAAATTTATACACTAAAATTAAAATACTAATCTTATTACAAACCAGCAGAAGTTTAGGACATGGGTTGCCTCCCATGAAGTGCTATTTTTTATAGTCGTTTGCTCGACTCCCGATACGATATTCAAGGTGGCTTGAATGAGTGACGCTCTACAGTTGGCGTCCTCTCAGCGGTTAGGGCAAAAGTTCCGGTTGTTGACAGCGGTGACAAGTGGATGGTCTCAATCGCTCCCCCATTGGTGATATCTGGGGCTTCTCCTTAGTGTTGGCGATGTAGGATCCTGTCAAAACAGAGTTAGGATCGATAAATAAAGTTGAGACTTACGCTTGCGTATGCGGCACGGTAGTCACGGAACTTCACCTTCGGATTCGCCACGACGGATCGAGCCTTCTCACGAACGGAGTAAGGCTACTAAATCCACAATCTAAATCTCTACTTTTAGATTAAGAACTTGGATAAATAGATAGGAAGGATTTCGGCAGAGCTTCGCTAGAATGAAATGCAAGGCAAGAATACCATGCAAAAGTGTAATGAAATGGCTAACCCTTGGGTCTTATTTATAGCCCCCAATGTAGTTATTTTAGGAGTAATTGTTCCTTTGGAACAATTTAACTGAGGTGTACCATCATACATGGCACATTATAAGCTTAAGTTGTACCATATGCATGGTACAACATAAGCTTAAGATATTCCCCCTTTATTAGCCATATGTCGCATGCACTTATGCATATATAATGCGACTTTCCCATTAATCTAGAGATCCTCTCCGCAAGGGAACAGATTCCCTTTGCACACGACTTCGTGTACGCGACGTTCGAGGTCCGTATTCCCTCGTACATCCCCTACAAGGGTGTACAAACGTCATCCATATCCAACATCTCCCACTCACACTTGAGGGGATTGTAAGAGAACGTCTTTCTCTTAGTTCTTTCATCTATCATACCGAGAAATAGATCGTGCGACCATCATGCGCGTAGAGTCTGTTGTTGTGCACTTGTTAGAGATACACAACGACCTCGAAGGTGCAAAGTTGAGTAGTTCAATGCATGCTTTACCCTAGATTATTTCTTCACATTTCTTATACTTTATATTCAACAATTGAATCCCATCTGGATCACAATTGGCTGGCCAGCTTTGAATCATTAAAGTCCAAATGCGAATATGAAATCAATCTTCCTCTTCTTGCGAACCTTCTGATCTTGACTTGATTCGCTTTTCTAACGTGCCCTGCCGAGCCGAATTATCATAGCCCATTAGCAACACGCTAAGATAGCGATCATCTCGTCAAATCTAAAGGAACCAATTGGAGTCCTTGAGGGTAAGAGTTAAGACCCATATGGCCTTTGAGTCTCACATAATAGCAAACACTATTGCTACTAACTCAGTGGTCGTAATGCATACGTGGTATGAACACGTATTACAACATCACTCCTTTCCCAGGGAGAGTATGTCTTAATGATGTTGTACGGATGAAAGATCAGACACCACAGTGCCTATCTTTTGAGTCCCCTTACTACTCGTGAAATATTCCCGGACTCTCATCCTGCATAAGACAGATAGGATTTAAAAAATCCTATGAGATCTCTTTTAAATATCCTTGTGATACAGATCTCAGATCTTTTGTAAGCATCCATATGATACAGATCTTTCATTCGACTATCTTGTTTAAGTCACGACTCTAAATCATTTGTCTAATGATTTTGACTTTAAACTAGTCTCATCTCTATCTTATCCATCTGATAAGATAAGGCGGTTGCTCATGTGAGAGAGCCAACCTTAATCTGTCTGACATACACACAATAAAATAGCTGAGACTTAAACACAAATGTATATAAAAATCATTTGTAAGAAACTTGTATGCATAACTTAAACTTTGATCTTCTATAGACATGGGAAATATTACATGATACAGCTCAGCACCTACGCATTGGATTTTTGGAGAGTTTCAAGCACATCTTGCTCCTCCAAAACATATTGGATTTTTATTGACCAAAGTTTATAATTGTCGCCGTTGAGCTTCTCACCTTTGTTAAGCTCGGCGACAATGTTCTTAGAAGCGGTAGACATATTCGAATCAAAAAACTGCAAAGAAAATGAAAACCACGATCAAAATTCTATGCATAAAGTTTCGATTCTTTAAACACTTGATAAGTTCCTTGGATAAGCTGAAATGTTACTCTAGAATCGAGAAGTTCACTATGTTCCCAACTACCATCTAGAAGTAACTTTCAAAGTACCCCTCTTACTTATCTCATGTAAAAAGAAATCAGAAATGATATCCGTATGGTACCAGCAGCGGAAAAATACTTTTGAAAAAACATATCTTTCAAAATAGAATAGGTGAGAGTTTGCGCAAAGAATTTTTAGCGCAACAATTGCCAAGCCACGAGACCTGTTCTACACACCCATGGGTTAGATAACCATGGCCGGATCGTGGTAGGACTTAGAATTCTAAATTGCGCTATCCCGATTAAGGACGGGACATAACCTATTTGAAAACATCTTTTTCAAAAAATTTGAAATACATTGGCTAATCTCCGTAGAGTATAGCACAATGTCATAAGTACATTGGCTAATCTCCGTAGAGTAGAGCACAATGACATGGCTAATCTCGCATGAAGTAGAGCACTACGGCTAATCTTCAAGGAGTAGAGCCCAAAAAGCGTTTTTGAAAACGTATTTTTCAAAACGTATGAAGACGTATTTTTCAAAAATATATTTCAACATAGTACCCTTATGATACTAGTGAAATATTCGGCAATCCCTGGCCATTGCCGGGTTTAAGCAGTTGCCGTGTCAAGGTCGGATCCCCCCTTTAGGAGATATTTCTGCAAGCCATCGTCACCGGCTCCCGTATGGATCCAGGCATTTCCCCCCGTATGAGAGAATTTTGGCACAGACGGCTGTCGTTTGGCCCCGTATGGGCTAGTCGGCACGTTCGTGTTCGACCAAGGCCTTTTGCCGAATTGGTCGACCAAAACACCCGAATTGGTCGACCAATACTAATGGTCTGAAACTTCTCCCGGCCAGTGCCGGCCAGGCCAGCCCTCGGCCAGGCCCTTGCCGCTGCCAGGGCCGGCCGTGGCCCTGGCAGCGGCCAGGGCCGGCTATTGGCCAAGCCCTGGCCGAGGCCAAGGCTGGCCAGGCACTGGCCTCTGCCAGGGCCGGGGGCCGGCCAGGCCCTGGCCGGGGGGCCAGGGCCCCTGCCCTGGCCTCTGCCAGGGCGACCAGGCCGGGGCCGGCCAGGCCCTGGCCGGGGGGCTAGGGCCCCTGCCCTGGCCTCCGCCAGGGCGGCCTGGCCCTGGCCGGGGGCCAGGGCCCATGCCCTGGCCTCGGCCAGGGCGGCCTGGCCCTGGCCTCGGCCAGGGCGGCCAGGCCCCTGGCCTCCGCCAGGGCGGCCAGGCCCTGGCCGGGGGCCAGGGCCCCTGGCCTCGGCCAGGGCAGCCAGGCCCCTGGCCTGAGGCCAGGGCGCTGCCCTGGCCTCCGCCAGGGCGGCCAGGCCCTGGCCGGGGGCCAGGGCCCCTGCCCTGGCCTCGGCCAGGGCTGCCAGGCCCTGGCCTGGCTGCGACCAGGGCCTTTTGGCCCTGGCCCTGGCCGGCCAGGGCCGGCCCTGGCCTGGCCTGGCCTGGCCGCGGCCAGGGATCCCTGGCCCTGGCCGTGGCCGGCCAGGGCCAGCCGGCCATGGCCCGACCATGGCTTATTAGCCTTGACCGGTCATGTCCCTTTGGCCATGGCCGGTCTCCCCCCTTCATGGGGTTGGCCGCACACCCCCACCGGAGGGGGGTGGCCGTGGTGGTGTTCGTCGTCATTGGCCGTAGCCAACCCCCTCCGCATGGGGAGGGGAAGTGCATTGCCTCCATTGCCCATTTGGCTATAGATTTCATGTACCAAAATTTATCTTCCCCGATGGAAATGACTACCACCTTCTTCTCCGGTGAAGGACCCGTTCGTCGAGGAAGTAGTTGTCCTCCAATGGCCGTGTGCCAAAAATAACCCCTTCAAAAAATTCGTAAACTACGCGCTCCACATGAAGAGAGCGCCCATTCCCTATGAATGGAGACTCAGCATCCATGAAGAGAGCGAGTTTGACGATATGAACGGTCGGTTCTTCCCGTCACGGAGAGTTCCTGCCATATCCGTAATGGTAGGAGACCCTAACGTGAAAAGAACAACCGCTGCGTTCTCTCCGTCACGAAGAATTCCTACCATATCCATAATGGTAGGATACCCATTCGTGAAAAAGACAACGACTCGTTCATAGTTTCGACGGGGCGGTGGGTTGTCCAGGGCGAACCCGTATGGCTCCGATACCAATGTAGGATCCTGTCAAAACAGAGTTAGGATCGATAAATGAAGTTGAGACTTACGCTTGCGTATGCGGCACGGTAGTCACGGAACTTCGCCTTCGGATTCGCCACGACGGATCGAGTCTTCTCACGAACGGAGTAAGGCTACTAAATCCACAATCTAAATCTCTACTTTTAGATTAAGAACTTGGATAAAGAGAGAGGAAGGATTTCGGCAGAGCTTTGCTAGAATGAAATGCAAGGCAAGAATACCATGCAAAAGTGTAATGAAATGGCTAACCCTTGGGTCTTATTTATAGCCCCCAATGTAGTTATTTTAGGAGTAATTGTTCCTTTGGAACAATTTAACTAAGGTGTACCATCATACATGGCACATTATAAGCTTAAGTTGTACCATATGCATGGTACAACATAAGCTTAAGATATTCCCCCTTTATTAGCCATATGTCGCATGCACTTATGCATATATAATGCGACTTTCCCATTAATCTAGAGATCCTCTCCGCAAGGGAACAGATTCTCTTTGCACACGACTTCGTGTACGCGACGTTCGAGGTCCGTATTCCCTCGTACATCCCCTACAAGGGTGTACAAACGTCATCCATATCCAACAGGCGACACACGCCACTCTTTTCAAGACTCGCTCTTTGTCGACGATGAGCACCAAAGGCTCATTGTCCTTGCTCTTCATCTGAGCATTCATTTCAAATCCAAGGGGAGTCGATTGGGAGACACACTTTGGCTCATAAATTTCTACTTCGTCTATGTCACGCCCCGCTTCCCATTAAGCTTGGGAGCGAGAACGCGCACAGGTCCGCATATGCAAGTCAAGAGGAGGTACTTTTGCTTTTCTTTCCTTCTTGACTTAACACAATAAGCGTCTGTGTGAAAAACCACAGGTTCTTGCTTGCATTACTCAAAAATAACACAGATAAATAAAACATTATTACAATCTCAAACATCTCAACGGAATTACAACAAATGGAGAAAAGGAGAGTGTGTCTTATGACCCGTACAACAATGAAAAGAAGTGCAATGAAAGTTCACTAGTTCAACAAGTCTTGGTCCACTAGTTTAGCTATCTCAATTACTCCTCTTGGTGCTATAGCTCGGGATCTGACATACATCCAAAAACATGAATGTATGTCAGCAAGGGTCTGCAAGTAGAGGTTAGAACCCAAGGCAATGTATACAAAATTATACCGAATTTAAGAGGCATCATTGAATTAAACGAGATAATGACAACAAGTTTAAACATGCTAATTTGAAATGAAATAGAGTAAAATACTCCTAGCATACAGTTCTAAGCAGTTTAACAAGTAAAGTGAGCAGTTATAACATGGCAGTTATAACGAATTAAAAGTAAGCACTATAAACATGGCAATCATGATGTGCGAGCAAATGAACACGATTATTACAATTATAATGCAATGCTTTCTGTCATGCTTAGGGTTCATGCCCTTAGGTCATGATGAGTGAGTTTCTTATTCACATGGGGGCTTACCGTGATTGGTGCTAACCCACCGCATGGGTGGTGCTCTTGAAGACAATACCCTTTCATACGCCTAGTAACCGCTCAACCCTAACCCCACCCCAAAAATGTGCTGGAACACGAGCCAGCCTAGTTCACGAATTACAAGTATGAATTCACGAAGAGATTACTCTTTTATTACAAGCACGAATTCATGATTTCAAGCACGAATTTGTCAACTCATATGACATCACGAAAGTCACGATTTGTGCTGGAACACGAGCCAGCCTAGTTATATTACAAGCACGAATTCACAATGTCACGCATTTGATAATCATTCCAAGACATGCAACAATTTAATAATATAATCATTTACTTTTATACAACATTTTTCATGTTTACAAGAGTGTCAAAACAGCATTCACAATAAGTTAACAAAAGGGTTGAACATGAGAGTTTAACAATTATGATACAGAAAGCTAACTTTTCTTGTTATTGTTCTAAACTAAGGTATATCAAGTTATATGTCGTTGGATCACATTTTTAGTCACGGATGTCATGGTAGTGATTTCACGCATCATGTCACATGTAGATTTTGAGTTATACAACTTTACATGCAAAAGATCAATTGAATAACTAACTTCAAAAATTCACTATAAATTGTACACTTGCTTGATTTCAGCGATTTTGGTGTCACTGGGTTCGTCTTGACAGGTACTACGTAATGGTACTTCCGGTTCTCTGTTTTGGTTAAATAAATCACCGAATTAGATTTTTCGTGAGATAAACACTATATTAAAATAATCTCTAAAACAGGTTCGTCTGATTTTATCGGGTTTTCTGGCTAGGGTGATGTCTATGTTGTGTTAAACTAACCTGATACACTTATTTTTATACTAATATTATTACCCTAACATTATTAAACAATTAATAACATGCTGAATTAAATAATACATAACGATTATCATTTGGATTTATACTAACAATTAACCTACTAATTAACTTCTAATTAAGATTTACTAAGCTAATTGTAATGTTAACATGAGGGTAAAGTTACATTAAATCTTCACCTACCTCCACCTACTACAACTCCTATTATAATACCTGTCTAATATATTTTCTTATTAACAATCTCTTTCATTTCACTCTTTCTTTATTAATACGGCTAAGGCTGTCACCTACTCTTTAACACCTTTATTCATTCCCTTCTCTTCTATTAATCTCTCTGTCTCTCTGTCTTTTCTCATTTCTTTTCTTTTTGTTATGTCTTTGTCTCTTTCTTTTTTTTTCAAAACTTGCAGCAAACAGAGAAACACAAGGGGGCATCTCACCTACACACGACGGGGAAGAAGGAGTGGGCGCCGGCGGTTTTGGGCGGTCTTCGACGGTGCAAGGGGCGGCAGACCGGTGGTCGGCAGCTGCTGGGCGGTAGCAGGCGGCTCGGCGACCTCTGGGCGGTGGCTCACGCACGAGGTGGTGCGTGGTGGACCGGGCGCTGGTGGTGGATGGGTTGCTACGGCAGGTGGCGCACGCAAGCTTCGGCGAGGGGATGGGAGGCGGAAGGAGAAGATCAGTTGTTTGAGATAGGTTGATCTGAAGTTTGTTTTCAGATCCAAGTGTTTCTGTGTTCGTTTCCAACTTTAGATCTGAAGTTCTCCTTTCTCTGATTTGAATTTCAGTTTTGGGGATTAGTTGATTTGGTGAACAAGTGCTTCTGGTTTGATTTGGGGAATGGATTTGGGTTTGCAGCTATGAAATTTCAGTTTGGGTTTGATGAAGGGTTTCAGAATTGGCTGAGTTGTGGGTTGATTTGGGTTTGCAGGTTAATGTGGGTTTGTTGTTGCGGTTGTGATGAAGGCGGGGGAATTACAGATTGGTTTAGCTGGGGAGAAGATGTCTGGCTTAATAAGATGAGCAGGGAGACACCATTTCCCATTTTTCAAACCCATATTAATTAGATTAGGATAGGTGTAAATGCTAACTTTAGACTAATGGGTTTATAGAGACGTGCCGTTTGCTTAAACGAAAATGAATGCCAACTTTGACTAATTGAGGAGAGGGATGTGATTTTATCAAACGTGTGTGTTTTCGTTTAGGTAAGGGTTAAGGTAATAACCTAATAAGTAGATTCAAATGTAATTATTAAAGTATCAAGAAGTAATTAATAAAATAATTAAAGTGGTGAAAAGATAAAGTAATTAGTAAAATAATTAAAGTGATTAACAATTGGTAATTAGCACGATAATTAAGTTAAACTATTTTAGTTAAACTTGATGGTTAATTAATGACAACACAATAAAACGAAAACAGAGACGCGCTCGCGTCGACGCGTACGGACGAAAAGTTATCTGGATGACTAAAGTAAAATACCGGTACGCACGATCGAAAACACGTCTAAAAATACAAGCCGTTACATTCTACCCACCTTAGGAAAAATTTCGTCCTCGGAATTCTTATTAACTAATGAGCAGGAAACAAGTATGGATAACGCTCTCGTATTTCTATGAGGTAATTATGACAGAAAATACTTCGAGACGGAGAAAAGAAATTGGTTAGGAAAAGACACAAGTGATGTGGTTAAGATTGAGTTTCAAAAAGAGGTTCGGATGACTAAGCACCATCGATGGCCTTATCCGTTAGTGAGTAAGTGAAAAGACTAGGGACGGCTACTAGCGATGTGCAGGGACAAGGGTGAGAAAATAACACACACACACACACACACACACACACACACACACACACACACACACACACACACACACACACACACACATACATATATATATACTCACAACTGCAACCCTAATGTTCTAACACCCTGGTAGTTACACCTATATCCTCAAACAAATGTTCCTAAAATAAATCATCACTTCTCGTTTCGTCACTGAATAATGTTACAGTTATAAGCATATATCCTGAACTTAAATACATGTCCAGTACTTCCCCTTTCCCTTTTTTATCTCATAATTCTTGCCTTAAACCATTAATACTTTAAACATGGCAGCTTCGAAAGGGAAAATACCAACTATCCTTAACCAATATAAATTTCCTCGCTCATTTGCTCATCAATGCTATTCAGGCAGTAACATCATCTTGGGGAAACTTTAATGTGCGATATCCTCTATACCTAAGTTCTCAAAAAAAGCTGTACATTCTCATAGGTTGTCCATCCGTAGTGCATCATCCATTGCTCATTGTATAACCTAACTTGTAGTATTATAATTATGACATCCACAAATCCCAATTCTAATCTTATTCTTATATCAAGCAATTGGTATAACGATGCTTTACCAATTACTGATATATGACAATAAGTACCAATGCGTCTAGTATACATCATCATCTACCATCAACATTAATCATGTTCTCAACTCATTCTACATCGTGACAAATCAAAAGTTTAAACACCTTAATTAACAAACTATTAAATCACATCTCATCATTTCTTATCCATTCGTATTAACATATCATATCATTTCCGATGTCTCCATCACTTTACCTATATGATGAAATCTTGTTACTTCAAATATTTTACTCATTCTCATGATCACCATAGATCATACTATACCTTCATATTTACTCTTATCTGTTACTCGTCTGAATTTCAAATCTGTAACGTACTCATCTTTTTGTGTACCTTTCATAGTATGGAATTTTATTGAAGCCATTATGTATGGGTATATTCCAAATGTGAAATATAACTCTTGAACACATCATTCTATCTATCATATTGTAAACAATCAATATAATTAAACCTTACACCATCTCAAACTATTCATATCCGTAATTATAATCCCCTAATAATAATAATCATCTCTAACATCCTATCAACATAATGCATAACAAAATTCAACACTGCTGATGATAGAAATAAAGGTAGAAGAAAACATTTAAAAAGGGGTTATAACGCAAATTTAAAACTAATCTCACTAAAGTGGTAATAAGTAAATGGATGTACTAATGTGGTAACCAAGAGACAGTGTAGGACACAGAGTTATTTGATGTAACGAATCAAGTTCGCGACGAATGGGTTCAGGTGAGGCCAGGATATGGAGTTAGCTTGATCAAAAAGATGATCTCACGGGTGTAAGAAGTAAGAACAGACATGCATATACGAGCGGAAAGTAGAGTACTGGTGGCTGCTCAAGTGTGGTAAGTAAAGTGCATGTAATGCATAAAATAAAGGTGACTGTGCAAGTGCCAAAGTAACGACGGTGGTATGGCATATGGTAGCAACAATGTTTTAACCAACAGGCAAAGTGATGACAATAGTAAGACAATTAGATAGACGCAGTAACACTGAAAAGGACAAGTAATGAGCGAGCATGAGGAAAACAAACGTTGCTTGACTATCTAATAGTGTAGGCTGGCCTAATAATAAGAAGTCTAGCTTAACTCCCAAACCAGCCAGGCAGTCAGGGCTTGAAGGCACATGTCACTTCTATGACCGCATGACAAGTCCTTTGGTTGACCAACCCCCTTCCTATTCCTTTCTAGACACTGATCCAGTAGTAATTTAAGACCGCTTATTATTATACCGTTCTATCACGTTTGAGTAGTCTCGACTTAGTCTATAGAACAATAGTATCAAATCAGTAGTTGTGACAAGAGTTAGCTTGATTGGGTGGCATAGAGATGGTTATGAATGATTAAATGGGAGAATGATAGGTATGTGAAAAAAATGTGACAATATCCTAATAACGTATATAAGGATAGTGAGTAGGGCGGTATAAGTTAAAACAGTAGATAAGCAATAGACAACAGAGTCATGGGTGTAGAGATGTAGTGTTAGTTTCGTAAATGGAGATAGATTTTTTTTACAAAAATTTTTAAAGTATGAGCACGATGAATGCAGAACTGATAAACCGATGTAGTTGGAGTTCTATTTAGTAGTTTAAATTTGTATATGATTGGTTGTTTTGAAATCCGATGTAGTATAGTAAGAAAGAAAATGTCATACATAATCATGATTCACGTCCTTGCGGTCTAGCGGACATGGCCAGGGAAGTGACTAAGCCAGGATCACATACCCCAAGTCTAGCTAGGGTGATCCAACAAACTTAGCCAAGCACATTGACCGGATCATGGTCCATTGAAGGAAGCTTATCATTTATATGTGTGCCATCAATAAAAAGGTTTTAAAGATAAAGATCTCCATATGTAGAAAGTAAAATATGTGGGTATGGATGGTATAGATGAGAAATCATTACAATATAGTGAGTAAGAATCTTCAGCGAAGAAGACTCAAAATCAAAGAATAATTTTAAGTCAGTTGAAAAATATGAGGCCTATGTATATATATTAAAGACTTTTAAAGAAGTTTAACTGGGCGAGAAATTCCATGAAAGGGATATCGACAGTAGAATCAGTATAGTAATGTGGATAATTAAAAGGATAATGATGGCCGTCAGGAAGATCATGTGAGTCGAGAGCAACGATTAGAATAGGATGATCAAATGTGAGTACGGGTAGGAAATGACTTGTGAAAAGACTATGATGGATTCCTAAGGTCATAAAGTGGAATGAAAAATGAAGGAGATTAAATATCAAGGATATACTGATTTGGTTGACTAAGGATCAGGAAACTTAGGACTGGAATTTCTAATGAATTTGATCGGGGTAGAAGATTCTAGGGAAGGTGTTGTTGGAGAGGTAAGATTGTAATATTATCTATGCTATTTTAAAGTATTTTGCATGAGCAAAGACCTGCATGGGCCACCACTAAAACCTGTCAAGTCCCGCTTCTCATTAAGCTTGGGAGCGAGAACGCGAACGGGTCCGCGTGTGCAAGTCAAGAGGAGGTACTTTTGCTTTTCTTTCCTCCTTGACTTAACACAATAAGCGTCTGTGTGAAAAACCGCAGGTTCTTGCTTGCATTACTCAAAAATAACACAGATAAATAAAACATTATTACAATCTCAAACATCTCAACGGAATTACAACAAATGGAGAAACGGAGAGTGGGTCTTAAGACCCATACAACAATGAAAAGAAGTGCAATGAAAGTTCACTAGTTCAACAAGTCTTGGTCCACTGGTTTAGCTATCTCAATTAGTCCTCCTGGTGCTATAGCTCGGGATCTGACATACATCCAAAAACATGAATGTATGTCAGCAAGGGTCTGCAAGTAGAGGTTAGAACCCAAGGCAAGGTATACAAAATTATACTGAATTTAAGAGGCATTATTGAATTAAACGAGATAATGACAACAAGTTTAAACATGCTGATTTAAAATGAAATAGAGTAAAATACTCCTAGCATGCAGTTCTAAGCAGTTTAACAAGTAAAGTGAGCAGTTATAACATGGCAGTTATAACGAATTAAAAGTAAGCACTATAAACATGGCAATCATGATGTGCGAGCAAGTGAACACGATTATTACAATTACAATGCAATGCTTTCTGTTATGCTTAGGGTTCGTGCCTTTAGGTCGTGATGAGTGAGTTCCTTCTTCACACGGGGGCTTACTGTGATTGGTGCTAACCCATCGCATGGGTGGTGCTCTTAAAGACAGTACCCTTTCATACGCCTAGTAGCCGCTCAACCCTAACCCCACCCCAAAAATGTGCTGGAACACGAGCCAGCCTAGTTCATGAATTACAAGAACGAATTCACGAAGAGAGTACCCTTTTATTACAAGCACGAATTCACGATTTCAAGCACGAATTTGTCAACTCATATGACATCACGAAAGTCACGATTTGTGCTGGAACACGAGCCAGCCTAGTTATATTACAAGCACGAATTCACGTTGTCACACATTTGATAATCATTCCAAGACATGCAGCAATTTAATAATATAATCATTTACTTTTATACAACATTTTTCATGTTTACAAGAGTGTCGAAACAGCATTCACAATAAGTTAACAAAAGGGTTGAACATGAGAGTTTAACAATTATGATACAGAAAGCTAACTTTTCTTGTTATTGTTCTAAACTAAGGTATATCAAGTTATATGTCGTTGAATCACATTTTTAGTCACGGATGTCATGGTAGTGATTTCACGCGCCATGTCACGTGTAGATTTTGAGTTATACAACTTTACATGCAAAAGATCAATTGAGTAACTAACTTCAAAAATTCACTATAAATTGTACACTTGCCTGATTTCAGTGATTTTGGTGTCGTTGTGTTCGTCTTGACGGGTACTACGTAATGGTACTTTCGGTTCTCTATTTTGGTTAAACAAATCACCGAATTAGATTTTTCGTGAGATAAACACTATATTAAAATAATCTCTAAAACGGGTTCATCTGATTTTATTGGGTTCTCTGGCTAGGGTGATGTCTATGTTGCGTTAAACTAACCTGATACACTTATTTTTATACTAATATTATTACCCTGACATTATTAAACAATTAATAACATGCTGAATTAAATAATACTTAAGGATTATCATTTGGATTTATACTAACAATTAACCTAATAATTAACTTCTAATTGAGATTTACTAAGCTAATTGTAATTTTAACATGAGGGTAAAGTTACATTAAATCTTCACCTACCTCCACCTACTACAACTCCTATTATAACACTTATCTAATATATTTTCTTATTAACAATCTATTTCATTTCACTCTTTCTTTATTAATAAGGCTAAAGCTGTCACCTACTCTTTAACACCTTTATTCATTCACTCCTCTTCTAATAATCTCTCTGTCTCTCTGTCTTCTCTCTTTTCTTTTCTTTTCGTTCTGTCTTTATTTCTTTCTTCTTCTTTTTTTCAAAACTTGCAGCAAACAAAGAAACGCAAGGGGGCATCTCACCTACGCGCGACGGGGAAGAAGGAGTGGGCGCCGGTGGTTTTGGACGGTCTTCGGCGGCGCAAGGGGCAGCGATCCGGTGGTCGGCGGCTGCTGTTCGGTGGCGGGCAGCTCCGGTGACCTCTGGGTGGCGGCGCGCACACGGGGCGGCGCGTGGTGGTCCGGACGCTGGTGGTGGCTGGGTTGCGACGGCAGGTGGCGCGTGCAAGCTTTGGCGAGTGGTGGGGAGGAGGAAGGAGAAGATCAGTTGTTTAAGATAGGTTAATCTGAAGTTTGTTTTCAGATCCAAGTGTTTCTATGTTCGTTTCCAACTTCAGATCTGAAGTTTTCCTTTCTCTGATTTGAATTTCAGTTTTGGGGATTGGTTGATTTGGTGAGCAAGTGTTTCTGGTTTGATTTGGGGAATGGATTTGGGTTTGCAGATATGAAATTTCAGATATGAAATTTCAGTTTGGGTTTGATGAAGGGTTTCAGAATTGGCAGAGTTGTGGGTTGATTTGGGTTTGCAGGTTAATGTGGGTTTGGTGTTGCGGTTGTGATTAAGGCGGGGGATTTGCAGATTGGTTTAGCCAGGGAGAAGATGTCTGGCTTAATAAGATGAGCAGGGAGACACCATTTCCCATTTGTCAAACCCATATTAATTAGATTATGATAGGTGTAAATGCTAACTTTAGACTAATGGGTTTGTATAGACATGTCGTTTGCTTAAACGAAAATGAATGCCAACTTTGACTAATTGAGGAGAGGGATCTGATTTTATCAAACGTGTGTGTTGTCGTTTAGGTAAGGGTTAAGGTAATAACGTAACAAGTAGATTCAAATGTAATTATTAAAGTATCAAGAAGTAATTAGTAAAATAATTAAAGTGGTGAAAAGATAAAGTAATTAGTAAAATAATTAAAGTGATTAACAATTGGTAATTAGCACGATAATTAAGTTAAACTATTTTAGTTAAACTTGATGGTTAATTAATGACGACACGGTAAAACGAAAACAGAGACGAGCTCACGTCGACACGTACGGACGAAAAGTTATCTGGATGACTGAAGTAAAATACCGGTACGCACGATCGAAAACACGTCTAAAAATACAGGCCGTTACAGTCTAGCCTAGAGTGATCCTCTACATTATCCAAGCCTTCAAAAGGGTCACTAGAAAGAATTTCCAACGCTCCAGCTTCATAGACTTTCTCTTCTCCAATCTCTAGAAGATTGCAATTAGATTCCTCGAGTGGTAGCTTCATGGATAGTGCTAAGTCGAATTCCACCGTTTGATCACCGACGTTCAAAGACAACTTTCCCTTCTTCACGTCGATAAGCGCACCGGCGGTCGCCATAAAAGGTCTTCCGAGAATAATCGGAGTGTGATTATCCTCGGGCATATCCATCACTACAAAGTCCACTGGCACACGTACGCCGCGGACATTAACTGGTTGGTCGTCGACAACTCCCACGGGATATTTTACGGACCGATCTGCCAATTGTAAAGTCATCCTAGTAAGTTCTAGTTCTCCCATGTTGATTCTTCTGTAGAGTGAGAGGGGCATCAGACTTACACTTGCTCCTAAATCAACAAGTGCTCTATTGATAGAGACTCCCCTTATTGAGCATGGAATCGAAAAACTTCCCGGGTCCTTAAGCTTTGGCGGTTGGGCTTGTTGAATCAAGGCGCTACACTCCGCTGTAAGAACCACCTTTTCTTTCCTTGTTCCCTTCATCACTAGATATTTGAGAAACTTTGCGTACGAAGGAATAGTTTCAATCATTTCAAGGAACGGGATCTGAAGACTTAGATCCTTCACCATTTCAAAGAATCTGCCATATTTTTCGTCGATCTTGGCCTTGGTAAGCCTTTGCAGAAATGGGACCGTAGGCTTGATAACTCTCAAGTCTTCACCTTCATTCTTCTTCTCTTCTCAGAACCTCCCTCCGGAGTCACGGGACTTGATGTTGAAGCTCCGTTGTCGTTCATCTCCATCTTCGATTACACAATGACAATGGGCGCTTCCTTATCTTTCTCGGACTCCCGTGCCGAAATCTCTTTTCCACTCCTCAAAACAATAGCAGAAACATTCGCTTGACTAGGTGTCAAGGCTAAGTTCTGGCTCGGTGCTCTAGGATTCACCTCCGGTTGACCGGGCAATTATCTATGTGCCCTTTGGAGGTTGGCTACTTGCAACCCCAATTGGGTTACTTGGTCGGCCAAGGATTTCTACCCAAGTTGTAATTGTTGAGTGATCTTCTCCTGATTTGAAATGTATTGAGCTAGAAGATTCTCTACTAGAGAGATCACTCGTTGTTGTTGATTGTACTGTTGATGTTGATGGGACAGAGGTTTTTGTTGTTGAGGAGGAAGTTGTTGATACATTTGTTGAGGTGGAGGAGGTTGGTATTGTTGTTGTTAAGGAAGTTACTGAAATTGTTAGTAGGGTGCCTTGTAGCTAAAATTTGGATGATTCCGATTGTTGGGAGAATATCCAGGGTTAGAACTTGTTCTTGGCAGATAGGGCGCATTTCCCATAGGATTATAGAATAAGGCACTTGCTTGATCCACGGGCGCCGAAATCTCCCCAACACCGAAATCTCTGATCACTTCGGTTTCCACGGTCGATACTTGGGCTAGCTGCACCAGCTCCAACCATAAACGCTGAAATTTGAGTGGAAAGAAAATCGAATTTGCTTGATAGCTCGTCCACTTCCTTAATCCGATGCATGTCACCACCTTTTGGTGTCGCACGCTTATCACTCCACCTCTCATTGTTGGACGCCATGTTCTCCAAGATAGTTCCGGCGTCCACTTCGTTTCTCGACATGAAAGATCCACCCGCTGCGGCATCCATAGATGACTTCAAATCGTCCCTCAGTCCATTATAGAATAATTTGATGATCTACCAACGGGGGAGCTCGTGGTAAGGACACTTCCATTGCATTTCCTTGTACCTCACCCACGCTTCATGTAGCGACTCACGGCTAGCTTGGGAGAAAGAGGAGATATCACTCCTTAGCTTCATTGTCTTCCTCGGAGGAAAGAACTTGTTCAAGAATGCGTTCAAAAGCCAATCCCAAGTGGTGAATGTGTTGGGGTCCTTGCCCCTGAGCCATTGCTTCGCTTTATCTCACAGAGAGAACGAGAATAACCTTAACCGAATAGCCTCGGTTGATACGCCATTGATCGTAAATGTCTCACACTTCTCCAAGAAAGAGTCTAAGTGCTCGATGGGATTCTCCATGGGAGCTTCAGAAAATTGGTCGTGTTGGATCCAAGCCACAAGTGATGGCTTCAACTCAAAGTTTCCGGTCGTGATGGCCGGAGGTTGAATGCTGGATGTAGACCCAATAGACAGCATCGTTATTCGAGCAAGGACTTTGGAGGAGTGACGTTTCCTGCCATGGCGGCAAATTCTTCTCTTCTTCTTCTTTCTGCGTTCAAATACCTCAGGGTAGCATTGATCTCGGGATCCAAAGGAAATAAATTGTCGAGACTTCTTGAGTTCCTGAGCATGTAAAATTAAGATATACCGTGAAGCGCGTATGGTATGATACGAAAAAAAATAAAAAATAAAAAATAAAAATGTAGAATGTGAAAATGATCACAGAGTGAGGATGTGAGCTAGTCTCAAGGATAACAAGGCCCTAAGTGTAACAAGCACGTTGCCTCCCCGACAACAGCGCCATAAATCTTGACCGGCCATCCGTTTGACACGCAAATCGGGACGGGGATACTAGAATTAGAATTTATAAATCACAAGCACACGGTGTCGAAGTGGGTGTAACGACCGGTTTTTATCATTAATATTATCTGTATTTCTCTCGTATATTTTTATCTGTATCCGTAGCTTGGCGTATTCTGTCCCCGTACTCACTCCAACTTTAAATATATATTTTTCATATTAATTATTTTTATCATTATTTTGAACTACTTGGTTAAATCCTTTATAATAATTATTTTTAAAATAAAATCTTCTTATATTAATTTAAACTTTCGAAATTCAAAATTTGATTTTCAAATCTTTTTAAAAGTCAAATGAGACTTTCCTTGTTAGAGTCCATTTAATCTAATTGATGAGCCCTAATCTCCTTGATTAACCTATTAAATACAAATTCGTTTAAATGAAAATTCAAATTTCGAATTTAAACTTTTTTAAACACTTGAAAAGTTTTCTTATTAAGGCCCATTTAAGCCCATTGATTTGCTCTTATTCCCTAATTAAACCAAATTAATACTAATTCCATTATTAATTCAATTTCCTTCCAATTAAACCCTAGCCCATCCTTGGACCTAGGCCAAACTCACAAAATGAACCATAGACCTAGACCCTATCTTTCACGTGCTGCTCTCCTCAATCAAGCCTCACATCTAGCTGCTAAAATAGGAAGCTTAGAATATAGAGAACCTTGGTCTCACGTGATACAAACCCCACACTATTTTTCTTTTATAAACAAATCCAAGCCCTATAGGCTAAGCACAGCAACCCTATCTCTTATTTAAATACAAACCCTAGATTATTTTTCTCACCCTACCCTCAATACACAGCAGCCCTAGTACCCTACCTCCTTTATATTAAACCCTAGGGTATTTTATTCTAACCCTACAACATAAGCCCATCCGCCGATCTATGCTCTTCCCACGTAATCTCTGTTTCCCCTTCGTCTTCTTCATGTCATCCCCCCCGCGAGCTCCTCATCCTCCTCGCAAAGCCCAGGTGCGAGCTTCATCTCCCCATCCTCGTACGCAGCCGACCCCACACGGACAGGAGCCAAACCGCAGCCGCCCCCGACTTCTCCTCCCCCACGCGACATCCCCCGCCCAGGCCTCGCAAAATGCCGATCACCTCACGAGTGGCCTTCTTCATCATCGCTTCACCCTCCAAGGCAACTCGTAAACACCCCCCTACCATCTCCGCGAGCCTTTCATCATCTACCCTCCGGTGACCTTCGGAACACCCCCGACAGCCTCCACTATGCCTAACCCATGCTTCACCACCCAGATCCGGGCCCCCCTCATCTCCCACGTCGACGTCCATTGCCCAGCAACCCAACGCGAGGCAGCCATCGTCCACGCATGCGACGCAGCCGCACGACGTCTCCTCCTCGTCGCTACCACGCCCAGATCGTGGGAAAGCACCCCCAACGACATTCCCTCCACTGTCTCGGACCTCCACAAGAGCTGTAGCACTGCTGATGCTGTTGCTGCTCACCCTCAACTCCAGAAAATCCGCGCAAAAGCCGCATACAACCCTCTCCCTCTTTCCCGAAGCTCAACGTCGCTATTCGGCACCGTATGCGTCGCCGCTATCCATCGTTGCGTCCCGATCCTTTGCTGCACTACTGGTTAGTAGATCTACCTTTAAACAACCCATAACCCACACCGTAATGTAGATAACCTAATAAAAGCAGACCGAATAGACGTCGTAGGAGCTTTTTAACGTTGTTATGATCAAAAACAACTTAATCTGATTTTGTGTTTTATCAAACCAGCGAACCGTCATCACCATAGCGTAGTACCCATTGAGACGTTTCCGACAACACCAAGAACGCCAAAACCAGGCAAGTATGCAAATTGATATGAATTTTTGAAGTCTGAGAGTTTTTGTGTCACTTTTACTTATTGCTGTATAACGTGAAAACCACACGTGAAATGATGCATGAAAATGATGCCATGACAATCTGGACGAAATTTGTGATCCAACGGCATATCACACGAGATACTTTAATTTTAAACAATAATGAAGAAAAAATTATTTCTGTAGTTTGTTCGGTAAATCTCATGTTCAACGTTATGTTAAAATTGTTGCAAATGTCATTCAACCCACTTTTTATTGAAAATGTTGTGATAACAAATTAATATTACCAACTTTAAATTTCTACATGTCTTGAAATGTTTAACAAGTTGTGACATCGTGAAAATCGTGCGCCTCGAAGGCGGAATCGTGAATTCGTGATGTCGTGTAAGTCGACTAGGCTGGCTCGTGTTCCAGCACATAATTGGGGTGGGGTTAGGGTTGAGCGGCCACTAGTCAAATGAAAGGGTCCTCTTTTCAAGAGCACCACCCGCATGCGGTGGGTTAGCGTCAATCGCGGTAAGCCCCCGTGAGAAGAACGACTTACGCATCACGACCTAAAGGCGAGAACCCTATGATAGATGTGAACTATTGACATGAAACTTGCAACGCTAATGTGATCTCAGTAAATTGACATGCTAACGAATTCAAGCAAACCTTACCTTACTTCTTGAAACAGCTTAGAACTGAATGTTAGGAATGTCTCACTTCTGTTTTCAATTATAATTATCATGTTAATTTTTGTTGCAGTTGTCACTTTTAATTATTTAATGTCTTTTAAAATTCAAATCATTTGTCTATCTTGTTTTGGGTTGCTAACCTCTTCTTGCAGCCCTTACTAACATACATTCATGTTTGTGGATGTATGTCAGATTCTGAGCTTAAGTACCCAGAGGACCCATTCGGGACGCCTAACTTGGAGAGCCAGGAGTTCACCCGAGACGCTGAGCCTCTCCCCGTAGAGGACTAGTAGACTCGTGCAGTTGCTTCCTTTTAGTTTACTTTCAGATAGTGTTGTTATTGCTTTGTGTACGTTCTTTGTGTTGCTACTTTAGCCCTGCTATGGCTTGTTGTTTAATTTCGTGTATGGACTTAATATTTCTGGATGTGGCTTTTATCTCTTTGAAAGTTTTTTGATTGTTCTGAACGCAAATGCAAGGACCTCCTCTGTGTTTTTATCACAGACGCTTATTGGACTCGAGTTTCATCGCTCCAGTCCAAGTGGAACGCGTAACGTTCTCTCTTCCGATGTCTTTTGGGAAGCGGGGCGTTACAGGTTTTAGTGGTGGCCCATGCAGGTCCTGCAACTGTGAAATTCCGACCACGAGAACACTTTTCATTAGCCAAAACGTCCAGGATTAGTTCGTATGCGAAATTACTCGAATACCTTGACTCAGCATGATAGGAAACCCAATACCAGGATAATAGGAAGAGTTAGTTAGACGCTCGTGCTCGTTAGTTGGACGCCCTTGCCATGACTTAGTATTATCATCTCAGGAGTCACCCTATCGATTGATCATCCAGCTCTGACCTTATTAGACTTTTGAGTTCGTTAGTCGTTCGCTTAGATTTATCGAATCTAGGGCCCAACCAAACGTAGCGATCGTCGCCAAGCCAGTCGAACCTGAGACGCCTGCAATGAGTAGACTTCGAAGCGTAAGATATTGCAGATCTATAGATAAGATCTCGATCCTCAACGAACCCTTACCTCAGCTTTCCTATCGCAGTCTAGTTCGTTGAAGAACCTTAGTGCTAAACCTTAGTCAACCCAATTATTTTTCCCCCTGATTCTACTATTTTTTAATCATTACACTTCCATATTAATGATCGTAGAAAGCCATCGTAGCGTATTCACGGAGTTACTTCTTAGTCGTCCTTACGTTTCGATCGTTGAACCTATTCCTTGTCCTCGATTCACATACACTCTTCAGGTCCGCCATCTTTAACCTTGAACCTCCCCATTACAGATCAAGGGTCTTTTAAAAAGTATTTTCGATACTTCTTTTATTGAATTCTTCGCTAAGTTTAAAACCCTTTCGAAAACTTTTTTCTACACTTCAGTGGACTTGAATCCAACCTTGATTATGAAACTCTTCTGACGCGATCTTTAGATACTATCTTATAGCAATATCCTAGCATACATCTTCCGCACTTCTATTTCACATGACCTCGTATAGCTACCCTATTTTTCTCATGTAAAGAATTTCTTTTAAAAACTTTATTTCTATTTCGCTAAGCTCAAAATATCATCCCTTTTCTTCTACCATATTTCAAAACAGACATTCATACATACTTTTAAAATACTTTTCTAGGTTAAAAAGAACTTCAATGTCTTGTGTACCAGTCTTATAATCGTTGTCTTCATACTTCTTTTAAAAAAAATTTTACAAACCTATTTCCTTTTGTAAAACAAGCACTACATCACTATGACTATATTACTCTTCATCTATTATTCGACTAATCTTATTTTACGTTTTAACTTATACCGTATATTCGCAATTTTACGTAAATTGTGACAATATTATTATTTTTACACAGAATCCCTATCTTCTTATTCATAAATATTTATGTCATCCAACCAAACTAACCTCTTATCCGTGCCACATCCGAAACTGTCCACCACAATATTAATTCGTTGCATCATTCAACTCTGAATCCTACACTTGCTTAGTTATCACTTTAGAGCTTATCATTGCTTAGTGAGACCTTTAGCGTTGATTGTGGTGTTGTTGTGGTGCATGTAAATAGATAGTGGATGTGGACCCCTGTGTGCGAATCTCTATGTACCACTTATGTATAAGTGTGTTTACCCTTAATATATTAGTATGGTGTGATTGTCTATTATGTCATATATGCATGTACGGTAATTTGTGATAGGTATGTATATAGTCGAGTATAGAGTAGTAAGTGTTATATTTATACTTAGACGAGTGATTAGTTGTATCATTATAGGAATATCTGTGCGTGTTAGATTTAGTATTGGCTAGTTACTAGGAGTATATGTACCTTAGTCGTACTTGTTAATGGTTGTAATTATATGCTAGTACAGTTTTATGCAAGGTAGGGTATGATAATAGGTGTGCATATAGTTGTGTGTGCAGATTTATTATGTGATTTATATGTTAGTAGGCATGGCGTGTGCTTGTGCGTATATATGTATGTGGCTAGTTATAAGTATGGATATATATATATATATATATATATATATATATATATATATATATATATATATATATATATGGGGCAAATGTGCCTGAGAACGTGCGCAGGTAGAATTACCTGCGCACGCCCCCTCTGTTCGGGGTTTCTAAATATTTTTTTTTGAAAATTTTTTTTGCAGTAGCTAGATATACTTGTTATGAAGCTCCCCACAAAATTTCAGGTCAATCCGACGCCATTTGAGCCTCCGTTCATTGATTTCAAAAACGTTGCGCAAAACTGTCCAGAATTTGGACAGTTTTGCGCAACGTTTTTGAAATCGATGAACGGAGGCTCAAACGTTGTCGGATTGACCTGAAATTTTGTGGGGAGCTTCATAACAAGTATATCTAGCTACTGAAAAAAAAAATTCAAAAAAACAATACTTACAAACACCGAACAGAGGGGGCGTGCGCAGGTAATTCTACCTGCGCACGTTCTTAGGTACATTTTTTGCTATATATATATATATATATATATATATATATATATATATATATATATATATATATATATATGTATATGTATATGTATGTATATATGTATATGTATATGTATGTATATATGTATATGTATGTATGTATGTATGTATGTATGTATGTATGTACGTATGTACGTATGTATGTACGTATGTACGTATGTATTGTATAAATAAATGTGTTTTATGTATAGCAGGGTTATAATTTTACCCCTATGGGATGATGTATGAGCATGTGTATACAAGGAAGTATGCCTAGTCGTATGTTATGACTACGTATATATGGATGTATGTAATAGCATGCTAGCTCTATGTAGATTACCATGGTTGTGTTTACTGGTGCGTGTATATTTGTCATATATAGATACGAGATAGGCGTGTAGTAGTGTAAGTATGTATATGTATGTGAAATGAACGTATGTATAAGTATTTGAAGGTGTGTGATATATGAGTAAGTATATGCATATGGATGTATATTGTTTCATTATAATGTATGTATGACTGGGATAGAATGACCTTAGTATCTAAGTCCGCTCACCCTTACGTCGGCCTATTTAAGGAAGTCTGAGGACGGACTTGATCCTAAGGTGGGTAGATTACTATACCCTAGTGCTATGAGTAAGGCTTATATAAATCTGTGTAGGTGTAAGGTATTACGTTCATGTATATACGTATAGTGATATATATTATTACGTGTATATAGTAATATACGGTATGTAAACGTGATCGTATGATTGAAATGTTAATTGACAAAGACTGATTGTATTTTTATTTGTGGTATGTTTATGTGACATGTGATACTATATCAGTATAGATTGTGAGTGTATAAGATGTATGGCATTATCTTGTGTATTGGTAATAATGTGAGTGTGCAAGGTGATGGCACACTTACATCTAGTAAATTGATGTGGTGGTGTAGTAAAGTGTTACTATTCACCCGAGTATAATTTTGGTTGGATTGTATTTGTAGGATGATATTATATTAAACGTGTTATGTTAATATGTAACTAGTAATGTATGTACGTGTGATGTTACTGCTATTAGCATAGACGTTGATTGGTAATATCAGTAGTAATACTAGTGGTGTCGATATTAGTATTACTATTTGGTTATGGAATGATGGTTATTTATGGATGTGTATACGTTAGAAGAGGAGGTACGAGCGTTTCCCTTACGTTTTCCCGGTGCATTAGCCGATTAGATTCCGAGGACGGAATCGTTCTTAAGGTGGGTAGGATGTAACGACCGATTTTTATCATTAATATTATCTGTATTTCTCTCGTATATTTTTATCCATATTCGTAGCTTGGTGTATTCTGTCCCCGTACTCACTCCAACTTTAAATATATTTTTTTTCATATTAATTATTTTTATCATTATTTTGAACTACTTGGTTAAATCCTTTATAATAATTATTTTTAAAATAACATCTTCTTATATTAATTTAAACTTTCGAAATTCAAAATTTGATTTTCAAATCTTTTTAAAAGTCAAATGAGACTTTCCTTGTTATAGCCCATTTAATCTAATTGATGAGCCCTAATCTCCTTGATTAACCTATTAAATACAAATTCGTTTAAATGAAAATTCAAATTTCGAATTTAAACTTTTTTAAACACTTGAAAAGTTTCCTTATTAAGACCCATTTTGATTTGCTCTTATTCCCTAATTAAACAAAATTAATACTAATTCCATTATTAATTCAATTTCCTTCCAATTAAACCCTAGCCCATCCTTGGACCTAGGCCAAACTCACAAAATGAACCATAGACCTAGACCCTATCTTTCACGTGCTGCTCTCCTCAATCAAGCCTCACATCTAGCTGCTAAAATAGGAAGCTTAGAATATAGAGAACCTTGGTCTCACGTGATACAAACCCCACACTATTTTTCTTTTATAAACAAATCCAAGCCCTATAGGCTAAGCACAGCAACCCTATCTCTTATTTAAATACAAATCCTAGATTATTTTTCTCACCCTACCCTCAAAACACAGCAGCCCTAGTACCCTACCTCCTTTACATTAAACCCTAGGGTATTTTATTCTAACCCTACAACATAAGCCCAGCTGCCGACCTATGCTCTTCCCACGTAATCTCCGTTTCCCCTTCGTCTTCTTCATGTCATTCCCCCCACGAGCT
Organism: Scilla litardierei; assembly: GCA_030789695.1. Lineage (NCBI taxonomy): Eukaryota > Viridiplantae > Streptophyta > Magnoliopsida > Asparagales > Asparagaceae > Scilla > Scilla litardierei. The sequence continues at coordinate 774,305,731 of CM061142.1, read as the reverse complement.
CCTCATCCTCCCTGCAAAGCCCAGGTGCGAGCTTCATCTCCCCATCCTCGTACGCAGCCGCCCCCATGCGCACAGGAGCCAAACCACAGCCGCCCCCGACTTCTCCTCCCCCACGCAACAACCCCCGCCCAGGCCTCGCAAAACGCCGATCACCTCGCGAGCGGCCTTCTTCATCCTCACTTCACCCTCCAAGGCAACTTGCAAACACCCCCCTACCATCTCCGTGAGCCTTTCATCATCTACCCTGCGGTGACCTTCGGAACACCCCCGACAGCCTCCACCGTGCCTAACACATGCTTCACCACCCAGATACAGGCTCCCCTCATCTCCCACATCGACCTCCATTGCCCTGCAACCCGACGCGAGGCAGCCATCATCCACGCACGCAACGTAGCTGCACGACGTCTCCTCCTCGCCACTGCCACGCCCAAATCGTCGGAAAGCACCCCGACGGCGTTCCCTCCACTGTCCCGGACCTCCACAAGAGCTGTAGCACTACTACTACTGCCGCTCAACCCTAACCCCACCCTAATTTTGTGCCGGAACACGAGCCAACCTAGTCGACTCACACGCCATCACGAATTCACGATTCCGTCTTCGAGGCGCACGATTTTCATGATGTCACAACTTGTGAAACATTTCAAGACATGTAGAAATTTAAAGTTGCCAATATTAATTTGTTATTACAACATTTTCAATAAAAAGTGGGTTGAATGAAATTTGCAACAATTTTAACATAACGTTGAACATGAGATTTACCGAACAAACTACAGAAATAATTTTTTCTTCATTATTGTTTAAAATTAAAATATCTCGTGTGCTATGCCGTTGGATCACAAATTTCGTCCAGATTGTCATGGCATCAGTTTCATGCATCATTTCACGTGTGGTTTTCAAGTTATACAGCAATAAGTAAAAGTGACACAAAAACTCTCAGACTTCAAAAATTCATATCAATTTGCATACTTTCCTGTTTTTGGCGTTCTTGGTGTCGTCGGAAACATCTCAATGGGTACTACGCTACGGTGATGACGGTTCACTAATTTGATAAAACACATAATCAGATTAAGTTGTTTTTGATCATAACAACGTTAAAAAGCTCCTACGACGTCTAGTTGGTCTGCTTTTATTAGGTTCTCTACATTACGGTGTGGGTTGTGGGTTGTTTAAGGGTAGATTTACTAACCAGTAGTGTAGCAAAGGATCGGGACACAACGTTGGATAGCGGTGACGCGTACGACGCCGAATAGCAACGTTGAGCTTCGGGGAGGAGGGAGAGGGTTGTCTGCGGCTCTCGCGCGGCTGTTCTGGAGTTGAGGGTGAGCAGCAGCAGCAGCAGCAGTGCTACAGCTCTTATGGAGGTCTGGGACAGTGGAGGGAATGCCGTCAGGGTGCTTTCCAGCGATCTGGGCGTGGCAGCGACGAGGAGGAGACGTCGTGCAGCTGTGTCGCGTGCGTGGATGATGGCTGCCTCGCGTCGGGTTGTTGGGTAATGGAGGTCGACGTGGGAGATGAGGGGGGCCCGGATCTGGGTGGTGAAGCATGGGTTAGGCACTGTGGAGGCTGTCGGGGGTGTTCCGAAGGTCGCCGGAGGGTAGATGATGAAAGGCTCGCGGAGATGGTAGGGGGTGTGTTTGCGAGTTTCCTTGGAGGGTGAAGCGAGGATGAAGAAGGCCGCTCGTGAGGTGATCGGTGTTTTGTGAGGCCTAGGCGGGGGTTGTCGCATGGGAGAGGAGAAGTCGGGGCGGCTGCGGTTTGGCTCCTGTGCACGTGGGGGCGGCTGCGTACGATGATGGGGAGATGAAGCTTGCACCTGGGCTTTGCGGGGAGGATGAGGAGCTCGCGGGGGGAATGACATGAAGAAGACAAAGGGGAAATAGAGATTACGTGGGAAGAGAATAGGTCGGCGGCTGGGCTTATGTTGTATGGTTAGAATAAAATACACTAGGGTTTAATATAAAGGAGGTAGGGTACTAGGGCTACTGTGTTTTGAGTGTAGAGTGAGAAAAATAATCTAGGGGTTGTCTTTAAATAAGAGATACGGTTGTTGTGCTTAGCCTATAGGGCTTGGATTTGTTTATAAAAGAAAAATAGTGTGGGGTTTGTATCACGTGAGACCAATGTTCTCTATATTCTAAGCTTCCTATTTTAGCAGCTAGATGTGAGGCTTGATTGAGGAGAGCAGCACGTGAAAGATAGGGTCTAGGTCTATGGTTCATTTTGTGAGTTTGGCCTAGGTCCAAGGATGGGCTAGGGTTTAATTGGAAGGAAATTGAATTAATAATGGAATTAGTATTAATTTTGTTTAATTAGGGAATAAGAGCAAATCAATAGGTTTAAATGGGTCTTAATAAGGAAACTTTTCAAGTGTTTAAAAAAGTTTAAATTCGAAATTTGAATTTTTGTTTAAACCAATTTGTATTTAATAGGTTAATCAAGGAGATTAGGGCTCATCAATTAGATTAAATGGGCTCTAACAAGGAACGTCTCATTTGACTTTTAAAAAGATTTGAAAATCAAATTTTGAATTTCGAAAGTTTAAATTAATATAAGAAGATGTTATTTTAAAAATAATTATTAAAAGGATTTAACCAAGTAGTTCAAAATAATGATAAAAATAATTAATATGAAAAAAAAATATTTAAAGTTGGAGTGAGTACGGGGACAGAATACGCTAAGCTACGGATACGGATAAAAATATACGAGAGAAATACAGATAATATTAATGATAAAAACCGGTCGTTACATCCTACCCACCTTAAGAACGATTCTGTCCTCGGAATCTAATCAGCTAAGGCACTGGGAAAACGTAAGGGTAACGCTCGTACCTCCTCTTCTAACGTATATACATCCATAAATAACCATCATGCCATAACCAAATTTTAATACTAATATTGACACCACTAGTATTACTACAGATAATACCAATCAACGTCTATGCTAATAGAAATAACATCACACGTACATACATTACTAGTTACATATTAACATAACACGTTTAATATAATATCATCCTATAAATACAATCCAACCAAAATTATACTCGGGTGAATAGTAACACTTTACTACACCACCACATCAATTTACTAGCTGTAAGTGTGCCATCACCTTGCACACTCACATTATTACCAATACACAAGATAATGCCATACATCCTATACACTCACAATCTATACAAATATAGTATCACATGTCACATAAACATACCACAAATAAAAATACAATCATTCTTTGTCAATTAACATTTCAATTATACGATCACGTTTACATACCGTATATTACTATATACACGTAATAATATATATCACTATACGTATATACATGAACGTAATACCTTACACCTACAAAGATTTATATAAGCCTTACTCATAGCACTAGGGTATAGTAATCTACCCACCTTAGGATCAAGTCCGTCCTCAGACTTCCTTAAATAGGCCGACGTAAGGGTGAGCGGACTTAGATACTAAGGTCATTCTATCACAGTCATACATACATTAAAATGAAACAATATATATCCATATGCATATACTTACTCATATATCATACACCTTCAAATACTTATACATACGTTCATTTCACATACATATACATACTTACACTACTACACGCCTATCTCGTATCTATGTAGGACAAATATACACGTACCGGTAAACACAACCATGGTAATCTACATAGAGCTAGCATACTATCACATACATCCACATATACGTAGTCACAACATACGACTAGGCATACTTCCTAGTATACACATGCTCATACATCATCCCATAGGGGTAAAATTATAACCCTAATATACATAAAACACATTTATTTATACAATACATATATATATATATATTTTGAAGAATATGCTTTGCATCTTTATTGATCACAAGTAAAATTTACAAGGCTCTCATGGGTGGAAGAAGGATGTTTGTATGATGGGTAAGGCACAGGCGCCATTACCCAACCAAAACATAACACCATCTGCTACCCATAGAACCAAATTAGAAAACAAATGTACATACAATGAATCCTAGTCTACCGGGCCCCAATTTGAGGGGATAGAACTATCATCCTCCTGCTCCCAAGTCACATGCCTCAGGGCAATTTTCACATCATCCATAATGTTGTCAAATAGTAAAGTCTGCAACTGGCTAGATCCTTCAAAGATTCTTCTGTTACGCTCTCTCCAAATGTGCCATATTAATGTAGCCAGCACCGTTCTGACCAACTTACCAACATTGTTCTTAGCATGAAATTGTGAAAGAATCAAATCCCCAATTCCAGATAAAGAGGTAGGCAAGGTAGTGGTAACCCCCATTTTAAGAAAACTCCTGTAAAGGAGGTAATTAGAATAACTGCACTCAAAAAAATATGATTAAGATCTTCATGAATATTGTCTGAGCATAAGGAACAGTAAGGAGAAGTAGGAACTCCCCATTGCACGAGCTTGTCACAGTGAGAAGCTTCCCGTGAAAAGCTCGCAGTAATGTGATGGCCATCTTGGGGATGTGCCCTTGAAACCAGACGACTTTGTAATAGGGAAAAAGAGGCTTTATGACTCGAGAACCATTCCAAGCATTAAGTATAGAGGGAGCCTTAGCAGTCCAAGACCAAGAGTCAACACCGGCGGTCAAAACCACCCCCTCAATAATATGGCGCACAGGGATGAGAGAATCCCAATCCTTCCACCCCACTCCCGACCAGTAATCACTAACTTTATATCCCTCCTCCCCAGCAGGAACATCATAAGTATCACTGAGGGGCCCACTTGGGAGCCAATTATCGTACCAGAAGAGGGTAGAAGCACCATCTCTAACACTCCGTTTGGTAAGTTTTTTGGTGTACTCACGGCAATGAAGAATGAATTTCCAGGTACCAGATTGCATAGGATGCGCCTTAGCTTGAAATAATCTCGTAGTGTTCATATACTGATTCCTCATATGAGAGGCCCAGATACCTCTATGTGTAAGCATGCGCCATGTCATTCTAACTCCATAAGCAGTGTTAAGCTCAGTGAGGTCTCTAATCCCTACACCCCCTTCTTGTTTAGGGGCACAAACATCATTCCAAGCCCAAAGATGATTTTTCCCCCAAATGAATTTACGACACATGGAGGTAAGAGTATGGAGAACAGACTTTGGCAAACGAAAGGCCTGCATCCAAAAACTAACCATACCAAAGATAACCGATCTGATAAGTTCAATGCGCCCAGCTATGGATAACAATGAGGAAGACCAACCCTACATTCTACTCTTGCATTTGTCAATAAGCCGACCATACATAGAGGCATTCGGATATTTAGGTGACAAAGGAAGCCCCAGGTATGTGGAGAGGGATTGGACCCGTCGGATGCCTAATATTTCCGCAAGACAACCAGATTCTTTGGCCCCTTTACTAAAGATACCAGCACTTTTACTCCAGTTAACCTCAAGGCCAGAGAGATTTTTGAAGTTAATGAGGAGATCTCTAAGGCCCTCGAACGATTTTGCGTTAGCACGACAGAAGACCAGCAAGTCATCAGCAAAAAGAAGGTGTGATACCGCCCCAACTCTGTTCATGGGCATTATGCTGTGAGTAGAATTGGCTTTTGCCATGAGAAGAGAAAAAGCCTCCATAACGATCACAAAAAGATAAGGGGAAAGGGGGTCTCCCTGCCTCAACCCCCTATTAGATTGGAACATTCCATAGGGGAGCCATTAATCATGACAGAGAAGGAGGGGGAAGATATACACTCACAGATCCAGCTTATGAACTTGTGCGTGAACCCCATTTGATGTAACATATAGAAGACAAACTCTCTATTGACACTGTCAAAAGCCTTGCGTAAGTCCAATTTAAGACATGCACGAGCACCCATAGGATTATTGAAGTTCCTTATATGCTCATGGGCAAGGAGCGCACAATCAGCAAGGAGACTGTCCTGGAGGAAGGCCGCTTGATTAGGGGAGATGAGCTCAATGACCGCTCTATTCAAGTGATTGCAGAGAATTTTGCTTATAATTTTGTATATAACATTGCAACAAGAAATCGGTCTGTAGTCACTAAGACCAGAAGCGTTGGCGCTCTTAGGAATGAGAGTGAGGAACGTATGATTGATCTGGCGGTATATCTTCCCCGTTTTGAAAAAATTGAGCACAACAGTGGTTACATCATTTCCTATGACATCCCAAGAGGATTGGTAGAAGAACCCATTAAAACCATCAGGTCCAGGGGCTTTATCAACACCAATCTGAAAGACTGCATTTTTAACTTCCTCCCCACAAACCGGCCTCTCAACCCAATCGGAGCATTTTTTGTAAGAACCCTTTTGGTAATAAGCTGAGGGAAAACCCTCCAGTAGTCAGTCTGATTATAAAGTCCAGTATAGTACTCTGGAGCCTCAACTTTAAGTAAATCAATGGATTTATTCTGAGAGCCATCAACAAATATGAGGTGCCCAAGGTTATTATGGCTTTGTCTAGCCCTCATGGCAGTATAGAAGAAACTGGAATTACGATCTCCCAGGTGAAGCCAATCTTGCCTGCTTTTCTGTTTAAGCATGAATTCTTCAATATCAATGGCCTCAGTCAGTAGTTTAATAAGATCCCGTTCTTTACTTTGCAACTCAACACAGGATCCCAAAGCAGGATTGTTTTGAAGAACGTCAAGCTCAGACCGAATTTTACTGACATCATTTGTGCCTCTAAAGACAGCCCCAAATGTTTTGAGCTCCATTTTAAGATTCTTGAGTTTAGCAACAAGTCTAATCGTGGGCAGCCGCTGACTCTAATTTGCCACTGATCTTTCAGAACTTTCAAAAACTCAGGACTACGTTGCCAAGAATTGAAGAACTTGAAAGGCTTAGGATCAGAACCTCCAACTTGATGGGTATGGATGATGAGCATGGAATGATCGCTAGTACCCCCAATACTATATTCACAGAAAGGGGATGCAAGTGTGTTCATCCAAGCACCATTACAAAAAGAGCGGTCAAGGGTAGCCGCAATGCGTCTTTGACCAATATTACGGTTAGTCCAGCTCAGCGTATTGCCAACAGTTTTAAGTTCCAAAAGAGCACTGGTATTGATGCAATCATTAAACTCATCAACCATGTGCCCATCAACAATTCTACCCCCCACTTTATCCATGGAGTATCTGACACAATTGAAATCCCCCCTATAATCCAAGGGGTATTTTTATATTTGTTGGCAGCAACTGTGATGTCCTTCCAAAGGATTCTACGCTCTTGATATGAGTTGGACGCATAGACAATGGTAGTCTTCATGGTAAAACCCGCAATATTAATACAACTCATGGAGATGTGCTGAGGCACCATCTCATCAACCATGCACTTCCAAATATCCGGGTTATACATAATGACGATGCGTCCATTACGATGAGTGGAACGGTTATTCAAGGACAACCAATTCTTAGGAAAACACTTGAGGATTCTATGATCATTTTTGCTTGTAACTTTGGTTTCAAGAAGGCCAACAATAGCAGGGGCATACTTATGGACTCGGAATCTGAGCTCATTACGCCTAGCAACGTTATTCAGCCCTCGAGTGTTCCATATAAGCAAAGTCATTGGATATGGGTGGGATGCTCCACAACCTTATTAATCCTAGATCTTTTACGGGTGCCCTTCACCGAGGTAACTCCCCCGTTGCTCTTATTCTTTTTCTTTTCCTTACTTTTTTGTTTCAGCTCTTCCTGTTCCTGGTGCCAAGCTTCATTGATAATGGTAAAATCAACTGGCTCTTCCTCAGAATCAGTGATATCGTTTGAGCTACTAAGAAGGGAGGCTCCTAGTCGTGAAAAATTCCCCCTACTCAAGATGTTGAATGGATTGCTATCGCTCGGTGCTGTCTCGTTGGTATCGCGGGGAATGGTTTTGGTATTTGAGATGGGCGATTGAGGCTTGGCGAGCGCCAAAAGCCTTGCCGTATTCGAGACCCCCCCTTCATTAGAATTACATCTTTCCACAGTACACAGGCCGTTACTCGCCCTCTCCTTGGGGTACAAAGACATATCAGCTTCTAATCCCGAAGCGGTGTTACGATCTTCAACTCCCGCTTGTCCGAGCCCCGCTGAAGACTCCGCCTCATTAATGTGTGTGATTCCGCTACTCCCGCTCCTGCCTTTCTGCACTTGAACGGCCACAGGCACTGATTGCCCAAACACAGGGCCTGGCACCAATCCGCCCAAATCCACACCTCCGCTGCCCCCACTGCCTCCGCTTTCATCATTCACAACCTTGGTAGCTTCTCCCCTATTCCTATTACAAACAGTGCCAACGCTGGACGCAGCCAGGTTATCAACATCCTCACGAGCAGTAACATCAACTGCTTTAACATCCACGCTCTTGCCTTTCTTATCCCCACATGGATACAAGAAATCTGCTCCCTCTTCCACCCGCTGTAAACCCCCATCAGCCAGAGTGTCAACATTCCCCCCCCCTTAGAGCTTACAGTCCCCTCATTCCGACTGACAGTAGCCTGAGTTACAAACATGCTCGCCGCGGTTTCAACAATCTCCTCCGCGATTTCAACATCATCAACCTCCAGACTTACATTTGCCTGGGTAACATTCTCCCCCACGTCCTTAATCACGGCGGGGCATTGCTCACGATTGTGCCCAAAACAAATACAAGAAGAGCATCGAGGAGGTACACATTCATATTTTACCCCTACCTCGATCGAAGCTTTGTCTCCCAGCTGAACGACGATGGACTTTGGAAGAGGATCTTCGGCCTTGACTTCGACCAAACATCTTACGTACGAAAGCCTTTCAAGCCTCGCCGTTGCCCGATCCAAGCTGATTGGCACTCCGATGACGCTCGTTATAGCATTGAGTATGCTTAACGTCCAGAGGTTGGTAGGGAGATTTGGAAGTTGCACCCAGATAGGAACTGCCGTGAGCAGGTCGCGATCGAAGCCCGCCTCCTCGCTCCACTGCTGCAGCACCACGAGGCGGCCGTCGAATAGCCATGGACCGCCGTAAAGAACCATGTCTCTATCCTCCTTGGAATCAAAGCGGAAGAAGAAGAAACCGTTCTCCCTAGAAAAAATTTGGATCTCACCTTTGGTCTTCCATGAACGCAGAGCCCAGGCTTTGATCTGGCCATAGAATGGGATATCACCAACAACGTATCCCACAACCGTGTTCTCCCATCGTTCCGCCCCCTCAGCCAGCATCGCCTCTGTCAGAACAGCTATCGCAACGCCTTCTTCATCAATCTCTGGTGCGATGTAAGACATGCTCAGGGAGCTTGACAATTTCCTGCTACTAGAGCAGACCTCCGACCAGGATCTCTTCTCAGCATTGGCATTGATCTTCATCGGGAGCTTTTGCCACAGTGCTCTTCTTTCAAACACCTTACGGGCGTCCAGTTTCTTCACAGCCTTCATATCAGGATTCTCCGCATAGCCACGCTTTGATCCTTGCACAGGGGGTTTAGCATTCCTCTTAGGAACCTCTCTCCATCCTCTTGCTGATGTATCGATCTCTGTAGTTCCCATAGCATACAGCAAGGCAGCAGTTATCGGAGGCAAGAGTAAGAAAATAAGCGAGAAATAACTCGGATCTTGAGTGACTCACCGCAGATCAAGATCTTAGAATAAGATCTTGATCCTACAGCTTGAATACGCAGGATCCACCCAAGTCCGATCAGCAACCTTCAGATCACTTCGATGATTAAGACAGGAACTCCAATCGGCGAACAAGCACCGAGAGCGAGAGTTAGCGGGCACAAAAATCAAAGACACCTCAAACACAAGTAGAGTTAGCTGAGAAATCGTACCGCCGGATCGAGATCTCAGGCGAGATCCCGATCCGTCTGATGAAGAATGACTGAAGATTTGACGAAAAGAATCTTCAGATGCGAACTTCGCAAAGCCGATCTCGGATCTCGGATCTCGGATCTCGAATCTTCAGAAGCGAACACAGCAGCTCCTACCTTGAGCCTCGCTGGAAAACTTCAGCTCGGATCCCGATCGCCTGGAGGACGCCAAACGCCGTCGGAGCTTCGAGGGACACCTCGGACCAAGGATCTTCACTCAGCGGGGACTAGCTAACCGAATCGAACTCCGAACGGCCACCAAGCCGGCCGCAAGGGCGGCCGGCGACGAACGCCGCTCGAATCGCAAACGAAGAGCTTCTCTCACTAAAAAAGTGAAGAGAGATAAAGTGAAAAACATATACAATACATACATACATATATATATATATATATATATATATATATATATATATATATATATCCATACTTATAACTAGCCACATACATATATACACACAAGCATACGCCATACCTACTAACATATAAATCACATAATAAATCTGCACACAAAACTATATGCACACCTATTATCATACCCAAACTTGCATAACACTGTACTAGCATATAATTACAACCATTAACAAGTACGACTAAGTACATATACTTCTAGTAACTAGCCAGTACTAAATCTAACACGCACAGATATTCCTATAATGATACAACTAATCACTCGTCTAAGTATAAATATAACACTTACTACTCTATACTCGACTATATACATACCTATCACAAATTACCGTACATGCACATATGACACAATAGACAATCACGCCATACTAATATATTAAGGGTAAACACACTTATACATAAGTGGCACGTAGAGATTCGCACACACGGGTCCACCTCCACTATCTATTTACATGCACCACAACAACACCACAATCAACGCTAAAGGTCTCACTAAGCAATGATAAGCTCTAAAGTGATAACTAAGCAAGTTAGGATTCAGTGTTGAATGATGCAACGAATTAATATTGTGGTGGACGGTTCCGGATGTGGCACGGATAAGAGGTTAGTTTGGTTGGATGACATAAATATTTATGAATAAGAAGATAGGGATTCTGTGTAAAAATAATAATATTGTCACAACTTACGTAAAATAGCGAATATACGGTATAAGTTAAAACGTAAAATAAGATTAGTCGAATAATAGATGAAGAGTAATATAGTCATGGTGGTGTAGTGCTTGTTTTGCAAAAGGAAATAGGTTCGTAAAAAAAATTTTTAAAGAAGTATGATGACAACGATTATAAGACTGGTACACAAGATATTGAAGTTCTTTTTAACCTAGGAAAGTATTTTAAAAGTATGTATGAATGTCCGTTTTGAAATATGGTAGAAGAAAAGGGATGATATTTTGAGCTTAGCGAAATAGAAATAAAATTTTAAAAAGAAATTCTTTACATGAGAAAATTAGGGTAGCTATACGAGGTCATGTGAAATAGAAGTGCGGAAGATGTATGTTAGGATATTACTATAAGATAGTATCTAAAGATCGCGTCAGAAGAGTTTCATAATCAAGGTTGGATTCAAGTCGACTGAAGTGTAGAAAAAAGTTTTCGAAAGGGTTTTAAACTTAGCGAAGAATTCAATAAAAGAAGTATCGAAAATACTTTTTAAAAGACCCTTGATCTGTAATGGGGAGGTTCAAGGTTAAAGATGGCGGACCTGAAGAGTGTATGTGAATCGAGGACAAGGAATAGGTTCAACGATCGAAACGTAAGGACGACTAAGAAGTAACTCCGTGAATACGCTACGATGGCTTTCTACGATCATTAATATAGAAGTGTAATGATTAGAAAATAGTAGAATCAGGGGGGAAAAATAATTGGGTTGACTAAGGTTTAGCACTAAGGTTCTTCAACGAACTAGACTGCGATAGGAAAGCTGAGGTAAGGGTTCGTTGAGGATCGAGATCTTATCTATAGATCTACAAGGCGAGAACCCTATGATAGATGTGAACTATTGACATGAAACTTGCAACGCTAACATGATCTCAGTAAATTGACATGCTAACGAATTCAAGCAAACATTACCTTACTTCTTGAAACAGCTTAGAACTGAATGATAGGAATGTCTCACTTCCGTTTTCAATTATAATTATCATGTTAATTTTTGTTGCAGTTGTCGCTTTTAATTCTTTAATGTCTTTTAAAATTCATATCATTTGTATATCTTGTTTTGGGTTGCTAACCACTTCTTGCAGCCCTTGCTGACATACATTCATGTTTGTGGATGTATGTTAGATTCTGAGCTTGAGTACCCAGAGGACCCATTCATGACGCCTGACTTGGAGAGCCAGGAGTTCGCCCGAGACGCTGAGCCTCTCCCCGCAGAGGACTAGTAGACTCGTGACGTTGCTGCCTTTTAGTTTACTTTCAGACAGTGTTGTTATTGCTTTGTGTACATTCTTTTTGTTGCTACTTTAGCCCTGCTGTGGCTTGTTGTTTAATTTCATGTATGGACTTAATATTTCTGGATGTGGCTTTTATCTCTTTGAAAGTTTTCTGATTGTTCTGAACGCAAATGCAAGGACCTCCTCTGTGTTTTTATCACAGACGCTTATTGGACTCGAGCTTCACCGCTCCAGTCCAAGAAGACCACGTAATGTTCTCGCTTCCGGTGTCATTTAGGAAGCGGGACGTTACAGTGGGGCTTGGGGGTCGATCACGGGGAGGCATGTGTTGTACTTGTAAACATTCAGGAACCAGATCACCCGGTGGATGAGCTAGCCGATTCTCAGATGGTTGTCACGATTATAAACTAATGGAAAGGTGTAAAAGGTAAAAAGGTAACCTAGGACTTTGGCTTCCACCCTAATCATGGATTCTCACTATTATGGCTGAAGGATATGAATGTGACCTAATGCTAGGGTTTGGCGGTGAGACGTTGCCTCTAAAAGTTGTACCTATCATCACATGGGTCCGATATTCTAGTCGATGCCCAAGATGATACGCTAGGTCTACCCGGCTTTGGATGGTGGGCATTCCCATGTCTAACACCATCCGACTCTGGGAGCACTAAGCTCGCAACGATCGCTCCCAATATTTCATCCAAGCCTTTCCCATGTGCAAGGACTCAATGTCTACGCTAAGGGGTGAGCTATGGCTAGAGAATCAAACTACCGTTTTATTTCCTCTTGGCCCAACAGTCAAAGGCGGTCTTTTTCCCGCCGATGACAATGAAACGCCCCCGCGTAACCATCAAAATCCCTAGATCCGATCGGATCCCTAGACCTACGGCCGTTCTAGGAAGAACCCACGAAGAGGCTTCCACCAATGTCCCAGATTGAAGAACTACTCACTAAACATGGTACGAAATGTAATAAAACTAGATATAACCATAAGAATAGAAATCAAGCGATTGTTTACTGTAGCAAATGGAAGCATAAACACAATATCAAAATATAGAAACGATCAAAAAACTTACAATTCGAGTTTAATTCCCAGCAGCTAAAAATCCCTTAAAACAGCTTTAAAAATGGGGGATCACGTTTCTGGGAAAACCTACCTCTATTTATACAAGTGGGCCAGATGCCAGGGAAATTTCCACAAAAAGACAAAAACAGACACTCACCCGATCGGACGAGACTTCACCCGATCGGATGAAATGACGGAAAAGATATGTCCTCGGCTTTGATAAATCTCACCCGATCACTGAACCGATCGGGTGAGTCTTCGAATTTTTGAGCATAGGAAGCAGCAGCTACAGGTGACCCGATCGGTTGACAAGTCAACCGACTGGGTGAGCTTTGGCCTTCAAAACTGCGCTCTGTTATTCATCCACCCGATCACTGAACCGATCGGGTGGAACTGTCTCTTCTTCAGCACTGACACGGACTGCATGACCCGATCAGGTGGCTGTTCCACCCGATCGTTTGAGAACTGATACATGGTTATTCTTGACGAATGGCTCTCGGGATCTCGTGTGACACTTCCCGCTGCTGCGGTGACTCATGATGTTGGCTATATATGTCCTATGTGCTAGCAATGTCCTGTAAATGCACATAAATACAACGAAAGTAAAAACAAACTAAAAATACAAAGAAACGGATACGAAATGACGAAAAGCGACAAAAAATGACGGAGAAGACGTGCGTGAATATATAAAATATTAATGCACATCTAGTATCATATACATTTCATATAAAAACTATGTATCAGATAAGTAGTCGACTACCTAGAATATAGGAGTTGACTGTTGAGCTTTCAGAAGCTCTTAGGACTATTGGAGTTGCCAGTAGTCGACTCATGTTGTCAAGGTAGTCGACTCCCAGCCCAGTAGCCGACTCCTTGGTGTATAGGGAGTCGACTCCCTGTTTGGTGTCCTACAAGTGCACGGTGTCGATAGCTTTGTAGTTTAATATAGGTTTTCGGTCCTCGGGGAAGCAGTCGGTATGGGTCTCGGGCTATGGTTTAGAATTGTATGACTGTGTTAGTTGTGGGGTGATCCAAGATTGTTGTCATGGTTGTCTATCTTAATTACTAATAATAAAAGGGAAACTAGGATGCCAGGAGTCACCACTAGGATTCGTTGGGTGTCGATGCTAAGTCGTAATATTTAAGTTGGATTTGGTTCTTAGGGCAAGATTATCGCATCTTGAATGTGAAATCGTAGCCAACTGTCGTTGAACTACTCATCTAACTTGTCTTGTGCTTAGCCCCACTATCGTGGATGGCTGTCCAAACTCGTGGAGCTAATAAAATTTATACTGCAAGCGCACGGGGTCGGTTGTAGTGCTAACGAGTCGAACACAAGGAGGTGTTCGTTGAGCACCGATTTTTGGATCTTTGTTCGAAAGATACGCTATCGAATGGTGGTCGAGTGAAAGAATAAAAAGTACGAAGTCAAGGGATAAAATCTCTAGGGCTTAGGGTATCCCTGCCATTGAACTAGGGTTAAGGTTGGATTAATAGATGACCAATTGTTGGGTTCATTGGGACTCAGGAGAGGTCGTCTAACCTAAGGGCATTCACCTACCCCCACACTCTCGTGGTGCATGATAGGGTATTCCCTTATGTTATCTCTTGCCCCTGATCTAACGATGCAATGATAGGCCTATCCTAACCTATACCGATGCCGACTCTCACCGATACATTGGTATACATCAGGCGCATTACGCTCGACGAATGTCCTCAATCTTCTGCCTGACCACAATGGCGTTCGAGGATTCGAGCTATATTAGGAGGGCTCTAATCGGTGCATGACTCTCGCCAGTCACACCAATAATATGGATCCTCGTAGGGATCGAAACCCCGGATCGGTTCAACTCTCGCCGGCGGCCAATCCGATCGTCCATAAGGGAGGGAGTCGAATCTGCGACGATAATTGGAATCCCAATATACCCTAACTCCACAATTAAACCTGCAATTAATCAAAAGTTCATCCAACCCATGGACGTAATCCAATAGGGTTTAACCCATTGTCCTAGATAAAATCTACTCACCACCCATTGCAATAGAGATGATTTCTAACATTGGGTAAGCAATGAAAGCCATGGATTCAAGAAATAAACACAAGAGATAGCAAATAGACAACAGTAATAACAAGGGAAATTTTCTATTAAGAAAATCTAATTTATTACAATAAGAAAACTAACTAGAACAATTAAGATTGCAGAGTAAAAAAGTTGGAAAATCCTTACAAAACTCCAAAACCTCCAAAAATGGCTAAAACAGAAGATGGATTCGCTCAAGGAAGAAGACGAGCTTTTATACATTCCCAAAAAGACCAAAAAGCCCCTCAACTGCTCCCTAGCGGTGCACAGTCCCGTGCAAGAAACCTATTTGATGTGACCGCGTCGAAAACGATGTGGTCGCATCGTCCCAGTGCGTAAATCGGGGGCACGGAGGATACAGCGACACGGTCGCGTCGCTATGGATGCGGCCGCGTCGAATCAGGCTTGACGTCTGCGTCAACATCTAAACGGTCACGTGGAGAGACCCTTTGGTCCTTGGTTCTTCAGGATTACGCGACCGCGTCATTTGTAGTCACACGGGCCACGTCGATTGCATATCTTCAAATCTTCTCCTCAGTGACGTGGTCGTTTGGAGATCTTTCATGTGGCTTCATGGAGTTGGGTTTTAGAGCTTGTTAAAGCAGCCGTTTGGTGCACATCTACACGATCGCGTGGAATTATGTCCTGCTCAACTGTGTTGTAAGCATGCGGCCACGTAGAATCGACGCAGCCGTGTGTATCACACTGCTTTCTTTATGTCACGCCCCGCTTCCCATGATACTTGGGAGCGAGGACGTGAGCGGGTCCACATGGGCTGAAGCGGTGAAGCTTAAGCCGAATAAGCGTCTGTGAATAACAACCAAACGCAGATTCTTGCATGCAATCAGAACAACAGAGATAATTTAAAAATTAAGCCAACGTCCAGAAAGAAAAGTACACAAAGAAAATAAGGCCCCAAGCATGGCCAACAACAAAATCAACAAAAGTGGGTACAGACCCAATAGAAAAGTAGAAATAAAACTCTAAGCAGCAACGGGTAGATCTCGGTGACTAGTCCTCTGTGGGGACAACCTCTGGGTCGACGTATTCCTGGTCCAACGGATCAGTCTGATCAAGCAATTCGTCCTCCTGGTACTCTGTCTCGTGACCTGACATGCATTTCAAACAACATGGAATGTATGTCAGCAAGGGTCCTTGGAAAGTTATGGTTAAGAGTGGGACCCCTGGCAAGATATGCAAAAGATTATACAAGGCAGTTAAAGCAACTATAAAGATTTACACTAGCATGGCAGTTCTATTATGAATGGAAACATGGCAGTTCTAGTTTAAGCAGAAACAACATCAGTTCTATGAGTTAACATGTTTGTTTTAACATTTTCAAGTTGTTCAATTATGTGTGCAATTTCGTGACTAAGGTTCCCATCTTTAGACGGCTAGTAAGTGAATCCACCTTCAAGTGCCCCCGAAGGCGACCATTTTACTACCGACTAGTGACCGCGAACCCAACCCCACCCACGTGTACTTTTTGGACCATGAGCCAGAATCTACCAACCAGCCATCATGAGTTATATACTGGACACGAGCCAGACTAGCCAACCGGCCCACGGAATAGCTAAATATTGGCATATATGTCTATGATTTAGCCAAACCGGCTATCATGTTCTATGATTATCAAGTTGTTCACGTATTTCATGTACTTTCTGTAGGTTTTGCATTTCATGTCGTAACAAGACGTTATCATTCTACTTAAAGATGTCCACACACACGCACGCGGGTTCTAGTCTAGCAATTCACAAAAATGCATATAAGGGGTTTTAGTGTCATTGTGTCACATGGCATTTTCGTGTACAAGATATCACGTTTTAGGTCATTTAGAACTAGTTAAGTGTAAAAACGTCTAAATGAGCAACATTTGAATACATGTATTAAATTGCACACTTGCATGTTTCCAGTGACTCTGGTGTCGATGAATTCGTATGAAAGGCACGGTTGTTTTCTGCGTCATTAGATTTTCGATATCAATTTAATGAAATTAGCTTATTTAAACTTACTGTTTTATAACAGTTTTTATTCGAATTTATATACTGATTAAGCTATAAACATTAACATTTAACTTAACTAACATTTTAAAGCTAATTATTCTATTACTAACAGATCATATACTAACACGCCTATATACATTCTGTTATTACTAACTACCATGTATTTTGGAATCACACACACACACACACACACACACACACACACACACACACACACACAGAGAGAGAGAGAGAGAGAGAGAGAGGAAGATGCTATTGTGAGATGGGAAGCAAAAACTCTTAAAGTAAGCAAGCCCATCTTAGCCGTGCGATATGAACGGATGGCTCAGATCTCCCCACCACCATATGGCCCATCACATGAGGATCCGCCATCAGCAAGTCACAAGCGCCCCAGCCGTCATCCTCATCTCGCGATCAACTCAGGCCCCCACCCACCTCCCTCACGCAATCAACTCTCTCCCCTATCCATCTTCCTTTCGCGATCAACTCTCGAACTCCGAGCCAGAATCCACGGTCCTCAATCCCCTGCTTCTAACCAACTGCGCGCTCCCCACAAGCCCCAGCTCGAGGGTGATCCCAAAAACCTAGGCCCTAGATCGATCTTCTGAAGCCTCAAAACCCTAGAGATCCATCACCTAGCTGCTGCTCCCCTCGCCTTTAATCTAGAGATCAGATCTTACAAACCCTAGAACAAAGCAGATGCAGGGCCTTGCGTTCATTCTGTGTTTTAGGCATCAGGTCGAAGCTCGACATCTCAAAGCAGATCATGTCTATATTTTTTCAGAACTTTCGAGTATGCCTTCTAGTCGACTAATCGATGAACTCTAGTCGATTAATCCAAGAATTTTCAGAACTTGAAATTCTGTCCTGTTTTTGGATTTTTAAAGTTTGAAACCATTTCAAATCTCTTAGACATGCTATAATAATAGATCTTTCAACTTAAACCCAACAAGAGCTTCAATCCTATCCATTCAATCTAGATCTAATGGCCCTAATATGTTCTCTATCCAACAAAAACCCTTAAGAGCCCATTTTTCCCCAAAATTGAAAATTTCTCGTCCCCTCTCAGACCCTAGCTCTTGCAACCAAATTCCAACATTTCTTTGAGGATTCAAGCTTCAACTTCTCTAAAGATTCAAGCTTTAAGGTGTATTCTCTTGATTCCTTTGATTTCTAGTCGTTTCATTGCATATAGATCTAGATTTCAAGCATTTTAGTTAAACTAAACCTAGCTTTCATTCTCATTTCATATCATCATTTTAACTAGAATTAGTTCTAAAATAGGAATGATATCATCTAAGCATTCATCATCTAGGGTTTCCCCACCTACTTTCACAAATTTTTGAAAAGACCTGATTTGGAAGATAACTATCTTAGAACTCATAGTTGGATATATTATATGAAAGATTTGTAAAATTTTAGGACTTGTGTAATTTTGACTTTCGCCAAATTTTTTAGCAATGTCACTTGCATGACACATTCATTATGCAAAATTCTTGCAAGTGTTACCCTAGGCTAGTATACCTATTTTACACCAATATGGAGAACTGTGATAATAATGAAATCTCTAGCATAGTTAAGCATATTTTCTTTAAACTATCATCTCGGATTATAGGAGTAACTTTAGGCATCCTTGCCCAAGAATGAACTTACAAGACATATGATGGATGACAAAGACATCCTTGCTAATATGTTTGTTGGGGTCAACATTGTACGATTGGCATGGCAACTAACCAATTACTTCAGAAGAATAGGATCATTGCCAGAATCATATCCTATAACATTATTCAGAAGTTTGGCAGCTTTACATATATATCTGAAGCCCTAGCTAAATATGTTTATGCAATTCTAGGTCAGATAAATGTGAACTAGGCCTAAATCATTTATCAGAATATTGACAAGCTAGCTTCCACATCTTTGCATCATGGCTGTTTCATAACTAAAATTTTAATGCATCATAATGTCAATTTGGCAACTGAAACTGAAGTTCAACATCTGAAGATTCCATTTGAAAGAGCTGCATTATCTAGGCTGCATATCCTGCATCCATTCCATGAAGAACCCCAACCTCTAGGACAACCTCATCCCCAAATTAAACTAAAGAACCCCATACTAAAGCTTCATCATCTAGTGTTCCACTCACTCTTGATGTCCCCTTTGATCACTTCCAAGCCATTAGAGAAGATATGATGTACCAAATGGGACAAATACAACCCAAACAAGATCAACTAATTATAAGACAAGATCAACTTGAGTTCAAGCAAGATCAAATCTTGAAAGAGGTAACCGATCTTCGAGAGAGATTCTACTATCAACCTCATCAAGATTGAGTCTTGTTATGTGTAAGTGAAACTTGATGGGTTATGTTTTTCTAATGGTTATTTTAATTTTATGTGGTTGTGTGTACTTGTAATATTTATTTATGAACAATGAGTTGTTTCTGTTGGATATTGAGTCACCACATATAGTTTTAATGATGATCAAACATGTCATCTAACACATGAGTATGGAAATACAAAGTAAATCAAAGAAGCACTCAAAGGATTAGTAAGCTCGACAAGGCCAAGAAGCTATGGAGGCAAGGCAACGCACTTAAAGCATTGAATATACATTAAGGGACTTCAATGTAATATTTTATATTTGATATAATTTTACTTTCCTTATCTTAGAATGTTAAAGCCTTGTTTGAAGCTCTCACACATATAGGAATACTTTAAAATTTTTAAAATGTTTTAAAAAGATTAGAATAGTGTATCCTAGAGTTTTTGATAGAAATCTGCGTATCAAAAAAGTAGCCGACTCCTGGTTGTATAGGTGCCGACTACTGAGTAATAGGCTGCTCTAGAGACTTACTAGAATGCAAAAGTATCCAACTACCATGTTGCAGGGATCCAACTGCTGAAGCCAATAGTCGACTATCAAATTTACAATGGTCGACTACTTCCCTGCTGGCAACCAAGAACTGTAGAATTTCTTCCTATTTTTTCAGACCCTTAAAAGGGTCTTTTGGTTATGTTTTTAGACTTGAATGTTCCTCTATATATTGGGGTTTTTTAAGTTTTCAAAAGCTAAGATTTTAAAATCATTTGAAAAGAGAAAAACAAGCTTCTAAGCTCAAAAGTCTTTAAAAGAAAACCATCTCTCTTTGGCCAAGCTTTTACAAGTTTCAAGCTTCTAAGCTCAAAAGTCTTTAAAAGAAAGCCATCCCTCTTTGGCCAAGCTTTTACAAGTTTCAATCTGTACTTGGCCATTCATCTTGATCTTCCTAAAGCTTCACTTATATTATTTAGAGATCAAGATCTTCTATATATATACACTTCTACACAAGTGCTTCATTCAAAAGCTATAGGTAATTGTATTCAACAAAAGCATTGTAAGTATTCTCACTTGAGTTTGTGAAGGAAAATCATTGTTGGAGGCAAGGTGTTTGTAAAAGTCATCTTCTAGGGAGGCAATAATAAATCTTACTTAGAGGTAAGGTGTTGTATTATTATCCGAAATAGTGGATTAAGGCCTAACATAGATTTGGAGACGGGATTAGCCTTAGTGGGGTGAACGAGGATAAAATAATTATGTTTGCGATTGTGATCTTTCTTGCTTGTCTCTTACTTGCTTTTACATTCTGCTACTTATATCTATCTTTGCGTGCAAAGAAATTAACATTAATTTTGATCGTAGGAAGAATTTTCTAGATAAAATTTATTATTTCATAAATATTATTCACCCCCCTCTAGTGTTCTCCTTGCCATCACAGGATCCTAGGACATGGTATCAGAGCCCCGTACATGATGGCATCAATTGACAACTAATTCTTCGAAGGCCAATCCACTGCTCGTCCACCATTCCTCACCGGATCCAACTATAGGAGTTGGAAAAATCGGATGAAGATGTACTTCGTGTCAATAGCATATGATCTTTAGAAGGTGGTGGAGAATCCCTATATAGAGCCAACACTAGAAGAAGAGAAATTGACCCAGAAGGAGAAGGACAAGATTGTACTCAATGCCAAAGCAATTTCAATACTCTATTATGTACTTGATACAACAGAGTACAACCGGATTTCCATGGCTACCTCTACACGTGAAATACAAAATATGCTATAGGTAACTCATGAAGGTAATAAGAAAGTTAAATCTTCACAATCTTCTCTGTATGCCCACATGTATGAACACTTCGAGATGGAGAAAGGTGAATCAATAATGGACATGTATACATGGTGCATCGAGATCGTCAATACACTTACCGGGCTCGGAAAGAAATACTCACAAGAAGATTATGTGCAAAAGATACTCGCTTCCTCACCATAATGGCAATCAAAAGCATCAGCTATAAAAGAAGATAATGATATCACCAAGCTCACCTTGGAAGATCTTATCGGCAACCTCATGGCATATGAACTCCAAATGCAAGAAAGGAGTGACAAGGAGCAAAACAAGAAGAAAACTTTTTCTCTCAAAGCTGCTCCAGATCTGTGGCATCTGAAGATGAAGTTGATGACCACCTTTCTCTCATAACAATGGGCTTTAGAAAAATGCTTAAATTAGGTAAACTTAAACTCAATAAGCAAAGACTATCTGACAAATCTGGTGTTTGTTATGAATGCCACAAACCATTGCATATGAAGAACGATTGCCTCTTAAGAAAGAACAAGGGAACGGGAAAAATAAAAGGCTACAAGAATCCAAAGAAGGTGGCCTTGCCCACGTGGGACCGAGAGTCAAATAATTCAAGTGATGATTCCTCATCTGAAGAAAAAGAAGAAGAAAGAAGAGAGAATTCATAACCAAAAGTGACAACAAAGTAAACCTGGACTCTGACTCTAGTGATAAGATAGTGATGATGAGGAATATAATTGGAAGGATAAGTTTCAAAAGTTGTATGCTAAATTGAAGATAACTTAAGAGAACTTTTGACTCTTAAGAAGAAGCATAAAAGTTGTGAAGCTAATTCTTCAAATCTTTAGATAGAAAAGATCAAGGAAGAAAATTTAAAATTAGTTAGAAAGAATAATGATTTAATTGAAAAGAAGAGATTACTTAGTATTGAGCATAAAGACCTAGGTGATAGGTTTAGAGACTTAGAAAAGACCATGACCACCATCAAGACAAAGCACGATGACTTTTGTAGAAATGTGGATAGGTTTAATAAGGATAAGGAAAAGCTAGATAATTTGATTAGCTCACAAAGATCTTCCACTAGCAAACTTGGTCTATGATATAATGTAACGAATCAAAAAGCTAAGATCACTCATCATCATGCTAGAGTTCATAAAACTAAAAATGGGTTTATCAAATTTTGGATACCAAAGAATGGGACCATCCAAATAAAAGATAAATACATTGATGGTTTCATGAACAATGTTCATTATAATGTTAATTATAGATTTTTTCATGATGAGAAATATAAACTCAAATATGTTAGGTTGTCCATTGATTGACTTTATCTTTATTACTAATCCCATCGATTTAAAAGCAAAGAGAGCCAAAATCTTTATTTTCATGTAATCAAATTTGATGGGAGTTGCCCCCAAAATTTCCAAGAACATGAATAATTTTAGGGGGAGATTCAAAATTATGAGCAACTTTGCAGGGGAGCCCACATATTTGTGCAAGCATATTTTTCTACGCATGGTATACATTTTTAATTACATTGTATTCATATGTGTATACACCTGGTATCATTTACTCCCATGCTAGCATATTGAGTCACAATACACTTTAGACTTTCTTGACATAGAGATATTTACATAAATGAGAAAATATTTTTAAAAAAACTTGCATATTTTTCAAAAGGGAGAGAGATAACTTTTGTTGAATGTTATATTTTAATGATAACAAAAGGGGGAGAATATTAGATGACCATACATAAATAATATGATTTGCAACACTCACACTTGATCACACTGGTATTTAGAGCATTTGGTTTGCACTAACAAGTTGTATTGTAAGAAGTGTAAGTTTTATCACATATTGATATTATTTTGCATTTATATTTGTCATCATCAAAAAGGGAGAGAATGTTGAATATTTGAGTCACCCCATATAGGTTTGATGATGAGCAAACATGTCATCTAACACATGAGTGCAGGAACACAAAGAAAATCAAAGAATCACTCAAAGGATTATTGAGCCCAACAAGGCCAATAAGCTATGGAAGCAAGGCAAGGGGCATGAAGCATGGAATATACATCAAGTGACTTCTATTTAATATTTGATATTTGATGTAATTTTATTTTCCTTGTCTTAGAATTTTAATGCCTTGTTTAAAGCTCCCATACACATAGGAACACTTTAAAATGTTTTTAAAATATTTTAAAAAGACTACAATAGTGTATCCTAGAGTTTTGATACAAATCTGCCTATCAGAATAGTAGCCGACTACTAGTTATATAGAAGTCGACCACTAAGTAAAGACTACTCTGGAGGCTTACTAGAATGCAAAAGTAGCCGAATACTATGTTGCAGGGAGTCAACTCTGAAGCTAGTAGTCAACTATCAAATGTACAGTAGTCGACTTCTGCCCTGCTGGGGTAACCTACAACGGTCGGATTTTTGTTTTTTTCTGACCATTAGAGGGGCATTTTGGTCAAGTTTTTGAACCCGAATGTTCCCCTATATATTGGGGTTTTTTATTTTTCAAAGCTACGATTTTAAGATCATTTAAAAGTGAAAAATAAGCTTTTAAGCTCAACAGTCTTTAAAAGAAAACCTCTCTCTTTGGCCAAGCTTTTACAAGTTTCAATCTTTGCTTAGCCATTCGGCTTGATCTTTGTTCACAGTGTCGCAAGCTTCAATATTTATAGCCGCAAGCGCACAGTGTAGTTGTAGCGCTATACCGATCGTCCTCTGGAAGGCAGCTATTGCTACTAATTTCTTCCTAAGTTAATAGCTACATGATTCAGTATAAGGTTGAGGATTATAAAAACTCGGGAAATGTTAATAATAGAAAGATCTAGGGCCTGAATATCACCACCATTGGACTAAGCTAGGATTGATTGGTATTAACCAATTATCGAGTTCATGAGGTTCAGGAAAGGTCGTCTAATCTTAGGGTGTTCTCTTACCCCTTATTTTCGTGGTGCATGATAAGATATCCCCTTATATTAGCATTACCCCCCACTTCCATGATCCATGATTGGACTACCTAGTCCATATCGATACCGACTTTGTCGTGCATCGATACGCGCTAGAAGCATTACGTCTGACGAATGTCTCCAATCTTTCTCCATGCCACTTCCGTGGATTAGGATTCAGATCTATGTTAAGAGGGCTCAGATCGATGCCTGACTTCCGTCAGCCGCATCGATAGTATCAATAAATGCATTCGAAACCCCTAAATTAACCCCAACGTCAATCGTGAATTAATATAATTACCCACAAATGGGGAATTCGAATTACATTGATAATAATCATCCTAACATATCCATCATCCTCCATTACTCGACAATTAATCAATATTTATCAGTCTATAGCTACATCCAATGGGGTTCAACCCATTGGCTCTAGATAACTTACTACTCACTATCCATGCAACAGAAGATGATTGATTTCATTGAAATTGCATTCATTGCAATAAAAATAACAGATATTCAATAGCAACCCAATCCACAATCACAAAGGCAATCAATAGATGGATTCATTATTCTAAGATTAAGCTAGAAAACAAAATAAACAAACGGAACAATTAAAAACTTACATAGAATAAGAATGTTTACACCTGAAATTCTCTGAAAAAGCTCTAAAAAGCCTGCCAAAAGCGTCCTCTTACTCAGAGGAACCAGAAAAGTATATATATCCTCTCAAAAATACCCCAAAAGCCTAAAAACACCTATTGACAGTGCCCACTCCGGCCCAAAAGCCTTGGTAGATGCAGCTGCATCAAGAATGACGTGGTCGTGTAGCCAGATCTGCGTAAATTGGGTTCTAATTGCTACAGGCGACGGGACCGCGTGGTTAGCCCACGCGACCGCATCGTCTGAGGGTTAACTGCCCAAAATCTGATCTAAAACGGCTGCATGGAGTAACCATTTGGCTTCTGTTCCACTTGGGATGACACGGTCGCGTGGATCTCCAATGACGCGCCCGTCTGGTTGCTATATTTTCTTCCTTTAGCTCATCACGATGCAGTTGTTTATCGTGGATGACGCGACCACATGGTTTCAGATGTGTCTTTCCTCGGCTCCTGGCCACGCAATAATTTGGCTCTGACAACGCGACTGCATGGCTTCCAATCTGGGTTTCTTTGGTGTGTCCTGGTTAACACGACCACGCGGCTTAGTCCACGCGACCGCGTGTAACACTATTGAGCTTCTTTTTCCCTGTTTTGCTCCCTAATTGCTTCTTGCTTCATTTCATCCTCATTTCTCCCACTTTTGAGCCCAAAAATCCCTGATTTCTCCTATAACAAATGAGAAATACCAAAAGCGTAAAAGGGAAACAAAAACAGGGAGAATAGCATGAAACGGAGGATGAAATGATATGAAATGCACATGAAAAGAGTGTTAAATATGTGTAAATGTGGCACACATCAAAATCCTCCCACGTTAAACTCTTCCTTGTCCTCAAGGAAGACATGAAAGGGTAGAGCTTGGAGAAATACAAGCAAGCAAGCAAATGATGACATGAAGCATGAGAAATTCATGAATTCGAGTGTATATACGTGATCGAATGGAAATTCTAAATTCAAATAAATAAGATACGCCAATTCCTCTCCATTAGTTAGGATATAATCTTAGGAAATCACTTCTAGCCCAAGTTGTTAGAAAATATGCTAAAATCACGGCTACACTCAAGTCCTAGGATATTTCCTCTAACCCGTCTCTAGGTCGAACACAAAGGAATGGAAGTTATACGATGGTCGATGGTGGGATAAGCCTAGGATAATGAGTTATTGGCCCATCGAGGAAGTGGTCCCTATGATATATCAATGTTCCTTAATTCATGGAGTTGCTATCTCATTCATGCTTTCAAATTTTCTTTCTTTTCATTTTTTTTATTTTTCAATATATATATATATATATATATATATATCTCTCTCTCTCTCTCTCTCTCTCTCTCTCTCTCTCTCTCTCTCACATACATTTGACAACCTTTTTGAATTCTAGGGCTGACTAGGACAAGATAAAAAGTGGCTGAGATTTGATTTTGGTAAATGGATGGTTGAGATTGGATTTTGTGAAAATTTTAGTGGGAAAACTTAAATTTTGTGGGGGAAAGTGTCTTGGGACCAACACTTTGAAATTAAAAGTGTCTTGGAAAAGATTGTGGAGATTAAATTTTGGGCAGAAAAGTGTCTTGGGAACCAAACCTTTGAAATTAAAAGTGTCTTGGAAAATATTGTGGAGAAACATGATCCATTAAATTAAACAAAGTTAAAAAAATTAGCGTAAAAAAATTTAGCGGAACAACAAACTAGCGTAAAAAAATTTAAATTAATACCGTCACCGAAAAATACCCTGAGGTTTGTCGTTTCGCGCTTTCGGCGCGGGTTCCGAAGGCGCCCACTAAATTTTTTACGCTAATTTGTTGTTCCGTGCCAAAGTCTCCCGCTTTGAATTTGTTTCTCCACGTCGAATGTGCTCGCACGTTGTTCTACCCCAAAGGCACCCGCGCCGAATTTGTTGCTCCGCACCGAATGCGCTCGCGCATTGTTCGGCGTCGAATTTGTTGTTCTGAGTCGAAGGCACCCGTGCCGAATTTGTTGTTCCGCCCCGAAAAACTCGCATGTTGTTCCGCACCGAAGGCGCTCGCACGTTGTTCCATGCTGAAGGTGCCTGCGTCGAATTTGTTGTTCCACACCGAAGGCGCCCGTGCCGTATTTGTTGTTCTGTACCGAAGGTGCCCGTACCGCTAAATATTTTTACGCTAATTTGTTGTTCTTTTAAATTTTGGTTGTGGAAATAATTTTTTGGGGAACAAAGTTTTTGTGGGGGAAATCTTAAATGAACCGTGCCCGCGGGCACGGGTTATGACTAATATATATATTCTCTCTTTTTGGGATTATACTTGGTTTGTGTAAGGAGCGTTGGGTCGATAACTCTCAGGTCGGACGACCTTAGGGCACCAGGACAAGAAGGACCCCTCAGACCTACTAGCTCAAACCAATATAAATCCTGATTCGAATGCACTCCCCCAAGCTAAACCTTTCGACGCGAGGTCTCGTTGCTTCCTGATGCATGGGGATCCGGCTACTCAGTGTCACTGGGAGAACGGTGCATTTATTTTTTTATATACAACACAAGCAAATATATATTTTTCGAAAGTATGGGTAGATCAGGCAATAACAATCCTCAGTACTAGGTAATACATCGATATCCAAGTCCTGAAGGGTTATAAAACATTATACTTGACTATAAATCTATCGCTCCATGATAAAGTGGACTCCTAGGGAAAATTCAACTTAGCTCGGTTTCAAGTACTTCTATCCTAGAGGCTATTAGAATAGTCATGATATGCATATTAAGTGGGATTCGGAGTTAAAATCTTATCCTAGTCAAATATCCTAAACAACATCGAGAAATTGAGTGTAAGAGTGGAAAATGAAATTCAACTCGTTATATCAAGCATATAAAATCTCGAGTTCGAAAATTTTCAAGGCGAATGCAAATATATACAAATGGATGCGAGATGATGCAAGAGATATGATGGGAATGCAAATAGTTTTGTTGTTTTTGAATTTTCAAATTTTTATGGTTTTTTGATGCATATAGTTAATAAAAGTTAAACATGATGCATGGTGAAAGAGAAAACGAGGAAAAAGATAAAGAAAAAGAAAAACAAAATATGTAAAAGGAAAATGTGGAAATGTGGATGATAAAGGAAGAAAAATAAAAAGAAAATGGGCATGGAAATGCTCCTCCCCCAAGCTAATCATGCATTGTCCTCAATGCGATAACTCGTGAGTGTGTGAGGACGAAAAATGTGAGGGTGAAGAGAATTGTAATGTCATCAAGCAGAGCCACCGTCAGGTGGTGGTAATGTGGGTGATGTGGGTGGAGGGTGTTCGTCAGAGGGTGGTTGGTATGCAGCATGTGTGGGTGATGAAGTGGCTGGAGCAACGTTAGATGGTGTGGGTGAAGGCACACGTGTGGATGGTGGAGGAGATGTTGGTGCTCCAGATGTGGGTGGTGGTGATGGTGGTGGTATGGGAATATGAGATGTGGATGTGGATGGATGTGCAAACATTGATGGCTGAGATGGGTGAGGTGGGGGTGGCATAAGGAGGAGAGTGGGTATAGCTACAGGATAGTGCCCCTGAGTGTAGTGCTAATGGTAGACGACATCGAACTATGACTGTAGAGTCGTGAAGATGGATGTGAGGTCGTCGACCGAGGACTGTAGTTCGTTTAGGTGCTAATCATGCTGGACTTGAAATCCTGAAGTGCCACCTCCACTCGTGCGAGTCTCTCATTAGTGGATAAGGGTGGAGCAGGAGGGGTGTGGCTAGTACCCTCTCCATGTGGGTGAGCTCTTGGTGAAAACTAACGATGGATGTGTGGGGTGTATGTGGTGGAGGTCTGATATGACCTAACTGTGTCACAGCAGAAGGATCAGGGATGACTAGGGTCTGAGCAGGATGAGGCTGAGTTAGGGCATGTGCATGCTAGGGCTGGGCAGCAATAGGAAGATCTGGATCTGGTGGAAATCTCCACTGCACAGCTTCAGCTGTAGGATTGCTGAAGCGGTCAGGATTAGAGAGAATGGTGTAGGGTGCGGAAAGAGGCCCGTGAAGCCAATAGAATCTCTCGTCCCGATCTCTCTAATCATGTGCATATTCGTGAGTACGGTGAGATCAAGTGAAGTGGGACCGAGGACGGGTATCCAATCATAGGGTATCTGAAAAGATACGAGAGGGAGGTTGGCAATGATAATGATAAGCCCTTCGTAGAAACTCATGGCACGAGGGTTACTAATGGTGTGGAAGAACCTATACCCTTGATAAGAGCTGGCATGAGTGAGAAGGCAAGGATAAGTGATGTCGTTATTAGAGATGTTTCGGGGTTGGGTCATCGCCTAAAGAAAGAAAAGCTCTCTACGAGAGACCTGGCATGTCTCTTCCCGATATAAGATTGTATTCGCAATGATATGAAGGGCTATGCGAAGGCATGGATGAATGATAGAGGATGCACTAGCCCTAGTGAGGGGGAATTCTGGCTGGCTAGTGAACTGCTTCCAAAAAAGCATCAGAATCATAAGATTGGGGGACTCCTCCATTGTGCCTAAATGCATCAGAAGTGATAGCCATGGGCCACTTGAAGATGTTTTTCAGAGAGCCATAGGACATGCCATATTCCTTGTTCATTAAGCGAAATGAAAAGCCATCTTTTTGGCGCTTGAGTGAACTCAAAAACTCTAGAGTGAGTCTCTTGTAGGTGGGTGCCTCACACTCTAGAAAGTCACTCCAACCTATGTTGTACAATAGGGTCTGAACACCCTCAGTGAGGCTTAAGGAATTTAGAACAAAGATGCTCGGGAATTTGGTGGCAATGATGGTCCGCTGAGAGAGGTTCATGAAAGTGCTTTGCTGATGATCATCAGCGAAGATGATACCTATGGTGTCTAATTGTGGAGGTGGAATGGCAAGTTGTGCAGGTGGTTCTGTGGATGTGGATGTAGCAGTGCGTGCTCTAACATTCCTCTCTTGTGAGGGCCCGGTAACAGTGTGTTTACCCTTGTGTAGGGGGCATCATGAGTGTAGATAGTATATATGCAATGTGATGTGTGTATGTGAAAGAGTGCAACACACAGACTCTATGCAATTTGCAAGTTCGGCGAGCAACAATATCAACTCGGGTAAAAATTGAAATATGGAGTGTACCCAAGTAGTCGAAGCTCCTAAGATGCTCCTAAGATTTGGTCGATCTCCACCAAGATAGCTACAGGCCCGCATCGTCGTGATCTTCAGCAAAAATCCCCAATTCGGCTGTTTTAGGGTTTAACCTTGGCTGTTTCGACGAAGAGGATGGTGGTGATGGAGAGTTTGAGGAGTAAGAGTGGTGTAGGGAGATGATTTCGGAGGAGGATGAGGGTTTGGTTGATCGGAGAAGAAAGAGAGATGGAGGTGAAATCGAAACATCTCAAGCAACTGAGGGGAACTTGGTCGTTTAGAGGGTTTTGGGTTTATAAAAGTAGGCGATGCGGTCGAGCAAACGGTCGCTTTGCTTGGCGAAAGACCGTGTCGTCTTGAATGACTTGGACCCAATGGATTCTTAGTCGATGTGGATGGTACAACATGGTTGCGTCGATGGCATATCAACCACATCGTCGAGGGAAATGAGTGGCCAAATATTGGATCCATGTGGTCGCGTCAATGGAATGACGTGACTGTGTCAGTCGAAAAAACATGGAGCCAAAATCCAGACAAATGGGTGGATTATACGGCCACGTCACTTGGATGAAACGATCGTGACGCGTAGACGTAACGACTGCATTGTTTAGGTTAGGATTTTGGCTTTGGAAATGTTTTGACGAAACAGCTGTTTCGTCGGGATGGAAACAACTGTGTGGATGGGATTTTGAAGTGCGAAATTTGGCCTTGGAAGGTGGATTGACGTGATCACTTCGCTTGGATGACGCACTGTGTCAGTGGGGAGATTATGGCTAAGAATTCTAGAGAAATGGCCTTGGAACACAGCCGCGTGGTCATGATGAAACGGCCGTGTGGATCTCGATATCCCAGCTTCAAAACTCCTCATTTGGCTCCAATTGACGTGGTCGAGCATGACACATCAGGCGACCGCATCGGCCAGGATTACTGCTTTGATTTTTGGCCTTCATTTGCCTTCCTCCGCGAGGCCACGTGGGATATCCCACGCAGTCGTGTTCTTCTTCCTGTATTGAAGAATGCTTGAATCAGTTGGGTTTTTGAGGCATTGATTGATTTATTCAAAATCAAACTATCCTAACTAGGAATAAAAATAAAAATGAAAACTAGAAAATTTAAGAACATGGATTGCCTCCCAAGAAGCGCTTGTTTTAAGTCTTTAGCTCGACTCCCTTTCGATTTTTCATGGCGGCTCTAGGGTGGAGAGCGTAAGGTTAACTCTCGCTCCATGCTTCTCCTTGGTGACGGTTGATGATGGAATGCATTGTTTCCTTATCTTCAGCTCCAGGGGTCAATTGGGTGTGATCTCGGGTCTCTTCTTTGACCCCTTTCTTCGATACTCCTTCCAACTTTCTCGCTAGGACGACCGTCTCCCAATCCCCTTCATGTTTAGAACTTGCATATAGAAGATTTTTTATAGGGTTTAAGAGCACGTCATCTACCTCTGTGTCCTCGATACTTCCTCTAAAAGGTCCTTGGTCGTAGTAATCATCCTACATAAATTCCTTCATGCTCTTCTAAAGGTCGAACTCGACCTTCTCCCTTCCGACATTGAGGGACAGCTTTGCTCCCTTTACGTCTATCAGCACTCCCGTGATGGCTAAGGACGGACGCCCCAAAATTTATAGGCATACGGGCATCCTCCAGCATGTCCATGATAACAAAATCAAATGGGATTATCATGTCTCTAACCTTCACCGGTATGTCCTCAAGAATCCCTATTGGATACTTAATTGATCTGTCGGCGAGCTGTAGCGTCATTCTTTTGGGCTTTGGCACTTCCATCCCTAGCCTCTCGCTTATGTCCAATGGCATCAAGCTCATGCTTGCACCCAAGTGGCATAACGCTCTTTTGAGTGTAACGTTCCCCACGGCGCAAGGGATATCGAAGATTCCCGAATCTTCAAGCTTCTTTACGCTTTTTCTTTGGAGGATTGCACTACACTCCATGGATAATACGACCTTTTCTCTTTTCCCTCTAGTCGTGATCAACTCCTTCAGAAATTTAGTGTATGACGGGATTTCTGAGATGGCGTCCAAAAACAGGATCGTGATGTGTAGTTGCTTCAACATATCAAAGAACTTCCAATATTTTTCTTCTAGCTTCGCCGTAACCAATCTCGAAGGTAATGGGACTTTAGGAACATAGACTCTTGGAGGCTCCACTAGGGTGCCTCCATCAACTTTCTTAGATTCCTTCTCATTAGGTGGCTCCACTACTGGTGATGCCACTCCGTCATTTTCCTCAAGCTTAATTTCATTGTGGGGGTCCACTTCAATCGTAGGCTCCCTCTCCTCAACAACGACATCATGGGGTCTTCAGTTTGTTTACCACTCCTCGTGGTAATGGCGTTGACGCATTCTCATGGATTTTGCTCTGTTTGCCCCGATAATTGCCCATGTTACCTATTCAGCTGTGCGTCTTGCTCTGCTAGCTGTGCAACCTGAGTTTCCACGGACTTTTGGCCCGTGACGAGCTATTGAATGGACGTCTGAAAGTAGTCGTTCTTTTGCCTCTGCATCAGAATACAGCTTTCCAGCAGTTTCTCAAGATTTGACTTGACAGGGGGAGGGGGTTGTTGTTGGTTAGGAGGTTGAAAGTTCTGTGGTGGAGGTCCATATGGTTGTTGCTCTTGCGGGAACAGTACTTGTGGCTGCAATCCCCTACTCCGATATGTGAAGTTCGGGTGGTTCTTCCACCCTTGGTTGAACGTATTTGAGTAGGGATGGTGGGCGGTCTCTGATTGTTCCCGTATAGAGCATTATCTTGCTCTATAGTCATTCCCGATGGAGGGGCGAACGTAGAAGGTCATTCTTCTCATGGGTGTCCATGCACACCACAAACTTCACAAAATGATGTCGTAGGCGGATTAGCAACACCAAGTCCTATTCTAGATAGTTGCTTCGTCAATGCATCAAATTTGGCAAATAACATGGAAACTTCATCCAGCTCATACTTACATCCTTTCTTTGAGGTAGCTCTCTCGTTACTCCACAAGTAATTGTTGGTGACCATTGATCGGTCCATATTTTACACCTTTTTCTGCATGTTTTTACGCCATTTCGATTGCTCATATTGCGAATTTCACGATTATTCGACGATATTTCGTTACTTTCCACTATTTCTCGTTTTCGTCAGATTTTAGGAAATATGGAGCAATCGGAAGCAAAAATGAGCTTAAGGGATTTGCACGTGCATCAGAGCGTCGCCCATGGCTCTATCGAGGAGCTAATGGAGCTGGATGATGCGTGGGAGAAGAAAAAGATCGACAGAATCGACGAGGATGCAAGGAAAGGAAGGAAAGATTCCAGAAACAGGCCACTCGGCCGAGTATGTAGTCCACTCGGCCGAGTGAAGCTGCGTACTCGGTCGAGTACGACTGATACAAAGACATTTGCATACCTGAGTGCCACAATGCACTTGGCCGGTGGTGAATTCCACTCGGCTAGTAGAGAACTCCACTCGCCTGAGAGAGTCAGAATTTCTAAAGAAAATCATGGCAAACTCTCTGGAATTTTGGTAGAACAGTAGAAGACCCTACTCGGCCGAGTGTAGAAGTCCACCCGCCCGAGTGAAGAATCCCACTCGGCCGAGTGACGCGGATGCCACGAGCGCCCAGATTTTCAGACAGCCTCCCACTCTTTTGAAATTTGCTATCATTACATTGGTCAAAGTATTTTTTTTCTCATATTTTTTGGATAGTAGACTTCATGACGGTTCCAACGCCGTCAAGAACGTGCCAAACGGAGGTCGGATGAAATCTGGAGATTTTCTGCAAGTTGAGACTGCAATGCTGGAATTCGCATATCAGTTTCACTCAGCCGAGTGACACTTTCACTCGGCCGAGTGAGCTTTCCACTCGGCCGAGTGACCATTTTTTGATAGAGTGCTGTTTTCTGGAGTTTTTGCAGGAATTCTCACTCGGCCGAGTGAGCTTTCCACTCGACCGAGTCGCTGCGGGCCCAGAACTTAAGTCATGCGCAGATTTGATTTTCGACGCGGCTTTCGGAGGGTTTTAGGGGTTATTTGCTAGGGTTTTGGGGGCTATTTAAGAGGGTTGTAGACGTCATTAGAAAGAGTTCCAATATGTTTTATTAGAGACTTTTTCAGAGGTTAGGCCATGCCCTAGGCCCACTCTTGGATCTAAAAGCTTGTATTTGGATTGGAGTTCTTCATCAAAGCTAAGTATCATCGTTCTTATTATTTGAATCTTTGATTTGCTATCTTTTCATATGCAAGTAATGTTTTTTATCGATTTCTATATTGTTATTGCTATGCATGAGTAGATTCGATGTTCTAGGGCATGGGGATGAACCCTATGGATCTAATTTCATATTTGTGAAGAATGAATCTCTATGTTGCTGGAATTGCTAAAAGGGGTTAGGTTGTGATTGATTTATTACAGATAGCTAGGAATTTCCATCGATTTGGGGTTTGCAAGAGATTGGATTCTGATCGATGGGAAGGCCTAGATATTCGATTTAGGTTTATAATAGAGATCCGCTAGACTTGGTTTGCAACAGATTGGACCAAAGCCAGGATTTTTATTATAAATCTATACTCATATTCGTTTGCAAGAGATTGGACGAATACGAACTATCACAACCTAGATCGTAACCCGAGTTTGCACGAGAGTGGGCTCGAGGAGTGATTGGACGATGATGTCGATCCTCATGCTAGTGGCTTAGGTTAGGGTTTGCACGAGAGTGGGCCCTAATCTAGGTTGCTATAGACCGACAATAGCACGAGAGCGTGAGCTTGGTTCTATATTCAGTTACGACTAGTTCACCTCAATGCAAGTCCAGTAATATTGAGATTCACTATTCACAATGATGCATGACGATCCGTAGTGGGGATTCCCTAGCTCTAGACACTTCTATTATATTATATTTGAATCGATATTTTACCCAACATCTTTATCACCGACACCGACATCCATCACCATTGTCATTACATCATACCATAACCATCTCCACCAATAAAACATTCGTAGTCGAGCCAACCTACGATAGATTGGAACTAACACCACCTCCTCGTGTTCGATACCCGCTCGCTATTTGACCGTGCGCTTGCGGTAAAACTACAGTCGTTCTCGGGTGTATATTTGGGGCCGATCAAGTTTTTGGCGCCATTGCCGGGGACTCCCCAGGGCATGGACAACGGTGCCACAAAAACTTGATCGAGCCCGGATATACACCCGGAAAACGACTGTAGTTTTACCGCAAGCGCACGGTGTAGTGGCGAGCGGGTATCGAATACATGGAGGACAATTGACAGTATCCTACTTTGATTACCTAGCTATCAAGAGGATAAGAATAGTTTCCGATGGTAATGTCACAATCGTTCAATAGCAAATAGATATCAATATAATAAAAGCGTCTAGGGATAGGGAATCCCCACTACGGACCGTTTCTCATCCTTATGAATCATGAATTTCAATGTTGCTAAACTTGAATGTAGGTGAACTAGTCACAACTTAATGTAAAACTAAGCTCTCGCTCTCGCGCTATTCCCGGTCTATAGCAACCTAGATTAGGGCCCACTCTCGTGCAAACCCTAACCTAAGACACTAGCATGAGGATCGACATCATCGTCCAATCGCAACTCGAACCCACTCTCGTGCAAACTCGAGCTACGATCTAGGTTATGATAGTTCATATTCGTCCAATCTCTTGCAAACGAATATTAGTATAGATTTATAATAAAAATCCTAGCTTTGGTCCAATCTCTTGCAAACCAAACCTAGAGAATTTCGATTATAAACCTAAGTCGAATATCTAGGCCTTCCCATCAATTGAGATCCAATCTCTTGCAAATCACAATCGATGGAAATTCCTAGCTACTCGCAATAAATCAATCAAAACCTAACCATTATCAATTCTAGCAACAAATCTATTCGTTCATCACAATTCAAAAGATCGGGTCCATAGGGTTCATCCCCATGCCCTAGAATGAATAAACTACTCACAAATCATCATGGAAATCTCAGAAAAATAGCAATTGATCATAGCACAATTCATTGCAAAGAAGAGCCAATTCATAAAAATAAGATTTTTAGCAAGAAAATACAAACCAAAATTGTCGCCTATGATCTCCAGCTGAGATTTCATAAAAGAATAGCCGTCAAAAAATAATAGAAGTCTCTCTTAAAACTAGGGAAAAACTAGGTTTAAATACAAGCTAAAATCGTCCAAAAAATCGTGACAAAACTGCCCCTGCGCAGCACAGAATTCGCAATCCTCACAGCAGTCGGAATGCGTCACTCGGCCGAGTACCAATGACACTCGGCCGAGTGACAGACCCAATAATAAAACAGAGAATTTGGGGTCTTCGGGGGTCTGTTTGTCTGACTGATTCGGGCGAGTAAGCTTCTCTACTCGGCTGAGTAAGGTATCGTGCTCGGCCGAGTAAGGTATCGTGCTTGGCCGAGTAGGCTTCTCAGAAATTCCAGTAACTCAGCCACTTCTCGGAAGAAAAACCCTGTTCTACTCGGGAAAGTGAGCTTTCTCACTCGGCCGAGTAGGCTCTTGCTCGGCCGAGGAAATTTTGAAATTTCGCTGTGCGTATCCGTTTCACTCGGCCGAATGCAGCTTCTGACTCGGCCGAGTAGAGTCTCTATTCGGCCGAGTAGGCTGTATCTGGGCTCTTTTCTTTCCTCCTCGCCTCCTCGTCGATTCTATCGGATTTCTTCCTCTTTCTCTCATCCTCTACCGCTGCTAACTCCTCAAATAAGCCGTGGACGATGCTCCGGTATGTGCGAAAGTCCATTGATCTCATTTTTTCTCCAGATCGCACCATATCTCCTGAAATACGACAAAAACAAGAAATATTGAAAAGCAATGCGATATCGACGAATAATCATGGAAAATACAATATAGGCGATCGAAATGACATGAAAACATGCAGAAAAAAGGTGTAAAATAAGGAGCGATCAACCATGTTCTCCAACAACTTTTTGGCCTCTTCTAGAGTTTTGCTCATAATAGCACCACTAGCGATAGCATCGATCGACATCTTCACCTCACAGGATAATCCATTGTAGAAGGATTGGATCAACAGACCGTCGGACACACCATGGTGTGGGAAGTTTCGCTGCATGTCCTTGAACCTTCCCAAGCTTCATACAATGACTCCTGGTCAAGCTGGGTGAACGACATGATCTCATTGTGCATTTTTATAGTTTTCCCGTGAGGAAAGAATTTGGTTAGAAATGCATGTGAAAGACTATCCCAAGAAATAAAAGTATCAGGATCATGGCTTTTAAGCATGTCCTTAGCGTTATCCCTAAGAGAGAATGGAAAAATTCCTAGTCTGATGGCATAACTAGTGACGCCATTTATTTTCAGCGTATCCATCTTCTCGAGGAAGGTAATCAGGTGGTCATTGGGATTTTCCATGGGTGTCCCTCAGAATTGGTCCTGTTGTATAAAACTTATCAATGCTAGCCTTAGTTTGAAATTGGTGGCCTCCATTGTTGGCCTCGCTATGATCAACGTCGACCCGCTGAAGGGCAAAAAAAGTCCACGAGGGACTTAGCATGGGTGGATCAGGATTGTCTATCACGAGGGACTTAGCAGGGGGTGGATCAGGATTGTCTATCTCCGCCATAGGTTCTAGTGCTAGCTTCCTCTTCCTTTCAGTGTTCCTCCTACATGCAGTAGCCTCGATTTCATGATCTAATGGATGCAAATCCACTACACCCTGCGATCTCCAGTGCATGCACAAAAGAGCTACACCAAAGGGATACATCAATAGCACAAAAAATCAATAATGGAAAGAGACAAAAAGAAAACCAAAAATACGCTGACTATCAACGAAGTATGAAACTAATAACAATTCGTGCCTCCCCGGCAACGGCACCAAAAGCTTCTTCGTAGTGTCGCGAGCTTCAATTTTTATAGCCGCAAGTGCACGGTATAGTTGTAGAGCTATACGGGTCATCCTCTGTGAGGTAGCTGTTGCTACTAATTTATTCCTAAGTTAATAGCTACATGATCAAGTATAAGGTTGAGGATTATAAAAACTAACGGGAAATGTCAATAATAGAAAGCTCTAGGGCCTGGATATCCCCACCATTGGACTATGCTAGGAT
Source organism: Scilla litardierei (assembly GCA_030789695.1). Lineage (NCBI taxonomy): Eukaryota > Viridiplantae > Streptophyta > Magnoliopsida > Asparagales > Asparagaceae > Scilla > Scilla litardierei. The sequence continues at coordinate 774,267,511 of CM061142.1, read as the reverse complement.
TGATTAGTGTGAACCGATTGTCGAGTTCATGAGGTTTGAGAAAGGTCGTCTGATCTAAGGGTGTAACGACTGGTTTTTATGTATTTGGATTATTTATATTATATATATATATATATATATTGGTGGATTTTCTCCTTATGTGTGGTTTCCGTCTCCGTAGCTTTCGTTTTCGATAGTTTCGTTGTGATTTTCTAGCTTCTTCCATAGAATTGTTGATCTTGGAGTAAGTCACTCATGACGAACTTCAAACCGCTCATATCTTAGAGATAGGTTGATCTTAGAAGCCGTAGAAATCTTCTCGAAGCTTCGTGCTTCAATTCGGCACTTTTTGTGCACTTTAGTTGGTTCAAGAAGGGGAACCAACCGACTAGATTGAGATCTAGTCGGTCGGTAACTCTTCTCAAACTGACTAGTTCATTGAATTAATAATTCAGAAGTTACTGTTTACTCTTATTCGGTCTAAGAGCAACCACCGACCGACTAGATGTGAAACTAGTCGGTCAGAACTTGCTCTCAGACCGACTAGTTCCTTTGATTAATTTTACCTAAGTTACTGTTTATCGTTAGTCGGTCTAAGAACAACCACCGACCGACTAGGTTGCAAACTAGTCGGTCAGTCATTGTTCTTTAACCGACTAATTCATTGACCATTTTGACGACCTGAGTTACTGTTTGGTGTTAGTCAGTCACAGTTGGTCGACCAACCGACTAGTTCTTAAACTAGTCAATCAAAAACCCTTCTTTGACTGACTAATCAACCCAGAAACCCTAATTTTTGGGCGGCCGCCGGTTCATCCCTATAAATAGCCGATCAGTTTCTTCTTCTTTCTTTTTCTCCTCTAAACCTAGTTCTTCCCCCATTGATTCCCCTTCAATCCTAAACCTTTCCTCCTTCCTCTTGAGCCATTCCTTCATCCCCCGAGCTCCCCTCACGCATTCTAGCGCCGGCCACTACCCCTAGGCCGTCGGCCTTCCCCAAAACCCCATCAAACCTCATTTTAGCCAGATTTCTCCATCCATTCCAGATCTGAACAGTGGTTCCCTGGATCGTTTCTTCCGTTGCCGTGCTTGCTCGGCATCGATCTTCCGCTTCCTACGGTAGTGTTTGAACCTTTAATATTTTCATCACCCACATTTGATATTGTGAAACCCTAATAAAGATGGAGGTTAGACGTCGTAGGATTCGTTTATAGAACCAGATTTAGATATTGTTTCTAATGTTGTTTCTCCATAACAGTGATCCATTCTCCGTAGATAACAATTTTGTGTGACGAGCTTGTCGATCGTCAACCTCGGTGCCAGGCAAGTGAAACTTGCCACTAGTGATTTAGGCCATGTCTTAGGCTATTATCTTTTTATAGGCATAAAAGAGACTAGGCGACGAAATGATACCCGCCTAGGCGCAATTTCAGGACCTAGCTTGACAACGAGGCTAGATCCGACTTCCCTAATTGTTTGCATCTTATCTGTCACGTTTTAATACTATAACTGTACGCATTGCATTATAACTCGACATGTCATCCATGCTATCCATGTTGAATGTCGCATTCGTAGCACACGCTACAATACTTGTGTTTCCTGGCTCGTGTTCCAGAAGCGGGCCACGTGAGTTGGTCGATAGCCAATGCCCGATCTACTTGTTTCCGGCTAGGCACCTGCATTGCAGGCATAACCCTAGGCCAGGCTAGGCACCTGCTTTTTAGCGGGCACAACCCTATGCCAAATACACTTCCTGGCTCGTGATCCAGAAGCGAGCATTCCGTGTTTGGGGGTAATGCCCTGGCTCGATACACATGGAGGGATAGGGATAAGCGGTCACCTGAGCTTACGAGTTGGCCCGATCAGCCACTCTAGCCAACAGACGAAATCTCTGTGCACAACTTGTTTACTTGACTTGTTTACTTGACGTGTTTACTTGACGTGTTTACTTGACGTGAACTACTTGACTTGTACTTGTCCGTGTTTTTACTTGTAAAACTTGTTATCCATACCATACTTGCTACTTGCTACTTGTACTTCCCTTTACTTGTCACTTCCATACCATACCTGCCATGTTATGCATCATACTAGAACTGCTAGGTTGCTAGTTTGCCTTCACTTTTGTTTCCTTGCTCAAGTCTTGTTAGACTTGCTGACATGTGCCCCTTTACTCTTGTCACGCCCCGCTTCCCTAATATGGAAGGCGAGACGTGAGGAGGTCCGCTCAGACGTGGAGCTGTGAAGCTGCAGTCTGATAAGCGTCTGTAAATTTTTTTCCGAAAAGTAGCAGGTCCTTGCATTACGACGAAACAACAACAATAATAAAGCAGATAAAAATATCCACCAACAACATCCAACAAATATTACAACATCACAGAAAAGTCACAAAAGTACAAGTCTGAACAATAGGCCTAAAGTATGGCCAAACAAAACAAAGAGAGATAGGTGCTACGCACCGAAACCTAACAGCAACTAAGGAAAGGTAACAACTAAGGGTAGACTCCAAACGAGTCTAGGACTGGTCACCAGTGTCCTCGAACTCGGTCTCTGCAGAGACCTCCAACTCAGCATCAACAAACTGTTCGTCCGCTACTACCTGCTCTGTCTCAAAGTCTGACATGTGACACCCAAAGAGAAAAGGGCACATGTCAGCAAAAGTCTCACTAGAAAGGCGGAGAACTTTTGTGCAAGGATACAAATATAGAAAAGCGACTAGCAGTTCTAACATGATGAAATGGCATGACATTTAAGAATGCAACATTTAAATGAACAAAATAATAACAATCAAGCACGTTGTAGCAGAAAGCTACAATTCACTATTTCACGATTCACGAATCACTGATTTATCACTTTGTGCACAGAGTTTCCGTCTTTTGGCTGAAGTGGCTGTACGGGCTCACTTCTACGCTCAAGCGATCGTTTAACCCTACCCCTCCACGTGTATATGGACTGGCGCCCATCTTCTGGATCACGAGCCAGGAAGTGTTATTGCCATAGGGTTGTGCCCGCAAAGCAGGTGCCTAGCCTCATTAGTTACAATTATTGTAGCGTGTGCTACGCAATCACGATAGAACAATTTGATGCATGAATGACATGGTAATGAGCAGTTAAAGTGCGTACAGTTAATTGAAAATTAAACATGGCATGGCAGCATGAATGAAAGCAGGTAAAGTGTCGGATCTAGTTTCGTTGTCAAACTAGATCAAATAGGGCGTCTAGACAGCTATCATTTCACTGTCTAGTCTCTTTTACGCTAACAGACAAATTGGCCTAAAAACGTGGCCTAAAACATTTACTGGCAAGTATCACTTGCCTGTTTCCGTTGGTATTGGTTGTCGTAGGTTCGTCTGGACGGTGCTACGTGTTAGTACTTCTGGTTCTATGTTTTGGTTGAACAATACACCGAATTAGATTTTATTGTGAGATAATCAAAATATCAAGTTATTCCTTAAAGTGGGTTTGTCTAATTTTATCGGGTTATCTAGCTAGGGTGATGCTTATATTGTGTTATACTAACCTGATACATCTTATTTTATTCCATTATTATTATTCTAACAGTGGTTACAACTATTAACAAGCCGAAATTAATAATACTAACTAGTTAATATTCAAATTAATAATAACAACCGACTGGTTAACATTTAAACTAATACTAACAACCTATTAGTTAATTCTATTAAACTAATTACGATGGTAACATATCAAACAATAGTTTTACCTACTCCAGTTTTACCTACTCATACACATATTCTAATATTATTCATCCAATCTTATCTAAACCTTTCTCTATTCTTTCTTTATTCCTTTATTAACTGCCATCTATGTCTTTTACTACATTAACTTGGCTGACATCCTTCATATCAGTCTCTCATTTGAAACTTTCTTTTTTTTTAATTTATTATAACCCTAAGAGCCTTGAGAAGGCTGTTTACTCATCATTCATTCAGCCTTGGGTAAGGCTGTCACTTACTTATCTTTATTATTAATGCCTAGGTCTTTGTTCCTACATCTCACATTTTACAAACTATTAAAATAGTGCAAGCATCTGACAAGTTGATAGGTGGCATAACTTAACAAAATTGCATAGAGTTTTTAACAAATCAAAAACGTGCTCAGCCATCCTCTATTCTTTAATACCCAGACAAGTTGTCACTTTCTTTTTATTATTGGAATACCCTCTTCTCTCCTCTTTCAATGCCCAGTTCCTTCTTTCTTCCATTTTTTTTGTGTTATCATATTCAGCAGCAACAAGAAGCCCACGCGCACAATGGAAAAATAGGGGGTGGGGTCTCACCTTCGCACCAGAGGAGGAAGCACGGAGGGGCGCCGGCGCAGGGGGGCTCCGGGCGGCGGCCGTCGGCACCTGGAGGCGTGGCTTCCGGCCAGGCGGCGCTGGCGCACGCGCGCGTGAGCTGGGCTGCTGATCTCCGGCGACGGTGGCTCCGGATGAGGGTTGGGGTGGTCGGCCATGGTGAGGGGAGGAGGAAGGAGGAAGAAGAAGAAGGAGATCTGGGTTTTGTTGTGGTTTAATTCCAGAAATTGGTTTGATCTGAAGTTGGTGTTTTTGAATCTGAAATTTGTTTGTGTTGATGCTTTCCTCTCTTGGTTCTGATTTCAAAAATCAGTTTTGGGGTTTGTATTTTGGAAAAAAAACTGGTTTGGATTTGATTTGTTGGGGGAAATTGGTTGATTTTTGATGAGAACTTGAGTTGGGAAAATCATTGTGTTGAGGGCTGATTGGATTGGGGATTTGCAGATCGTCGTTTGCAGGGTTGAAGATGGTGGGTTTGCAGACGAAATGCTGCCTTAAGAAGAAGTTAGCAGGGGACAAGCTTGCTTCTTTTGTCAAGGATATGATTTTGATTAAGACTGAGTTAATGAAATCTTTTGACTAAAAGAGAGACGTGTGTGTGTGTTTTGATTTGAAATGGAAGAGCAATGAATCCGCCTAATGAAACGTGTGTGTTTTGACATGTTAGCAGTCATGAATTTTTTGTTTTGTCAAATAGGTTAGGCAAGATTAGGATAGGTATTAAATGTAACCTTTTGACTTAATTCGAAGGGGGAATGGATCTGATTTCAAAAACATGATACACTTTTTAATCCTACTTATAAAAATTATAATGTGAATAACAGGTTATATTAAGTTAGGGAATTAAATGATTAAGATAATTAAGCAAGGTTAAATGTAATAAAGTAATTAGTAACTTAATTAAAGTGGTGGTGAAAAAGTAATTACTGAAATAATTAAAGTGATTAACAATCGGTAATTAGCACGATAATTTAGTTAAAGTGATTTGTTAAACTTGATAGTCGATTAATGATGACACAGTAAAAACGAAATCGGAGACGCCCTCGCGTTGACATGTACGGACGAAAATTTATCTGGATGACTGAAGTAGTTACCAGCACACACGATCGAAAAATACGTTTAAGAATACCGGCCGTTACATTCTACCCACCTTAAGAAAAATTCCGTCCTCGGAATTCTTATCAACTAATGAACATGAAACAAGTATGGATAACGCTCCCGTATTTTTATGAGGTAAATTATGACCTGAAATACTTCGAGACGAAAAAAAAATGAAATTGATTAGGAAAGGCACAAGTGATGAGTTTAGGATTGAGTTTCAAAAAGAGATTCGGATGACTAAACACAATCGATGGCCTTAGCCATCAATATGCAAGCAAAATAGTTAAGGACGGCTACTAGCGATGTGCAAGAACAAAGGTGAGAAAATAATAAAACACTTCCAACTTCAACCCTAATATTCTAACATACTGGTTGCTAAACTCACAAACTTAAACAAGTGTTCTTAGGATAAATCATCACTGCTTGTCTTTTCATTGAACAACTCTATAACCATAATCACATCCTAACATTTAATTACAGATCCAACCTTATCGTTCGAATTTCTAACTCAAAGTTCTCACTTCAAAATAACCAATATTTTATACAAGACAATCTTACTAAATATCATCAATCAATAACATCCTTCAATTTCCTCATTCTTCACTTATCATCTGTTGATAGGGCAATAACGTCTTTACGGAATCTCCAATGTATAGTTTCTCTGTAACCAATTTCTCCAAAAATATTTCTTCCATAAGCCGTCTTATCCATAACATGCCATCACGTTGATCATCATCTAACTTAACCTGTAGCACTATAATTGTGACATCCATAAATCCCAATTCCAATTAATCCATTGATATAACTGTGCTCTACCAATTACAAACATCAGACGACAAGTACAAATACGTCTAGTATACGTCAACACCTACTATCAATATTTATCATGCACCCAACTCATCCTTCATCGTGACAACTCATAAGTCTAATTAATACACATCTCATCAATTTTTTTTGAATCTTATCTTGAGCAACTTAGATCAATTTACACAACTATCCAACAGGTCGTGTCACTTCCGACGTCTCCATTACTTTACATATATGATGAAATCTTGTTACTTCAAATATTCTACTCATTCTCATGATCACCATAGATCATACTATACCTTCATACTTACTCTTATTCGTTACTCGTCTGAATTTCAAATCTGTAACGTACTCATCTTCATGTGCACCATTCTTAGTATGGAATCTTATTGAAGCCATTAAGTAAGGGTACATCCAAATGTGAAATGTAACTTTTGAACACATCATTCTATCCGTCATATTGTAAACGATCAATACAACTACACTTTACATCATCACAACTACTCTTATCCGTAATTATAATCCCCTTATAATAATATTCATATCTAACATCTTATCAACATAATGTATAACAAAATTAAACACTGCTGATGATAGTAATAAAGGTAGAAGAAAACATTTTTTTAGGGTTATAACGCAAATTGAAAACTAACCTCGCTAAAGTAAGTAAATAGATACACTGAGGTGGTAACCAAGAGATAGTGTAAGATACAGAGATGTTTGATGTAACGAATCAAATTGCGATGAATGTGCAAGGGTATAGGGTTAACTTGATCAGAAAGATGATCTTAAAGAAGTAAGAATAGACATGCATATTCTAGCGGAAACTAAAGTACTGGTGGCTGCTCAAGTGTGGCAAGTAAAGTGTATGTAATTGTTACGACCTAAAGATCGTAGGAGTCCGACTCCCGCCCGGATCCGCTAACGTACCCCATTAACTCGCCTTTTCACAAAAGGGCCGCCACCCCGGAAATCCGAATCCACATGGGGACGGGCGCTCCCCGAGCGCACCGCCCGAGCGGGTCGAACAACTGCGGTTGTACGCCTAGGCCAGGGGTGCTGAGGTGCGCCCGGACGGCACCGATAGGCCAGCTGACTTAGGCGCGGGTATCTATCTGTGCCGGCGAACCATAGTCCGCGACCGAACGGGAGGCGCGGCCGGGCCGGACAACTCCCGATCCGGACGACCCGTCTGATTCTCATGCGCCCCGACGCCAGGGATAGCATAGCCCGACCTTTAGTTCGTCACCAACGATAAACGACCTAGGATAAGGGCGCGACTGACACATACGTCACCCGACCGCCTGACAAAGCACCCCCTGGCGGCTGACCCATCTGACAGTTAATGCTTTCGGCTCTGACATCCCGACAAAAGCACCCCGACAAAAGCACCCCCTGGCCGTCGCGCCGCCTGACGAAAGCAGGTCAGACAACCCGGTTCCCAACGTCCTTATCTGGAGTTTCCGCCGACATCCGAGCCAGCTCAGCGCATCCAGTCAGCATGCCAGGTCAGCTCCGCCTAGTCATCACCCGTCAGGTATAAATACCCCCTCTCCTCTTACGGTAGGGGGGTTGGAAAATTCTCTCTTAATCTATAATTCACACACGAGAACAAAGGTCGTCCATATCTTTGTTCTCCCACTCATAGCTCGCCACGTGCGGTCGACACACCGTTAGTCCGGCCGGCGTGTCTAGCCCCCATTTTAAGCCATATTACTGACTTAGGCATCGGAGGGGCTAAGGGTTGAACCCCAACCCTGCCCTTCTGACAAGTTGTTCATGCTGCAGGAGAGCTCGCCCCTTGACCAAAGTCAGCTTCAGCCCCCTACTGTCCAACCTTCCTCAGCTGCATCCGGCGAGATTCGACCCCGTGAGCACCACCGGCAACGGGTCCGACTTCTTCACCCCACTAATCACTTGTAAAACAGCCTACCTAAACCTTCTTCTCCATATAACCATCGTGCCCTTGGTTCCCCCATAATACAAATTCATTGTACGCGAGTTCCACCTCGTAACAATTGGCGCCGTCTGTGGGAACGAAGGGTCACACCCATGTTAGACTCCATGCCGATCTCACGGAACCCTGACCACGGCAAAGATCCCATGGGTCAGGAACCGCTCTCTCTACAAATCACCCCAGCGTCCGACCCCCTTCTGGGGATGGGCACCGAAACTGAACATACTTCAGCCCACGCCGTCCTGAAGAGCTTCGAGGCCGTCACTCAGGCCAGGGGAAGCTATCAGACGGCTGGAACGGAGCCTCCGCCTGGCCCCTCAGAGCCCCAGAACGTGAGGCGGAACCTCCACCTTCAGTTCGAGGAGGAGGGGGAGAACAGGGGGCTCGCTGAGGAGATTGCGGCCCAGCAAAGGCTCCTGGAAGAGGAGATGGAAGTTGCGCGGCGGTGGATGCGCCTGGGGGAGGCGGTCGCCGCGTAAAGGCGTTTGGACGAAGCGGCTGAGACCGCCCGAAGGGCCTACCAGGACAAAGAGGCCGCTCGCCGCCAACTCCGCCTCATCGTCGCGGAGCGCGAGAGGCTAAGGAGAGAGAATAGGAGCAGCTGAGAAATCCTTGACGAGACGGCGACGGGTCGGCGGCTCGGGGACGAGCGAGACCCGTTGCTGAACAGGTCCCCACCCGGAGGAGGCAGCCCGCGTCGCCTGCACCACCCCTCCGATACCCTGCACGAGGAAGCCGTTTGTCGACAACTACGCTTCCTCACCGCCGAGCGAGAAAGGCTTCTTCGGGAGAATCAAGAACGGATGGAGGCCCGAGGGGAGCTGGCCGGGAGGCGCTGGCACTGGGAGAACCGTAGCCCGCAGCCCGTCGAATCCTCGGCCCAAGGAGGGAGCCCCGCCAGACGACTGTCGGGCTACTCCCCGGGGCCGGAGGACCGTCGGCGGCCGAGGCGCGACCGAAGCCAGACCCCCGAGTGGCGGAGAGGGGATGCGCCGGATCGCCCTACCTACCCGGAGGAGGCCACGCCGCTTGCACGGTGGATCACGTCCGCCCCAAGGCCCATAAGGTTCAAACCCCCTCATTTGGCCACGTACAACAGGAGAGGCGACCCCCTAACACACGTGCAGCAATACCGGGGGGCGATGGAGGCGCAGGATGTGGACGAGGCGTTCCTATGCCGACATTTCTCCCAAAGCCTGAGGGACACCGCGTTGGACTGGTACTTTGGCTTGCCCGCGAGATCCGTTGGGAGCTTTGGCGAGCTGTCTCACAAGTTCTGCCAAGAGTTCCGGGCCGGGCGAACGAAAAAGAAGCCCTTAGACTATCTCAGCACGATAGTCCAAAGGGAGGGAGAGAAAACGGGAAAATACCTCCGTCGCTTTCAGGAGGAAAGACGGGCGGTGGTGACATGCGGCGATGAGGTGCTTATGTTGGCCTTCAAAACGGGGTTGCGGACTCGGAGCCTCCACAAATCCCTGCTCCGGGATCCGCCGACCGACTATGAGGCATTGGTTACAATGGCGGAAAGGCACGTGTTGTCGAAGAGACTCTCGGTGCAAAGGCCATATTCCCCCCGGCGAGACCGTCCCAAGGCGAACCCCGGTCACACCCTCGGCCGAGGCAGGAAGAGAGGGGCCGAGGTCGCGATCAGTTAGCCCGACCGCGGCGGGAACCGCCCGAGCCTCGCCCACAAGATCGCCTTGGCCCGGTGCGCGAGTTTGCTCCGGCGCGAGGGCCCCCCCGAGTCATCCCAAGACAAGAAGGCCCCCTACAGGCGCATTACACGTGACTCAATGCCCCCATGATGGAGGTGCTGGCCGCGGCGACAAGGGCCGGGTTACTACCGGAGCCTCCCCGGGAGATGAGGACGGATCCGGCGAGGCGGGACCCCCGGAGATACTGCCGTTATCACCGGGACCACTGTCACGAAACCGACCGTTGTTACACCCTTAAAAGAGAGATCGAGCGATTGATCCAGGCGGGTCACCTGGGAAACTTCGTCGCGGGCAGGCGGGTGGCAGAAGGAGAGAGAGCCCCCCAGAGGAGGGGGGACGGGAACCGCGATAAGGAGGAGCCACGCCCCCCGAGGGCGGTCATGCGAATTGAGATGATAACTGGAGGGTCTTCCTCGGCAGGGCGGGCGCCCGCAATCCCGGGGGCCGGAGCCCGACAGGTGATGGTGGCGGGCGCCGGCCGCCGACCGAAGTGAAGAAGAACACACCGACCCCCTATCACCTTTACCGAGGAGGACTGGCAGGAGGCACGGAGCCAGAACAATGATGCTCTCGTCATCGAGGCTCGGATTGGGGCGATTGACGTCGGCCGGCTCCTGATTGACACCGGTAGCTCCTGCAACATCCTGTTCCTGTCAACGGTCGAGAGGATGGGATGGGGGCGTGCAGACCTAGAGCCCTGTGTGGGCCCTGTTGCTGGCTTCACCGGCCATGCGATCCCCACCGAGGGAACGATCACCCTGCCCATGACCCTGGGGGAGGAACCGAGGGTCGTCACTAAGGAAACGCTTTTTGTCATCGTCGACGTCGCGTCGGCGTATAACGGAATCATAGGGCGTCCATATATGACGGCCATCGAGGCGCTCCCCAGCCTGTAACATCAGACGATGAAGTTCCGGACCCCGCGGGGGGTGGGACAGGTGCGGGGAGGTCGGGAGGTGCCCGGAGACCACAACCATACGCCGTCCCTGCGTAGGAGCCCGAGGCGGACCCTGACGGCTCTCATCCCTGACGAGAGGGAGGACTTCTGCGACCAGCGACTGACCCCGGCCGAGGAAGTGGAAGAGGTCCCAGTAGCCTCGGACGAGGGGAGAACGTCTCCATCGGGACAAAACTCCCGGCCGCTTTGAGGACGGCCCTCGTTGCCTTGCTCCAGGAAAACGCGGACATATTCGCATGGTCACCTGCCGACATGCCCGGGGTGGACCCGACGGTAATCTCCCACAGGTTGAATGCGGACCCAGAAGCCCGACCTGTTCGACAGAAGAAGAGAAGTGCGGGGGGCGAAAAGAAGAGGGCAGCCGAGGAAGAAGTAGAGCGGCTCCTCGAAGCCAAATTCGTTCGGCCGGTGGACTACCCCGACTGGCTCGCCAACGTCGTTCTGGTGAAGAAGCCCAGTGGAAAGTGGCGCATGTGCGTCGACTTCACCGACCTCAACAAGGTATGCCCGAAGGACAGCTTCCCTCTGCCCAGGATCGACCACTTGGTGGACCAGGCGTCCGGCTATGAGTTGTTAAGCTTTATGGACGCCTTCTCGGGGTACAACCAGATACCGATGGCAGAGGGGGATGAGGAGAAGACGTCTTTTGTCACCGATAAAGGCACCTTCTGTTACACCAAGATGCCCTTTGGACTGAAGAACGCCGGGGCGACCTATCAACGGATGGTAGACCGAATATTCGGCCCTCAGGTGGGACGAAACTTGGAGGTCTACATCGACGACATGCTAGTGAAGAGCGGAAGGGCCCCCGACCACCTCACCGACTTGCAGGAAACCTTCCAGAGGGTCCGTCGGTACAACCTGAGGCTAAACCCCGCGAAGTGTATCTTTGGCGTGCAATCGGGAAAATTCCTGGGCTTCATGATAACGAAGCGGGGAATCGAGGTGAACCCCAACAAGGTGACGGCCCTCATCGGTATGACGGAGCCCCGGACGATCCGGGACTTGCAGCGACTGAACGGCCGGATCGCTGCTCTGGGACGATTCCTGTCGAAATCGGCGGAGAAATCGCTCCCCTTCTTCAGGGTCTTGCGCACAGCCTTTGGCGAAGCTAAAGACAAGAGGAATGTGATCCCGTGGGACGACGACTGCGCGCGGGCGTTCGCAGAGCTAAGAGCATACCTACAGAGCCCACCGCTCCTCGCACGGCCGGAGGAAGGCGAACCCCTAGGGTTGTACCTGGCGACCAATGAGGAGGCCGTTAGCTCCGTCCTGATCAAGGAGGAAGGAGGGGTGCAACGCCCTGTTTACTACGCCAGCCAGATCCTCCGGGAGGCGGAGACTCGTTACAGCCCTATCGAGAAAGCCGCCTACTGCCTAGTCACCACAGCCCGGAAGCTCCGACCCTACTTCCAGGCCCATCCCATAACCGTCCACACCGATATGCCCCTTGAAAAGAACCTGAAGAGACTGGAGCGGTCGGGGAGGATGCTCAACTGGAGCGTCGAGCTCAGCGAGTTCGACATAACGTACAAAGCCCGGACGGCTATCAAAGGCCAGGCGCTGGCCGACTTCGTGGTGGAATGCACCACGGAAGTCCTGCCGGGGGACCGGACGGAGCTCCCATCTGCGACCGCGTCCCCGCGGGGTATCGAGGTGGGCGAACCCTCAGCGCCCTCCCAGATGACCGCGGGCAAACTATGGACCATCCACGTCGACGGCTCCGCGACGGGGTCCGGGACAGGAGCAGGTATCGTCATTCAAACCCCTGATGGATGCTCGTTGGAATACGCCCTACGCTTCTGCTTCCCGGCCACCAACAATGTCGCAGAGTATGAAGCCGCAGTTAACGGGTTAAAACTCGCTAGGGCGGTGGGGGCGACGAACGTGTTGCTCCTAAGTGACTCCCGCCTCGTCATCCAACAGATCCTGGGGAGCTTCGAGGCCCGAGAGGAGACAATGAAGAGGTACCTGAGGCGCATCCAGATCGAACTCCGTAAGTTCAAGGAAGCGAACGTCCGGCACCTACCCCGCTCCAACAACCTCTGGGCGGACGCCCTGTCTAAGCTAGCTTCCTCCTCGGCGGCCGAGATCGGGAAGGCCATCTACGTCGAAAGCCTATTGACGCCAACCATTGACGAAGAAGAACTGATGTGCACAGGAACGATGATGTCATGGATGACCCCCATTATGAAGTACTTAGAGACGGGGGAGCTACCTGAGGAGCGGATGCTGGCAAAACAGGTGGAAAGGTGGGCTCTGTCATTCGTGTTTCTCGACGGAGTACTGTACCGCCGCCGCCGCGCCAATTTCGACGTCCTGCCCTACCTGAAATGCTTGGGCCCAGAGCAGGCTGAGCAAGTCATCCGCGAGGTACACGAAGGCTTCTGCAGAAACCACCATGGCGGGTGCACCATCGCCCACAAAGTAATGCGCCAAGGATACTACTGGCCGACGATGATCCGGGATGCGGTACAGTACGTCAAGAGGTGCGAGGCTTGCCAGAAGTTCTGCCGACAGACGACTGCACCTCCGGCCAACCTGATGCCCATCTTGAGCCCGATCCCCTTCGCCAAGTGGGGACTCGACATCCTGGGACCGTTCCCAAAGGCCTCCGGGGGAAGGAAATATCTAGTCGTCGCCGTGGACTACTTCACAAAATGGGTCGAAGCAGAGCCGCTGGCGCGAATCGCGTGGACGGACATGAAGGGCTTCATCTGGCAATCCATCATATGCCGCTTCGGGATCCCCCGCTCCATTGTCACGGATAATGGAAAGCAGTTCGATTGCGAAGGCTTCCGCGACTTCTGCTCGGGCTGGGGGATCAAACTCCAGTTCGCGTCAGTCGCCCACCCACAGTGCAACGGAATGGCGGAGGCCGCGAATAAATGTATCTTGAAACCAATGAAGAAGAAGGTGGACGCCACTCTGGGGGCTTGGGTCGACGAGCTGTCGGGGATCCTATGGTCTTATCGTACCACCCACAAGGCCTCGACCGGAGAAAGCCCCTTCGTGCTAGCATACGGATCGGAGGCGGTCGTTCCTGTGGAAATCGGCGAGGAGACACTCCGGCTAAAGCTCTTCGACGAAGAAATCAACGGAGAAGGACTCGGCCTCAGTCTTGAGTTGATAGACGAGGTAAGAGACCGGGCCCTGACCAGCCTCGTTAAACACAGCCAGAGGATGGCACAATATTACGACTCCCGGGTGAAACCGCGGACTTTCAGGATCGGCGATTTGGTCCTCCGAGATGCCACCTTCCGCCCCGAGACTGCACAGCGGGGAAAGCTGGCCGCTAAATGGGAAGGGCCCTACACGGTCGTTGATATTATCGGACCGGCCACGTACATCCTGGCTACCCCCGAGGGGAGCGAACTGGCCCACCCTTGGAACGCAAAACATCTGCTAAAATTCTACCAATAGTTATGAGTTTTTCTTTTCTTACACGCAATATACATATCTACCCGTTCTTCCCAACATTGTTGTTCCTACACAAGTTTTGCAGTTCGCTAAAACTCCGAACCTCTGGGGCAGGGCCAACACTAGCCACCCAAACCAGAGAAGGGCACGGGCCGGGCTACGCGCCCGCTCCCCCCCTCAAGACCTCTGGGGCAGGGCCAACCCTAGCCACCCAAACCAGAGAAGGGCACGGGCCGGGCTACGCGCCCGCTCCCCCCCTCAAGACCTCTGGGGCAGGGCCAACCCTAGCCACCCAAACCAGAGAAGGGCACGGGCCGGGCTACGCGCCCGCTCCCCCCCTCAAGACCTCTGGGGCAGGGCCAACCCTAGCCACCCAAACCAGAGAAGGGCACGGGCCGGGCTACGCGCCCGCTCCCCCCCCCTCAAGACCTCTGGGGCAGGGCCAACCCTAGCCACCCAAACCAGAGAAGGGCTACGCGCCCGCTCCCCCCCTCAAGACCTCTGGGGCAGGGCCAACCCTAGCCACCCAAACCAGAGAAGGGCACGGGCCGGGCTACGCACCCACTCCCCCCCTCAAGACCTCTGGGGCAGGGCCAACCCTAGCCACCCAAACCAGAGAAGGGCACGGGCCGGGCTACGCGCCCGCTCCCCCCCCTCAAGACCTCTGGGGCAGGGCCAACCCTAGCCATCCAAACCGGAGGGGGCTACGCACCCATGGCCCTCGAAAAATCAAAAGAAGACAGGGGCACACAAACCGGGACAAAATGGCGTCAGTTCCCGAGTAGGCGGCCCCCCGATGTGACTCGACGAAACGAAAGGACGCTCGAGAAACACGCCACCATTAATGATGCGCTCCAAAAGAGGACCCGTAAGAGCCACCTGGCAAAGGCGGTTTCCCACGGGCATGAATTCGAGGAGCCCATTAATAATGCCAACTCAGCGCAATAAATAGGGGAGAAACCGTTAGTGAGATCTCCCTATAAAGACGCCACTCCCACTTCTGAAAGTAAGAGAACTGGCAGACATGAAAAACCACCACTTGATCCCCCCACCCACCGGGAAACGGGCCGAGATACACCGCCCTAACAAAAGAGAGTTCACCGGCCATCAATGGTTCCCGCCGCCCAGGGCGGCGGTTCCTACATCTCCAGCACCGCTAACAGGATATTCCCCTTACAAACGGATCGCTAAAAGGGTATTCCCCTTACACAAGGGAAATCCGCCTTTCACGCCTCCGTCCGCCCTAAACGACGACGAGTCGGAGAAAGGGTGGCATCCGATCTCCGCCGGCTGGGCAGGCGAGAGCCCCCAGCACTTGCCGGCCAGTACCTCCTCGCCGTCGACCTCCGGGCGAGGACCTCGGAAAGGCTGCATCCCTGACGAGCCCAAAAGGCAAGTCATGGCGTGTCAGCCCGCCCATGCACAACCGGGCGCTGAACCCCACCCTCAAACCGAAGCAGCAAGGCATGGGGGGGAGGAGCGGCCCGATCCTCAAGAACCTCCCCAAGGCGCAAGCCTCAGAAAGACGGCTTCCCTGATGATTCCCCTTCTCAGTGCCTCTACCGGACCGAGGAAACCTTACCCCGTCCGTGGAAGGAGATGACAAAGCAATAGAGGGAAGGCGGCCCGATCGGCAAGATCCACCCCCCCACCTATCTCGGGCCAAAGAGACCTTGCAACACTTCAGCACAGAAGGCGGCCAATCACCTCCGCGCCAAGATCGACTCAAGTTAAAAAGGGTCCACCCGGCCCGCAGTGACCCCTAGATCTGGATGTCATTAAACCACGGGCAAGGACATCTCTACAGCCCCTCATCGAGCCGGATCTGACCCCACAACGGGCGATAAACTAAGAACTCCTGTACAAGCTATAGATCAGCTCTTACAAATTTAAATGAAAACTTTCTTCTTTATACGCTCATATTTTTCGGAGAATACCATAGCGGGTAGCTATCCCCCCGCCAAGTGCCGGGCGAGCAACGCGCTACCCCGCCTAACTGGCGTAGGACTTCTAGGAAGTCTACGTCCGCAGCTCGAACCCCGCGATACTATGATTCGAAACCAGCCCCCCCCCCCCCCCCCCCCCCCCCCCCCCCCCCCTGTAATGCCCTACAAACTACTGCACAAGTACTAAGGGGGGGTGAATAGTACTTTAAAAATAACAAGGAGTATAATTCCAAATTATAGTGCAAACAACTACCAAAACAATTTGCGGAAGCTTAAATTGAATGACAACAACAAAATTAACAATGCTAACAAAAGATGTTAATGGGCTCGGATCCACCCAAGTCTCTCCGACTTGTTCCCGGTGATCCTACGTCCCAACCACCCGGATCCCCTCCGGATACTTAGGTTAGAAACCCTAACCCAAGATTTCCACTATGAATATCTTGTGAAAACCCTTCACAAGATCAAATCATACATGCAATAGCAATAGTGATTCCCATAACCCGGGATCACAACCTTCTCTCACAACCGAGAGAATCAACAAGCAATATAAATGAGTTTATATTGAAATAAACAAACTTACCACAAAATCCTATACCTTGAGTTTTTCTTACCAAATAGGTGAAAGGAAGGATTTGAGGAAGATGAAGTCACCAAGACCTAGCACCAAGGAAATGACCAGCAATAGGTGCCTAGGAGAGATTTGGAGACTTGATTCAAGCTAGAGCTTGAAGGGCTCACCAAGAACAAACTTCTCTCAAGATGGATTCTAGATCTAGAATGTGAGAGAATGGGTTTCTTGTGAGGAAGAGAGCTTTAGAAATGAGTGAGAATGGCTATCTCTTTCTATCTCAATGAATCTCTTAATGGCAGCTCTAACCTAGATAGAAATGACCTAGGTTCGTATTTATAGGGTCCCATAAAAACAAGTTAGGTCAATTCCAAACGGATAGAAATCTGAGAAAACTAGTCGGTCAAAGAACAACCACTGACCGACTAGTTCATCAACTAGTCGGTCAGTCAATCAACATGGACCGACTAAGTGAGGAACTGAGAAGAGATAGAAATTCAGACCTAGAAATCTAGTCGGTCCAAGAAGACTTTCTGACCGACTAGTTTCACAACTAGTCGGTCAGTCAGTGAACGTAGACCGACTAAGAGGCAAAGTGAAATAGTCTGAATACAAATTGACTTAGTCGGTCCAAGAACAAAAGTTGACCGACTAGATTGTCAACTAGTCGGTCACCAAACGTTCTTAGACCAACTAACGATAAACAGTAGCTTAGGAGAGATTTAGCATGTACAGTAAATCACAACTAGTCGGTCAAAGAAGCATCACTGACCGACTAGTTCACAAACTAGTCGGTCGGTGAGTCAACGTAGACCGACTAACTGTAAACAGTAAAGTCCAAGAAATTAAGGAAGCAAACTAGTCGTTCCAAGAAGAGTTGCTGACCGACTAGATCACCATCTAGTCGGTCAGTACTTCTTCTTGTACCAACTAACATGCACAAACAAGTCCGAATCGAAGCGCGATGCTTCGAGGAAGTTAGAATGAACTTGTACTAAGATCCTAGAGCTACGATATGAGCGTTATGAAGTTAGAATCGTAAGATATACTCAAGGCTTAACATTCTATATATCGAAGCTAAAAGACTATAAATAAAACCTTAAAGAATGGTCTTCGAGAGCTTCGATTAATTCTTCATGACTTCCAAAACGGCGCAAGAGCTTCAACGAAGCTTTAGGCATGAATACGTGCTTTGAGAAGTCTTGAGATGTCGCTTTGAATGTTCTCGAGATTTTTGCGACGATCTCCAATACTGCGCTCACAAATTGTTAGTTCATGAATTATTTATGTTTGCTCATCATCCAAAACCAAATTCGGGGAGTCCAATATTCAACATTCTCCCCCTTTTTGGTGATGACAAACCAACATAAATAATAATCAAAAATAATGATTCAAATGAAAAATACCTACTCCCCCTGCATTGATGACACGTTAATTCCAAAATGAATATATAAGAATTGCATCAATCAGACGAGTAAGATAAATAAAGAGAATCGATTTTCGAAATATCGGATTTTGAAAATCCTTATATATATCTTAACTCCCCCTGAATCTAACATATCAAACTAGATTCTTGGAAATTGAGTTAAATTTTCATTTGCCCTATTTATTATCATTATCTCTCCCCCTTTGGCATTATCCCAAAAATGGGGGGGCATACAACGACAACAACTAGGAAATGGAAAATCCAACATCGGGAGTCGTAGACAATGACGATGGAACTAATTGACACCAAGGGAAAAGTGGTGAAATCAAATCAAGGTGTGCCAAATTGTCCATTATCAAAAAGCGATAATTAAAATCATCAAAAATACCAAATTTTTATTCATTTCTTGAATAAAGAAACATACTCTTCAATATTCAATACTCTTGGTTAAATTGGTGCATGGAAAACAATTCTATACAATTATAGAATTTCAATCTATTTAACCAAGTTTTTCAATCGTCGAGCGACGATTTCACATAGCATGGACATTGAATGAGAATTAATGTGCACGACGAAGAAAATATCACAACATGAACATCGATGTATATATAGATAGAAACATCATGAGTACATCCAAAAAGATATCGATACATCAAATGCAACATACCCATCAAAAAGAAATACATCATACATCATTGATACATCATCATCATCAGAACACCATCATCAACGTCCAACAACAAAAATACAACACATACTCCGACATCCAACATATCAAAATACAACAAATCAACACCCAAACTACATCCCATCCTAACCCAAAAACACTCTCAAAAAGGTAAATCATCCAAAGAGCAGTGGAGAGTCCTCGAAACTGACGATCACGAGGAAGTGGCTGGATCTGCAGTCTCCGTGGGTCCAGTCGACGGAGTGGACTCAAGCTCTGCAGGGAGGAGAGGCGTGTCAACAGACGGGATCGTCGGGGCAGGTGTGGAAACGACGGGCTCCACAGCTGGGGTCTCAACAGGAGTAACAGCAGGTAAGATAGGAGCAGGCTCGTCAACAGGGACAGCAGCAGCCTCAGAAGTCTGAACTACTGAAGCAGAAGTCTCTGGAGCACCGGAAGAGGTGCCAACTCCAGGAGCAGAAGTGGTAGCAGCAGCAGCAGCAGTGGCCTCATCGCCACGAGCCAAGGAAGTGACAAGATCGTCAATCTCCTCGTCGTCCATCTCCTCGGCCTCAGAAACGGAAGGAGGAAGATCAATGCCCATCATACGAGCCATACGGCAGACGACCTCCTCGGTACGAGCCAAACACGACTCGTGCCAATGAAGAAGGCGTACGACATCATCTAATGTAGCAGGAGGAGTGGGGGCTGCAGCAACTGAGGGAGTGGCCTGGGAAGCAGATGTGGTCGACCTCTGCACGTGACGAAGCGCCGCAAGAGATTTCTTAACGGCCGTCGCGTTCAGAGGAGGACCCAAAGGACGCTCATCGGCAGGAGGGAGAGGGACACGGAAATGACGGAAAACCAGGGTCAACAGACACGGGTAAGGGATATGCGCAGATTTATTGGTCTTGTGAATACACTCGAAAGAGTCCATCTTATCGAGTATAACGCGAGCCCAATTAATCTCGCAACCCAAGAAAAGAGCGTAAATCAGCTTGAGAAAAGGCTGGGATGGCAGAGAAGATGAGCCGTACTTGGGAAGCAAGCACGACTTCAGAATGAGATTAAGCACCCATGCATTAGGTTTGAACGACTTCGAAGGAACACCAATGAGGGCAGGAGGGATCACATGGAAGATATCAGAAAGAACGGACTGATCCAAGGAAGAGATATCATCAACAGAAATATCCGAAGGAAGGAGACCGGACGACGAACAACCAAGTATCTCCCCCAAGATTTCTGCCGTGAGAACTATAGGAGTTCCCAAGACAGTAGTCTCGATGGAGTGACTCTCATCGTACAGGCCCCGAACATGATTGGCGTAGAATAATTTGACCAGGCAAGGATATGGTCTGGGGTTCGCCTTGGGGTCATCGCGAAGATAATCCAATAGGCCACTATAGGAGAGAAGATCAGCAAGGCCAAGAAAATCAGAAAACTGAACGTAATGCTCTAACAACAGTGGGCAGTGCTCTATACGGTTGTACGCTGCGAGACACTGAGGGTCATCGCGGCACAACGATATGTCTACACCACCGACTGGCATAGGAGCTTTACCCTTAGCCTTACGGGTCTTCGGAGGAGGTGGAGTAGGAGCTTTCTCGGGATGTTCAGGAGTGTATTCCTTATCGGTATTATCCTCGGAATCACTACCGGAATGCTCACCGGGAGGAGTGGTGGCACGGGACTTTTTAGGCTTAGGCTTGGGCTTGGACGATTGGCCGGCAGGTTTAGGCTTGGACGTCCTCTTCCTCTTCAACGGAGTTGAAGACAAAGAGGGGGGTCGAGTGGTCTTGGCCCTACGTTTGGGAGGGGTCGAAGCGGTAGCACCCTCTACGGTCATAGGGGATGCCCCAGAAGATGAAATCGGGATCCTCGTTCGTGCCATGATCTCGGCACAACGAGTACAATCACACGATGAAGATAAGATCAAACACCCTAGTTCAAACCCTAGAATCCTATAACAAACCCTAAGAGAGACAAAATCCAAAACCCTAGTTCACCTAGAAAGTGAAAACACGATAGATATCAAACCCTAGGAATGGAAAACGAGATCTAGGAGGGGGGTTATACCTAGGAGAGAGGGTCGACGGCGACGGACGGCGGGGATGGCCGGAAAGATGGCCGGAGAGACGTCGGAAGCCGAAGGGTCTCGAGAGGGGATAGGGTTTTTGCGGGCTGGAGCTTTGAAAACAACCGACTAGAAATGAAAAAGATCGGTCGGATAGAGCTTAAGTCGGTCTGGAAAGCGAAAAGACACATTTGCCCTAACACACTTAGTCGGTCACAGTTCAAACACTGACCGACTAGATTACGATCTAGTCGGTCGGTCAATGAGCTTAAACCGACTAAGTCGAAACAGAGGCAAACAGGAAATTTTTAGGGCTAGAGTTAGTCGGTCGCAGTATACTCACTGACCGACTAGTTTTCAATCTAGTCGGTCGGTAAGTGTACTGTGACCGACTAAAGAAAGAAAATGACAATAGGAAGATTAAAGCTTGATCTAGTCGGTCTGAGTTCACTAGCTGACCGACTAGATGAGCATCTAGTCGGTTGACTAATGAACTGAAACCGACTAGAAGAGTCCAAAAATTGATAAATGAGTTCTCTTCACAAACCACTTGGATGAAACATCATAACACTCTCATTAGTCATCTAAATTACCCCATAAATCGTCGAAATCTTAAATACGACATACAAATACGAATTCGAGCACAAATTCAAACATATCACATAAAATCCCAAAAATTCAATAAATCTAGCATGAACGAAATATCGCGAAATATAATAGCATGCAAGATAATTGAATGAAATATGAATCCTATATCTCGGATTCACCCATAATCCCCAATTCTCGACGCAACCGCACAAAGGAGTCCTCCTTTAGGGGTTTCGTGAAAATATCGGCGCTTTGATTTTGGGTTTCAACGTACACTAAAATGATGTCCTTTTTAGCAACATGATCATCTAAAAAGTGGTGTCGGACATCTATGTGTTTTGATCGGGAATGATGCACCGGATTCTTTGAAAGACAGATAGCACTTTGGTTATCCACCATGATAGGGCTAGTATCACAGTGAATACCAAAATCCTTCAGTGTGTGTCTCATCCAAAGAACCTGGGCACAAGCGGCACCGGCGGCAATATATTCTGCCTCGGTGGTTGAAAGTGATACGAAATTTTGCTTCTTGGAAAACCAAGAGACAAGAGAATTTCCTAGAAAATGGCAAGTGCCACTAGTACTTTTCCTGTCGGATTTGCATCCCGCATAATCGGCATCACTGTATGAGACTAACTCATACGTGCTAGATTTTGGATAAAGTAATCCAAAATCAAGTGTATAACTTAGATAACGGAAAATACGTTTTACCGCTACTAAGTGAGACTCCTTAGGTTGAGACTGATAACGAGCACATATGCATACGACAAACATAATATCGGGCCTACTTGCGGTAAGATAAAGTAAACTACCTATCATACCTCGATATAGACGAATGTCTACATCCTTACCGCCCGTATCCTTGTCAAGATGCGTAGTCGTGCTCATTGGAGTCTTTTTCCCGGAAGCACTCTCCATTCCAAATCGCTTAAGCAACTCCACCGTATACTTCGTTTGGTGGATGAAGATTGCATCGTTCAATTGGCGAATTTGGAGACCTAAGAAATATTTGAGTTCGCCCATGTGGCTCATCTCAAATTGTTCCTTCATAACATTAGAAAACTCTTCGCAAAGAGTGAAGTTAGTAGCACCGAAAATGATATCATCAACATAAATTTGAACTAATAAAATATCATTATTCGCATGCTTAACAAAAAGTGTAGAATCGGCTTCGCCCATTTTAAAATTCAAATCCAAAAGAAAATTCTTTAGGCGATCATACCAAGCTCGAGGAGCTTGTCTCAAACCATAAAGAGCTTTCTTTAGTTTAAAAACATGATTTGGAAATTTTTCATTTATGAAGCCCGGAGGTTGAGAAACGTAAACTTCCTCAACAACATCTCCGTTTAAAAATGCACTTTTAACATCCATTTGAAATAACTTAAAATTTTTATGGCATGCATAAGACAATAAAAGTATAATTGATTCTAATCTAGCTACCGGAGCGAAGGATTCTTCGAAATCGATACCTTCCTCTTGGCGATAGCCTTGAGCAACTAACCGAGCTTTGTTCCGGACGACGACTTGATTTTCGTCGGTTTTGTTCTTGAAGATCCACTTTGTCCCTATGACGGTGTGGTTCTTCGATGGCAAAGGAACAAGCTCCCATACCTCATTCCTCTCGAATTGAATGAGTTCCTCCTCCATGGCAAGGATCCAAGCACTATCTTCGCACGCTTCAACTATATTCTTTGGCTCTATCGATGAGGCAAAGGCACAATTGGCGAAGTGGTGGACTTGCGATCTCGTCTTGACACTATCATGAATATTGCCAATGACTTGCTCATGGGGATGGTCGCGAACGGTATGAAGCCGCTTGGGAATACCTTGATCACTAGGCACATTCTCAGCAACTTCATTAGTCGGGTTAGTATCAATAGAATCAATTAAGTCAATGGACTTAGAATTTTCAAACGAATCACATAAAACATCCATAGAATCATTATCATTTGAAATTCTAGAATTAGTAAAATTCTCATTAAAAGAGACATGAAGTGATTCCTCGATCGTAGAGGATCTTTTGTTGTATATCCGGTAGGCTTTGCTACGTGAGGAATACCCAACAAATATCCCCTCATCCGATCTCGGATCAAACTTGTCCAAATTATCATATGTGTTTTTAATAAAACATTTTGCGCCGAAAACACGAAAATGTTTAACTTGAGGCAATCTACCAAACAACAATTCATAGCAAGTTTGTTTGGTGCCGGTCCTCAAAAGTATTCTATTAAACACATAGCAAGCGGTGTGTACCGCTTCCGCCCAAAATTGATAACCAAGTTGACTATCTTCGAGCATAGTGCGAGCACACTCCACAAGCGTTCTATTCTTCCTCTCAACAACACCATTTTGAGGAGGTGCGCGAGGGAAAGAAAACGTGTGAGTAATTCCAAGATCATCACAAAAATTTGAGAAAGACTCATTCTCAAATTCACCCCCATGATCACTACGAATAGTGACAATGGTGGTTCCGATGAGATTTTGTACTTTCTTCACAAATATTGTGAAGTTTTCAAAAGCTTCATTTTTATTACATAAGAAAAATACCCATGTAAATCTTGAATAATCATCGACGATGACAAGTCCATATCTTGCATTTCCTAAGGAAGCAACTCTAGTTGGCCCAAATAAATCTAGATGTAATAGCTCTAGTGGCCGTTTCGTAGAAATGCTTTTCTTAGGTTTAAATGAAGATTTAGGAAGCTTGCCACGTTGACAAGAATCACAAAAACTCTTCTTTTCAAAAACGAGTTTCGGAAAACCTTTAATGGAATTTAATTTTGAAAGCTTATAAAGTGTTCCAAAGTTCACATGTCCAAAGCGTCGATGCCATAAGTGTTGTTCACTTGTGTTGGCAACGAGACATTGTTCATATGACTTAGGAAGATCCAAAATATAAATATCTTTATGGCGTGTGCCGGAAAATAATAATTTATTATTATCATTTGAAATATGACACAATCCTTTCGCAAAGCTAACTTTGTAACCTTTGTCACAAAGTTGGCTTATTGAAATAAGATTATGATTTAAACCATCAACTAGATAAACATCACTAATTAAGGGTTTAGACGGGTTACCCACTTTACCAACACCGACGATGGTTCCGCTCTCGTTGCCTCCAAATACGACGCGATTTCCATTTGCAATGGGAACCACTCCGGAGAGCAATTGAGCGTCACCCGTCATGTGTTTTGAACACCCGCTATCGAGTATCCAATTCCCTTTGGAGCTAAATTTAAATTTGTTGCTCCTTTTCTTTTTCTTTTCCTTGAGTACCTAAAGATAGAAACATTCATATCATGGTACCCAAGGTCATTGGGTCCTCAAAGGTTAGACCTTTGGAAGCCAAGTCCAATTGGACTTAGACTTCCCCACATAATTTCTACTATGCACAACATCCGAAAAATAAGCATTCATATACACTTGTTTTTCATCCATGCTTGTGTCCTTTGGGCTCCAAATAGTGAAAATTTTGGGAGCCATCATCCTATTGGGTGCATGCATGCGTTGTTGGTTTCTACGTGATGCATGTCGTGGATAGGCATAAGGAACATGATGGAATGGTGCACGACGAGAATTATTCATATGATGAGGTGGGTGAACATATGCATGTGTGGGAACACGTGCGTGAGGGTGTCTCACATGGTGTGCACGTGCCCGAGAATGTGTTGCATAAAAATCATCATATGTGTGAGACGGTGGAGTAGGACGTGTGAAACTACGTGGCATGGTATTGGTGTACATATAAGCATGCCCCTTCTTTGGAGGTCCACCCAAAGTGGGTTTCTTTCCAAAAGAGGGTGTGGACGAGGTGGAAGCATCATTGGTAGATGAACTACCAATATAATGTTTGCTACCACTCGTAGAGTCACCGGAAGTTGGCCTAACAAAAGTAGTGGCCGCTTTGGATGGACATCACATCGTATACCCCAAACCAATGTGGTGATTGGCCGGAAGTAAGTCACTTAGGATTTTATCCAAATGGTCCTTACCCTTATTGAATTTATTAATTCAGCCTAATGTGTTCTCATATTTCTCTTTGAGAGAACGCATAGAAGTATCCAAGTTTGATACTTGCGATGTGAGCACATAAACACGAGATTTGATATTCTCGTTCTCAATACTCAAAGTCGAGTTTTGAGAAGTTAAATCCGCTATCCTATGTTCTTCCGGATCATCAATGCTAACATGTTCAAGTTTAGATTTGAGATTAACAATCTCATTTCTTAACTCTTCAACAACGGTGTCGATGTTGGTGATGATAGTCTTAGGCGAGGTTTGAATGCTAGCTAGGTCATCTTTTACTTTAGTATATCTATTTACTAATTTAGTGTATTTAGACCATAAATGAGAGTTAGCATCCCTAAAATCATCCATAGTTACCTCATCGCCTTCGTCGTCGCTATCATCGGAGGAGGAAGATCCTTGATCATGCTCCTCTCTTGCCATGAAGCACATGTGCGCTTGCTCCACTTTCTCATCGTCCGACTCTCCGCTTGAGGAATCCTCGGAGTCGGTGAATGTTGCTCCGACAAGTCCCTTTTTGTACCCCTTTTTGTACTTCTTTGACTTGTCGAACTTCGGCGCCTTCCACTTCTCCTTTTGCTTGTTTTGAGGACAATCCGCTTTGATGTGTCCTGGCTTATTGCATTTAAAGCACAAAGGTGGAGAGGCGTTAGTAGAAGTAAATTTAGATTTTTGTTTGAAGTTACCCTTTCGGAAGAATCGATTGAACTTCTTTTCCATGAGTGCAATGGATTCCATGTCCATTTCTTCTTCCGAGTCCTCATCATCGGTAGAGGTGGATGAAGCCGCCTTGAATGCAATCGCCTTTTTCTTAGGCGCGTCTTGGTTCAAATAGGACTTCATCTTTTCTTGTAACTTCACCTTGCTATCTTTGCGTACCTCGTATGACATCAAAGTACCCATCAATTGAACTACGGTATACTTATTCATGTCATTACCTTCCTCGATGGCGAAGGTACGTTTCTCCCACGAAGAAGAAAGTCCTTCGATAAGCTTTGAGCACTTCTCCTTTTGGGTGTAGGATTTACCGAGGGCCTCTAACTCGTTTATTATGTCAACGAAGCGAGCGTAATATTCCTTCATCTTCTCGCCCTGTTGCATATGAAACATTTCGTAATCTTTGTTTACGACTACGAGTTTAGAGTCCCTTACCCTACTCGTCCCTTCATGAAGAATGAGGAGGGAGTTCCAAATTTGATATGCACTCTTACATGTGCATATCTTATTGAAGTCCTCGGGCTCCAATGCGCATTGCAAGGCGTTCATTGCCTTGGCATTGCTTACCTCCGCGGCGATCTCCGCGGTAGTCCATTTCTCAAAGTCTTCTTCTTCGGGCTCGATGTATTCCTTCATTGTAGTCCTCCATAAGGATAAACTCCGGAGGAAGGTTTCCATCTGGCATTTCCAGTACCTGTAGTTGGTACCATTGAAGAATGGAGGCCTCGTAGAGGAATGTCCTTCCATCACCGAAGATGCTCCTTCACGGTTCCTGAAGGTGTCATAGTTGGAAGGTGGACGCACGGTTTTGTTGTCGTTGGTAGACATAGCTAAGTATCTGGCTCCGATACCAAATGTAATGCCCTACAAGCTACTGTACAAGTACTAGAGGGGGGGTTAATAGTACTTTAAAAATAACAAGGAGTATAATTCCAAATTATAGTGCAAACAACTACCAAAACAATTTGCGGAAGCTTAAATTGAATGACAACAACAAAATTAACAATGCTAACAAAAGATGTTAATGGGTTCGGATCCACCCAAGTCTCCCCGACTTGTTCCCCGGTGATCCTACGTCCCAACCACCCTGATCCCCTCCGGATACTTAGGTTAGAAACCCTAACCCAAGATTTCCACTATGAATATCTTGTGAAAAACCTTCACAAGATCAAATCATACATGCAATGGCAATAGTGATTCACACAACCCGGGATCACAACCTTCTCTCACAACCGAGAGAATCAACAAGCAATATAAATGAGTTTATATTGAAATAAACAAACTTACCACAAAATCCTATACCTTGAGTTTTTCTTACCAAATAGGTGAAAGGAAGGATTTGAGGAAGATGAAGTCACCAAGACCTAGCACCAAGGAAATGACCAGCAATAGGTGCCTAGGAGAGATTTGGAGACTTGATTCAAGCTAGAGCTTGAAGGGCTCACCAAGAACAAACTTCTCTCAAGATGGATTCTAGATCTAGAATGTGAGAGAATGGGTTTCTTGTGAGGAAGAGAGCTTTAGAAATGAGTGAGAATGGCTATCTCTTTCTATCTCAATGAATCTCTTAATGGCAGCTCTAACCTAGAGAGAAATGACCTAGGTTCGTATTTATAGGGTCCCATAAAAACAAGTTAGGTCAATTCCCAACGGATAGAAATCTGAGAAAACTAGTCGGTCAAAGAACAACCACTGACCGACTAGTTCATCAACTAGTCGGTCAGTCAATCAACATGGACCGACTAAGTGAGGAACTGAGAAGAGATAGAAATTCAGACCTAGAAATCTAGTCGGTCCAAGAAGACTTTCTGACCGACTAGTTTCACAACTAGTCGGTCAGTCAGTGAACGTAGACTGACTAAGAGGCAAAGTGAAATAGTCTGAATACAAATTGACTTAGTCGGTCCAAGAACAAAAGTTGACCGACTAGATTGTCAACTAGTCGGTCACCAAACGTTCTTAGACCGACTAACGATAAACAGTAGCTTAGGAGAGATTTAGCATGTACAGTAAATCACAACTAGTCGGTCAAAGAAGCATCACTGACCGACTAGTTCACAAACTAGTCGGTCGGTGAGTCAATGTAGACCGACTAACTGTAAAAAGTAAGGTGCAAGAAATTAAGGAAGCAAACTAGTCGTTCCAAGAAGAGTTGCTGACCGACTAGATCACCATCTAGTCGGTTAGTACTTCTTCTTGTACCAACATGCACAAACAAGTCCGAATCGAAGCGCGACGCTTCGAGGAAGTTAGAATGAACTTGTACTAAGATCCTAGAGCTACGATATGAGCGTTATGAAGTTAGAATCGTAAGATATACTCAAGGCTTAACATTCTATATATCGAAGCTAAAAGACTATAAATAAAACCTTAAAGAATGGTCTTCGAGAGCTTCGATTAATTCTTCATGACTTCCAAAACGGCGCAAGAGCTTCAACGAAGCTTTAGGCATGAATACGTGCTTTGAGAAGTCTTGAGATGTCGCTTTGAATGTTCTCGAGATTTTTGCGACGATCTCCAATACTGCGCTCACAAATTGTTAGTTCATGAATTATTTATGTTTGCTCATCATCCAAAACCAAATTCGGGGAGTCCAATATTCAACACCCCCCGCTCCCTGAAAGTCACCAACACCTTTCCCTCAAAGGGGAAAGAGGTACACTGGGGCCCGCCCTGCGTAACAGGTTCGGCCCGAGATCAAATCATGATAGGACAGCGTGTCTCACCCCGAACCCCTTCACCGACTCCCCGCCCCGCCCAAAGGCAACACAAGCCGACAACATCCCCTTCCCCCAGACCACGCGATCTCGGACACGGGAATGTTGGGGGCATAATTGGTAATTGTGTAACTCCCGCAAGAAGCCAAGACACGTGACCTGGAACGGACCTGTCGCAAGGCAGAGGCCGCGAAATAGGCTCCCAGTCCAGATAGGGCAGCGGCCCTGTCTCGTCAAAGCAGCGCCACGATGCGACTCAACATAACGAAAGGACGCTTGGACAATACGCCATCAGCAGCAACACGCCCCCCGAGACGCCAGAGTGCCGGATACTGCCAGGAAAAAGCGATTCCCAAAGCGCGGGATTCCGCGGAGCCCATTAACGGCACTAATCCCCCGCATTACCCAAGAAAAACCCTTCAACAGAATCTCGCTATAAATACCCCCCTCCAGAGGTCAGGGGGAAGGAGGAAGAGAGACGCAAGGGATTCCCATCCCCTCACTCCGGGCATAAAACGGTCCCAAACGCCCCACCGAGCTACGAAGAAAGCCGACAGCCACCGACGGACCTCAGTTCCCCCGACGATGGCCGCCATAGCCCCACCACCTCCAACAGGATATTCCCCTTACACGTGGAAGGCCCCGCCCGCCAGCTTTCCTCCTGCCCGTTACTGGATCAAAAGGCAGGTCCAGAAAGTCGGGCCGCGTGCCGCAACACCCCAATTAACGCCCAGCCGACGGCGACCCCCACGGGGTGTCAGGGGGGAAACCCCCAGCGGCTCTCCCCGCGGCGCCGTCACCTTCGGCGATCCCCACAGGGTGTCGGGGGGAAACCCCCCAACGGCTCTCCCAGCGGCGCCACCACCGCCACCTCGTCCTCAGCCTCCCTGGGGTTCCCCCTCGGTGCGCGGGGTCCCTGGCGAGGCCGAGCAACCCTCCAGCATGACGACAGCGAGGCAGAACGCGAGGAAGCGATGAAAGGGAAAGGAAGAGGGTCCCCTCCTACGACCGAGGGTCGCCCCCCCCCCCCCCCCCCCCCCCCCCCCCCCCCCCCCCCCCCCCCGAAGGCTGAACCATCACAGGGCGGCACCCCTGATATAAAAAAAAATTGGTTCCAGGCGCGTCGGCCCGCCCCCGGACAATGAGGCGGTAGGAATTCGGCGATCGACATAAGGGAAGACCGCCCCGACGCAGGGATCTGCTCCTCCCGACGGAGCGAACAACAAATGTGGACAACCCTCCGTCTCAACCGCCGGTTGACCCACATCTTCTCCTAGTGTTGTAAATATCACCTAGATCTCCGATAAAGATTGGTGTATAATACTCCCTCTTTTGGACAACGCCCCGCTTGGCTCAAACTCAGGAAGAGACCTCGCGATCCCGCTATAGTGGGACACACCCCGCGGGACCAGCATCACCCCCCTGAGCTGGGATCCAAGTCCGGGTCGCGATTAAAAGGTAGTGTCACGGTAGCGTTACGCCATCCGAGCCGAACCGGGCTTCCGCCTCGCACTCGAATGCCGGGGGCAATTGTTACGACCTAAAGATCGTAGGAGTACGACTCCCACCCGGATCCGCTAACGTACCCCATTAACTCGCCTTTTCACAAAAGGGCCGCCACCCCGGAAATCCGAATCCACATGGGGACGGGCGCTCCCCGAGCGCACCGCCCCGAGCGGGTCGAACAACTGCGGTTGTACGCCTAGGCCAGGGGTGCTGAGGTGCGCCCGGACGGCACCGATAGGCCAGCTGACTTAGGCGCGGGTATCTATCTGTGCCGGCGAACCATAGTCCGCGACCGAACGGGAGGCGCGGCCGGGCCGGACAACTCCCAATCCGGACGACCCGTCTGATTCTCATGCGCCCCGACGCCAGGGATAGCATAGCCCGACCTTTAGTTCGTCACCAACGACAAACGACCTAGGATAAGGGCGCGATTGACACATACGTCACCCGACCGCCTGACAAAGCACCCCCTGGCGGCTAACCCATCTGACAGTTAATGCTTTCGGCTCTGACACCCCGACAAAAGCACCCCGACAAAAGCACCCCCTGGCCGTCGCGTCGCCTGACAAAAGCAGGTCAGACAACCTGGTTCCCAACGTCCTTATCTGGAGTTTCCGCCGACGTCCGAGCCAGCTCAGCGCATCCAGTCAGCATGCCAGGTCAGCTCCGCCTAGTCATCACCCGTCATGTATAAATACCCCCTCTCCTCTTACGGTAGGGGGGTTGGAAAATTCTCTCTTAATCTATAATTCACACACGAGAACAAAGGTCGTCCATATCTTTGTTCTCCCACTCATAGCTCGCCACGTGCGGTCGACACACCGTTAGTCCGGCCGGCGTGTCTAGCCCCCATTTTAAGCCCTATTACTGACTTAGGCATCGGAGGGGCTAAGGGTTGAACCCCAACCCTGCCCTTCTGACAAGTTGTTCGTGCTGCAGGAGAGCTCGCCCCTTGACCAAAGTCAGCTTCAGCCCCCTGCTGTCCAACCTTCCTCAGCTGCATCCGGCAAGATTCGACCCCGTGAGCACCACCGGCAACGGGTCCGACTTCTTCACCCCACTAATCACTTGTAAAACAGCCTACCTAAACCTTCTTCTCCATATAACCATCGTGCCCTTGGTTCCCCATTATACAAATTCATTGTATGTGAGTTCCACCTCGTAACAGTAATGTATAAAGTAAATGTGACTGTGCTAGTGCAAAAGTAACGACAGTGGCATGGTATATGGTAGCAACAATGTTTTATCCAACAGGCAATGTGATAACAATAGTAAGATGATTAGGTAGACGTAGTAACATTGAAAAGGACAAGTAATGAGAGGGCATGAGGAAAACAAATGTCGCTTGACTATCTAATAGTATAGGCTGGCCTAATAATAAGAAGTCTAGATTAACTCCCAAACCAGCCAGACAGTCAGGGCTTGGAGGCACGGGTCACTTCTATGACCGCAGGACAAGTCCTTTGATTGACCAACCCCCTTCTCATTTCTTTCTAGACACTGATCCAGTAGTAATTTAAGATTGCTTATTATTATACCATTCTATCATGTTCGAGTAGTCTCGACTTAGTTTATGGAACAGTGGTATCAAATCGGTAGTCGTGACAAGAGTTAGCTTGATCAGATGGCATAGAGATGGTTATGAATAATTCAATGGGAGAATGAGAGGTATGATAATATGTGCCAATGTCCCAATAATGTATATAAAGATAGTGGGTAGGCGGTATAAGTTAAACGGTAGATCAGCAATTGACGGAAGAGTCATGGATGCAGAGATGTAATGTTTGTTTCGTAAATGGAGATAGATTTTTTTTTCATAAATTTTAAAAGTATAAATACGATGAATACGGAACTAATACACTGAAATAGTTGAAGTTTTATTTAAGTATAAAAAGTAGTTAAAATTAGTATATGGTTGATTGTTTTGAAATTTGTTATAGTATAGTAAAAACGAAAATGCCATACATAGTCATGACTCACGTCCTTGCGGTCCAGCGGACACGGTCAAGGAAGTGACTAAGCCAGGATCACTTACCCCAAGTCTAACTAGAGTGATCTAAAAAACTTAGTCAAGCACATTGACCGGATCATGGTCCATTGAAGAAAGCTTATCATTTATATGAAGAATATCAACAAAAGTTTAAAGATAAAGATCTCCATACGTAGAAAGTAAAATAGGATAGTATAGATTTGAAATCATTAAAAATTTAGTGACTAAAATTTTCGACGAAGTAAACTCAAAATCAAAGAATAATTTTAAGTCAGTTGAAAAATACGGGGCCTATTGAAGATTTTTCAAAAAAGTTAAATTGGGCGAGGAATTCCATGAAAGAGATATCGATAGTAAAATCAGTATAGTAATGGGAGTGATTCAAAGGATAACGATGGCTGTCAGGAAGATCACGTGGGTCGAGAGTAAAAAGGGAGTTGAATGGTTAAAATGTAAACACGACGGGGAATTAACTTAGGTGAATCTGCTAAGATGGAATTCTACGGTCATTAACATAGCGATGTAAGGACTAGAAATAATAATAAAATCAGGGGCCTAATAATTAGGTCAACTAAAGATCAGGAGAACTTAGCACTAAAACTTTCTAATGAACTAGATTGTAATAAAGGTCTCAGGGAAGGGTCCTAAGAGTATCAAAATTTCGTTTTGCCGGCCTGAAATTTATGGACTCAAGGAACGACTAAAGGAAAAGCTCTATGGATCTAATATAGTCAGGACTGGGTGGAAGACTACTAAGGTAACCTAAGAGGAGTACAACTAAGTCTCAACGAAAGCGCCTGACTATCAAACTTCGACGTCTATCTAAGTCTTCCTACCATCTAAGACAAGGAAAACCTTCTGATTAGACTCAATTCATGACTTGAATGTTTCGAATATTTAAATGGATGTTGTTATCATTATTGTTGTTCCGATATTTCGCAGATGCAAAGAGAAGACATGCATGGGCCACCACTAAAACCTGTCACGCCCCGCTTCCCTAATATGGAAGGCGAGACGTGAGGAGGTCCGCTCAGACGTGGAGCTGTGAAGCTGCAGTCTGATAAGCGTCTGTAAATTTTTTTTCAAAAAGTAGCAGGTCCTTGCATTACGACGAAACAACAACAATAATAAAGCAGATAAAAATATCCACCAACAACATCCAACAAATATTACAACATCACAGAAAAGTCACAAAAGTACAAGTCTGAACAATAGGCCTAAAGCATGGCCAAACAAAACAAAGAGAGATAGGTGCTACGCACCGAAACCTAACAGCAACTAAGGAAAGGTAACAACTAAGGGTAGACTCCAAACGAGTCTAGGACTGGTCACCAGTGTCCTCGAACTCGGTCTCTGCAGAGACCTCCAACTCAGCGTCAACAAACTGTTCGTCCGCTACTACCTGCTCTGTCTCAAAGTCTGACATGTGACACCCAAAGAGAAAAGGGCACATGTCAGCAAAAGTCTCACTAGAAAGGCGGAGAACTTTTGTGCAAGGATACAAATATAGAAAAGCGACTAGCAGTTCTAACATGATGAAATGGCATAACATTTAAGAATGCAACATTTAAATGAACAAAATAATAACAATCAAGCACGTTGTAGCAGAAAGCTACAATTCACTATTTCACGATTCACAAATCACTGATTTATCACTTTGTGCACAGAGTTTCCGTCTTTTGGCTGAAGTGGCTGTACGGGCTCACTTCTACGCTCAAGCGATCGTTTAACCCTACCCCTCCATGTGTATATGGACTGGCGCCCATCTTCTGGATCACGAGCCAGGAAGTGTTATTGGCATAGGGTTGTGCCCGCAAAGCAGGTGCCTAGCCTCAATAGTTACAATTATTGTAGCGTGTGCTACACAATCACAATAGAACAATTTGATGCATGAATGACATGGTAATGAGCAGTTAAAGTGCGTACAGTTAATTGAAAATTAAACATGGCATGGCAGCATGAATGAAAGCAGGTAAAGTGTCGGATCTAGTTTCGTTGTCAAACTAGATCAAATAGGGCGTCTAGACAGCTATCATTTCACTGTCTAGTCTCTTTTACGCTAACAGACAAATTGGCCTAAAAACGTGGCCTAAAACATTTACTGACAAGTATCACTTGCCTGTTTCCGGTGGTATTGGTTGTCGTAGGTTCGTCTGGACGGTGCTACGTGTTAGTACTTCTGGTTCTCTGTTTTGGTTGAACAATACACCGAATTAGATTTTATTGTGAGATAATCAAAATATCAAGTTATTCCTTAAAGTGGGTTTGTCTAATTTTATCGGGTTATCTAGCTAGGGTGATGCTTATATTGTGTTATACTAACCTGATACATCTTATTTTATTCCATTATTATTATTCTAACAGTG
This sequence comes from Scilla litardierei, assembly GCA_030789695.1. NCBI lineage: Eukaryota > Viridiplantae > Streptophyta > Magnoliopsida > Asparagales > Asparagaceae > Scilla > Scilla litardierei. The sequence goes on along the minus strand of CM061142.1, from coordinate 774,232,668 downwards.
GTTATAACTATTAACAAGCCGAAATTAATAATACTAACTAGTTAATATTCAAATTAATAATAACAACCGACTGGTTAACATTTAAACTAATACTAACAACCTATTAGTTAATTCTATTAAACTAATTACGATGGTAACATATCAAACAATAGTTTTACCTACTCCAGTTTTACCTACTCCTACACATATTCTAATATTATTCATCCAATCTTATCTAAACCTTTCTCTATTCTTTCTTTATTCCTTTATTAACTGCCACCTATGTCTTTTACTACATTAACTTGGCTGACATCCTTCATATCAGTCTCTCATTTGAAACTTTCTTTTTTTTTAATTTATTATAACCCTAAGAGCCTTGAGTAAGGCTGTTTACTCATCATTCATTCAGCCTTGGGTAAGGCTGTCACTTACTTATCTTTATTATTAATGCCTAGGTCTTTGTTCCTACATCTCACATTTTACAAACTATTAAAATAGTGCAAGCATCTGACAAGTTGATAGGTGGCATAACTTAACAAAATTGCACAGAGCTTTTAACAAATCAAAAACGTGCTCAGCCATCCTCTATTCTTTAATACCTAGGCAAGTTGTCACTTTCTTTTTATTATTGGAATACCCTCTTCTCTCCGCTTTCAATGCCCAGTTCCCTCTTTCTTCCATTTTTTTTGTTATCATATTCAGCAGCAACAAGAAGCCCACGTGCACAATGGAAAAATAGGGGGTGGGGTCTCACCTTCACACCGGAGGAGGAAGCACGAAGGGGCGCCGGCGCAGGGGGGCTCCGGGCGATGGCCGCCGGCACCTGGAGGCGTGGCTTCCGGCCAGGCGGCGCTGGCGCACGCGCGCGCGAGCTGGGCTGCTGATCTCCGGCGACGGCGGCTCCGGATGAGGGTTGGGGTGGTCGGCCATGGTGAGGGGAGGAGGAAGGAGGAAGAAGAAGAAGGAGATCTGGGTTTTGTTGTGGTTTAATTCCAGAAATTGGTTTGATCTGAAGTTGGTGTTTTTTAATCTGAAATTTGTTTGTGTTGATGCTTTCCTCTCTTGGTTCTGATTTCAAAAATCAATTTTGGGGTTTGTATTTTGGAAAAAAAACTGGTTTGGATTTGATTTGTTGGGGGAAATTGGTTGATTTTTGATGAGAACTTGAGTTGGGAAAATCATTGTGTTGAGGGCTGATTGGATTGGGGATTTGCAGATCGTCGTTTGCAGGGTTGAAGATGGTGGGTTTGCAGACGAAATGCTGCCTTAAGAAGAAGTTAGCAGGGGACAAGCTTGCTTCTTTTGTCAAGGATATGATTTTGATTAAGACTGAGTTAATGAAATCTTTTGACTAAAAGAGAGACGTGTGTGTGTGTGTGTGTTTTGATTTGAAATGGAAGAGCAATGAATCCGCCTAATGAAACGTGTGTGTTTTGACATGTTAGCAGTCATGAATTTTTTGTTTTGTCAAATAGGTTAGGCAAGATTAGGATAGGTATTAAATGTAACCTTTTGACTTAATTCGAGGGGGGAATGGATCTGATTTCAAAAACGTGATACACTTTTTAATCCTACTTATAAAAATTATAATGTGAATAACAGGGTAATTAAGTTAGGGAATTAAATGATTAAGATAATTAAGCAAGGTTAAATGTAATAAAGTAATTAGTAACTGTAACGGCCTGTATTTTCCAAAAATATTCAAATTAAGTATTTAAAGAAAATTCAATTTTTAATTGTATTTTATAATGGTTTGTTAGGAGTCTTAAACTGATTTCAAAAATCTCCTATAAAAATATTTTGGAGTACCAGACTAGTTATGGAGTATTTTAGTAAGATCGGATTTCAACAAATACCTCTAAAAGATCTGATAAAAATTCATTTTCGGATATTGCAGTTTTGGGTCAATGAATTTATTTTCTATTCAAACGTCTTCAAAATGTTTTCAAACTTCTGCAGTAGCATCCTATGATCATTTAGAGCTTCCCACATTAATTTCGTAATTTTCTGATATCATTTCAATAGAGAACCCGCAAACCCGCTTTCTAAACGTTTTGGCCAAAATCTAGTATTTCCGTAGCCCAAATCCCGTAACGGACTTCGTATTCACGATCCTCGTGACGATACGGTCCCGTGGGTACGTTTTCGTAATTTTTCGGAGTCGTTTGCAAAAACGAGTTTGTATTCATCCGCTTTGTTAATTACAGTCGCTAATGACCTTTTAACCCCTAATCCTCATCACATCTACTTTTGGGTAATTAAATCTGAATTGGCTCAGATCTAACCTCCCATCTACCCTCCCATCTACCCCCCTCATCTACCCCTTCATCTACCCCCTCTAATTACCATTTTGCCATTCACTAACCCTATAAATAAACCCATCCCATTGTATTAACCCTCACCCAGATACTCTCTCTCTCTCTCCGTTTCATTTTGAACCCTGGCGTTCCCACGCTGCCGCCCTCACACTCTATCTCACTTTCACTCTCCCCCTCTCTCACTCTCCTCTCACGTTCTCTCTCTCCCGGAGCTCCGCCGCCGCCCTCCGGCCTCAACCGCCGCCGACGAGCACCCTCCGCCGCCTCCGCCTTCCTCCGACCGCCCCCTCAACGCCGCACAGCTCCGTCGCCCCACGTTGCAGCGCCCGTGCACCTGAGCTCCGCCGCCGCCGCTCGCCAACGCCGCCGTCGCCGTCGCCGCCCCACGTCAAGTCGCCGCCGCCTCGCCCTCCGCCTCCACATCCCCGCTCCGACGAGCACAAGCCTCCAGGCGGCGTTCGAACGGTGGGTGCGAGCGTAACCCCCCAGTGGCAAACTTGTAAATATAACGAATATTTCGTATTTTCGTATTTTATATTAATTAATAAATGGGTTTTAAGGTTATAAATCCATAACTAATTATACAGGGGCCAGAAAAATGAGTGACTAGTCCCAGAAAATCAGAAACGTCGAAACGAATCCATTGGCGCTAGTTTCGTCGCGATCAGGCAAGTATATTTCTCACAGTGAATTTTTAAAGGCAAAACTTAAATAGGTTAAAATTCTTTTAAAATTCGTAGCTTGCAATTTTTACGTACACTGCTATACGATAAAAATATATGTTACAGTACTTGTAAATACGATCGTTTTGACATCTTGTTTGCAGAATTCTGATGTACGGTTTATCCGAAATAAATCCTTGATCGAGGGTATTATTAATAATTTCTTGTTTTATAAATCCTTTTAAAATTCATAACCTGTGATTTTTACGTACACCAATGTACGATAAAAATATATGTCATAGTACTAGTAAATACGATCATTTTGACACCTTGTTTGAAGAATTCTGATGTACGGTTTGCTCTAAACAATTCCTTGAACATATGTTTTAAAAATCATTTCTTGATTTAAAATTGCTTTTTGGCTATTTAAAATTGTTTAAAAATTGTTTAAAAATCTTGAAAAATAACTACTAGTCTTAGAAAGTATTTTAAGCTAATTTAAACTCTTTTGCTTGGTTAAAATCATATCTTACTCGTTCTTTATTTATTTAAGTGATACTGATGTTTTCATTTAATCGAGTCGTGAAGTTGTGAACTTTCACGAGACTGTTGTACAGACTATTGGAATACCGAGATTGAATTGACTGAATGGAAGATGGAACTTCAACAATATTGAATGAAAGATGGAACTTTAATAATATAGAATGAAAGATGGAATTTCAATAATAGACAGATAGTACACATTCTTTTGACCGCCACTTGACTTGACCCGGGTTTGGGGTAGTCTATGATCACAAGTGTTACAGAATGACTGGATGCGCCATACTAAATTACCTCCAACACATTACGGGGGTTAGAACCTTGACCGTTGCCATATCGGAACGGTGGGTAAGCCTCGGAGTTGCTCCCGTCGCAGGCTGCATGTTGGTTATCTCTAGTACTCTTGGACATGGACTTATCACTAGGATAGACTGGTTTTTGACTATTGTTCTAACATCTTTTCTGCAGGTTGCTACGGTGTGTTTATTTAATGCTAAATTGTCACAGGTTGCAAATGGTATTGCAAATTGTTATTGAATGATTAAATTGCTACAGGTTGTAAACGATATTGCAAATGGCTATCGATGATTAAATTGCTGCAGATTGCAAATGTTTAACCTCTTTAACTGCTTTAACTATTTTAACTGCTTTAAACTGCTTTATCTCTTTTATTGCTTATTTTAAATTAAACTTATTGCTTGTCTTTAAAAGTCCAGCTTGGTTTAATTTTAAAACGTCTAACGTTTTGGTTTTGAGATTATCTTGCCGAGTAAACCTCGCTGACGGACATTTCATTTTGTTGTTTTACGAAATGTCCGTCAGGTATCGATAGTGAGTTCCTTGAAGACACTACTGCAGGAGTCGAGCCAGTGCTCGAAAACTACGTGGAGTATCTACCCACAGAAGACTAGACTTTTACCTTCGCGTCAGCACTTATATATATATATTTGATTAATGTAATTCGTGTACCTTGTTTGTATTGGCCATGCTAGGCCAAGCTGTATCTTAATTATTGTACACTGGATATGTAATAATGTTGTTTGAGCTGCTTCTTAAACTTGCAAGCAAGAATCTGCAATTTTTATACAGACGCTTAGTGTGTTTAAGCCAAGGAGGAAGAAAAGAAAAAGATTTCAAAAAGAAAAAAAAAAGTACTCCTCCTTGTTTTAAGCACATCGCGGACCCGCTCGCGTCCTCGCTCCCGGTAGAATGGGAAGCGGGGCGTGACAGGTTTTGGTGGCGGCCCATGCAGGTCTTGCTTATGCAAATACTTTAAGATCGGTTTAAATGACATGAATATCCAAGTGTACAACTAGAATAGATTTATTCTAACTTACCTCACATTGCGGTTTGTTTTGTAGTTTGGCAGGTCAACCAGGTACTCACAACTGATGGTGATTTGATTTTAACTTACCTTACATTGCGGTTTGTTTTGAAGTATATATGGCAGGTCGACCAGATACAAACGACGTCACCAACAACGACACCTTGAGTATCGTAAAGGAAATACCGGAAATCCAACCCTATATTCTCCACAAAGCTGTTGAACCGGTAAACACTAGTATATCTGAATCTTTTCCCTCTATGTCAATTTGACACCCATCATCTTTAGTATCATTGCTAGCATACTTTATCGTGATGTATGTATTTGTCTTCATAACATGTCCACATCTTGATTTGGAAATTTTCTATTGCTTCTTATCACAAAATTCGCAACGAACTATTTCCATTGAACTTCATTACCTTTTTCGAATTCTTAACCATTGCTTAGGAACTCGTGTTCCATTCTTGGTTATACCCTCCTTAGTAGCCACTTTTGCTAACCGTTATAGTTATTTTCATTGGATGAACCATCTACTCATTTCATCACCTTTCCTTCAGTTGATGATGGCATGCATTTGAATGATGATCTTCCTTCAATGGACCATGATATCGGTCAATGTGCTTGGCTAAAGTCTGTTGGATCAACCTAGCTAGACTGGGCATAAGTGATCCTGGCTTAGTCACTTCCCTGACCGTGTCCGCTGGACCGCAAGGACGTGAATCATGATTATGTGACGCCATCGATCTTCATCATTATCACCTTCTCTTAGCTTGATGACCTTTCGATTGACCTTCTTAGAATCTTTCTTTAGTCCCCTTGAACTCTAGTTATGGAGGACAGCATTCGAATTTTGGATCATCAGAAGTTCGAGTTCAACCACTGAAGCAAATCGAAGGGCCACACTGCAAGCGACTGTCCTGAGAGGAAGTCTCAGCCTTCCAACTCTGCTCAGCAACGTCAACCAACAACAAGTGTACCAGCAGACTCGACAACAGGTGCTACCCCAAAGACGCCAAGCTTGTACCATGACAGTAGAAGAAGCTGAGGCTACGGACCAAGTAAATCCCAGGTACGAGATATTCCACTAAGCTACTTACTCTATTATTTAGAGCTTGGACATGTTTCTTATCACTGTAACTGTTAAACCTCTGACTCCACGTTGGATGGTCGAGACCGCTGGCAGTTCCCAGCGAATGCCTCCAATGTTCTATTGTGATTTGTAGACGAGGTCTTTTCGCTAAATCCATGGTGGTAGAGATGCCAACATTTGATGTTGTTCTTGGGATGAATTGGTTAAGGACATTTCATGCCACCTTTGACTGTCGTCAAAGGAGGGTAGAGTTCGAAATACACGACCATCTTAAGTTCAAGTTCCTCCGCGGAAGCAGATCGAAGGACGCTCAGAAGTATTCGAGGATGATACTGGAGATTTTGAGACGAGCCAACCTGACGTGCCAGTGTAGGTTGTTGGCGTCTTTTCATTTTGTGCTCGTATTTCTCCTCTAGCCCCTACTTCTATCTTGTACCCAATTTCTTTCCCCCAAGGGTTTGAATCATTTCCCACTAACCGCCTTTCCCCCCTCTTTATTGCGTTCTGTCCGTTTCCTCTCCTCGAGCCCCGTTCCCGCCTAACACCGACGACTTCGGTGCCCCCCCCCCCCTCTTTCTTTTAACCCCGCTCCTTCCTCCGCAAGCCACCCCGTGGCTTTCCCTTTTCCCTCAGATATCACCCTCCTCCTCCCGGCCTCTTCCCCAAGCGAGCTCGATCGGACCCCGCATCGCCACTCCGATCTCCGATCCGCCAGCTTCCGCTTCGCTCCATCCCGTAGGCCCTAGCTCCCCGCCATGGATCGCCAGCCAGTCGGAGCCCTCGTCGCCGCAGATCGCCAGCCGCCGATGGCCCACCAACGACCTTGGGGTCTGTTGGGCCTAGCAGCAACCCTCACCGCCGCCCTCTCTACCGCCGCTTGGCTGAGATCTTGGGAAGCCGTGATCCTTGGGCTTCTCTTGAGCTCTCTGCCTTGGGTCTCACCCTCGTTGAGATCCCGTTTAGGCTTCCTCTTGCGTCTACTCCTTTTGGTGTGCGGGAAAGCATGTTTTTGGTTGTTCATTTGTTGGGTGATGTTGGGTGTTGCGAATGTCAAGTATTGGTCTACGGAAGGAGTGATGGCGATGAATATTGGCATGATATTGGCCTTGGGTGTTGAAGTTGGATGTAGGCCTTGTGCTTGGCTCTGGATGAGAGCATGGATCCTGCCTTATTGTTGGATAGTATGGAGATTGACGGAAGAAATGCTGGCAGTGAGTACTGACTTAGAGTGTTGGCCTTGTACTTACCTTTGGGCGGTGATTTGGACGTTAGCATGTGGTTGGGCATTATGGAAATTGATGGTGTTGGTACCCGTGGATTAGTCGATACGTGCTATATGATGAGCGACATCTTTGATTAAGACCCAGTAGCACGAATAAACTATATGGTCTTCCATTTATGTGGTTTAAATAGCTTGCTACTGGCTTATCACCTCAGGTTCCAAGTTCGAACAGATGTTGTCATCATAATAGCCCTCATTTTCATGTGATTATCTCATGTTAATTTTGGACTACTTGAGAAGGCATGGTAACTATTGTAGTGATACTGGTCGGGACTAGTTACGGGAACTATGATAATGTTAATACTTATTAGAAATATCTCTTGTTTTCTTGATGCCATTATATCACATTATATTTCATGCTATTAACAACTTATTTTCTAAATTGTAATCATTCGACTAGTTTTCCATTTTATCATTTATTTGCTTGAGCTTCTTTATAATATCAATTATTTGTTTCAAAAATATTTTTAAATTCCGAGGACGGAATTATTTTTAAGGAGGGTAGAATGTAACGGCCTGTATTTTTCCAATACTTTCAAATTAAGTATTTAAAGAAAATTCAATTTTAATTGTATTTTATAATGGTTTGTTAGGAGTTTTAAACTGATTTCAAAAATTATTATAAAAATATTTTGAAATACTAGACTTATTATAAAGTATTTCAGCAATTTCAGATTTCCTCAAATGCCTCAAAACATTTCTGTTAAAAATTCATCTCCCAAAATTACCGTTTTGATTCCACGAATTTATTTTCTATACAAACGTCTTCAAAACGTTTTCAAACTTCTGCAGTAGCATCATATGATCATTTGGAGCTTCCCACATTAATTTCGTAATTTTCTGATATCATTTCAATAGAGAACCCGCAAACCCGCTTTCTAAACGTTTTGGCCAAAATCTAGTATTTCCGTAGCCCAAATCCCGTAACGGACTTCGTATTCACGATCCTCGTGACGATACGGTCCCGTGGGTACGTTTTCGTAATTTTTCGGAGTCGTTTGCAAAAACGAGTTTGTATTCATCCGCTTTGTTAATTACAGTCGCTAATGACCTTTTAACCCCTAATCCTCATCACATCTACTTTTGGGTAATTAAATCTGAATTGGCTCAGATCTAACCTCCCATCTACCCTCCCATCTACCCCCCTCATCTACCCCTTCATCTACCCCCTCTAATTACCATTTTGCCATTCACTAACCCTATAAATAAACCCATCCCATTGTATTAACCCTCACCCAGATACTCTCTCTCTCTCTCCGTTTCATTTTGAACCCTGGCGTTCCCACGCTGCCGCCCTCACACTCTATCTCACTTTCACTCTCCCCCTCTCTCACTCTCCTCTCACGTTCTCTCTCTCCCGGAGCTCCGCCGCCGCCCTCCGGCCTCAACCGCCGCCGACGAGCACCCTCCGCCGCCTCCGCCTTCCTCCGACCGCCCCCTCAACGCCGCACAGCTCCGTCGCCGTCGTTGCAGCGCCCGTGCACCTGAGCTCCGCCGCCGCCGCTCGCCAACGCCGCCGTCGCCGTCGCCGCCCCACGTCAAGTCGCCGCCGCCTCGCCCTCCGCCTCCACATCCCCGCTCCGACGAGCACAAGCCTCCAGGCGGCGTTCGAACGGTGGGTGCGAGCGTAACCCCCCAGTGGCAATCTTGTAAATATAACGAATATTTCGTATTTTCGTATTTTATATTAATTAATAAATGGGTTTTAAGGTTATAAATCCATAACTAATTATACAGGGGCCAGAAAAATGAGTGACTAGTCCCAGAAAATCAGAAACGTCGAAACGAATCCATTGGCGCTAGTTTCGTCGTGATCAGGCAAGTATATTTCTCACAGTGAATTTTTAAAGGCAAAACTTAAATAGGTTAAAATTCTTTTAAAATTCGTAGCTTGCAATTTTTACGTACACTGCTATACGATAAAAATATATGTTACAGTACTTGTAAATACGATCGTTTTGACATCTTGTTTGCAGAATTCTGATGTACGGTTTATCCGAAATAAATCCTTGATCGAGGGTATTATTAATAATTTCTTGTTTTATAAATCCTTTTAAAATTCATAACCTGTGATTTTTACGTACACCAATGTACGATAAAAATATATGTCATAGTACTAGTAAATACGATCATTTTGACACCTTGTTTGAAGAATTCTGATGTACGGTTTGCTCTAAACAATTCCTTGAACATATGTTTTAAAAATCATTTCTTGATTTAAAATTGCTTTTTGGCTATTTAAAATTGTTTAAAAATTGTTTAAAAATCTTGAAAAATAACTACTAGTCTTAGAAAGTATTTTAAGCTAATTTAAACTCTTTTGCTTGGTTAAAATCATATCTTACTCGTTCTTTATTTATTTAAGTGATACTGATGTTTTCATTTAATCGAGTCGTGAAGTTGTGAACTTTCACGAGACTGTTGTACAGACTATTGGAATACCGAGATTGAATTGACTGAATGGAAGATGGAACTTCAACAATATTGAATGAAAGATGGAACTTTAATAATATAGAATGAAAGATGGAATTTCAATAATAGACAGATAGTACACATTCTTTTGACCGCCACTTGACTTGACCCGGGTTTGGGGTAGTCTATGATCACAAGTGTTACAGAATGACTGGATGCGCCATACTAAATTACCTCCAACACATTACGGGGGTTAGAACCTTGACCGTTGCCATATCGGAACGGTGGGTAAGCCTCGGAGTTGCTCCCGTCGCAGGCTGCATGTTGGTTATCTCTAGTACTCTTGGACATGGACTTATCACTAGGATAGACTGGTTTTTGACTATTGTTCTAACATCTTTTCTGCAGGTTGCTACGGTGTGTTTATTTAATGCTAAATTGTCACAGGTTGCAAATGGTATTGCAAATTGTTATTGAATGATTAAATTGCTACAGGTTGTAAACGATATTGCAAATGGCTATCGATGATTAAATTGCTGCAGATTGCAAATGTTTAACCTCTTTAACTGCTTTAACTATTTTAACTGCTTTAAACTGCTTTATCTCTTTTATTGCTTATTTTAAATTAAACTTATTGCTTGTCTTTAAAAGTCCAGCTTGGTTTAATTTTAAAACGTCTAACGTTTTGGTTTTGAGATTATCTTGCCGAGTAAACCTCGCTGACGGACATTTCATTTTGTTGTTTTACGAAATGTCCGTCAGGTATCGATAGTGAGTTCCTTGAAGACACTACTGCAGGAGTCGAGCCAGTGCTCGAAAACTACGTGGAGTATCTACCCACAGAAGACTAGACTTTTACCTTCGCGTCAGCACTTATATATATATATTTGATTAATGTAATTCGTGTACCTTGTTTGTATTGGCCATGCTAGGCCAAGCTGTATCTTAATTATTGTACACTGGATATGTAATAATGTTGTTTGAGCTGCTTCTTAAACTTGCAAGCAAGAATCTGCAATTTTTATACAGACGCTTAGTGTGTTTAAGCCAAGGAGGAAGAAAAGAAAAAGATTTCAAAAAGAAAAAAAAAAGTACTCCTCCTTGTTTTAAGCACATCGCGGACCCGCTCGCGTCCTCGCTCCCGGTAGAATGGGAAGCGGGGCGTGACAGTAACTTAATTAAAGTGGTGGTGAAAAAGTAATTACTGAAATAATTAAAGTGATTAACAATCGGTAATTAGCACGATAATTTAGTTAAAGTGATTTGTTAAACTTGATAGTCGATTAATGATGACGTAGTAAAAACGAAATCGGAGACGCCCTCGCGTTGACATGTACGGACGAAAATTTATCTGGATGACTGAAGTAGTTACCAGCATGCACGATCGAAAAATACGTTTAAGAATACCGGCCGTTACAACTCTTTTGGGTGACACATGTTAGATCCCGAGCCTGAGAGTGCTGCGGAGAACGTGGTGTTTGTTGACGCTGAGTCAGAGCCTGTGTTCGTTGAGGAGTACGAGGACACTGGAGATCAGTCGTAGAGGCTGCTTGTGTTCTTCGTTTTTGACTGTTTTTGTTGTCGGTGCGTAGCACCAATACTCTGTTTATGTTTGTCTTTGTTGGCCTTGTTCTGGGCCTTTAGACTCTTTCTTTTAGCCTGGTGGCTTTTCTGGATGTTGAACTTAATTTTAATGTTTGAACATTGCTGAGATTTGGGATTTTATTTCTGTATCTCCTTGTGTTATTATCTTGTTCTGCTCATGGTTACAGGGACCTGCATATGATTTATTGACGATTATCAAGCGTGTGGCTTCACAGCTCCACGTCTGTGCGGACCTTCTCACGTCTCGCCTCCATTTTAGGGAAGCGGGGCGTGACAGGTTTTGTTGGTGGCCCATGCAGGTCCTCTTCTGTAACTGCGATTATCGGAATAACGATAATAATATTAGAATGTCCAATAAACTAAGTTCGACATCCGAGTCATAAGCTATGAGTCTAATTTGTTTCGTTTTCTGCGTCATTAGATGGCAGGAAGGCGATTTACCCGTGGTGGTGGTAGCACGCCCCTTCATGACGAGGAGCCTGAGCGGAAGCCCACCAATGGGGAGATGATGCGGATGATACTTTAGATGATACAGGTGCAGCAGGGCGTGCTCCTGCAAGTCCAGAATGCTCCAGTTGTTCGAGCTGCTCTGGCTATTCCGGAAGCCCCTCACTCCGAGCCGGGAGCGAAGCAGTTTCGGGAGCTGGGTCCCGCTTATTTTGATGGGTCCGAGGGTCCTCTAGCTGTCGATGAGTGGATTCGGAACATAGATGATAATTTGAAGATGGCGAAGATCAGCCCGGCTGGATGGGTTAATTTGGCGAAGAGGCAGCTCAAGGATAATGCTCAAAACTGGTGGGATGCGGAAGAGAAGATGCTGGTGGAGCCGATAGCTTGGGCTACCTTTAAGTCCATGTTCGATGAAGAGTTCTTTCCGAAGGCTGTCAGGAAGGAGATGCTGCAGCGTTTTATTGAGCTGAAGCAAGGGAGCTTGACGGTGGACCAGTACCACCAAGAGTTCACTAGACTGAGTCGGTTCGCACCAAAGATGGTGCAGGATGCTGATGAGAGGGCTCAGAGGTTCCTGCAGGGACTTGCTTTGGAGCTTCAGAGTTTTGTGTCTTCCTCTGATCTGGACTCTTATCAGAAGGTTCTGGTAGCTGCGAGGAGGCAGGAGCTGAACCTGAACCAGAGGAGGGGGCATACTTCTGGAGCTGGGAAGAGGCCTATGGAGCAGGCCAGAGCGATGGTTAGTCCTGGTTTCAAGCCTAATCATCTGGTGCAGTTCAAGAGGCCAGGAGGGCCTAGTCTAAAGACTTGCCATTTCTACCGCAAGATCGGCCACATCAAGGATCAGTGTAGAAGATTTCTGGGCCAGTGTTTGGTTTGTGGTGATGCTTCCTATGCCGCGAAGGAATGTCGGCATGCGAATCAGCTGCAGAGGACACATGTTGCAGCACAGCCGTTGCAGCAGAGAGCGCATGTTCCTGCTGGATGTGGAGCAGCTCTTGTCCCTCAGAGGTAGGCCTTTCAGCAGGCTTTTCTGCCAAGGAGGCAGGCTTTTCTGATGACCGAGGTGGAGAGCATGGCTGTGGATGAGGTTATCGCAGGTAACTCTCCTTCTAGCTGTTTCTTCCTTAGTTAGTTTGATTGTTAGATTATGTTTGGTTGCTTGCACATGTTTGTTGCGAGAATAGGATTTGATTGTTAGGCTGTTCGTAGGTGTGATTCTGGTTTGCACATTTCCTGCACGAGTCCTCTTTGACTCTGGTGCATCGATGTGCATTATTTCTCGGAGCTTCGTGGAGAAGAATTCCTTGTCGACGTCCCCTCTTTCCAAGAGTTGGAATATCGTTACAGGGAATGGCATGATCTCGGTGCATCATGGTTGCAATTTGTAACGACTGCTTTTCATGTATCTGGATTTATTATAATATAATATATGTTTTGGTGGATTTTCTCCTCTTGTGTGATTTTCGTCTCCGTAGCTTTCATTTTCGATCGATTCGTCGTATTTTCTCGTTTCTTCCTTAGGATCGTTGATTTCGAAGTATGTCATTCGTGACGGACTTCATAACGGCCGTATCTTACTAATAGATCAAGCTTAGGAGTCTTAGGAATCGATCCCGGAGCTCCGCGCTCCGTATCGGAACTTTTGTGCTCATTAGCCGGTATAAGAAGGGGCACCGACCGACTAGATGACGATCCAGTCGGTCGGCAATCCTTCTTGGACCGACTAGTTGGCTTTCTAAATTTCTCAGGAGTTACTGTTTATCGTTAGTCGGTCTAAGAACGTTGGTTGACCGACTAGGTTGCAAACTAGTCGGTCGGCAATGCTTCATTAACCGACTAACACATCATCTAATTTTAAAACTAGTTACTGTTTACTCTTAGTCGGTCTAAGAACGTTCATCGACCGACTAGATGCTAAACTAGTCGGTCAGTATTTGTTCATGGACCGACTAACTCTAAAATTCTATTTTCGTTCAGAAGTTACTGTTTACACTTAGTCGGTCTGCGTTGGTCGACCGACCGACTAGTTGCCAAACTAGTCGGTCAGTGGTTGCTCTTTGACCGACTAGTCTGTGTTAAAACCCTAATTTCTGGGCAGCCGCCAGCCCATCCTATTTAAACCCAACCCAAACGTTTTCTTCTTCCTCAACACGACCCAAAACCCTAAAATCTCCCCCTTTGAGCCCCCATCTTCCTCCAAGCTTCATTCCTTCATTCCAAGCCCTAAATCCATCATCCAAACCATCCATCCACTCTATCTACCTCTCATCTTCCCCAAAATCTCACCAAATCCATCAAAATCCCCCAAAACCCTAATTCTCCCAAACTTCTCCAATCTTTTCCAGATCTGATCCTAGGGTTCTCCGGAGTGTTTCTTCCGCTTCCTCTCGGTAAGAAATCGATTCCTCTATGTTTTCATAGCCTATTGGTATTTTTATGAAACCCTAATAAAATTTCATGTTGTTTGATGATTGTTCCCTCAAAACAGCGATTTCCCCGTAGATTGGCATCCGTGTGACAAAGTGGTCGTCATCCCCGGTGCTAGGCAAGTGAAACATGCCACTTAGGGTTTAGGCCATGTTTTAGGCCATTTGCTTGTTGTAGGCGTAAAAGAGGCTAGGCGACGAAATGATACTCGCCTAGGCGCAAATTGGGGAACTAGCTTGACAACGAAGCTAGTTCCGACATATATCATGTTGCACAATTACCATGTCATGTTTACTTTCCATTAACGGTACGCGAATTAAATGTCATGTCATTGCATTCTTTTGGTGATCCCGTGACTGCGTAGCATCGCTACAATACTTGTGTTCCTGGCTCGTGACCAGAAGCGAGCATAATGAGTTGCTAACCCCAACGCTCGATATATTGAATTGTGAACTAAGAAACAAGCTCCCGTGCGGGGCAACCCTGGCTCACTTGCTGGGCTCATGTGCAGGGACCCTGGCTTGTTTACGTGTGGGATGGGGTAAGGGTTAAGCGGCCAGGCAACTGGGGGTCTGTTTGATCAACAACTGCAGTTGTAAGGCGTAAACTCTGGGGTGGGGTAGTGTTTAGTGTCGATCGGTGTGAATGATGTACCATTCAGCTGAAGGGCGTAAACATCTACAAAACAACGTGAAACGTGAATCGTGTTTAGTGTCGATCGGTGTGAATGATGTACCATTCAGCTGAAGGGCGTAAACACCTACAAAACAATGTGAATTGATTGAGATTGATAGTAGTTTGGCTACTCTCGTCTTGTCCCGATGATTGTTCTCTTGTACAAATTGTCTTGCCATGTTTTAATTGTGCACTCATGTTATAACTGCCATGTCATGCATACTAAACTGCTAGGTTGCTAGAGCCTTACTTTCAGTTTCCTTGCTCAAGTCTTTTAGACTTGCTGACATGTGCCTCTTTACTCTTTTGGGTGACACATGTTAGATCCTGAGCCCGAGTACCTCGTTGAGGACGAGGTGTTTGCAGACGCCGAGCCCGAGCTTGTGGTTGACGGGGAGTACGTGGACACTGGGGACCAGTCCTAGTGTCTTCGTTGTGTCTTACTTTTGTTTAGACAGTTGTTTTGTTATCGGTGCGTAGCACCTATACTTTGTTAGGTTGTTGCTTTTGTTGGACTTGTTCTGGGCCTTTAGACTCTTTCTTTTAGCCTGGTGGCTTTTCTGGATGTTGGACTTATTTTCATGTTGTACAATTTATGAGATGTGAGATTTTATTTCAGTCTCTCCTTGTGTTATTATTGTTGTTCCGTTGTGGTTACAGGGACCTGCTTATGTATTATTGACGCTTATCGGGTTTGGGGCTTCGCAGCTCCACTCCCGTGCGGACCTTTTCACGTCTCGCCTCCACTTTAGGGAAGCGGGTCGTGACAGGTTTTGTTGGTGGCCCATGCAGGTCCTTCTGTAACTGCGATTTTTGGAATAGCGATAATAATATTAGAATGTCCAATAAACTAAGTTCGACGTCCGAGTCATAAGCTATGAGTCTAATCTGATTCGTTTTCTGTGTCACTAGATGGCAGGAAGGCGTTTCACCCGTGGTGGGGGTAGTGGCGCGATCCCTCATGATGAGGAGCCTGAGCGGGAACCCACCAACGGTGAGATGATGCGGATGATGCTCCAGATGATGCAAGTGCAGTAGGGCGTGCTTCTGCAAGTCCAGAATGCTCCACTTGCTCGAGCTGCCCGGGCTCTTCCGGATGCCCCTCGCTCTGAGCCAGGAGCGAAGCAATTTCGGGAGCTGGGTCCCGCGTATTTTGATGGTTCTGAGGGTCCTCTGGCTGCCGATGAGTGGATTCGGAACATCGAGGACAATTTGAAGATGGCCAAGATCACCCCGACTGGATGGGTTGATTTGGCAAAGAGGCAACTCAAGGATAATGCTCGGAATTGGTGGGATGCGGAAGAGAAGATGTTGGTGGAGCCGATAGCTTGGGCTACCTTCAAGGCCAGATTTGAGGGTGAGTTCTTCCCGAAAGCTGCCAGGGAGGAGATGCTGCAGCGTTTTATCGATTTGAAGCAAGGGAGCTCGTCGGTGGACCTATATCACCAAGAGTTCATGAGGCTGAGTCGGTTTGCACCAAAGATGGTGCAGGACGCTGAGGAGAAGGCTCAGAGGTTCCTGCAGGGGCTTGCTTCAGAGCTCCAGAGTTTTGTGACCTCCTCTTACCGGGAGTCTTATCAGAAGGTTCTAGTAGCAGCCAAGAGGCAGGAGCTGCTCGTGAACCAGAGGAGGGGGTCTGTTGTTGGTGCTGGGAAGAGGCCTGTGGAACAGGCGAGAGCTGTGGTTAGACCTGGATTCAGGCCTAATCAGTCCGCTCAGTTTAAGAGGCCAGGAGGGCCTATTCTGAAGACTTGCCATTTCTGCGGCAAGCCTGGCCATATCAAGGATCAGTGTCGGAAGTTTTTGGGCCAGTGTCTGGTTTGTGGTGATGCTTCCCATGTCGCGAAGGATTGTCGGCATGCGGGTCCGCTGCGGAGGGCACCTGTTGCAGCACAGTCGTTGCAGCAGCGAGCGTCTGTTCCTGCTGGTCGTGGAGCAGCTCTTGTTCCGCAGAGGCAGGCTTTTCAGCAGGCTGTTCCACCGAGGAGGCAGGCTTTTCTGATGACCGCTGCGGAGAGCGAGGCTGTGGATGAGGTTATCGCAGGTAATCCTCAATCTAGCTGTTACTTCCTAGCTGGTTTTGATTGTTAGATTGTGTTGTTTGCTTGAACATGGTTGTTTGCTAGACTAGGGTTTGATTGTTAATTGATTGTTAGGTGTGATTTTGGTTTGCACATTTCCTGCACGAGTCCTCTTTGACTCTGGTGCATCGATGTGCATTATTTCTCGGAGCTTCATGGAGAGGCATTCCGTGTCGACGTCCCCTCTCTCCAAGAGTTGGAATATCGTTACAGGGAATGGCGTGGTCTCGGTGCATCGTGGTTGTAATTCTTGCTCGTTGGTGGTCTGTGGACATGAGCTTTTCGCTGATTTCATTGTCCACGACATCATCAACTATGATGCAGTTCTTGGGATGGATTGGCTTGCGAGCTTCTATGCTACGATCGACTGTCGGAGAAAGAAGGTGGTGTTCGAGATTCCCAGACATCCAGTGTTTGAGTTCAGTCGTGGTAGCAGTTCGCTTGGTCCTGTCAGATTTCGGGCCAGGCCGGTGGAGGCTGTGGCTATGCAGATGGAGCTGGAGTGGCCAGCTGTGGTGCGAGATTTTGGCGACGTCTTCCCCGAGGAGATGTCTGGTTTGCCACCTGATCGAGCCCTAGAATTTTCTATCGATCTCGTTCCAGGTGCGCAGCCGATTTCGAAGGCGCCGTATCGTATGGCACCTGCTGAGTTAGAGGAGTTGCGGAAGCAGTTGGATGAGCTTTTGTAGAAGGGTTATATTAATCCTAGCGTGTCTCTGTGGGGAGCACCGGTGTTGCTGGTGAAGAAGGATGGTTCGCGTCGCATGTGCGTGGACTATCGGGAGTTGAATGCGGTGACCATTAAGAATTAATACACGTTGCCTCGCATCGATGATATTTTTGATCAGCTTGGAGGTTCGAGGGTGTTTTCTAAATTGGATTTGAGGAGTGGTTACCATCAGTTGAAGGTGAAGAAGGGAGATGTTCCGAAGACAGCGTTCAGGACGAAGTATGGACACTATGAGTTCATGGTTATGCCTTTTGGCGTAACTAACGCGCCCGTAGTTTTCATGAATCTGATGAACCTAATTTTCTACGACTTTTTGGATAAGTTTGTCGTTATCTTTATTGACGACATTCTGATCTATTCGAAGTCAGAGGAAGAGCATGCCTCGCACTTAAGGACGGTGTTGGAGATCTTGAGGAAGCATCGGTTGTATGCTAAGTTTTCGAAGTGCGAGTTTTGGCTGGATAGAGTTGCTTTTCTCGGGCATGTGGTGACTGGAGATGGTATTTCAGTGGATCCTGAGAAGATTAGGGCCATCAGGGAGTGGCCTGTTCCGTCGTCTGCGTCTGAGATTCGGAGTTTCCTTGGACTTGCTGGTTACTATCGGCGATTCATTAAGGACTTTTCTCGTATTGCTGAGCCAATGACCAGGTTGACGCGGAAGGATGTTGCTTTTGTTTGGTCGGGTGATTGTGAGGGTGCTTTTGGTGTTCTGAAGGAGAGGTTGACGACTGTCCCTATTCTTGTCGTGCCTGATCGCAGCGGTGGATTTGAGATCTTTTACGATGCTTCTGGCAAGGGTCTCGGTTGTGTGTTGCATCAGCATGGGCATGTTGTGGCGTATGCGTCTCGTCAGCTTAAGGTTCATGAGAAGAATTATCCGACGCATGATTTAGAGTTGGCTGCCGTTGTGTTTGCTCTTAAGATTTGGAGGCACTTCTTGCTGAGTGAGAAAGTGAAGATGTTCACCGATCACAAAAGCTTGAAGTATATTTTCACTCAGAAGGAGCTCAACATGCGACAGCGTCGATGGTTGGAGCTTATGGCGGATTATGATATTGATTTGCAGTTTCACCCTGGCAAGGTGAATGTGGTTCCGGATGCTTTGAGTAGGCTTCCAGCGGTGATGGTTTTGACCTCGCAGTGGAGATTGCAGCAGGATTTTTGCGAGTCTGGTGTGGAGATTGTTCTTCCGGGAGAGGCTTCTTCGTTGATGTACATGCAGGTACAGTCGACGATCGTGGATCGGATTAAGGCTGGCCAGGCTAAGGATCCGAAGCTGGTAAAGATTCGGGAGCAGGTGGAAGCCGGTCTGCGGACTGACTTTTTGATTCATGAGGATGGCTCGCTGAGGTTCGGAGCCAGGTTGTGTGTGCCAGCTGGGGATATCAGAGAGGAGTTGATGGTGGAGGCACACAGTTCGCCGTATTCTGTGCATCCTGGTGGCACCAAGATGTACCAGGATCTTCGTCTGAATTATTGGTGGCATGGCATGAAAAGGAGTGTGGCTCGGAGTGTAGCCAAGTGCTTGGTTTGCCAGTAAGTGAAGGCGGAGCATCAGCGTACGGCCGGGTTGCTACAACCGCTTCCGATTCCGGAGTGGAAATGGCAACACATCACTATGGATTTCATGACTGGACTACCTCGGAGTCCGAAGCAGAATGACGCGATTTGGGTGATCGTAGATCGATTGACCAAATCTGCGCACTTTATTCCGTTCCGAGTGGGACGGTCCACTGAGGCGCTAGCGAGGAGATATATGGAGGTAAATTCTTTTACTCTCCGTTCTATTTCCTTTTCCTTGTTTGGATAGTGATGTAACGTGAATCGTGCAGGAGGTTGTGCGACTTCATGGAGTCCCCGTGAGTATCGTGTCTGACAGAGACACGAGGTTCACATATCAGTTCTGGCAGAGTTTGCAGAAGAGTTTGGGTACGCGTCTGAGTTTCAGCACGGCGTACCATCCGCAGACGGATGGCCAGTCCGAGAGGACGATTCAGATTTTGGAAGACATGCTGAGGGCGTGCATGTTGGATTTCAAGGGTTCGTGGGAGGACCATCTACATTTGGTGGAGTTCTCTTACAACAACAGCTTCCAGGCGAGTATTGGCATGGCACCTTTCGCCGCCCTTTATGGGAGGAAATGTCGATCGCCATTGAGTTGGGATGACGTTGGTGATCGGGAGTTGTTGGGACCTGAGATGATCGTGGAGGCCGTGGGTATCGTCAGGAATATTCGGGAGAGGTTGAGAATTGCTCAGGACCGTTTTAAGCATTGGGCGGATGCTAAACGTCGTCCTTTCGAGTTTCAGCCGGGCGACCATGTGTTCTTGAAGATTTCCCCGAATCGTGGTGTGATTCGTTTTGGGAAGCGAGGGAAGTTGAGCCCGCGATACATCGGACCATTTGACATTTTGGAGAGGGTTGGCGAGGTAGCTTATCGCTTGGCCTTGCCGCCATCTTTGGAAGGAGTTCACAATGTTTTCCATGTGTCGCAGCTTCGTCGATACATTAGCGATCCATCTCATGCGGTAGATTTTTCGGAGATTACCGTTCGCCCCGATATGACGTATGACCAGCATCCAGTGCAGATTCTGGACAAGCGTCAGAAATCGCTTCGGAACAAGATTGTCAATCTTGTGAGGGTGATGTGGCGACACGGCTCACCTGGAGAATCTACTTGGGAGAATGAGGATGAGATGTGAGAGCGTTTCCCACTTTTGTTTCCGGACTCGTGAGTATTTGGAAATTCCGAGGACGGAATTTTTCTTAAGTTGGGGAGGATGTAACGACTGCTTTTCATGTATCTGGATTTATTATAATATAATATATGTTTTGGTGGATTTTCTCCTCTTGTGTGGTTTTCGTCTCCGTAGCTTTCATTTTCGATCGATTCGTCGTATTTTCTCGTTTCTTCCTTAGGATCGTCGATTTCGAAGTATGTCATTCGTGACGGACTTCATAACGGACGTATCTTACTATTAGATCAAGCTTAGGAGTCTTAGGAATCGATCCCGGAGCTCCGCGCTCCGTATCGGAACTTTTGTGCTCATTAGCCGGTATAAGAAGGGGCACCGACCGACTAGATGACGATCCAGTCGGTCGGCAATCCTTCTTGGACCGACTAGTTGGCTTTCTAAATTTCTCAGGAGTTACTGTTTATCGTTAGTCGGTCTAAGAACGTTGGTTGACCGACTAGGTTGCAAACTAGTCGGTCGGCAATGCTTCTTTAACCGACTAACACATCATCTAATTTTAACACTAGTTACTGTTTACTCTTAGTCAGTCTAAGAACGTTCATCGACCGACTAGATGCTAAACTAGTCGGTCAGTATTTGTTCATGGACCGACTAACTCTAAAATCCTATTTTCGTTCAGAAGTTACTGTTTACACTTAGTCGGTCTGCGTTGGTCGACCGACCGACTAGTTGCCAAACTAGTCGGTCAGTGGTTGCTCTTTGACCGACTAGTCTGTGTTAAAACCCTAATTTCTGGGCAGCCGCCAGCCCATCCTATTTAAACCCAACCCAAACGCTTTCTTCTTCCTCAACACGACCCAAAACCCTAAAATCTCCCCCTTTGAGCCCACATCTTCCTCCAAGCTTCATTCCTTCATTCTAAGTCCTAAATCCATCATCCAAACCATCCATCCACTCTATCTACCTCTCATCTTCCCCAAAATCTCACCAAATCCATCAAAATCCCCCAAAACCCTAATTCTCCCAAACTTCTCCAATCTTTTCCAGATCTGATCCTAGGGTTCTCCGGAGTGTTTCTTCCGCTTCCTCTCGGTAAGAAATCGATTCCTCTATGTTTTCATAGCCTATTGGTATTTTTATGAAACCCTAATAAAATTTCATGTTGTTTGATGATTGTTCCCCCAAAACAGCGATTTCCCCGTAGATTGGCATCCGTGTGACGAAGTGGTCGTCATCCCCGGTGTTAGGCAAGTGAAACTTGCCACTTAGGGTTTAGGCCATGTTTTAGGCCATTTGCTTGTTGTAGGCGTAAAAGAGGCTAGGCGACGAAATGATACTCGCCTAGGCGCAAATTGGGGAACTAGCTTGACAACGAAGCTAGTTCCGACATATATCATGTTGCACAATTACCATGTCATGTTTACTTTCCATTAACGGTACGCAAATTAAATGTCATGTCATTGCATTCTTTTGGTGATCCCGTGATTGCGTAGCATCGCTACAATACTTGTGTTCCTGGCTCGTGACCAGAAGCGAGCATAATGAGTTGCTAACCCCAACGCTCGATATATTGAATTGTGAACTAAGAAACAAGCTCCCGTGCGGGGCAACCCTGGCTCACTTGCTGGGCTCATGTGCAGGGACCCTGGCTTGTTTACGTGTGGGATGGGGTAAGGGTTAAGCGGCCAGGCAACTGGGGGTCTGTTTGATCAACAACTGCAGTTGTAAGGCATAAACTCTGGGGTGGGGTAGTGTTTAGTGCCGATCGGTGTGAATGATGTACCATTCAGCTGAAGGGCGTAAACATCTATAAAACAACGTGAAACGTGAATCGTTTTTAGTGCCGATCGGTGTGAATGATGTACCATTCAGCTGAAGGGCGTAAACACCTACAAAACAATGTGAATTGATTGAGATTGATAGTAGCTTGGCTACTCTCGTCTTGTCCCGATGATTGTTCTCTTGTACAAATTGTCTTGCCATGTTTTAATTGTGCACTCATGTTATAACTGCCATGTCATGCATACTAAACTGCTAGGTTGCTAGAGCCTTACTTTCAGTTTCCTTGCTCAAGTCTTTTAGACTTGCTGACATGTGCCCCTTTACTCTTTTGGGTGACACATGTTAGATCCTGAGCCCGAGTACCTCGTTGAGGACGAGGTGTTTGCAGACGCCGAGCCCGAGCTTGTGGTTGACGGGGAGTACGTGGACACTGGGGACCAGTCCTAGTGTCTTCGTTGTGTCTTACTTTTGTTTAGACAGTTGTTTTGTTATCGGTGCGTAGCACCTATACTTTGTTAGGTTGTTGCTTTTGTTGGACTTGTTCTGGGCCTTTAGACTCTTTCTTTTAGCCTGGTGGCTTTTCTGGATGTTGGACTTATTTTCATGTTGTACAATTTATGAGATGTGAGATTTTATTTCAGTCTCTCCTTGTGTTATTATTGTTGTTCCGTTGTGGTTACAGGGACCTGCTTATGTATTATTGACGCTTATCGGGTTTGGGGCTTCGCAGCTCCACTCCCGTACGGACCTTTTCACGTCTCGCCTCCACTTTAGGGAAGCGGGTCGTGACACAATTCTTGCCCGTTGGTGGTCTGTGGACATGAGCTTTACGCTGATTTCATTGTCCACGACATCATCAACTATGATGCGGTCCTTGGGATGGATTGGCTTGCGAGCTTCTATGCTACGATCGACTATCGGAGAAAGAAGGTGGTGTTCGAGATTCCTGGACATCCAGTATTTGAGTTCAGCCGGGGTAGCAGTTCGCTCGGTCCGGTCAGGTTTCGGGCCAGGCCCGTGGAGATTATGGCTATGTAGATGGAGCTGGAGAGGCCTGCTGTAGTGCGGGACTTCGATGACGTCTTCCCCGAGGAGATGTCTCGGTTGCCACCCGATCGAGCTCTCGAATTTTCGATTGATCTTATTCCGGGAGCGCAGCCGATTTCGAAGGCGCCATATCGTATGGCTCCAGTAGAGTTGGAGGAATTGCGAAAGCAGCTGGATGAGTTTCTTCAGAAGGGTTATATCAATCCTAGTGTGTCTCCGTGGGGAGCACCGGTGCTGCTGGTGAAGAAGAAGGATGATTCGCGTCGTATGTGCGTGGACTACCGGGAGCTGAATGTTGTGACCATCAAGAATAAATACATGTTGCCTCGCATCGATGATGTTTTTGATCAGCTTGGAGGATCGAGGGTGTTTTCGAAGTTGGATCTGAGGTGTGGTTATCATCAGCTGAAGGTGAAGAAGGAAGATGTTCCGAAGACAGCATTCAGGACGAAGTATGGACACTACGAGTTTGTGGTTATGCCTTTCGGTGTAACCAATGCACCCGCAGTTTTCATGAATCTGATGAATCTGATCTTCTATGACTTTTTAGATAAGTTTGTCGTTATCTTTATTGACGACATTCTGATCTATTCGAAGTCGGAGGAGGAGCATGCGTCGCACTTGAGGACAATGTTGGAGATTTTGAGGAAGCATTGTTTGTATGCCAAGTTTTCGAAGTGCGAGTTTTGGCTGGACAGAGTTGCTTTTCTGGGGCATGTGGTGTCAGGCGATGGAATTTCAGTGGATCCCGAGAAGATTAAGGCCATCAAAGAGTGGCATGTTCCGCAGTCAGCGTCTGAGATCCGGAATTTCCTTGGACTTGCTGGTTACTATCGACTCTTCATTAAGGACTTTTCTCGTATTGCTGAGCCGATGACCAGATTGACGCGGAAGGATGTGCCCTTTGTTTGGTCGGGTGATTGTGAGAATGCCTTTGGTGTTTGAGGGAGAGATTGACGACTGCCCCTATTCTTGTTGTGCCTGATCGCAGTGGAGGATTTGAGATCTTTTGCGATGCTTCTGGCAAGGGTCTTGGTTGTGTGTTGCATCAGCACGGGCATGTTGTGGCGTATGCTTCACGTCAGCTCAAGACTTATGAGAAGAATTACCTGACACACGATTTGGAGTTGGCTGCTGTCGTGTTTGCGCTCAAGATTTGGAGGCACTTCCTGCTGAGTGAGAAAGTGAAGATCTTCACCGATCACAAAAGCTTGAAGTATATTTTTACTCAGAAGGAGCTCAACATGCGACAGCGTCGATGGTTGGAGCTCATGGCGGATTATGAGATTGATTTGCAGTATCACCCTGGCAAGGTGAATGTGGTCCCGGATGTGCTGAGTAGGCTTCCAGTGGTGATGATGTTGACTTCGCAGTGGAGATTGCAGCAGGATTTTTGCGAGTCTGGATTTGAGATTGTTCTTCCTGGGGAGGCTTCTTCGTTGATGTGTATGCAGATACAGTCGACGATCGTGGATCAGATCAAGGCTGTCCAGGCTGAGGATCCGAAGCTGGTGAAGATTCGGGAGCAGGTAGAAGCCGGTCTGCGGACTGACTTTTTGATTCATGAGGATGGCTCGCTGAGGTTTGGAGCTAGGTTGTGTGTGCCAGCTGGGGATATCAGGGAGGAGTTATTGGTGGAGGCACACAGTTCGCCGTATTCTGTGCATCCTGGTGGCACCAAGATGTACAAGGATCTTCGTCTGAATTTTTGGTGGCATGGTATGAAGAGGAGTGTGGCTCGGAGTGTAGCCAAGTGCTTGGTTTGCCAGTAGGTAAAGGCAGAGCATCAGCGTTCGGCAGGGTTGTTACAACTGCTTCCGATTCCAGAGTGGAAGTGGCAACACATCACTATGGACTTTGTGGCTGGACTGCCTCGGAGTCCGAAGCAGAATGACGCGATTTGGGTGATCGTAGATCAATTGACCAAATCTGCGTACTTTATTCCATTCCGAGTAGGACAGTCCACTGAGGCGCTAGCAAGGAGATACATGGAGGTAAATTCTTTTACTCTCCGTTTCTATTTCCTTTTCCTAGTTTAGATAGTGATGTAACGTGAATCGTGCAGGAGATCGTACGACTTCACGGGGTCCCTGTGAGTATCGTGTCAGACAGAGACACGAGGTTCACATCTCAGTTCTGGCAGAGTTTGCAGAAGAGTTTGGGTATGCGTCTGAGTTTCAGCACGGCGTACCATCTGCAGACAGATGGCCAGTCCGAGAGGACGATTCAGATCTTGGAGGACATGCTGAGGGCGTGCATATTGGATTTCAAAGGTTCGTGGGAGGACCATCTACATCTGGTAGAGTTTTCCTACAACAACAGCTTCCAGGCAAGTATTGGCATGGCGCCTTTCGCCGCGCTGTTTGGGAGGAAATGTCGATCGCCATTGAGTTGGGATGACGTTGGTGATCAGGAGCTGTTGGGACCTGAGATGATTGTGGAGGCCGTGGATGTTGTCAGGAACATTCAGGAGAGGTTGAGGATTGCTCAGGACCGTTTTAAGCATTGGGCGGATGCTAAACGCCGTCCTTTGGAGTTTCAGTTGGGCGACCATGTGTTCTTGAAGATTTCCCCGAATCGTGGTGTGATTCGCTTTGGGAAGCGAGGGAAGTTGAGCCCGCTATACATTGGACAGTTTGATGTCCTGGAGAGAGTTGGCGAGGTAGCCTACCGCTTAGCCTTGCCGCCGTCTTTGGAGGGAGTTCACAATGTTTTCCATGTGTCGCAGCTTCGTCGATACATTGGCGATCCATCTCATGCTGTGGATTTCTCGGAGATTACCGTTCGCCCTGATATGACGTATGACCAGCAGCCAGTGCAGATTCTGGACAGGCGTCAGAAGTCACTCCGGAACAAGGTTGTCAATCTAATGAGGGTGATGTGGCGACACGGCTCGCCAGGAGAGTCTACTTGGGAGAATAAGGATGAGATGCGAGAGCGCTACCCACTTTTGTTCCCGGACACGTGAGTGTTGGGAAATTCCGAGGACGGAATTTTTCTTAAGTCGGGGAGGATGTAACGACTGGTTTTTATGTATTTGGATTATCTATATTATATATATATATTGGTGGATTTTCTCCTTATGTGTGGTTTCCGTCTCCGTAGCTTTCGTTTTCGATCGTTTCGTTGTGATTTTCTAGCTTCTTCCTTAGAATCGTTGATCTTGGAGTAAGTCACTCATGACGAACTTCAAACCGCTCATATCTTAGAGATAGGTTGATCAAGCCGTAGAAATCTTCTCGAAGCTTCGCGCTTCAATTCGGCACTTTTTGTGCACTTTAGTTGGTTCAAGAAGGGGAACCAACCGACTAGATTGAGATCTACTCGGTCGGCAACTCTTCTCAAACCGACTAGTTCATTGAATCAATAATTCAGAAGTTACTGTTTACTCTTAGTCGGTCTAAGAGCAACCACCGACCGACTAGATGTGAAACTAGTCGGTCAGAACTTGCTCTCAGACCGACTAGTTCCTTTGATTAAGTTTACCTAAGTTACTGTTTATCGTTAGTCGGTCTAAGAACAACCACCGACCGACTAGGTTGCAAACTAGTCGGTCAGCCATTGTTCTTTAACCGACTAATTCATTGACCATTTTGACGACCTGAGTTACTGTTTAGTGTTAGTCGGTCACAGTTGGTCGACCGACCGACTAGTTCTTAAACTAGTCGGTCAACAACCCTTCTTTGACCGACTAATCAACCCAGAAACCCTAATTTTTGGGCGGCCGCCGGTTCATCCCTATAAATAGCCGATCAGTTTCTTCTTCTTTCTTTTTCTCCTTTAAACCTAGTTCTTCCCCATTGATTCCCCTTCAATCCTAAACCCTTCCTCCTTCCTCTTGAGCCATTCCTTCATCCCCCGAGCTCCCCTCACGCATTCTAGCGCCGGCCACTACCCCTAGGCCGTCGGCCTTCCCCAAAACCCCATCAAACCTCATTTTCTCCAGATTTCTCCATCCATTCCAGATCTGAACCGTGGTTCCCCGGATCGTTTCTTCCGTTGCAGTGCTTGCTCGGCATCGATCTTCCGCTTCCTACGGTAGTGTTCGAACCTTTAATATTTTCATCACCCACATTTTATATTGTGAAACCCTAATAAAAATGGAGGTTAGACGTCATAGGATTCATTTATAGAACCGGATTTAGATATCGTTTCTAATGTTGTTTCTCCATAACAGTGATCCATTCTCCGTAAATAACAATTTTGTGTGACGAGCTTGTCGATCGTCAACCTTGGTGCCAGGCAAGTGAAACTTGCCACTAGTGATTTAGGCCATGTCTTAGGCCATTATCTTGTTGTAGGCGTAAAAGAGACTAGGCGACGAAATGATATCTGCCTAGGCGCAATTTCAGGACCTAGCTTGACAACGAGGCTAGATCCGACTTCCCTAATTATTTGCATCTTATCTGTCACATTTTAATACTATAACTGTACGCATTGCATTATAACTCGCCATGTCATCCATGATATCCATGTTGAATGTCGCATTCGTAGCACACGCTACAATACTTGTGTTTCCTGGCTCGTGTTCCAGAAGCGGGCCACGTGTGTTGGTCGATAGCCAATGCCCGATCTACTTGTTTTCGGCTAGACACCTGCGTTGCAGGCATAACCCTAGGCCAGGCTAGGCACCTGCTTTTTAGCGGGCACAACCCTATGCCAAATACACTTCCTGGCTCGTGATCCAGAAGCGAGCATTCCGTGTTCGGGGGTAATGCCCTTGCTCGATACACGTGGAGGGGTAGGGATAAGCGGTCACCTGAGCTTACGAGTTGGCCCGATCAGCCACTCTAGCCAGCAAACGAAATCTCTGTGCACAACTTGTTTACTTGACTTGTTTACTTGACGTGTTCACTTGACGTGTTCACTTGATGTGTTTACTTGACGTGAACTACTTGACTTGTACTTGTCCGTGTTTTTACTTGTAAAACTTGTTATCCATGCCATACTTGCTAATTGCTACTTGTACTTCCCTTTACTTGTCACTTCCATACCATACTTGCCATGTTATGCATCATACTAGAACTGCTAGGTTGCTAGTTTGCCTTCACTTTCGTTTCCTTGCTCAAGTCTTATTAGACTTGCTGACATGTGCTCCTTTACTCTTTTGAATGACACATGTTAGATCCCGAGCCTGAGAGTGCTGCGGAGGACGTGGTGTTTGTTGACGCTGAGTCAGAGCCTGCGTTCGTTGAGGAGTACGAGGACACTGGAGATCAGTCGTAGAGGCTGCTTATGTTCTTCGTTTTAGACTGTTTTTGTTGTCGGTGCGTAGCACCAATACTCTGTTTATGTTTGTCTTTGTTGGCCTTGTTCTGGGCCTTTAGACTCTTTCTTTTAGCCTGGTGGCTTTTCTGGATGTTGAACTTAATTTTAATGTTTGGACATTGCTGAGATTTGGGATTTTATTTCTGTATCTCCTTGTGTTATTATCTTGTTCTACTCATGGTTACAGGGACCTGCATATGATTTATTGACGCTTATCAGGCGTGTGGCTTCACAGCTCCACGTCTGTGCAGACCTTCTCACGTCTCGCCTCCATTTTAGGGAAGCGGGGCGTGACAAAGGGTATCCTCTTACCCCCCCCCCCCCAACTTTTAAGGCGAATGATAAGATATCCCCTTATTTTAGCCATAGCCTCCACTTCTGTGGTGCATGATATGACTACCTAGCCCGTATCGATACCAACTTCCGGCGTGCATCGATACGCGCTAGATGCATTACGTCCAACGAATGTCTCCAATCTTCCTCTACGCCACTTCCATGGATTAGGATTCGGATCTACGTTAGGAGGGCTCAGATCGATGCATGACTTTCGTCAGCCGCATCGATAGTATCGATCAATGCATTCGGAAACCCTAGATTAACCCCAACATCAATCTTGAATTAATCTAATTACCCACGAAGGAGAATTCAAATTACATTGATAATAATCATCCTAACATATCCCTCATCCTCAATTACTCGACAATTAATCAATATTTATCAATCTATAGCTACCTACAATAGGGTTCAACCCATTGGCCCTAGATGAATCACTACTCACTATCCATGTAATAGAAGATGATTGATTTCAATGAAATAGCATTCATTGCAATTGAAATAGCAAATATCCAATAGCAAACCAATCCACAATCATAAAGGCAATCAATAGATGGATTCACTATTCAAAGATTAAACTAGAAAACAAAATAAACAAAATGAACAATTAAAAACTAGCAGAGAATAAGAATGTTTACACATGAAATTCTCTGAAAAAGCTCTAAAAAGTCTACCAAAAAGTGTCCTCTTTCTCAGAGGAACCCAAAAAGTATATATAACTTCTAAAAATACCCCAAAAGCCCAAAAAACACCCCTTAACAGCGCCCACTCGGGCCCAAAACCATTGGCAGACACGGCCGCATCGAGAACGACACAGCCGTGTAGCCAGATCTACGTAAATTTGGGTCTAATTGCTACATGCAATGCGACTGCATGGTTAGCCCACGTGATCGCATCGTCTGAGGGTTAACTGCCCAAAATCTGATCTAAAACGGCCATGTGAAGCAGCTGTTTGGCTTCTGGTCCGCTTGGGATTATGCGATCTCATGGATCTCCAATGACGCTATCACGTGGTTTCTATCTATTCTTCCTTCAGCTTATCACGACGCAATCATTTGGCGTGGATGACGCGACTGAGTGTCTTTAGATGTGTCTTTCCTTAGCTCCTAGCCACACGACCGTTTGGTGCTAACAATGCGACCATGTGACTTCCAATCTAGGTTTCTTTGGTGTGTCCTGGTCGACGAGGCCGCGTCTCTTAGTCCACACTATTGCGTGTGACACAATTGAGCTTCTTTGTCCATGTTTTGCTCCCTAATTGCTTCTCGCTTCATTTCTTCCTCATTTCTTCCACTTTTGAGCCCAAAAATCCCTGATTTCTCCTGCAACACGTAAGAAATACCAAAAGCGTAAAAGGGAAACAAAAACAGGGAGAATAGCGTGAAACAGGGGATGAAATGATATGAAATGCATATGAAAAGAGTGTAAAATATGTGTAAATGTGTCACACATCAATATTCTTAGAGCTTCACTTATAGTCTTTGGAGATCAAGATATTCTCTATAGCAACACTTCAACACAAGTGCTTCATCAAAGGCTATATGTAATTGTATCTACAAAAGCAATGTAAGTATTCTCACTTGGGTTTGTAAGGGAAAATCCTTGTTGGAGGCAAGGTGTTTGTAAAAGCCCTCTTGTAAGGAGGTAAAGGTAAATCATCATTGGAGGTGAAGTGGTTGTACTATTATCAGAAATAGTGGATTAAGGCCCAACATAGATTTGAGGACTTGTTTAGCCTTATTGGGGTGAACCAGGACAAAATACGTGCGTTTGCAATTATTATCTTTTTTGCTTGTCTCTTACTTGCTCTTTACATTCCGTTGCTTATATCTATCTTTGCAAGTAAGTTAATTGATTAAGATATAATTAGGTAACACCAATTTTGATCTTAGGGAGAATTTTCTAGAGAAACTTTAGTATTTCATAAACACCATTCATCCCACATCTAGTGTTTTGCTTGCCATCACAGGATTCCAATAGTTTTGTTTTGGTGATGGTTTGTAATTTTAAATTGGAATACTTTTTTTGATGGGTTGTAATATTATTAAAACATCATAAGCTTCATGCTCTATATATGAAATATGTTTGTTTTGTGAAATCTTAATGTCTATATTTGATTGCTGAATCTTAATCTCTTGTGGTTCATGTTGATATAAGTTTCATTGGAGATATATATCATTTCGAGTTCATATTATATATGACATGTCCAATAAAAACATATGAGATGTTGTGAGATATTTGAGTTTTTTGGTCCGTGAATCATATATAACACATTGTGACACATTTTCCTGACACACACATATTACTGTTAGCATTATACATGAAGTTATAAAATTTTGTGATACACATATTTGCTTTGTGCCACAAACATAAATAGATTGTGACATTTTGAAATATGCACATTGTCACGCCCCGCTTCCCATTTTACCTGGAGCAAGAACGTGAATGGACCCGTGATGTGCTTAAAACAAGGCGGAGTATTTTTTTCTTTTTTTAAATAAATCTTTTCTCTTTCCTCCTTGGTCTAAACACACTAACGCGTTTGTGAATACAATGGCATGATCTTGCATGCTTATAAGAAATAGTCTGAATGACATTATTACAATACAAAGCGTCTGAAAGTAAAGCACAACATAGGCCTAGAATGGCTGCAATAACATTTCACACATTTTACATTATTCAAAGTGAAAGTACGTTCGCGAAGGGAAATCGTCTAGTCTTCGGTAGGTAGGTACTCCACGTACTCTTCGAGTGCTGGCTCGACTTCTACAGCAGCGTATTCCACGAACTCACTGTCAATACCTGACGGACATTTCATAAAACAACAAAATGAAATGCCCGTCAGCGAGGTTTACTCGGTAAATAATCTCCATAACAGAAAGGTTAAGTAATTTAATTAAGCCAAGCTGAAATCATAACCATAATCAATGTTTGCATTGATGATAACTGGGATTCTAACATTGATCTATACAAATACGGCCAGTCAGGTTTAGCTAAGCAGGTCACTATCCCCGGGTAGGGTGATCCAGACTTTACACTTCTGCTCCATCGATTTAGTTATAACTTTACAAACGAGCTTGGTGTGAGTACATAGAAGCAAGTAACAAGTTTAATTTGTAAGAGCTACAGTAATTACACATTTGATAGCAATTTGCAACTTGTAAGGAGAAGATTGTTCACAATGATATAGCAATATTTGGTAACCAACTATTCTAGAGCTAATTCCATGTCCAAGAGTACGAAATATGACTAAAATGGGAGCTACCCGTGACGCAACTTACCGGCGTACCACATATCTTGGGCGACGATCAAGTTACTTGCCTCGTGTGTGGAGGTAGCAATAGAGTGGATCTAGACACTCTCGTTTCATCTTGACCATAGAATACCCTAATCCCACGAGTCGAGTCAAGTGTCGGGTCAAGTACGTGTACTATCTATTGTATTACAGGTATAACCATATAAATTCCATCAGCCGTTCAGTCATTTCTGTTCAATTGCATCGTATTAGATGTGTACAATCTGTTCACGGTGTCTAGTGAGTCCATACCATAGTTTCACATAATTTTACAATTTTACAACTACAATTTTACAATTTTACAATACTTTAAAATGGGCAGTTATGCCAAGAAATGCACATATAAATAATCAAGACTAAGCAAATGAGTATAATTAAGCATAAAATATTTTTCTAAGGCTAACGGATATTTTTCAGAAATTTAAAATAATTATTAGGTATTTTTCTTAATTTAAATAGCCAAAAACTAATGTTTAAATTAAGAAAATGATTTTCTTAATAGATTCAACGTTTTGTTAAGAACAAACTATGCATCAGAATTCTTTAAACAATGTGTCAAAATGAGCATCTCAACTAGCACTACAACATATAATTTTTGGGTATATCGGTGTACGAGAAAATCAATGTGACTAGTTTATAAGTGAAAATAGCATAATTCAAATTTAACTTTAAAAAATTACGGCGGAAAATTTACTTGCCTGCTCGCTATGAAACTAGAGCCAATGCGTTCGTTGTGTCGTTCTAGATTTTCTGGTATTTTCCAATAATTTTTCTGACATACATGTTTCGAGTTATTAATTTTTTTAATTAAAATCTCATTTTCTCTCAATACTGTCTTTATCTCCCTGCGTTTTTTTTGTTCACAGCTTACGCAAAACAGCAGCAGCAGCCCAAAACAGCCCACGGGGAGGGGCTTTGCCGCCGGGTAGCAGCCTGGAGGGTGACAGGGAGGGGGCGCACTGTGCAGCGATGACGGGGGAGGTCGGGCGGCGCGGTGGGGTGGCGCAACGGAGCTCCAGCGAGTGACAAGTAGCAGTGGACTGTTTTGCGTTCGTTCTTCATTTCCGACGGGTTCCAACGTCAGGGAAGTGAACGGCGGTGGCGGGGGTTGTCGTGGGGTCATCGGAGAAATGGTGGTGCAGTGGTGATGGCAGTGGTTTGCCGAGGATGGACGGTGGTGGTTCTTAGGTGGTTTTGGGTGGTGGATTGTTTGGGTTTTTGAAGGACGAAGGAGATGAAGATGATGGTGGAGGATATGGAGAAGGTGGTGGTGATGGAGAGAGGTTGAAGGGGAGCTTATGATGAAGGAAGTGGAGGAGGAAGAGATGGCCAGAGCTTGGCATTGCTTTGGCGGTGAATAGGATGGGCTAGAGGGTTAAGGGGTTGGTTTATATAGGATAAATATATATTGTAATAATATAAGTGTAATTAATAATGTAATTAATAAGCGGGGGAGGGAGATTAGGGGGGATGAACATAGATCAGAGTGGAAGGAAAATGTTTTCCTTAACATCTGCATTTAGGGTAGGTAGATTAGGGTAAAAGTAATTAAGTAATTGTAAAAACGTAATTAAGGATAGTAATTAGTAAAAAATTAATATAATATTATTATTTTAATATTAAAATACCATTTATCTCATATGACTCCGAAAAATTGCAGAAAAAATGCCACGTGTTCGTAATGACGCGATGATCATGAAAATGAAGTCCATTTCAGAGTTTGAGATACGAAAATACGACTTTCGAGCCAAAACGTTTAGGTCGTGTGTTTGCGAGTTCTAGGTTGATTTAATTTCAGAAAAATACGTAAAAAATACTTGGAGTACTAAATGACTATAGAATCAAATTGTAAAAGTTTGAAACCATTTTGATAACATATATATAGAAAAATAATTAGTAAAAACTTTTCAACGATATTTATAAAGAAATAATATTTAAAAATCATATAAAATTTTTAAATCGTTTTGATGATACTGAAAAGTATAAAATTATATTATATTATTTTTGGAACACCATTTTTGATAATATATATCTAAAAATCGTATATGCATAAACTATTTTCAAACGTATTTGAAATCATTTGAAATTAATTAATAATATAAATATCTAAAATACGAAAATACGCATACTAATGGATACGGGCCATTACACACATATTAACTTCTCATATAATTATTTGCAATTGCATAACTTTTGATATTGTTGCTTGATTTTTGAAACTTGCTTTGAGATTTGATATATAAATTCACTCATGATTTCAAAGAAAATTGGATTTATTTCAAAATCACTTCATAAAATTATTAAATAATACATGACTCATGGTTTTCAAAAGATATAATATAAATATTGAGTCACTTTTTTGACCTAAAAAAGTTAATTATATATATGTTATCTAGTCATAGCCCGTGGCTATATGTCACGAGACATTTAAATTATTTCCCCAAGAAATTTCAACCCATTCAAATCTCTCCCCCCTCCCAAAAAAACATTTGCAGCCTCATTCAAAATATACTACCCCAAAATTCAAGACCGTTCAAAATCTCCCTTAAAAATTACAACCACCTTCAAACCATAGTCCAACAAAAATTTGTAACCATATCCAAACCAAAATTTAGTTCCCCAAGAGAATGTGATTCCACTAATAAATTTTAGTACCCCAAGATTTAGTTCCCTCATGTTGATACATGGGTCCAGCCCATGAAGCGGGTAGATAAATTCTACTTGAAAAGCAAGGCACACTGAGAATGGTATGCCCCAGCTCAATAGTCCCGAGGCCCACCTAGGAAGATAAACCTATACCCAGTCAATGCACCAGCTCATGTGCCCGTTAGATCCCGCTAACCCCACGGGATTAGTTAGTAAACGTAGGGATAAATGGGCGAATGTTATCGGTATTCCCGAAGAAAATCCCGCCATCATCAATGATGGACCATTATGCATCAGAGAAGGAAATCATCATCTATAAAAGGAGAAGAGGACAACTAGAAAAGGGTTCAGATTTCGGAGGTACAGAATATGAGGTACTCTGATAAACATATTCTTTCCATACTTATATTTCTTCCTCCAAAAGCTCGAGGTGACTGGATCGAGATGATCTCCCTTGGGTCGATCTTGACAGCCCCGAGTCTTTCTTAAGTCATCACTAACTTAAGCATCGAAGGGGATTTGGGTCGGAACCCTGATCCGACCCCTTAACGATTGTGTGTGGTGTAGGTCGTTCCAGGTACAACCCAGCTGAAAGGTCGAACGATCGTTACATTCGACTATGTGATTAGTCGAGCTCATGCCTGAAGCTCGACACTCATCCTTCTTTGACTTTGGTACCATCAACCGAGGGTCCCACATCAATAGCTGGCAAGGCTCCACCTCATCAGAGGGGTCCACATCAGCCCCTATTAATGTTGACCAGAACCCAGTTGTCAATAGTTGGCACCGTCAATGGGAAACAACAAGAGTCAACATCCCCGTCATATACTCACTATGACGATGTCGACTCGCACAACAAGTCGGGGGGCAGATATGCGTCTCTTTCCTAATGAGAACGCCACGGTTTTTCCCAGTACCGGTGTCCTTGACATGATACTGGGAGGACCACCACATCTGGAATTGTCTACCTCTCGTCAGAGTTCATACGATGGGAGGGTGATGACCATCACAGTAGGAAGGAAGCACCCGAGGGACTCCACACCCCCAATATCTTTTTCTGATGATGATTTGGTAGGTATGGAGCTACCGCATGACGATGCCATTATCATCAGTGCCATTATTGACACTATGACAGTGAAGAGATTACTCGTCGACACAGGGAGTTTGTGCAACGTGCTTTTCTTTACTACGTTGGAGAGGATGAGATTGGATTCATCTGAGTAGAAGTAGTGTACGGGCCCACTTGTAGGTTTCACAGGACACTCTGCTCCAGTCGCGGGCAGGATCACACTACCCATGACCCTCAAAACGTCACCTCGGCAAGTCACCCGCCTGATTAACTTCTTTATGGTAAAGATCAACTCCGCATATAACGGAATCATTAGCAGACCACTACTCAACTCAGTGGAGGTGGTGGTCTCAACTTTCCACCAGATGATCAAGTTTCAAACTCCCCAAGGAGTCGAAAAGGTGAATTGGAACCAGATGCAATCCCAATCGTGCTACCTCTTATCCACCTCGCTGAGGAAGGTGGGACAAGTAGACCCAGATGGTCTCAATTATGGTAAGTGTAATTAGGAAGATCGAAGACCCATAGCGGTCAAAAAGACAGAGACAATACGAGTCTCCGAAGGAGAAGGAAGAACTGTTTCCATTGGGTTTTCCTTTCGACCTAAAGGACCAGTTAAATATTTTTCTAAGGGAAAACGCCGACGTCTTTGCCTGGTTCCCAAATGATATGCCTGGCATTGACCCTCAGTTAATCTCTCACGAGTTGAATGTCGACTCGAATTTTAAACCAGTGAAACAAAAGAAGAGGAATATTATGGGTGATAAGATGAAAGCAGCTGTTGAAGAAGTAAATCGACTTCTAGAAGCTGGTCGAAGAGACAGATACTATACGAGTCTCCGAAGGAGAAGGAAGAACTGTTTCCATTGGGTTGATGCTTCCTTTCGACCTAAGGGACCAGTTAATTGTTTTTCTAATGGAAAATGCCGTCATTGCCTGGTCCCCAAATGATATGCCTGGTATTGACCCTCGGTTAATCTCTCACGAGTTAAATGTCGACGCGAATTTTAAACCATTGAAACAAAAGAAGAGGAATATTGTGGGTGATAAGATGAAAGTAGCTGTTAAAGAAGTAGATCGACTCCTAGAAGCTGGTTTCATTCGAAAAGTTCACTACCCTAAGTGGTTGTCCAATGTGGTAATGGTGAAGAAGGCCAATGGCAAGTGGAGGATGTGTGTTCACTTCACTAATCTTAACAAGGAATGCCCAAAGGACTGCTACCCTTTACCTCGGATTAACCATATCTTTGATAATGCCTCCGATTATGAGCTCCAGAGTTTCATGGACGCTTTCTCGGGCTACAATCATATCCAAATGGCACCTGAGGATGAGAAAATGACTTCTTTTATTACATATCGAGGGTTTTTCTGTTAAAGAAAGATGTCATTCGGTTTGAAGAATACCTGGGCATTATCAACAGATGATGAACAAGGTCTTCAAGACTCAGATTGGGAGAAACTTGGAGGTCTATGTCGACGATATGTTAGTCAAATCGAGAAGCTATATAGATCATATCGCGGTCATCTGGGAAAATTTTGTAAAGATTCGCCGGTATAACCTCCGGCTAAACCTCGCCAAGTGTACTTTCGGAGATCGATCTGGAAAATTCCTCAGGTTCATGCTGACGAACTGAGGAATTGAAGCCAGCCCTGACAAGGTTGCGGCAATTGTAGGCATGAAGGAGCCCACCACCATCAGAGAGCTCCAGAGATTGAATGAAAGGATAGCATCCCTCGGTCGTTTTTTGTCAAAATCGGTAACGTGGTCGCTTCCTTTCTTCAAATTTTTGAGGAAAGCCCTAACATCCTCCACGGGTGACAAAAAGACCATCGACTGGAATGCGGATTGGAAGAAGGCCTTCTCAGAGCTAAAGGAATATCTCTGTAGTCCACTGCTTCTGACTAAACCCGATGAAGGTGACCAGCTAATCATCTATTTAGCCGCTACCATGGAGGCTATAAGCTCAGCTCTCGTCAAGGAAGACTCGGGAGTACAACGGATAATCTACTATTAATGTTAGGACCCTGCGGGGCTAAACACAACACTAAAGAGGAGGTGAATAGTGTAAAGGCAAGCAAAGTGCTTAATTAAAAGTTACTAAAAATAAAGCACAATAAGCAACGAAAATTAAAGAGCATGCTTAACAGCAACAATCACAAACACAAGGATTTTACCGTGGTTCCCCAAACTTGGGTACGTCCAGCCATACCATAATTCACTATAATTCCCACAAAGAGAAGTAAATACATTATCACACAGAGATACCTCACGCAGAGGATTTTGGATTCCAATAAAGAGATATCCCTGCTCTCACACAGAGAGACTCTAACTCTCACAAAGAGAGTACCAAACTCCCACAAAGAGAGTAACTCCCACACACAGAGTAAAACTAACTTTCACAAAGAAAGATAGGGTTTCATGAAATGAAACAAAACAATACATACATATGCCTTGATATGATCTTAACAATGTGAAGAAGAAGGCAAGCAAGTGAAACTCAAGTGCTTGAGATGAGGCTTTGATTGCACTTGATGATCTTTCTCTCTTCTAGGAATGAATCCTAACACTTCTAACTTGAGTGTATGAAAATAAAGAGAAGAAAGATGTTCTCCAAGAAAAGGAATTAGATTTAAATCCCTTGGAGAAATTCCCTAGAGCTTAGATGTTATAGCATAAGATTGAAGCTCTAATGAGGGAATGAGGGAGGAGTGACTTAGGAAAGAGATGAATTGATCTTCAATGTATTCTTAATGATTTCCAAGAGTTCTAAATGACTAAGCCAACTCTTATATAAAGGAAGCCAAGAAAAGCCCATAAAACCAACCAAAAACTAAAGGAAAGAAATCTGCAACGGCTAGATTTTGGTCGTTTACGGCACAGACAGTCGACTGATGAACAACAGACAGTCGACTGGTCAACGGCTATAAAAATCCCAATTGCTATAATTTGAGCCAGGACAAGCGACTGTAGAATACTACACAGGCGCATGTATGAGGTGCAGGCGCCTAAATATTCTTCAGCAGGTGACTATCACATGGGATGGAAACAGAACAAAGAATATGCAACTTTCACACGAGCGCCTTCTGACGATAGATGACCATTTCACATGCGCCTGTAATTTGATAGGCGACTAGAAATACCTCATCACTCGACTGACTTACAAGATGGGTTGAAACCCAGAAAATGCAAGTTACGCCCTTGGCACACAGACGACTGTAGAACAATTTCCAGGCGCCTGTTGGAAGACATGTGACTGAAAATTGAGCTTCAGTCGACTATTCCAAAAGCTCAAGATAGATTTAATTAAATATTTGACTTGAGCTGTGCATATCAGTCAGCAATAGAAGGCTAGGCAGGTGCTTGGAATCACCTAGTCGCTTGGCATGCCTTCATCAGTTGACTGTTGGAGAGCCAAAAACTCCAATTTGGGTTTAAGGCATGGTGAACCTATTGGGATGGTTTCTATGATAATCCTAAGGCTCATTAAGATGGAAAATGCATATGCATGAGAGTATGACCATCTATCACGGCATTACAATAATCCTAGAATCAAAAAGAGAAATACAATTAATTAAAATACATGGATTACATATTGCATCTCCTATAGTCTAAGTCTTCAAGCTCATGATACCTTGATGCCCCCTAACATCTTCCAAGCTTTGGCACCTCTTGATGAGATTCTCTTCATTAAGCTCCAAGCTTTGGCGTTGCTCCTCTAGATGTCCATCCATCATCGTGCTCCAAGCTTTGGCTTCAATAGATGATCTTCATGACTTCATCCAAGCTTGAGCACTCCATCACTCTTGGAGGCCTTTAAGATAACCAATACATTATCCTCCAAGCATTATGCTTTGTCTCATCAACAGATAATCATAAAGATAAACTGAGACTAAAACATAAGATTGATTAGCACACTAATATAATGTATTGATCATCATCAAAACAACGTTAGTCTTGAACCCAAGAACTAACAATCTCCCCATTTTTGATGATGGCAATCCATTATGTCAAAATATAATAAACATTTAAATAAGCAGTGTGTGCTAAAAAAATCACCCAATCAATATGCAAATGTGCACAAAATATAAACATGCAACGCACAACATATTGATGGGTGGTATGCAAAAACAATACCATAGTTAATAGTACACAAAAAGCACAAGGTATATATTTTTACATAACTCATTTCTCTCCCCCATTGGCACATCAAAAAGATAGGTAATAGCCAAATAGGAAAACTAAGTGCAAGAGAAATAATCATCACATATGCACATAAAATGTGACATATGAATGGAAAAATAATGCTAGCAAGCAAAAATTCCATACTCCCACATAATCATACAAAACATGCAAACATGGGAGTAATGTACACACTCACACAAATATGTGTACAAAATGTAAACATACAAACATGTTACCCAAACAATGAATAACAATGTGAGTGAGCTTGCAAGG
Source organism: Scilla litardierei (assembly GCA_030789695.1). NCBI lineage: Eukaryota > Viridiplantae > Streptophyta > Magnoliopsida > Asparagales > Asparagaceae > Scilla > Scilla litardierei. The sequence continues at coordinate 774,192,498 of CM061142.1, read as the reverse complement.
TGGAAACCAAACAAAAGGGGAGTTTGGTTTCCGTATATAGTTGTTGCGGGGTGGAACTCGCATACAATAAATTTGTATTATGGGAAACCAAGGGCACGGTGGTTATATTGATAAGAGGATTTGGGTAGGCTTTTTGACAAGTGATTAGTGGGGTGAAGAGGCTAAACTTGTCGCCGGAGCAGGCCACGGAGTCGAATCCCACCGGATGCGGTGGATGAGGATCAGATGGCGGGAGCCGAAGGCGAATCTCGGCCAAGGGGTGAGATACCCTGCACAACGAGCAACTCATCAGAAAGGCCGGGTTGGGGTCCAACCCTTAACCTCTCCGATGCCTAAGTCAGGAACTGGACTTAAAGCGGGGGCTGGGCACGCAGGTCGGACTGAGGGTGTGTCGACCGTACATGACGAGCTATGTGTGGAAGAACAAAGATATGGACGACCTTTGCTCTCATGTGTGAATAATGGGATTGAGAGTGAATTTGCCAACCCCCTCACCGTAAGAAGTGAGGGGGTATTTATACCTGATGGGAGACGATTAGGTGGGGATGATCTGGCATACTGACTCGACGTGCTGAGTTAGCCTGGCTGTCAACGGAAGCTTCGGACGAGGATGTCAGGAACAGGAGTGTCAGCCTCGCTTTTGTCAGATAGCGCAACGGCCAGGGGCGCTTTTGTCAGGGTATCAGGGCCGAAAGCATTAAGTGTCAGGGGGCGCAGCGGCCAGGGGGTGCTTTGTCAGATGGTCGGGCGGCGCTAGTGTCAGTCATGTCCTTATACTAGGTTGTTTGTCGTGCGTGATGAATCAAGGGTCCGGCGGTACTATCCCCCGCGGCGGGGTTTGCATGGGACCACCGGGTCGACCTATTCGTGGGTTGTTCGGCCTGGCCGTGCACCTTTTCGGGTGCGGACCATGGACCGCTGGCAGGGAGGGGTATGTACATGCCTCTGTCAGCATCCAAGGCTGCACTGTCTGGGTATACCCTGAGCGCACTGCCCCTGGCGGGCCAAGCGAGAGCGGTTATACGCCTCGGCCGGGAGAGGGGCGCTGCGAGGTGCGCCCATTCCCATGTAGCCTCGGACATCCGGACCGGCAGTCCGTTTGCAAAGGGGTGAGTCAGTGAGGTATATTAGTGGTTCTGGGCGGGAGCCGGACTCCCACGATCTTTAGGTCGTAACAATTACCCCCGGCATTCAAGCACGAGGCGGGAGCTCGGCTCGGCTCGGATGACGTAACGCTACCTCCCTTCTAACATGGTTTGGACTTTGGTCCACGCTCAGGAGTGGCGGCACGGCTCCCGCGGAGTACTGCCTGCTGTCACGGGATCGTGAGATCTTGTCACGCGCGGGGGCATAGCGAGGAGGTGTGACCCGGCGGTTTGGGGAGGGGCGTTGCCTCTTAACAACGTGCCGTTGTATGTGGCGGCCGGGTCGGACCTCAGGGGAACCCGGTTTTATTGAGATGGCCCTGGCTTTTGTTGTGATGTGTTTACCGAACTGGGGTGTTATTTTTGCCTTATTCTAGCCACCCTGTGTTTGGTGAAATCCCTAGCTATTGTGCGCTTGGGCTTATGGTGAGGAGTCTGCATGGAGGAATATTTTTCATTGGCCTTTACAGGAGATCTCGATGACATTTACAACAATAGGGCAGGTGTGACCAAACCCGTGGTCGGGTCAAGAGGTTGTTTTAACTTGTCGCCCGCTGCATCAGGGTGAGAGGGCCCCTGTTTGCGGGGCGGCCTTCCTTCTTTTCCACTGATCAATGCACTCCTTCCGCCTTTCTGTCTGCGGGGGTTTGGGGCGGAATACTTATCTCGATTGTTCGGGGGCGAGTTGATGCGCCATGAATTGCCTTTTAAATTCATCGGGGATGCAGCCTTACTGTGACCCCTGTCGGGAGGATCGATGCTCCGTTTGTCGTGCGAACCTCCTTCCCCTCCCTTGCTTCATCATATTTCATCTTGCCTTTGTCGTGCTGGATGGTTGCTCGGTCTCTCCGGGGATCCCGTACATCGAGGGGGAACCCTGGAGGAGGCGGCGGACGAGGTGGAGGTGGAGGCGCCACCCTTTCGGGGGGGTGTCCGGCGGGCCGGCCTCGAGTGGGAGGTCGAGGGCAGGCAGGTGGGTTGTTATGAAACCCGTCGGGGGTTTCCCCCCTCACACCCGGTGAGGATCGGCGTGGTGCAGATGCTAATTGGGGTATGGCGGCCCGCTGTGAGTCTTTCGGACTGGCTATTTCATCTGGTTTAGAGCAGGAGGAAGGCTGGCAAGCGGGGCTCCCCGTGTGTAAGGGGAATACCATATTGGTGATCCGCTTGTAAGGGGAGTACCCTATCAGTGGTCGTCGAGTGGAAGCGGTCACCGGTAGAGGTAGTGCGATCCGTCGGTGGACATCAGCCTCCTCCGTAGTTGGATGGGGCGTCCGGGGCTTTTTCATACTTGGTGTAAAGGGATGCGATTCCTTCTCATATATATTTTTTATTTTCGCTAAACTCCGAAGGGGGTATTTATAGAGGGATTCTGCAGACGGATTCGCCCTAGCTAATGCGATGGACTGACACCATTAATGGGCTCCGCCGAATCACGCGCTTTGGGAACCGCTTTTGCCTGGCGGCATCTGACGCGGTTCGTCAGCCCTGGCCTCTCGGGGGGTGCATGTTGCTGTTGATGGCGTGTTTCCCGAGCGTCCTTTCATTTCGTCGAGTCGCATCAGGGCACTGCTTTATCGGGACCTGGCGTTTATCCGACAGGCATTGTTCCGCGGTTCCTGGTTTGCGACCTGTCCACCCCGGTTTACGTGCCCTTGTCCTCATTCCCAGGTTTGAGTTCTTGAGGATCACGGGCCTAATCGGGGTGGGGGAATCTTGAGGCGGGTTGGGTGGCCAGCCCCGGGTAGTTGGTCGCTGTGCGATTCGAACCGGGTAACCGTTACTGAGGTGAGTGTGTCGCCCCTGGGAAGCCGGTCGGTGCCGTGTTGTAACGTAGGTGTTACCTATTTTGTCTTCGTGCGTGAGTACTATTATTGCCCCCCCAACATTCCCTTGTCCGAGAGCGCAAGGTCTAGGGGGGAGGGGATGTTGATGGTCGACGTGTTAGCTTTGGGTGGGACGGGGGATCACCGGCTCGGATTGGGATGAGACATGCCGCCCTATCACGGGTAGGGGCTAACAATAGTGTGGTTGACCCCTCGGTTTCCGCCGTGAGGGGATTTTTCCTCGGGCAGAAGTGGCCCAACAGAACAGGCCTTAGCTCACCCCCTTCCCCTTTGTTTGAAAGGTATCGGCGATTTTAGTTCGCGAGGGGTCTCGTTTTGAAGCGTCGGTCCTTCCTAGTATCGGGGGGTTCGAACTGTGGGTATGTACTTCCTGGGCGTCCTGAGTTATTCCAGAGGGGGAGTGCGACGCTCTGTCCCTCCTCTCCCCACCGTGAGGGGTGGCCCCGTTTCGTGAGCTTGGCCGGCAATTGGCAGGGGGATCGTTTCAGGCTAGAGCATTCTCAGATAGTTAATGTGAGTTTGATAGGGATAATATTTTTCATTTAAATTTATAGGAACTCTTCTTTGGTTCGTACATGAGGACTTAGATCATTTCAAGTTGGGGGAGTACGATCCGGTCCGAGAGCGGGCTGTGGAGTTGTTCCCTCCTGCTGTGAACTGCCTCAGGATGGGAGGATTACCATCTTCGGGGTGGGCCTTTTTATCTTCAGTTGTTCGCGGCGCCTCGATGAGCGCACTCCCTCCGTGCTGAAGGGTTGCAAGGTCTTTTCGGCTGGGTGGATTCACTAGGGAAGCTGTCTTGCTGTGGCGTTTGTCCGGGTGAGCGAACTCCTGACCATCGGGCCGCCTTCCCTCCCCTCCATTGCTTTGTCATCTCCCTCCACGCCTCGCGGTTTGGGTTTGAGGGCGGAATACTGATCTCTATTGTTCGGGGGCGAGCTGACACGCCATGAATCACCTTTTGGATTCATCGGGGATGCAGCCTTACTGTGACCCCCGTCGGGAGGTCGAAGGCGAGCAGGTGTAGACCTGCAAGCACGGAGGGGCCTTCGCATTTCCCGTCGACGGGGAGCGGATGCCTACCTTCCCCCGTCTCATTCGGTTTAGAGTTGGTTCCCCCTAATAATAGTCATATGAGAATATAACATGACGAACATATGATTCTATATACACATTCCTATCAAGCATAGAAACATTCTTAGGAATCCACAAAGAAAGTGATTTGGGATTCTCAACAACATATTGATAGGAACTAACAAAAAATGAGGTGGAACATAAATGTTATACTTATTAAGTATAACACTCGTGTGCTATACTTATTAAGGCATGAGTAGGAGGTGAAGGTGCACGCTTATGAGGTGGAACATAAATGTTGGCGTGTCACATGTGTTAAACATGAGATCTATCATTAGAAGCAATCACTCAAGCAATTCTACCATGCATAGGAACTTGTGAAGCATTCAAAGGTTTATCATCAATTCTAGCATGCAAGCAATAATAAGATTTCCTATGAGTAGAAGCATCATGCATAGCATTCAAAGAAGAAGAATTCATATCAACATATTTTTGAATAGGCTTCTTAATATATGCAAGACTGGAATACAAAAATACATGATTTCTCTTTGGCTTAGAAATAGTAGTTGATTTTAGGCCAAAAGAGTTGGATGTGACTTTCTCAGTAGAATGCTCCCCAAAAAATTTATTTGGGTGCTTCTAAGAGAAAAGCTTGGTTTGTTCACCTTCAATGAAGAGGATCCCAAAACCTTGTCCTTACTCAATTTGAAATTTTTAATTTGAGTAGACAATAGCTCACATTTCTTCAAAAGTGAAGAAATGTTGTCTTCCCTCTTGGATATGAGCTAAGCTCACAACATTTTGACTTGAGAGCCAATGTCTCATCTCTCAAAATGTTGTAATCACACTCCGATGCATACATACTCTCTTTCACAAATTTGTAAAAATCACGATCATGCTCAATACGAGCTTTAAAAGAGTCATTCTCTTTGCTCAACATGCACACATGAGAATCAAGAGCATCTTTTTCTTGATTCAAAGCAATAAAACGTATTCATCACAAAGATTGGATGACGAAGATGTGCGTGTGTGTGTGAGCATCTCTATTTAAGCTTAAACTTATCAGCTTTAGGAGAGTCCATAAACAATGCATTATCATTTTCAATAAAATTAATGCGTTTAACGAGAGAGTTACGAGATACCTCATTACCAACGATGCTCTCATTATCGCAAGATTCATCTCCACCATACTTTTCATCAAGATAATCCCATATCTCATTTGCCATCTCGAAATCTACCATTTTCTTCGCAATTTTCGGAGAGAGAGCAAGGAGCAAGGCATTACACTCTTGAGCATCCGAAGTAATAAGTGACTCCTCATGCTCATCAATCCATCGAAACTTATTCTTCCTCCATTTTGAGAAGAGTTTACCTGTGAAGATGGGAGGAAGGGAGAGGGGTTGTTGAGACTTAGAAGACATGCTTGCAAAAGCCACCAAACCAAGGCTCTGATACCACTTGTTAGGACCCTGCGGGGCTACACACAACACTAGAGGGGGGTGAATAGTGTAAAGGCAAGCAAAGTTCTTAATTAAAGTTACTAAAAATAAAGCACAATAAGCAGCAAAAATTAAAGAGCGTGCTTAACAACAACAATCGCAAACATAAGAATTTTACCCTGGTTCCCTAAACTTGGGTACGTCCTGCCACACCAATATTCACTAAAATTTTCACAAAGAGAAGTGAATACATTCTCACACAGAGAATTTTGGATTCCCACAAGGAGTTATCCTTGCTCTCACGCAAAGAGACTCTAACTCCCACAAAGAGAGTACCAAACTCCCATAAAGAGTGTAACTCCCACACAGAGAGTAAAACTAACTTTTACAAAGAAAGTCAGAATTTCAAGAAATGAAACAAAACAACACTTACATGTGCCTTGATATGATCTTATCAATGTGAAGGAGAAGGCATGCAAGTGAAACTCAAGTGCTTGAGATGAGGTTTTGATTGCACATGATGATCTTTCTCTCTTCTAGGAATGAATCCTAGCCCTTCTAACTTGAGTGTATGAAAATGAAGAGAAGAAAGATGTTCTCCAAGAAGAGGAATGAGATTGAAATCTCTTGGAGAAATTTCCTAGAGCTTAGATGTTATAGCATAAGATTGAAGCTCTAATGAGGGAATGTGGGAGGAATGGCTTAGGAAAGAGATGAATTGATCTTCAATATTCCTAATGAATTCCAAGAGTTCTAAATGAACTAAGCCAACTCCTATATAAATGAAGCCAAGAAAATTCCATAAAACCAACCAAAAACCCAAAGGGAAGAATCTACAACGGCTAGATTTTGGCAGTTTACAGCATAGACAGTCGACTGATGAACAACTGACAGTCGACTGGTCAACTGCTATAAAAATCCCAACGGCTAAAATTTGAGCCAGGACATGCGACTGTAGAAGACTACACAGGCGCTCTCGTACAGGTGTCTGAGTATCCTTCGACAGGCGACTGTCACATGGGATGGAAACAGAGCAAAGAAAATGCAACTTTTGCACTATCATCTTCAGACGATAGATAACCATTCCACATGCGCATGTAATTTGACAGGCGACTGGAAGTACCTCATCAGTCGACTGACTTGCAAGATAGGTTGAAACCCAGAAAATGCAAGTTACGCACTTGGCACACAGACAACTGTAGAACAATTCACATGCGCCTGTTGGAAGACAGGCGACTGAAAATTGAGCTTCAGTCGACTGTTCCAAAAGCTCAAGATAGAGTCAATAAATGTTTGACTTGAGCTGTGCATATTAGTCGGCTGTAGAAGGCTGGACAGGCGCCTGGAATCACCCAGTCGCTTGTCATGCCTTCATCGGTCAATTGTTGGAGAGCCAAAAACTCTAGTTTGGGTTTAAGACATGGTGAACCTATTGGGATGGTTTCTATGATAATCCTAAGGCTCGCTAAGATGGAAAATGCATATGCATGAGAGTATGACCATCTATCAAGGCATTACAATAATCCTAGACTCAAAAAGAGAAATGCAAGTAATTGAAATTACATGGATTACATATTGCATCTCATATAGTCTAAGTCTTCAAGGTCATGATACATTGATACTCCACAACATCTTCCAAGCTTTGGCATTGCTCCTCTAGATGTCTACCCATCATCATGCTCTAAGCTTTGGCTTCAATAGATGATCTTCATGACTTCATCCAAGCTTGAGCACTCCATCACTCTTGGAGGTCTTTCAGATAACCAATGCATTATCCTCCAAGCATTATGCTTTGTCTCATCAACGGATAATCATTAAGATAAACTGAGACTAAAACATAAGATTGATTAGCACACTAACATAATGTATTGATCATCATCAAAACAACGTTAGTCTTGAACCCAAGAACTAACATGTAAGTCAGATTCTTCGAGGCCCTAAGGTCAACTACAGCAGAATAGAGAAGCTGGCATTTGCTTTGGTCCAGTCAGTAAGGCGACTATGACCCTATTTCCAAGCACACACCATCATGGTCCTCACTGACACCCCTTTGGTATATCCATGAAGAGCTTGATCGGTCAGGAAGAATGATAAGGTTGGGGTTGAACTAAGTGAATTTGACATTCACTACAAACCAAGAACTACAATCAAAGGACAAGCATTAGCAGATTTCATCATCGAACTCACCTACGATGACGACCCACTAGCAAAGGTACAAGTTGCTAATTTAATTCTCAACCCTCCTTTTACTTCCTCGACAAGTATCGGCTCGTCAGCAGCTGCGTGGGGAGAGGGAGGAATGTGGATCATGCAAGTAGATGGGTCAGCTACCAGGGTCGGGATCGGAGCGAGTATAATTATCCAAACACCAGAGGGCAATATACTCGAATACACTCTTCGCTTTGGCTTCTAAACCACGAAAAATGGGGTGAAATATGAAGCTGCTATCGATGTTCTTAGGTTGGCTCGAGCGTTGGGTGCACAAGTAGTTCACCTCCACAGTGACTCTACTTTGGTTGTCCACCAATTGAGCGAGAATTATAAGGCCCGAGAGGAGATGATACAGAACTACCTGCAGATTGCGAAAGCTGAGCTATCCAAGTTCAAACAAGTGGAGGTCCATCATGTTCCAAGATCGAAGAATCTTCGAGCTGACGCCTTATCTAAACTTGTGTCTTCCTCGCCAGCAGGGTTGGGATGAGCCATGTATGTGCAACATCTCCAACACCCGAGTGGATAGAGGAAGAATTGTTGTGCATCGACCAAGGACATGCTTGGATGGATCACATAATCAAGTACATAGAGGCAGTGGAGAAGCCAACCGACCTAGCAGAAGAACGAAAGTTGGAACGGAGGGCTTTCTAGTTTGTCTTGCATGAGGGGTCATTGTATAAAAGACGATGGACCAGGTATGATGTGCTTCCCTATCTAAATGCATGAATTCACATGAAGCAGACTTTATGATCCGAGAGATCCACGAAGGCATCTGTGGAAATCATTATGGGGGGAATGCTCTAGCCTTGAAAGCCCTAAGACAGGACTATTATTGGCCAACGATGTTCGAGGAGGTGACCGAGTATGTGTGAAAAAGCCATGCATGCCAAAAGTTTACAAAACACAATTTGGCTCCTCCAACAGATCTGATCCCTATTATCAGTAAAATTCCCTTTGCAAAATGGTGATTAGACATCCTTGGGCCATTCACGCCGGCAAGCGGACAACGAAAATTCTTGATTGTAGCAGTGGACTACTTCACCAAGTGGATCGAAGCAGAACCTTTGGCTCGCATCACCTGGAAAGAGGTCAAAATTTTTGTGTGGAAATCGATCGTTTGTTGATTCAGCGTCCCTTGCTCCATCGTAACCGACAACAGAACGCAATTCAAAAGTTTCGGATTCAAGAAATTTTGTTCTGATTTGAAAATCAAGCTACACTTTGCTTTTGTGACCCATCCTTAGTCCAATGGTTTGGCCAAGGCAGCTAACAAGTGTATCTTGGAGCCGCTGTAAAAGAAGGTCGAAGAAGCCAAAGGTGCCTGTCCAGAGGAGCTACCTGGCATATTGTGGTCATACGGGACGACCCAGAAAGGCTCGATAGGAGAAACCCCTTTCATGCTTACCTTTGAGTGTAAGGCAGTCGTGCCTGTTGAAGTAGGCGAGGAACCACTTCACCTCAAATACTTTAGAAGGACTCAAACTCAACTTGCAATTGATCAACGAAATCAAAAATCGAGCCCTTACAGCCCTCCTCAAGCAGAAGGGATGTTTAGCTCACTATTACAATTCCAAAGTGCGAGTGCAAAGTTTCCACATAGGTGATCTTGTGTTGCGAAAGGTAGTTTTCTCACCGGAGATTGCTTGACAAGGAAAGATCGCCGCAAAATGGGAAGGCCCTTACAATGTGATTGATGTCCTTGGCCCTGCCACTTATCGGCTCTCAACCATGGAAGATAAGGAGCTAACTCGACCCTGGAATACGGAGCATTTATGAAAGTACTATCAATAAGCATACAGGTGAAGGAAATGAGTCGAACCTGTTCTTATTTACTTTTGTATTTTGTCGAGTTAATGAATGCACCACACGTACAAGGTCACCTATTCCCCGCCTTGTACGACCTCCAAAATACATCTGTCAACTGAGTTTACCTAGAGCATCATATCTCTACCATTGATATGCTATACGACCCACAGTGTCGGCCGTAAGCCAAGGGGCCACGTCATTTGGCCACTGAACAACCCCCGGCATCGGCCGTAAGCCACAGGGCCATGCCCTTCGCCATCGAACGACCCCCGTCATCGGTCGTAAGCCAAGGGGTCGTGCCCTTTGCCATCGAACGACACTCGTCGTCCTCTATAAGCTGAGGGAATATGTCCATTCGCCATCGAACGACCCTCATCGTCGGCTGTAAGTCGAGGGACCATGCCCTTTGCCATCGAACGACCATCGTCATCGGTCGTAATCTAAGGGCCACATCCTTTGCCACCGAACAACCCCTGTCGTCGGTCGTAAGCTGAGGGGCAGCGTCCCTTTGCCACCGAATGACCCTCGTCATTGGTTGTAATCCAAGGGGCCACATCATTCGCCACCAAATGATCCCCTTTGTCGGACGTAAACCGAGGGGCCACGTCCCTTCACCACCGAAGGACCCTCATCGTCGGGCCGAGGGGCCATGTCCCTTTGCCACCGAACGACCCCCATCGTCGGCCGTAATCCGAGGGGCTAAATCCCTTCACCACCGAATGACCCCTGTTGACAACCGTAAGTCGAGGGGCCATGCCCTTCGCCACCAAACGACCCCTGTTGTCACGCCCCACTTCCCATAAAGCTTGAGAGCGAGGATGCGAACGGGCCCGCTTGTCAAGTCAGGAGGAGGTACTTTTGCTTTTCTTTCCTCCTTGACTTAACACAATAAGCGTCTGTGTAAAAACTGCAGGTTCTTGCTTGCATTACTCAAAACAACACAGATAAGTAAAACAATATTACAATCTCAACCGTCTCAACGGAATTACAACAAATGGAGAAAGAAGAGTGGGTCTTATGACCGTACAACAATTGAAAAGAAATGCAATGAAAGTGCGCTAGTTCAACAAGTCTTGGTCCACTGATTCAGCTATCTCAACTAGTCCTCCTGGTGCTAAATCTCGGGATCTGACATACATCCAAAAACATGAATGTATGTCAGCAAGGGTCTGCAAGCAAAAGTTAGAACCCTTGGCAAGATATATAACAAGTTATATATGGCAGTTTTACAGCAGTTAAAGGAATTTACACTAGCATGTATTTAATTGAACTGAACAGTTAAAATAATTATGACAAGTTACACTAGCATCGTAGTTAAAACAACAAGTTACATTAACATGGCATTTCAGTTGTAAAAATTAACATGGCAGTTGAGCAATGTAACATCAGTCTGTAATTAACTTTCCTTTTCATTTATTCAACTATGTGTGCAAGTCCGTGACTAAGACTCCCGCCGTTAGACGAATAGTAAATAAATACACCTTCAAGTGCCCCCGAAGGCGACTCGTTTACTACCGGCTAGTGCCCGGGAACAAACCACACACACGTGTACTTCCTGGATCACGCGCCAGGATGCTAATCCGTCATATACTGAAACACGAGTCCAGACTAGTCGCATGTGACATAGTCACATGTGACCGACGAGATTAGTCAACTAATAGCCAACGGCAAGTAACATCTGGTAGCCAACGGCAACTGGTAGCCAACGGCAACTGGTAGCCAACGGCATGTAACATCTGGCAGCCAACGGCAACTGGTAGCCAACGGCATGTAACATCTAGTAGCCAACGGCATGTAACATCTGGTAGCCAACAGCATGTAACATTCTATAAGTATCAACAGTTCTAAAATTAACCATACATGTCCACAAAACATTACCGTTCACAAAGTGTGTTCATTTTGATTGTTAAGGGGTCCACACATACGCACACGAGTTTAAGTCTAGCATTTCTAAAAAGTGTGTATGTGTCAGCAATTAAGTGTACAACATATGATATCACAAAAACATAAAATAACTGCACGCTTGCCTGACTGGGACAGTTTAGGTTGTCCGAGTACCGACAGGAAAGTTCGCGTCGTATCTGATTCCGGCGATTTTGATGCCGTTGGGTCCGTCTTGATGGGTACTACGTAACGGTATGTCTGGTTCTCTGTTTTGGTTAAACAATTCACTGAATTGGATATATTGCGAGATAAGTCAAAATATCCAGTTAATCCTTAAAGTAGGTTTGTCTAATTTTATTGGGCTCTCTGGTTAGGGTAACGTTTAGATGGGGTTATACTAACATGGTGTGCCTTATGATATACTAGTTAGTGATAGGGTTATTAGCATGTTAACATTACATTAAAGGGGTATACTCACTACACCTACTATCACATTATAATAATACCCCTCTTACACAATAATAATTACAAACCCTTAATTTCTCTTAATTTTTTATATATTAATATTCTTAAGAGTAAGGATGTCTCATCTTAAACTTATTATTAAATCAATATTCTCTCTCTTTCTTTAATATAACACTTCATTTTTTAAGCACATGGCTGTCATTAAAATTTTTATTCATTACTCCTCTTTATACTAAGGCTGTCAACGAATGCATCTTTCTATATTCATTCAATAACCCACAAGTCCGCCTTCTCTCCTCTCTCCTATTATTCTATTAAGAGGCTGACACCTTCCTATTTAATTTTACTCCCTGTCCCTTTCTCTTATTATCTACTGTCTGCTCTCTCCTCCTTATTTCGTTTCTCTTTGTTTCCCTTTTTTGAGATTTCAAAGCTGCAGGTAAGAGGAACTCACGCACCTAGTGGAGGAGCTTGGGAATATCGCACCGGGGGAGAGGCGGAGCTCCGGCGCCTTGCGGCAGCGCCCGGTGACTTGGCGGCTCGCACGCATGTGCAAATGCAGCACGGCGGCGTCGGCGTCCTCCAACAGCGGCGGCGCGCACTCCGACGGTCCGCAGGCGGCGGCGGCGACGGCCCAGGGCTCCGGCGGCGGCGATTCCGGCGATGCGCGCGCGGCTGTCTCCGAGTGGTGCGCGCAAGGGTGGTTGGTCGGGAAGAGGAGGAAGGAGGAGAAGAATGTGGGTTTTCTTTTGATTTGTTTTGTAGATCTTTTGGTTTTACAGATCTGAAATTTGTTTGAGAGTTTTCAGATCTGTCTTCTTTTGTTCCCCCCCACTCCAATTTCAGTTGTGAACTCTTGGGGATGGCTTGATTTGTTGAGGGATTTGGCAGAAGAGTTTTTGGGAAGTGATTTGATGAAATGGGTTTGGTTGTTGAAATCTGATTTGGGAATGTTGAACTGATTGGGAGGAATTGTTTGGGTTTGATGAAATTGTTTTTGCAGATTCGTTTGCAGGAAGAAGATGTCCTTAAGAAGTGTTTGGCAGGGGGACAAGCTTTCTCTTTTGTCAAAGATTAGGTTCTCTTGATTAGACAGAGTTTAATGAAACCTTTTGACGATTTTTGAAGAAACGTGTTGGGTGTGTGTGTTGATTTTAATAGGCAACGGAATGTATTTGCCGACGTAAGAGTGTGTTTGATTAATCGAGAAATTAATGCTAACTTGACTAATTGTTTTAGGGGGAAGGAATCTGTCATAGCAACATATTTGTTTTGATTTCAAAAGGGAGTTTAAAGCTAACTTTGACTGATCTATTAGGGGGAGGAGCCTGGTTATTTAAACGTGCGTGTTGTCCTTAGTGGTAGGTAGAGTTCATGTAAGAGTTAGAGGGTTTCAAGGGAACCTAAATGTAATTAGTAAAATAAATAAAGTAATTAGTGAAAATTAAAAGTGATAAGCAAGATAATTTTAATCAAGTAATTAGTAAAATAATTATGTTTAAAGTATATAGCTAAACTTGATGGTAGATTAATTGTGCCATGGTAAAAACAGAAACAGAGACGCGCTCTTGTCGACTCGTAGCAGAAAGTGAACGAACGAAAAGTTATCTAAATGACTGAAGTAAAATACTGGTACGTACGATCGAAATAAATACGGCTAAAAAATACAGGCAGTTACATTCTACCCACCTTAAGAAAAACTCCGTCCTCGGAATTCTTATCAACCAATGAGCATGAAACAAGTATGGATAACGTTCTTGTATTTCTATGAGGTAAATTATGTCCTGGAATACTTCGAGATAAAGAAATGAAATTGGTTAGGAAAATTCACAACTGATGCGGTTAAGACTGAGTTTCAAAAAAAATTGGATGACTAAGCACCATCGATGGCCTTAACCGTCAATAGGCAAGCAAAATAGCTAACGACGGTTACCAACGATGTGTAGGGATAATAAAACACTCCCAACTGTAACCCCAATGCTCTAACACCCTAGTGGTTAAACCTATATCCTCAAATAAGTGTTCTTAAAATAAATCATTGCTTCTCGTTGCGTCACTGAATAATGTTACAATGATAAGCATATCCTGAACTCAAATATAGGTCCAATACATCCCCTTTCCCCTTTTTTTATAATTCTTGTTTTAAACAATTAATACTTTTAACAAGGCAACTTTGAAAGGGAAAAATACCAACTATACTTAACCAATACTTCTCATAAATTTCCTCGCTCCTTCGCTCGATATTGCTATTAAGACAGTAACATCTTCTCGGAAAATCTTTAATGTATGATATCCTTTATACCCAAGCTCTCCAAAACAAAACTGTTCATTGTCATAGGTTGTCTCATCCGTAATGTATCCTAACTTGTAGTACTATAATTGTGACATCCACAAATCCCAATATGAATATTATTCTTATATTAATCCATTGATATAACGGTGATCTACCAATTACTAACATAAGATGACACGTAAAAATACGCCTAGTATACAACACCATCAACATTTATCATTCTCCCAACTTATTTTTCATCGTGACAACTCATATGTTAAACACCTTAATTAACAAACTATTAAATCACGTCTCATCATTTCTTATCCGTTCGTATCAAGATATCATATTGTTTCCAACGTCTCCATCACGCTATCCATACAATGAAGTCTTGTTACTTTAAATATTCTACTCATTATCATGATCACCATAGATCATACTATAGCTTCACATTTACTCTTATCCGTTACTCGTCTGAATTTCAAATCTGTAACATACTCATCTTCATCAGCACCATTCCTAGTATAGAATCCTATTGAAGCCATTATGGTCGGGTATATTCAGATGTGAAATATAACTATTGAACACATCATTATATCCATCAAATTACAAACAATATATCAATATAACTATACCTTTACATCATCTCAAATTAGTCTTATCCGTAATTATATCCCCTAATAATAATAATCACGTCTAACATCCTATCAACATAATGCATAACAAAATTTAACATTGTGATGATAGAAATACAAGTAGAAGTAAACTTTTTTTTAAAGAAAAGGTTGTAACGCAAATTTAAACTAATCTCGTTAAAATGGTGATAAATAAATAGATGCACTAATATGGTGACCAAGAGATGGTGTAGGATACAGAGTTGTTTGGTGTAACAAATCAAGTTTGCGGCGAAAGGGTTTAGGTGAGGCAAGGGTATGCAGTTAGCTTGATCAGAAAGATGATCTTATAGGTGCAAGAAGTAAGGACAGACATGCATATACGAGCGGAAAAGTAAAGTACGGGTGGCTGCTAAATGTGGTAAATAAGCGCATATAAAGTAAAGGTGACTTGTAAGTGTGACGGTGGCATGGTATATCGTAGTAACAATGCAATGTATTGATAATGGTAAGACAACCAGGTAGACACAGTAATACTGAAAAAGACAAGTAATGAGTGAGCATGAGGAAATCAAACGTTGCTTGACTATTTAATAGCGTAGGCCGGCCTAATAATAAGAAGTCTAGCTTAACTTCCAAACCAGCCAGGTAGTCAGGGCTTGAAGGCACATGTCACTTTTATGACTGAAGGACAAGTCCTTTGGTTGATCAACCCCCTTCCCATTCCTTCCTAAACACTGATCCAGTAGTAATTTAAGACCGCTCATTATTATACTGTTCTATCACTAGAGTAGTCTTGACTTAGTCTGCGGAACAGTGATATCAAATCGGTAGTCGTAACACGAGTTAGCTTGATCCGGTGGCATAGGGATGGTTATGTATAATTAAATGGGAGAATGGGAGGTATGTGTAAAAAAAGTGACAATATCTTAATAACGTATATAAAGATAGTGAATAGGTGATATGAGTTAAAATGGTAGATAAGCAATAGACGAAAGAGTCATGGGCGTAGTGTTTATTTTGGAGGTAGATATTGTTTTTTTATAAAAATTTTAAAGTATAAATACGATGAATACAGAACTAATACACTGAAATAGTTGAAGTTTTATTTAGCATGAAAAGTATTCAAAATTAGTATATGGTCGGTTGTTTTGAAATCTGTTGTAGTATGGTAAGAAGAAAATGTCATACATAATCATGATTCACGTCCTTGCGGTCCAGCGGACACGGCCAGGGAAGTGACTAAGCCAGGATCACTTATCCCAAGTCTAGCAAGGGTGATCCAACAAACTTAGCCAAGCACATTGACCGGATCATGGTCCATTGAAGGAAGTTTATCATTTATATGCGTGCCATTAACAAAAGAGTTTAAAATATCTCCATATGTAGAAAGTAAAATAGGATGGTATAGATTAGAAATTATTAAAATCTAGTGACTAAAATTTTCAGCGAAGGAAACTCAAAATCAAATAATAATTTTAAGTCAGTTGAAAAATATGAGGCATATGTAAAAGGTTTATAAAGAAGTTAACTGGGCGAGAAATTTCATAAAAGAGATATGGATAGTAAAATCAGTATAGTAATGGGAGTGAAAAGATGGCTGTCAGGAAGATCACGTGGGTCGAAAGTAGGGATTAGAATAGGATGATCAATTGGGAGTGCGGGTAGGAAATGATCGGTGAAAAGTCTACGATAGATTCCTAATGTCAAAAAATGGAATGTAAAATGAAGGGAGACTAAAAATCAAGGATATACTTATTTGGTTGGCTAAGGATCAGGAAACTTAGGACTGTAATCTTCTAATGAAGTTGATCGGAGTAGAAGATTCTAGGGAAAGCGTTGCTTGAGAGTCAAGATTGTAATATTATCCATGTTGTTTTAAAGTATTTTGCATGAGCATTGACCTGCATGGGCCACCACTAAAACCTGTCACGCCCCGCTTCCCATTAAGCTTGAGAGCGAGGACGCGAACGGGCCCGCTTGTGCAAGTCAGGAGGAGGTACTTTTGCTTTTCTTTCCTCCTTGACTTAACACAATAAGCGTCTGTGTAAAAACTGCATGTTCTTGCTTGCATTACTCAAAACAA
The DNA here is from genome assembly GCA_030789695.1 of Scilla litardierei. Taxonomy (NCBI): domain Eukaryota; kingdom Viridiplantae; phylum Streptophyta; class Magnoliopsida; order Asparagales; family Asparagaceae; genus Scilla; species Scilla litardierei. The sequence goes on along the minus strand of CM061142.1, from coordinate 774,175,652 downwards.
CACAGATAAGTAAAACAATATTACAATCTCAACCATCTCAACGGAATTACAACAAATGGAGAAAGAAGAGTGGGTCTTATGACCGTACAACAATTGAAAAGAAATGCAATGAAAGTGCGCTAGTTCAACAAGTCTTGGTCCACTGATTCAGCTATCTCAACTAGTCCTCCTGGTGCTAAATCTCGGGATCTGACATACATCCAAAAACATGAATGTATGTCAGCAAGGGTCTGCAAGCAAAAGTTAGAACCCTTGGCAAGATATATAACAAGTTATATATGGCAGTTTTACAGCAGTTAAAGGAATTTACACTAGCATGTATTTAATTGAACTGAGCAGTTAAAATAATTATGACAAGTTACACTAGCATCGTAGTTAAAGAAACAAGTTACATTAACATGGCATTTCAGTTGTAAAAATTAACATGGCAGTTGAGCAATGTAACATCAGTCTGTAATTAACTTTCCTTTTCATTTATTCAACTGTGTGTGCAAGTCCGTGACTAAGACTCCCGCCGTTAGATGAATAGTAAATAAATACACCTTCAAGTGCCCCCGAAGGCGGCTCGTTTACTACCGGCTAGTGCCCGGGAACCAACCCCACCCACGTGTACTTCCTGGATCACGAGCCAGGATGCTAATCCGTCATATACTGAAACACGAGTCCAGACTAGTCGCATGTGACATAGTCACATGTGACCGACGAGATTAGTCAACTAATAGCCAACGGCAAGTAACATCTGGTAGCCATCGACAACTGGTAGCCAACGACATGTAACATCTGATAGCCAATGGCAACTGGTAGCCAACGGCATGTAACATCTAGTAGCCAACGGCATGTAACATCTGGTAGCCAACGGCATTTAACATTCTATAAGTATCAACAGTTCTAAAATTAACCATACATGTCCACAAAACATTACCGTTCACAAAGTGTGTTCATTTTGATTGTTAAGGGGTCCACATACACGCACACGAGTTTAAGTCTAGCATTTCTAAAAAGTGTGTATGTGTCAGCAATTAAGTGTACAACATCTGATATCACAAAAACATAAAATAACTGCACGCTTGCCTGACTGGGACAGTTTAGGTTGTCCGAGTAACGACAGGAAAGTTCGCGTCGTATCTGATTCCGGCGATTTTGATGCCGTTGGGTCCGTCTTGATGGGTACTATGTAACGGTATGTCCGGTTCTCTGTTTTGGTTAAACAATTCACTAAATTAGATATATTGCGAGATAAGTCAAAATATCCCGTTAATCCTTAAAGTAGGTTTGTCTAATTTTATTGGGCTCTCTGGCTAGGGTAACGTTTAGATGGGGTTATACTAACATGGTGTGCCTTATGATATACTAGTTAGTGATAGGGTTATTAGCATGTTAACATTACATTAAAGGGGTATACTCACTACACCTACTATCACATTATAATAATACCCCTATTACACAATAATAATTACAAACCCTTACTTTCTCTTCATTTTTTTATATTAATATTCTTAAGAGTAAGGCTGTCTCATCTTAAACTTATTATTAAATCAATATTCTCTCTCTTTCTTTAATATAACACTTCATTTTTTTAAGCACATGGCTGTCATTCAAATTTTTATTCATTACTCCTCTTTATACTAAGGCTGTCAACGAATGCATCTTTCTATATTCATTCAATAACCCACAAGTCCCCCTTCTCTCCTCTCTCCTATTATTCTATTAAGAGGCTGACACCTTCCTATTTAATTTTACTCCTTGTCCCTTTCTCTTCTTATCTAATGTCTGCTCTCTCCTCCTTATTTCGTTTCTCTTTGTTTCCCTTTTTTTAGATTTCAAAGATGCAGGTAAGAGGAACTCACGCACCTAGTGGAGGAGCTTGGGAATATCGCACCGGGGGAGAGGCGGAGCTCCGGCACCTGGCGACTTCGCGGCTCGCGCGCGTGTGCAAATGCAGCACGGCGGCGTCGGCGTCCTCCAACAGCGGCGGCGCGCGCTCCGGCGGTCCGCAGGCGGCGGCGACGGCGGCGGCGGCCCAGGGCTCCGGTGGCGGCGATTCCGGTGATGCGCGTGCGCGGCTGTCTCCGAGTGGTGCGTGCAAGGGTGGTTGGTCGGGAAGAGGAGGAAGGAGGAGAAGAATGTGGGTTTTCTTTTGATTTGTTTTGTAGATCTTTTGGTTTTACAGATCTGAAATTTGTTTGAGAGTTTTCAGATCTGTCTTCTTTTGTTTCCCCCCCCCCCCCAACTCCAATTTCAGTTTTGAACTCTTGTGGATGGCTTGATTTGTTCAGGGATTTGGCAGAAGAGTTTTTGGGAAGTGATTTGATGAAATGGGTATGGTTGTTGAAATCTGATTTGGGAATGTTGAACTGATTGGGAGGAATTGTTTGGGTTTGATGAAATTGTTTTTGCAGATTTGTTTGCAGGAAGAAGATGTCCTTAAGAAGTGTTTGGCAGGGGGACAAGCTTTCTCTTTTGTCAAAGATTAGGTTCTCTTGATTAGACAGAGTTTAATGAAAACTTTTGACGATTTTTGAAGAAACGTGTTGGGTGTGTGTGTTGATTTTAATAGGCAGAGGAATGTATTTGCCGACGTAAGAGTGTGTTTGATTAATCAAGAAATTAATGCTAACTTGACTAATTGTTTTATGGGGAAGGAATCTGTCATAGCAACATGTTTGTTTTGATTTCAAAAGGGAGTTTAAAGCTAACTTTGACTGATCTATTAGGGGGAGGAACCTGGTTATTTAAACGTGCGTGTTGTTCTTAGTGGTAGGTAGAGTTCATGTAAGAGTTAAAGGGTTTCAAGGGAACCTAAATGTAATTAGTAAAATAAATAAAGTAATTAGTGAAAATTAAAAGTGATAAGCAAGATAATTTAAATCAAGTAATTAGTAAAATAATTATGTTTAAAGTATATAGCTAAACTTGATGGTAGATTAATTGTGCCATGGTAAAAACGGAAACAGAGACGCGCTTGTGTCGACTCGTAGCAGAAAGCGAACGAACGAAAAGTTATCTGAATGACTGAAGTAAAATACTGGTACGTACGATCGAAAGAAATACGTCTAAAAAATACAGGCCGTTACACCTGTCATCAGCAGTAAGTCGAGGGACCACTCCCCTCGCCAACGATCGAATCTCGTCGTCGATAGTAAGCCGAGGGGCCACTCCCCTTGCCAACAAACTTTTTACCTCAATAAGCCTATCTTAAGCACCCTCATTAGGCAATGCGATTAAGGGTTGTTATGACAACATTATTGTGCCTATTAATTCAACGGTTCAAGTTCAGTCATTTTTCCATGATAAACCTTGAAGCGTTGAGGGGCCATATACGTGCGGAATAAGCTCAAATAAGCTCAAAGCTTCAACATTTCGTCAAAATCACAATTTTTATTCAAAACAGTTTCACAAACAGTTATAAAAGGTTAACGTCCTTAGGAAGAACCGCCATTCACGGAGGTGAGAAATTCCTTCATCGCTTGGGAGAACTTAGCGGCAAGTTCAGTTCTTAAGGCTTCAGCTGAAACTACTGAACGTTCTAAGTCAGCAATCCTAGCTTGAAGCTCAAATTTCTCCTTCACCGAGTGCTCCAAGTCAACAATCCTAGTTTGAAGCTCGAACTGTCACGTCCCGCTTCCCAAAACGACAGAAGCGAAACGTGACTAAGGCCCGCTTAGGCCGGAGCTGTGAAGCTCGGACCCAATAAGCGTCTGTAGGGGTACCATTTTAAAATTTTCAGGTTCTTGCATTTATAAAAATCCGGAACAACAAAAGTACAGAAGGAAAAGGATGCATTCATTTTATAATAGAGATAATATACAGCATATGACAAATCTAATAAGGGAGGCCTAAGCATTGTAACAAACTGCAGAAAAAAAGAAACTAATACTGCGAAGCACCCAACCTAGGCAAAGAGTAAAATGGTGCTACTCACCCAGACTAAAAAGTAGTACTATCTGGAAGTCCGCAACAGTGGGGAACGTCTAAGTCGGGTCCTCGTCAGGTACGTCCTCCCTGTCGACGTCTTCGGGCTCCACGTACTCTGGTAAGTCTGCCTCGTCTACGAACTCCAGCTCGACACCTGACGTATAGCACCCAAGAGAAAAGGAACTGTACGTCAGGTAAAGTCTACACAGAAATGTTAGACTCTACTGCAAGTGTATTTTAATATAAAGCAATAGTTTACTGGTTGATTAACATGCTGGGGTTATACATGGCAGTTATAGAAAGTAAACGGAGCTGGGAAAGTAAACACGTCAAGCAGTAGCCGTAGCGTGTGCTACCGACAACGAGACTAACCTAAACGGGTCAAGACAAGACGAGACAAGACGTGACAAGACAAGACAAGACTGTAGGAGAATATATGCCCATAAGGCATTTATCCATTAAGTATACGTCTTGTTCATACCGTATATGGTACCTATTATTCTAAGTATAAATAGTTCGTATTAATATACTTAGATAATATCCATAGACTTATAGTTAGGTCCTTACGTATCTAGATGAGATCTCGATTATGAGTAAGTAAGTGACCGAATAGAACGTAAGTCTTAAACGGTTCATGGTTATAGATGTGTCGAGAACTGGATATCGATGACCGGCGCCCCGTTTACGGTACGGGCGCAGTGTCGTTTTACCGCAAGTGCACGGTTAGTGTAGGGTGCGGGTTTATCGAACACAGGGAGGTGGATGGCTTGAGTGGCTACTAGCCTCGCCTAGGTCGTGTGCTAGCTACGCGGATGATATGGGTGGAAGTGTAGAAATAAAAGAAAGAAATGAAAATGACACAAAATGAATCCCCGCTAACACGGGCTACAGCACTCATGACACTTGGCATTTGACTTGACCCAGGGTGAGACATTGCCCCAAAAGGTGGTACCTAGCGTCCATGGCCCGATATTCCGGTCGGTGCCAAGCACGCTAGGCCTACCCGGTTCCGGACGGTGGACATTCCCATGTCCATTAACACCTTCCGCAATTGGGAGCATTAAGGCCACAATGATATCTCCCAACACTTCGTCCAAGCCGCTCCCGCGTGCGAGGACTCGATGTCAACGCTCGGGGCGTGAGCTATGGCTAGGGGGTCAACCGCCAAGTTTATTCCCCCTTGGCCCGACGGTCAGAGGCGGTCTTTCTCCCGCCAATGACAATGAAACACCCCCGCGTAACCCTAATGGCCAAATAGGTCGAATGTGATTTCTAGCAATACATCGAAGCGGGTCTTGACTGGACAAGCACCCGGACCACAATCCCCAACACCTCTAGTGTGTTGTCGTACGAATTGGACTCAGATTGCTAGAAATCCCCATTGACGCATTTCATCGAACACATGCCATGCAACCAAGCCAAATGTAAATTTCCAAGCATCAATCTTACCCTAACCCGTATTAGGGTTCATCAAACACTACTCGATGGTGAATAACATGATAGAAAGCAATAATAATGACAAACAAACATTCACCATCAAGCAAAGCAAATACAACACAAAACAATGAAATGGGAAAACAAGAGAAAGAAATACTTATCTTGAGTTTGAATCTTCATTCCAATACAAGATTTATTAACCAAAAGACCTAATCTAAACTAACCTAAGCCTCCCAACAAAGGGGCTGAAAAAGCCCTAAAAACTAGAGGAGACCCCCTTTCAGTCGGCCAACTTCGAGTATTTATAGCCCCACTTCGAAACCCTAATGGTTCGGGTCCAAACCCGCAGAAAAAACGTCACCCGATCGGTTGACAAGTCAACCGATCGGGTGAACTGTTACAAATAATAAACAGAAAACGGCGGAGCTTCACCCGGTCAGATGAACCGGTCGGTTGAGTTCTTGGGGTGACCGGTTGGATCATGGCGCCATCGGGTGAAGAGGTCGGTTGGATGCCCGTGTCTTGGCTCCTCAGAATCAGCTACAGATGAACCGATCGGGTGAGAGTCACCCAATCGGTTGGAATTTGGCTTGAAAAGACAGAGAATCGGCCCCGTTGAACCAGCCTGTGAACCGGTCGGGTGACATCTACTTGAGCTCCGGCTGAGACCGGGTGGTGCACGCGTGCATCACCCGATCGGTTGACTTTGTTCAACCGATCGGGTGAGGGGCTGAATGATGCAATCATCGTCGTTTGACCCCCTGGGTCACGCGTGACTCCTCCCGTTGTGCCGGGGACTTGTGATATCGTCGTTTTTATGTCCAAAATGCAAGAAATTCGTGCAAAATACCAAAAACACGGAAAAGTGAAAGAAAACAAGAAAATACAAGAAAACAAATAAAAGACGGCGGAAAATACGGAGAAACACGGAAGAAAACGCGCATAAATATATGAAATATAAACGCACGTCAAAATCCCCCAAGCTGAACTCTTCCTCGTCCTCGAGGAAGCCGAGTGAGAGTAGGAGCTCGGAGGGAGAAAATAGAGAGAAGGAGAGAAAAAGAGAACTATATATCCTAGATCGCCCATAAGGGCCAACAAAATCAAACACGCCACACGAAGCAAGCATATGACAAAACACAACACTAAACCAAGGAATGTGAGTCCAAACAAGTGCCGTGGGCCCACACGGTGAAGCGCGAGTGAGCGTGGTCGTGTGCTAGCAGATGGTGTCACTATCTACGATGTGCAATAAAGCTCCATATACACATACCCAAAGAAAGACCCAAATATCGATTCAATTTGAAATTGCGGTGAATATTAGCTCAAGCATGCATGAGAAGAGTATAAGAATAGAAGCGTATCATGCATCGGGGACTCCACAGCTAGGGACTAGGAAATCACCACACTATAGCCTAGGTAATCGCTAGAAGGTCCCTATGCCAAGTGTTTTCGAAAATGATGGAGGTTGAGAAGATGTGGAGTAGAACACTCGGTGCAAATTCTCGCCTTCCCCTTATTCACGGCAAGTAGGAAAATATTCACACTGGAATTTTTTTGGGTTTTGGGTATTTGTATTTTTTTTCCTTTTCATTTCTCATCTTTTTGGGATTTTCTTTTCTTTTCTCCTTTTTTGGATTTTTGGGAATTGGGATATTTACATGTGTACTCTCCCAAGTGGGAGAACGTTACACGACAAGGGGATTTGCACCAAGTAAAATAAAAATGAAATCGGATTCTAAACACTTGGACAAAGGAGATATTTCTCGCTAATCAGAGCATAGGCTAAATGTGTTATCCTAGTCCTTGTTTGTGGAATCCCAACACATGCGAATTGAAATATACGATATAGATATAGCATGCATATAGAAGCAGATAGTAGAAGCAAATACCGCATATTCAAATCGAAGCATGATAATCTAGGGGTCAACCAAGGATAGGTATATAAAACATAATCACAAGGTAGAAGCACACCAAACAGCTAGGCACGACGCACGACTCACAAAAAGCTAAGTGGACCCGCGATGCATGAAATGCAAGAGGACTCGATATCCTAGGGTTAGTGAATGTGATTATCGAAGCTGTGCAAGGTGCGTGTGTGATTTTCGTGGCAATTCATCATAGGGTTCATCTCTAGGAGAAAGAGATAAAAAGAAGAAAAGAAAAAGAAAAAAAGAAAAACACGGAGAAAACCGACTCAAATAACGAAGAAAAAGAGACAAATGACGCACGAAGTGTGACTCCCCCAAGCTGAAACTTGCATTGTCCTCAATGCAATAGTAGTAAATACGGGAGGGCAATGAAAATGGGGGGGTGCACGGACACAAAAAATGAAAAACACGAAAAATACACGAACGAAACTGGAAAATAAAGAAAAAGAAACATACAGAATAAAAGGTATAAAACGCAACGAAGGACTCAAAGACACAAACACACGACAACGAGACACGAAAACATGCACACAAAAGTCGATTTCCCCCAAGCTGAACATGACAATGCTAGCAAAATGATATGATCAATGTGATGCAGAAATATGCAAGGGGAAAATCGGAAAAGAAAGAAATCAGAATGCAGGAGAGACGGTCTGCTCGTTCTCCTCGGAAGAGGATGTGGGGTGAAATGATAGAAGGGCACGACATGAAGGGTTATTAAGATGCAAAAGCAAATCCTAGATACGCTCCCCCTCGCTAATGAGAGGAGACGAGATTATTCAAATCTAAACTAGAAAGCGGTAAATTTTTACACTACTGGATTAGGATACACCTGAGCATAGGCGGGTCCAAGATCTGGAGTGGGGCAGGTAGCTACTCTAACTGCTCCTTCTGTGGCTCCGCCAGAAGCGTTGTGCCACGTGTGCCAATGGACCCAAGCAATGCACCTCCAAGCATCCATCGTAGGTGTCCACCTGTGACCTGCAAAGGACGAGGTGCATTAGTCCATGGCAAGAAATTATTTCCCGAAATAAATGTATCCCAGAGATAATCGTCAACATAAGATGGAAAAATAATAAACGGGTGACGAAAACTCCCTGAGAATGGGTCGCTATCCTCTGTACTAGTGATAACCGAATTCTCGCTCTCCATGAGAAGTGGCTCTCCAGGTAGTGATGCACCGCAACATACCTCAAGGGAAGTAGATCATGTGTCCTACGAGAGATATGGCGTGTCAAAAATATATGAGTCTAAAGAAATAGGACGTGAAAAGCGAGACTCAAATGTGGAGTGAGAGTGAGTATGAAAATCTCCCTGAATATGGGCAATATGCTCAAGTAGATGCTCAGCCGCAGAAGAAGTGGAGCATGACGGTAGAGGTAGATGTGGCTCGGGCTCCATGAAGTGGATGATTGTATCCAAGCCCTCATGCACATCCTCCTCGATGATATGCTCATGCTCCTCCATCTGCCCGATGTCCTGAATGACATCCTCATGGTTGACCACCGACCAAGGAGGAAGCTGTGACAGAGATGGCTCTGGAGGTGGATGTGGAGCGGACCCCTCGTATGTGGTCGTGGTGTCCTCGTCCTCACGCACATCCTCCTCGCCGGTATGCATAATCTCTGTAAACTCCTCAATGCTCTCATAGGACTCATGTGGGGTATCCAAATCAAGACAAGAAATCTCTCCCATAGATCCTAGATAAATCTCCCCATCCTCACTATCATCATCAAAAAATGCTTCGTCATCCAAGTGGTAGTGATGGAAAAATGGGGTATCGGCTTGAGATGTGTCTATGGTGGCCGATGGCATGGTGGTCTCAACCATGAAAGTGGGTATATCCTCTCCTTCATCCCCTCTCCTCGGTGTCGGCTCGGTGATTGGTACCATTAAGTTTTGTAATATTTGGCCTTGGTTAAACATGGCACTTTCAAGGAGAGACACGAGGCTTGATTCTTCTTGTGTTTGTGGAGGGGTATAAGGTTGAGGAAATGGATGGGAGGTGTTTGGGCTAAGGTTGTGGAAAAATGTTTGGCCTTGGAGTGGGGGGACGCTCTCAAGCGTAAACGGGCAATCATAATACACGTGCCCCGCCATCCCACAAGTCTCATAAACCACAACTGGATAAGGATCGTATCCTCTCATCTGAGCATCGAAATTTGATCTCCACATGGTAATATCAAAGATACCTGGACAACAAAAATAAGAAAACTAGAGAGGTGCGTCAATAGTACAAGAGAATAACAAAAGGATAATATAATGGTGGGGGAAAAATTTCTTGGTTATTGAATATTTTTAAAAAAAATAAAAAAAAGAAAAAGAAATTTTTTTTTTGTGTTTATATGCATAGTCTAACGAACCCACGCTAAGCTAATATCAAACCGAACGCCTCCCCGGCAACGGCGCCAAAAACTTGACCGGCGCCCCGTTTACGGTACGGGCGCGGTGTCGTTTTACCGCAAGTGCACGATTAGTGTAGGATGCGGGTTTATCGAACACAGGGAGGTGGATGGCTTGAGTGGCTACTAGCCTCGCCTAGGTCGTGTGCTAGCTACGCGGATGATATGGGTGGAAGTGTAGAAATAAAAGAATGAAATGAAAATGACACAAAATGAATCCCCGCTAACACGGGCTACAGCACTCATGACACTTGGCATTTGACTTGACCCAGGGTGAGACATTTCCCCAAAAGGTGGTACCTAGCGTCCATGGCCCGATATTCCGGTCGGTGCCAAGCACGCTAGGCCTACCCGGTTCCGGACGGTGGGCATTCCCATGTCCATTAACACCTTCCGCAACCGGGAGCATTAAGGCCACAATGATATCTCCCAACACTTCGTCCAAGCCGCTCCCGCGTGCGAGGACTCGATGTCAATGCTCGGGGCATGAGCTATGGCTAGGGGTCAACCGCCAAGTTTATTCCCCCTTGGCCCGACGGTCAGAGGCGATCTTTCTCCCGCCAATGACAATGAAACACCCCCGCGTAACTCTAATGGCCAAATAGGTCGAATGTGATTTCTAGCAATACATCGAAGCGGGTCTTGACTGGACAAGCACCCGGACCACAATCCCCAACACATCTAGTGTGTTGCCGTACGAATTGGACTCAGATTGCTAGAAATCCCCATTGACGCATTTCATCGAACACATGCCATGCAACCAAGCCAAATGTAAATTTCCAAGCATCAATCCTACCCTAACCCGTATTAGGGTTCATCAAACACTACTCGATGGTGAATAACATGATAGAAAGTAATAATAATGACAAACAAACATTCACCATCAAGCAAAGCAAATACAACACAAAACAATGAAATGGGAAAACAAGAGAAATAAATACTTATCTTGAGTTTGAATCTTCAATCCAATACAAGATTTATTAACCAAAAGACCTAATCTAAACTAACCTAAGCCTCCCAACAAAGGGGCTGAAAAAGCCCTAAAAACTAGAGGAGACCCCCTTTCAGTCGGCCAACTTCGAGTATTTATAGACCCACTTCGAAACCCTAATGGTTCGGGTCCAAACCCGCAGAAAAAACGTCACCCGATCGGTTGACAAGTCAACCGATCGGGTGAACTGTTACAAATAATAAACAGAAAACGGCAGAGCTTCACCCGGTCAGATGAACCGGTCGGTTGAGTTCTTGGGGTGACCGATTGGATCATGGCGCCATCGGGTGAAGAGGTCGGTTGGATGCCCGTGTCTTGGCTCCTCAGAATCAGCTACAAATGAACCGATCAGGTGAGAGTCACCCGATCGGTTGGAATTTGGCTTGGAAAGACAGAGAATCGGCCCCGTTGAACCGGCCTGTGAACCGGTCGGGTGACATCTACTTGAGCTCCGGCTGAGACCGGTTGGTGCACGCGTGCATCACCCGATTGGTTGACTTTGTTCAATCGATCGGGTGAGGGGCTGAATGATGCAATCATCGTCGTTTGACCCCCTGGGTCACGCGTGACTCCCGTTGCGCCGGGGACTTGTGATATCGTCATTTTTATGTCCAAAATGCTAGAAATTCCTGCAAAATACCAAAAACACGGAAAAGTGAAAGAAAACAAGAAAATACAAGAAAACAAATAAAAGACGACGGAAAATACGGAGAAACGCGGAAGAAAACGCGCGCAAATATATGAAATATAAACGCACGTCAATCGACACATCGGATAGAACATTGTGTCTTAGTCTTACCTTGGGGTAATGATGATCTCATAGTCATTCGACTTGGTGAAGTTGGAGACGAGACACAGGTGCTCATTAGAGAATGAGTTCACTGAACGACCACATAAGAGTTATTAAATGGTTGACTTTAACTAAACTGTCTTTAATAACTCTTAGGTGATGATAGGTTAGCTGGTCCTTAAGACCTGAAGTCATTTGTACGAACCTGTGAGCGAACCGTGTAGCTTAGACCTATGATCTAGCTTCGAGGCTAGGCCTGCTGAAAGATCTTAGGTTGAGCTGCACCCGAAGCTCTCGAGGCGAGTAGATGACTAAGATGGGATTCATCACTTCTGTTAAAGGGAAGTTAGTGTTACAGGCTCAGTACGGTCTTTATGTTAATCCTAGGCCGGGGTGCGTTGTAAGAAGTACAACGTGTATACAATAAAGACCGTCGTATACTGACTAATGTTGTCTAATAGGGTTGACAGTAAACCATACCCTAGGCCAACAAGAACACAATCTTGACGAAGGGACTACGGCTAACGAAGTTCATCACTGACACAGCCAATGTAAACCCAATGATACTTTTGTCAAAGGGTCGATCACGTTATGATGATTCTGAAACAGGGATGACAGCTACTGCTCGTAGTGACCATCGCCTAGGGGTTCCGAGCCCCAACCTGTAGTAAGGTCAGGCTGTAGGGTCTCACATCGAGTAGTATTCGTGTCTTAGTAATAGGAAGATAGAATAGAGAGAGATATCATTTGATGATATTCACAAAGCTTGTTGTGAAAGTTAGTCGCAATAGCATTAGGGACAAACGTTGCATTTGATGCAAACTATGATTAAACGTGTCGTAAATTGGTTACGATAAATTTAGTAGGAACAAATATATTGGAAGGGGTTACCTGGATGACGGGGTCGTCCCGGTCTAAACACAGGTTCAAACCGTGTCCAAATCGGAGCCCAAACGAGCCCAAAAACGAGAAAACAGTCCAAGGCGAAGTGGGTTAGACCCACTGGGCTAATAAGCCCATAGGCAAAGGCAAACGGGCGCAGCCCGCTGGCTGCAGCGGGCGTACGCCCGCTATAGCAGTGGGCGTGCGGCCCGCCCTTGCCCCCTTAGGCGGGCGTGCCCGCTAAGCTTAGCGGGCGCGCCCGCAACTTAAGTCAATTTAGGGTTTTTTGAAACCCCAAATGACGGCTACGAATTTTGATAATTTGCTCAACTTTGGGCAATTGTTTGAGGGGTCAAACGAAGTCAAAATTCGTCGCCGGCGGTTCCTACGCGTTCACCATTCGAAGCTCTTCGGATTGATAGCTTGTTTGGTGTCTAAGGTTTAATGTGCAAAGAGAATTAATTAGTTAAAGTTTGCTTTTATGAAAAGCTCACTTAAACTAGAAATTAAGCCAAATTGGCTTAATTGATTTTTCTCCGAATTTGCGAATGTCCCACATTGCTCGCAACGAAGGAGTGAGTGTCGACTCCCTATATAAATAGGGGTGCACTCTCTTCGTTGAAAAACACACCAAGTCATCGATCGAGTAGCTCCAGACTTTTAGAGCAAGCTCGATCGGCGACTAAATTATTCTCTCTCTCTCTCTCTCTCTCTCTCTCTCTCTCTCTCTCTCTCTCTCTCTCTCTCTCTCTCTCTCTCTCTCTCTCTCTCTCTCTTCCTGTTCTCCGGAGTAGTCCTAGCAAGACTACGAAGGGGGTTTGGATTTTGATCCGGACGTCTAAGACGCGAGTTCTTCTCAAGTGAAACTTTCTACCGCGTATGCTCGGCTCGGAGGCGAAAGTCGGTTCGGGCAGATCGGTTCGAGGGTGCGAGGCGGCTCCGGCAGATCGAGTCAAAGCGGCTCGGCTACAAGAAGCTTCTGAAGACGGTGCGGTACATCTTGCCTGCTCCAAGGCCAAGATTTCGGGTATGTGGTTAAGTAATGTTTAGTGTAGATTTAATAAGTCGCTTTAGAGTAGATCCCTCTTGGGGTGGTCAGATCCACCCCAAGTTGGCTTAGATCGGGCTAGGTTCTGGCTCCCTCAGAGCCTAGCTAAATAGTTTAGCTAGATTAGAAAATTTTGATTTTCTATTTTCGCTGCGTTTTTGTGCCTCTGTGATCCGTCCGACTTAGGACGGACACAGATCTGAACTCTGGGAGTCCGCCAAAACCCCAACAGTGGTATCGGAGCCACGGTTTTGCTATAGATCTATTATAGCGACTTTTAAATCTTTAAAAATTGCTTTTTAAACATACTGAATATTTTAGCTTTATGCTAAAATTAGTTTTAAAAATGTTTTGTGTTATAAAAATCGTTTTTACAACACGGAAATTTTTTTGAGACGATTTAATTTTATGCGATAATTTTAAATGAATCTCAAATGCTTTATAAAATTATTTTTTATGAGATATAAATATTTTTAAGAGCATTTAATTGTTTATGTAATTTTAAGAAATATTTTATTTTTGAAATTTAATTTTTCTTAAGTTACATAAAGATTAGAAATTTTAAAAAATTTATTTGAAAGCTTTTAAATGTATTTCTAATGATTTTAAAAGTGTTTTAAAATTGTTTTAGAGAATATGTAAATTATAGAAATATTTTGTTTTCATGAGATGACAGATAAATTAGTTTCTTTTTACATATAAGTTTCTAAAATTATTTATGCGATATTTCGATTTTAGAAATAATTGATTGAAAATTTAAAGCCTAGGTTTTAGAATTATTTGATAATTTTATACCTAGTTTTATGTGATAAAATGTTTTGGAGCTTTAAAAATTTTATCTTCGAATTTAAATTGTTAAATTCTAGATTTGCGTGTTTTTATTATGTAGATAATTTTAAACTTGCAAATACTCGTTATATGTCACAAATATGAAACTTTCATTTATGCGGATAAATTAGTTGTTTCAAATTTTTAATGGACATATTGAATAATGTATTCATAAACCTTATTAGGTTAGCCATTAAATGTTTAAAATTTTATGAGACGAAATTTTAATTAACTAGTGACATGTTATGTTTGATAAAACAAAACAACATCAAACCTAATACAAGATTAGGGTAGTCCCTTTGATTGTCAATCATTTCATTAAAACGTTTAATTGATGATTTTCATAAAAGACAAATGTTGAATTGTTTTATAAAATCCTAATTAGATTGGGGTAGCACGTTGAACAAATAGACCTTATAGTTGATAAGGACTTAATAAAAATTGTTCAACCAATCCATAAAATTTCGAATTTTAGGATCCACTAGTTGATAAGGATTAACTAGTCTTCTTAATTAAAAGCCATTTAGTTGTTTGGAACACGTAGAATTGATGAAAACTCCTTCAATGGATCATGATGTCGGTCAATGTGCTTGGCTAAGTTTGCTGGACCAACCTAGTTAGACTGGGTAACAAGTGGTCCTGGCTTAGTCAATTCCCTGGCCGCGTCCGCTGGACCGCAAGGAGTCGATTCATGACTATGTAAGTCCATCGACTATACCTAAGTCAATACGATAATAATCTTGTTCAAGATAAATCGTAGCCCTCCTTGTTTTAGGAGTTGGCAACTGTAAGAAACATGTTACGGTTGTTGAGCTACACTCAAGCCGTGATATGTCAATCTTATAGAAACCGATTTCTTGATTGACATCTTGACCTGACTGAAACCGTTGTCTCATCCTTCGAGCATCGGCATAAGTCTAACCGAGAATGTAGTCTAAGTCCTGACCCAAACCAACATGTCGTGCATACACCGAGCGGCGGGGCAAGTCAGGCTAGACACGAAAACAAGGGACCGACTAGGCTAGCCATTGTGATCCGGTTGAGCACACTCATGATCACAAATGACTAGGGATAAAAATCGATAGGGAATCATAGTTAATATGATTAACGACAAGTTCATCTACCGACTGCAGAGTCGGACAACTTGTTGAGATACACTCAAGGTTGTCAGACTCGGGGTAGTCGGATCCCTCTCTCACAAATGTTATTTTATAATAAATTGTTTATTATTATGGCTTTAATAAATTTAGTGGGAGCATATAGTTTTATAAAAACCATTAAAACTATACTACGAACTAATACTAACTAAAGTATCTATAAAATGCAGAATGGATTCGGGTCTTAGATATATGGTTGAGAAGAACGTGCTCGATGGAACGAACTACAAAGACTGGCTTAGGAACATCAAATTGGTCCTTTCCCTAGCAGGGATAGGATACGTACTATTCGAGGACGCTCCGGATAAGCCCGATGAAGATTCGACCTTCGAGGAAAAGGAAGCCTACAAATTGTACCAGAGGGATGCAGAGAAGGCCAGGTGCCTTACTTTGGCTTCGATGAGTAACGAGTTACAGAGGAAGCATGAACATACGGATGTTCAAAGTATGCTTCTCAATGTACAAGAGTTATACAGCAAGCGATCTCGAGCTGCCAAGTTCGAAGCCACCAGCAACCTCTGGGGCACAAAGATGGGAGCAGGGCCCGTACAGGATCATGTTATCAAGATGATCGGGTACGTAGAGGACGCCGCCCAGTTAGGATTTGTCATGGACAATGAGATGTCCATAGACATTATCCTAAAGTCTTTGACTCCTGAGTTTAAGCCTTTCATCACTGGTTTTATAATGAACAGTCTTGAAACGGATCTTCCTGGTCTCCTCAATATGCTTAGGCAATTTGAGGAAATTGAGAAGAAGCCGACTGCATTGGTTGTTGGCTCTGTTTCTTCCGACCAGCCGAAAGGCAAGGGTAAGAAGAGGCAGGTCCCGCAACCTGCGAAGGCGAAGAAAGGAAAGAAAAAGACTAAAGGGGCCCCGTCGAAATCTGAGTGCTTTCATTGCCACAAGATTGGCCACTGGAAGAGGAACTGTAAGATCTATCTTGCAGAGAAGAAGAAGGGGCATACGGATGCCTCCACCTCAGGTACAAATTCAATTCAATAAAACGTAATTATTTCCAATCATATAGTATAAGATACTAAAAGACATATGTGTAATGTATACATGTGGTTGATATGAGGCGGAGATTGGGAGAAGTGCGGAGGACGGTCGGCAATCTGAGCAATCGTTGCTGCTAGGGCCGTTCAACGACTTCAAGAGACATGATCAAGAAGGAGATGATATTAATCTTAGTTTAATAAATTGTATCATTTCCTGAAAGTTGAAAACAATGATTGAGTGTTCTGCACTCAAAGTTTATGGGATAAACAAATTACGGTTCATCTTAATGAATCCGTTGTTTTAATGAATGTCTCAGAAATTGCGTTTTTTGTTGAGTTGAAATTTGATTGGCTTAAATTTTCTGTGATTGTGGCTTTCTGAGATGGTTGCGAAATTCTCGAATGATAATGCGAAGCTTCGGAAATGTTGATTTTTGAGCTGACTTAATGTTATAGTCAATTGGTAGTTAAGTATAGGTTCCAAGGTCGTATAAATTGTGTGCGATCACAATTATACGCATATTAAGATTAATTCTTAATAAACCGCATTTAGTAATTAAAGAGTTAATATTAAATGTTGGTTAAGGGAAAAGTACAGTGTAGGATGTTTTTGATTGAGCGAGTCAATGTCAAGATTCCTTAAACCGATCTTGACTTAACTCATTCGTCAAACCGAATCTGACACTAGTACATTCCATCAAAAGCACTTATAAAATGGTTATATCTTCGTATATATAATCTAAATATGATTTAGATATAATATTGAAGTATTCAACCAGGTAATTCTTAAAGTCAGTGGGAGCCAGCTCGTATACTTGATTCCGGTCTCTCGGACTAAGTAAAAAGGATTTCCACCTTAAATAAATCATCTATATAGAACATTGAATCAAAACTGTTTTGATTTAATCGAATATAAAGAGACTCAGGGTGTCTAGTATGTACTTGACATATTGACACAAGAAAAGTGGAATGAGCTGAGACTGACTTATAGATTATAATGTTAGACCCTACATCTAGATTGTATAAGCTAATTGTTAGCTATACAAAGATAGGAAAATTGATCCAGATCATTTTTCCAAAGGATCAACCCTGTGTGATCAAGCGATGTATTATTTAATCCATTGAAATTCGTTGTAGATACTAGTTAGTTAAACCACTCTTAGGTTTGTCATATAAATGTCAAAGTGACTGATATGCTATAGCGGTATGAGATACCGAGATAAATAGCCTAAGTGCAAGTGGGAGATGTAGGAGAATATATGCCCATAAGGCATTTATCCATTAAGTATACGTCTTGTTCATACCGTATATGGTACCTATTATTCTAAGTATAAATAGTTCATATTAATATACTTAGATAATATCCATAGACTTATAGTTAGGTCCTTACGTATCTAGATGAGATCTCGATTATGAGTAAGTAATTGACCGAATAGAACGTAAGTCTTAAACGGTTCATGGTTATAGATGTGTCGAGAACTGGATATCGACACATCGGATAGACCATTGTGTCTTAGTCTTACCTTAGGGTAATGATGATCTCATAGTCATTCGACTTGGTGAAGTCGGAGACGAGACACTGGTGCTCATTAGAGAAAGAGTTCACTGAACGACCACATAAGAGTTATTAAATGGTTGACTTTAACTAAACTGTCTTTAATAACTCTAGGGTGATGATAGGTTAGCTGGTCCTTAAGACCTGAAGTCATTTGTATGAACCTGTGAGCGAACCGTGTAGCTTAGACCTATGATCTAGCTTCGAGGCTAGGCCTGCTGAAAGATCTTAGGTTGAGCTGCACCCGAAGCTATCGAGGTGAGTAGATGACTAAGATGGGATTCTTCACTTCCGTTAAAGGGAAGTTAGTGTTACAGGCTCAGTACGGTCTTTATGTTAATCCTAGGCCGGGGTGCGTTGTAAGAAGTACAACGTGTATACAATTAAAGACCGTCGTATACTGACCAATGTTGTCTAATAGGGTTGACAGTAAATCATACCCTAGGCCAACAAGAACACAATCTTGACGAAGGGACTACGGCTAACGAAGTTCATCACTGACACAGCCAATGTAAACCCAATGATACTTTTGTCAAAGGGTCGATCACGTTATGATGATTCTGAAACAGGGACGACAGATACTGCTCGTAGTGACCGTCGCCTAGGGGTTCTGAGCCCCAACCTGTAGTAAGGTCAGGCTGTAGGGTCTCACACCGAGTAGTGTTTGTGTCTTGGTAATAGGAAGATAGAATAGAGAGAGATATCATTTGATGATATTCACAAAGCTTGTTGTGAAAGTTAGTCGCAATAGCAATAGGGACAAACGTTGCATTTGATGCAAACTATGATTAAATGTGTCGTAAATTGGTTACGAAAAATTTAGTAGGAACAAATATATTGGAAGGGGTTACCTGGATGACGGGATCGTCCCGGTCTAAACACAGGTTCAAACCGTGTCCAAATCGGAGCCCAAACGAGCCCGGAAACGCAAAAACAGTCCAAGGCAAAGTGGGTTAGACCTACTAGGCTAATAAGCCCATAGGCAAAGGCAAACGGGCGCAGCCCGCTGGCAGCAGCGGGCGCACACCCGCTGCAGCAGCGAGCACGACCAGCTGCATGCAACGCCCGGCCCGTTGCGGCAGTGGGCGCACGCCCGCTGCCCAGCGGGCGTGCGGCCCGCCCTTGCCCCCTTGGGCGGGCGCGCCCACTAAGCTTAGCGGGCGCGCCCGCAACTTAAGTCAATTTAGGGTTTTTTGAAACCCCAAATGACGGCTACAAATTTTGATAATTTGCTCAACTTTGGGCAATTGTTTGAGGGGTCAAACGAAGTCGAAATTTGTCGTCGTCGGTTCCTACGCGTTCACCATTCGAAGCTCTTCGGATTGATAGCCTGTTTGGTGTCTAAGGTTTAATGTGCAAAGAGAATTAATTAATTAAAGTTTGCTTTTATGAAAAGCTCACTTAAACTAGAAATTAAGCCAAATTGGCTTAATTGATCTTTCTCCGAATTTACGAATGTCCCACATTGCTCGCAATGAAGGAGTGAGTGCCGACTCCCTATATAAATAGGGGTGCACTCTCTTCGTTGAAAAACACACCAAGTCATCGATCGAGTAGCTCCAGACTTTTAGAGCAAGCTCGATCGGCGACTAAATTATTCTCTCTCTCTCTTCTTATTTTCCGGAGTAGTCCTAGCAAGACTACGAAGGGGGTTTGGATTTTGATCCGGACGTCTAAGACGCGGGTTCTTCTCAAGTGAAAATTTCTACCGCGTGTGATCGGCTCAGAGGCAAAAGTCGGTTCGGGCAGATCGGTTCGAGGGTGCGAGGCGGCTCAGGCAGATCGAGTCAAAGCGGCTTGGGTACGAGGAGCTTCTGAAGACGGTGCGGTACATCTTGCCTGCTCCAGGGCCAAGATTCAGGGTATGTGGTTAAGTAATTTTTAGTGTAGATTTAATTAGTCGCTTTAGAGTAGATTCCTCTTGGGGTGGTCAGATCCACCCCAAGTTGGCTTAGATCGGGCTAGGTTCTGGCTCCCTCAGAGCCTAGCTAAATAGTTTTGCTAGATTAGAAAATTTTGATTTTCTATTTCTGCTGCATTTTTATGCCTCTGTGGTCCGTCCGACTTAGGACGGACACAGATCCGAGCTCGGGGGGTCCGCCAAAACCCCAACAAAGACACGACAAGACACGTGTGACTCGAAGGGTTCACGCCTTACGGTTCGAAGGGGATCAGACCCTCTCCCCATGCGCACGCTCAACCCTACCCCAACCCAAGTGCACAAGACAAGTCCATACAAGGGATCACTCACTCTAGCTCGGTGAGTGCCATATTGCCCGTAGGCTGTGTTTCCGTACAAGGGATCACTCACTCACTAGTGAGTGCCCTATTGCCCGCAGGCTATGTATCCGTACAAGGGATCACCCACTCACTGGTGAGTGCCCTATTGCCCGTAGGCTGTGTATCCGTACAAGGGATCACCCACTCACTGGTGAGTGCCCTATTGCCCGCAGGCTGTGTATCCGTACAAGGGATCACCCACTCACTGGTGAGTGCCCTATTGCCCACAGGCTGTGTATCCGTACAAGGGATCACCCACTCACTGGTGAGTGCCCTATTGCCCGTAGGCTGTGCATGACAAGACACGACACGATAAGACATGGATGGTTCTTCTTGGGGGTCCACATGCACGCACGCACACACAAGAAAACCCTAAGATGTCAAATGTTGTTGTTGTGCTTAGACTTCGTCGTCAATTCTAAGCTGTCAAGGGGTATCCCGGACGCTATCATTTCACGTCCGGTTCTCTTTGTTTACATTCTAATAGTTCTAAGGTTCTAAGGCCTAAACACGGCCGAAAGTACAAGTGGGTACACTTGCCTGCGGTGGCGAGTGCGTCGTCTGTCCGGAGCATCCCGTCGAAACGTCGCATTGGTGATGGTCCATCTAAAACAGTATCACGGTGATATCAGATTGCGCTTTTTGGTCAACCTATTATTGTTTGTTTCTAAATTTGTCGGGACTAACCTATCAGTCAAAAAGTCACGGTTTTGATGTTTGTTCAGTCTAGATCGACGTCTACCCTACATGCACAGAAAAATAGTCCGTTCGTCGATCTTTCATACGGTGGGCAATGTTTTACAGATACTGAAATTAACTTTAGTTCATGTTGATAAATTTTAGATTAGGTTTTGATGAACTACGGTGTTGGTTTTACTACTCGTTAGGGAAACCAACCTCGTAACGTCGTCCAACAAGCGGAAGTCAGGTCGGTGTCGTCTGGAACTCTTTGGCTGCGGGTAGCGCAGCGAGGTACCTCTGGACATTGGGGTGGTGGTGCGAAATCAGCGAGCTAATAGCGATCCTCCTCCCGTTGCGAGTAGCGCAACGGATCTTCACGATAACGGCAACGTCGGCTAAAAACACGTGCGTGCGGCAACGCAGGTGAACTTTAAGAGTCCAAGAGGGCTGTCAGGAGATGAAGTAGGACCAGAGGAAGATGCCCGGCCTGGTGGGTGGCCGACGGCGTGAGCGTACGGCGGTGGGTGGCCGTGACAAGCCAGGGAGGACAGATGCACGCAACGTTCATTGTCGCGCATCTCAGCGGAATTTCAGCGATGATCATCGACAATGGGAAGTTTCAAAAGGCAAGGGACTTCAAGACGAAGCCAATGGCAGTGGATTTTTCGCTGGGGGTGGTCAGAGGTGGTCGTGAGCCGGCGTTGAAATTCAGTTTCCACATCTATCAAAAACAGCCGATGCGGCGTGTTCCGACGAGGATTTACGGAGCTACAGGTGGGCTATGAGCATGAGGGAAGTTGCAGTTGGTAGGGGGTTTCGATAGGAGTCCAACGGCTGTAGGGTGGTCATCGTAGGTGGCCGGATGACCGGTGGGCACGAGTTTGAAGTGGCGGCGCGCAAACTGTCAAAAACAGCGGCTAGATCTGAGTTCCACAGGATTTTCGAGGAGATCGAGACGTGGGAAAAGGGTAAGAGGAGTTGGAGATGATCGGGGGGTCAGAGAGGAGTCCGATGGTGGTGGAGTTCGCCGGAGGTGGTGGCCGGAGGGGGTGGCCGGAGGGCAGCGGGCGTCGGGTTTTTCCGGCGGGCGACGAATCTGTCCAAAAACTGTGTTTTGGTGGGTTTTTCAATGTGTTTTGAGGGGTTTTGAGGAGGGAGGAAGAGGGGAGGATGGGTGCAACGACTAGGGAAGGTCGAGGGGGACCCGAGGGAGGTGGAGAAGGCTGGAGGGGGTCACCGGAGCGGCGGCAGCGGGCGTTTTCCGGCGGCGGCGCAAATCTGGCCTAGGCTGTCCTTTTTAGGGTTTTAGATGGCTTTTGAGAGCTTTGGAGAGGAGGAGGAGGAGGAGGAGAGGGTGGTGGCAGGAGTTGGGGGGCTGGTGGTGGTTGCCAGCGACTGGAGGAAGGAGGAAGTCGACGACCAATGGGTTCATGCGTGAGGTTGAGGGTTTGGCCATGGGTTCATTTTGAGAGAAGGGTTTTGATATATGGCTTTGGGATTTTGGTTAATTGGGAGAGAGAGATAGAGATAGGAGGAGTGGACTTAGGGAAAAGGGAGAGTGCAAATAGTGGCTGATATCATCCCATTGATACGTACGAGACAATTAAGGGATTTGGTTTAATTTGAATTTCAAATAGATTAGGGGCTAATCAACGGTTGAAAATTGTTTAGGGGATAACTTCTACTACGGGCATCGGAAAAATAATCCGAAAATACCGGGACGATCGTGGAGACGAGAAGTACGGGGCTTCGGGGTTTGGCCACGTGCTACACATACCAGAATTTATTGTAAAATAGGGAACTGAGTATTGGTGCCAAAAGACCAAAACGCCCTTCCATTCAAATCTGTTTTGCGAGAAAACGAGCCGTGAAATGATATTCCCAAAAATTACTATAAAATTCTACACTTTCATACGATCACAACGGCATATCACATCGTATATACCGAAACCAAGAAAGAGCCAAATAAAATATGTGCACGAAAAAGTACGTGCACGTAGAAAATACGAACGGCCGGAAAGCGGCCGTTACACGAACTTTTCTTTCTCCCATCGAGCTTTAGCAGCTTTTTAAGCACCAGATAAGGGGTTGATGCTATCCTTGGCCTTCGACATTGCCAATTCAGCATTGGATTTGGCCTCCAGCACTCTCCCCAAGTCCCCTTCCAACCTCTTTACTTGCGCCTCAAGTTCGGAAGCCCTTTGGTCAATGGTATCCGCCAGTTAACGCTCAAAATCGAGTCAAGCCATGACATCAACCAGGTCAATGGCTCGGCGGCGCAACTCCGCGCCAAAAGTCGACATCTGTGCAAAGCAAAGATTAGGAATATAAATGGCATAAAATGAAGATGAAGGGACGACTAATTAACCTGATAGCCACAACCCACTATGAAGTTGGCTATCCTCTCGAAGTCCATCACTTGAAGAACTTCACGGTCGCAGAAAAGGATAGAATTCTCCACCAGTCGAGCGGTCGTCCCATAGTCCAGGAAGGTCAACTCTTCCTCCCAAACAATAAAGGGAGGCCGATGACGTTCGCCTCGAATGGTCTCCGAAGAAGAAGGGGAATGCTGATTTAGCATTAAAGCCCCATGTACACCGAGGGATAGGACCCACCAGGGGGGTCGGTGGGTCGATACTGTGCCACGGCCATTTATCCTTAGGATGGCTCGGAGGTGGCGTAGTCATTCCCTGAGATCTATCAGGAATTACCGCCTGATCCTTGAGAGTTTGGGTTGAGGATGCCATGCACTTAGTCGAGGTCCAGTTCATGAGAGTCGTGTCCTCTCTTTTGCTTTTTCTTTTCGATGCCCTCCCTTTCGGTTAAAGGGAGACTGCTCTTCCTGACCAGGGGTTCTGCAGACTTTGGGTCCACGACCGTTTGAGGGACGTTTGCGATGGGAGCGTCTGAAGCAAGGGTCGAAGCTGAAGGCGGGCCTGTGTGATGAATGACCAGGATAGATATTGTTGGCAATGAGGCTTGGGACGAAGACACCAAAGTCCCCCTGGCCTCTCCCCCTTCCTCAGAGGAACGCTGGCTAGTAGAGAGTGGAGGCTGAATGAAAGAACTCTCAGTCCTCTTTCTCCTTCACTGCTCCTGGTGAAGCCTACACACTTCGGGAGGTAAACTCGCAAACTCTTGGCCAGCCATCTCTGCAAAGAATAAAAGCAAGTAATGTAAGTGGTCGTAAGAGGGACATTGAAGCAGCGTATGTTACCCAGGTTCCCCAAGAAGATCTTCATTAGATTGTCATATAATAAAAAGGTGAGCGACCTCTCTTTTGACGGATGGCTCGACAAAATGTTGGCTACTTTGAACTCGTCAGGAGATAATCCTAACTCCTTCAAAACATAAGGGTTAGGGGTACTCCAATGAGTGAGAAGCGAACCATAATTGGGAGAGAAACAAATGCGAAAGTGTCTTCCCAATTATGATCGGAGCTGGGAAGATCGCAAATGAGCTTTCTTTTCTTACGAGGGATGATGTGATACCATGTCACTCGAGAATCAAGCTCAACTTGAAAGAAGTAATTAAAAGCTGAATGGAAGGTTTTACTTTACAAAGCTCGCAAAGTATAGTAAGCCCAACCATTAGAGTAATAGCGCAAGATGCAAGCTGGCAGAAGGGGAGTTCTAAAAAGCTCAAAATCTCTAGGATGAAGGGATGGAATGGAAAATGAAGACCAAACAAGAAGGATCTCAAATATACCCCCAACTTCTTGTCTTCGAGGAAAGCAACCCCTTTCATTCAACTCTGGGATCCTAAGATTATAAGGAGGGAAAAGATAATTTGATCGAATCTTGGCGGTCAAGTCGAAAGATAACTCCGGAACTATGTCTAAGACTCTTTGAGGCATGGTAAAGGAGTCACCGACCCAAAGAATGGGAAATCTGGGTTCCATTAGAAGTCATTTTCCTTTCCCCGGGACTAGGATATATTGAGAGAGTCGAAGACACTGCAAGACTTTAGCTGGAGATGGTTCTCGGATTTTCAACGGCAGCAACATAACTGGAAGAACTAAATAAAAGCGAAGAGGAGAAGAAGGCTGCGATAGCAAGGCAGACGAATGTCAAAGGAAGCGGAAGAAGAAGCAAGTTTTCTGAAATTTGGAGACGAGATGAATTCGTCGTTTCATTTTACTCTTCCCCTTTTATGTCAGAAGGACAGGGCCCGAACCGAGCTTGGCCATTCAAGAGGAGACACGTGCCTATATCTGATGCCGTTGATGTTTCGAACCCCGAAACGGAGAAAAGTCCGAAGCAATGGAATGGAGTTTTGGTGGTTCAAATCAAACATTCCTGCTTCGACTGATGTGACCATTTAATGAGATTCAACATATCTCAGCCTCAATCAACGCCAGGTTTGATTTTGAGTGATGGGGGCCATTGTTGATACATGGGTCCGGCCCACGAAGCAGGTAGATAAATTCTACCTGAAGAGCAAGGCCCGCTGAGAATGGTATGCCTCGGCCCAATAGTCCCGAGGCCCGCCTAGGAAGATAAACTTATACCCAGTCAATGTGCCAGCTCATGTGCCCGTTGGATCCCGCTAAACCCACGGGATTGGTTAGTAAACGCACGAATAAATGGGTGAACATTATCGTTATTCACGGAGAAAATCCCTACATTATCAATGATGGACAGTTATGCATCAGAGAAGGAAATCGGCATCTATAAAAGGAGAAGAGGACAACTAGAAAAGGGTTCAGATTTCGGAGGTACAGAATACGAGGTACTCTGACAAACATATTCTTTCCACTCTTATATTTCTTCCTCCCAAAGCTCGAGGTGACTGGATCGAGACGATCTCCCTTGGGTCGATCTTGAAAGCCCCGCGCCTTTCTTAAGTCATCATTAACTTAAGCATCGGAGTGGATTTGGATCGGAACACAGATCCGACCCCCCCCCCCACGATTGTTTATGGTGTAGGTCATTCCAGGTACGACCCAGCTAAAATGTCGAACGATCATTACATTCGATTGTGTGATTGGTCGAGCTCCTACCCGAAGCTCGACAAACATCCTTCTTTGACCCTGGTACCATCAACCGAGGGTCCCACATCAATAGCTGGCAAGGCTCCACCTCATCGAAGGGGTCCACGTCAGCCCCGATTACTGTTGACCAGAACCCAATTGTCAACATCTCAGATATAGTTCTCTCAAAATTTAAAATTTTAGTTCCATCCAAATTTAGTTCTCCCCAAAATTTAACATTAAAATTTAGTTCCCACACAGAATTTTAGTTCCTCTAAAATTTTAGTTCCATAAAATTTAATTCCCTACAAATTTAAGATATTATAATACTTCGAACAATAATAATATTGTATATATGTGCATCAATAAGCAAATGTTAAGAGTAATATTGTGCAATTAAGCCATACCTAAAAGTGTTGTTTTTTCGAGGCAGTGTGTATGAAATTTGGAGATAATATCAGTTATCGTATTTTATTCTTGTATTGTATTGTAAACTAGTCATAACCCGTGCCTGCGGGCACGGTTCATTTAAGATTTTCCCACGCAAAATCTTTGTTTCCCAAAAAATTATTTTCACAGCCAAAATTGTGCGAAACAACAAATTAGCGTAAAAATATTTAGCGGCACGGGCGCCTTCTGCGCGGAACAACAAATTCGGCGCAGGCGCCTTCGACACAGAACAACAAATTTGGCGCGGTAGTCGCCGGTGCGAAATAACAAATTCGACGTAGAACAACAAATTCGATGCGGGGGCCTTTGGCGCGTAAAAACAAATTAGCAGCGCGGGCACCTTCGGCGCGGAACAATAAATTAGCGTAAAAAATTTAGCCAGCGCCTTCTGCGCGGAACAATAAATTCGGCGTGGGAAATTATTCCCATCTTGTTGCCTCATGCGTCGAGGAGACGGTGGGCCCCGCGTTGAGGGAGAGATCATTCGATCTGTAGCAACATTCGATCTGCATCACTAAGTGCAAGTTAATTTTTTTCCCAAATGCATTACTTGTATGCACTCTGCTATTCCCAAGAAACTTTCATTCCCCAGAAACTTTCATTTTCCCAGAAACTTTTATTTCCCTAGAAATGTTTTTCCCTCCAAAACTTTCCACAAAATCTCATCTCAACCATTCATTCCTCAAGATTAAATTCAAGCCGTCTTTCTATCAACTTGTTTATCCTAGTCAGCTTGTCCTAGTCAGC
This sequence comes from Scilla litardierei, assembly GCA_030789695.1. Taxonomy (NCBI): domain Eukaryota; kingdom Viridiplantae; phylum Streptophyta; class Magnoliopsida; order Asparagales; family Asparagaceae; genus Scilla; species Scilla litardierei. The sequence goes on along the minus strand of CM061142.1, from coordinate 774,148,585 downwards.
CTCATTGTGCCAAAACGGCCCGGAGGCCCACCGGCCGTTTTGGCACATCTCTTCCCTCACCCAACATTCATCAAGCTTCCTCTTATGGTTACGGTGCAACAATCTCCAATCGCTTTCTCGCTACTCGCCGGTTGTACTACCGGGCTCTTCAAGCTCCGATCCATCGCACAACTCTCGCTACGACCGGTTTCTTTATGTTCCGATCCATCGTCTCTCACTACTACCGGGCTCTTCAAGTTCCGTTCACGCCCAATTCTAGTGCAAATACCGGGTCTTCATCCGGCGCTCTCTATCAAACGTCAATCAGGTTTCTTTGGTGTAACTTTTAACTTAGCATAATGGCAGGACCTTCTGGCTCTAAAAATGTTACTCTCAACCTTAATTTTGATGACACTGCCGAACTAGATTATTATGCTAATTTAATACGTAATAATAGAGAGGTAGACTCAGCAACACCTTTCTTTGACCATATGAGGGAAGATACTGAAACACAAGAAAATGAGACCTATATAGCTAGTAATAATCCTAGGCCGGTTAACCACAGACTACACAGTCCCCTTTTTCGTATGCTGCACACATTTACACTAGTTCACCAGCACAAACAGCTTATCCTCCTTCATATATGCCTACATAAACAACCCAAAAAAGGACCAAAGTCTAATGTTTGGGATAATTTTACACGTGAAATGGTTAAAGATAAAGATGGCATCGAACAACTTCGTGCCTTTTGCAAAATATGTAGATCTAGTTTTGTTGCCGCACATACTGCCTGCACTTCACATCTATTAAGACACATGAAATCTCATGCAAAAAAGATGCTAGACAAACCACTTTAAATTTAATTGATTCATCTACCTCTCTTACTGGTTTCTCATATTTTGCGGAATCAATGAGAAAAGAGATGGCTAGATTAGTTTTAAATAAAGAACTACCATTAAACTATGGTGAAAGCTCCGAAGTAAAGAGATTCAACCAACTGGCACGTAACCCTGCATTTAGAAGAGTGTCTATGAACACTCTTAGAAAAGATTGTATAAATACTTTTCGCCAAGGAAAAGCTAACATGCCTCAGATTTTTATTAATCTGGACTCTAGGATTTCTTCAACTTCTGATATATGGTCTACAAAATGAGGTGAATCTTATATATATCTTATGGCCCATTTTGTAGAGCATGAATTCCTAATTCAAAAAAGAATTATAGGATTTAAAGTGTTAGAGCATGCACACATGGGTGTGGTTATTGCTAGGATTTTGATTTCTATTTGTCATGATTATGATATAGCAGAAAAAACTCTTACATTTACTTTTGATAATGCTTCTAATAATAATAGTGACATTACTTATTTAAAACGTCAATTAAACCTTGATCTAGATGAGTTAATTTTTCATCAACGTTGTGCATATTATGTTTTAAATTTAGTAGTGCAGGATGGACTTAAAATTGCTTCTATTTATTTTGAAAAGGCAAGAAACCTTATGTTATTAATTACAACTAATTCACAAAGGAAGAGTGAATACAAATAGTTTTATCGTAATAACCAGCTACCATATAGAGCATTTAAATTTAGTGTGCCACATAGGTGGAATTCAACGTATCTAATGATGCGTTGCATGAAATGGAATAGAACCCAACATTGTGATTATGCAAGTACACACCTTGCAAATAATAATGATTATGACATTAGTGATTATGCGTGGCATATTATAGATGAACTGTATGATTTTTTTTTGAAATTTCCTACATATCAACAAACAAATTTTCTGGAGTTTACTACCCCACATCAGTTCTAGGCTTAGAACAATTAGTGTTGATTTCTGATGTTATACAAAAACATAGAGATAATGAGACTCCTAGTACTCCTGACCTTAGAAAAATGATTGAACAAATGGAGAGTAAACTCCGTAAGTATTGGAATCCAGTTCCTTTGCTATACTCTTTAGCTAAGGTTTTTTATCCCCGTGTTAAGAAGGAAGGTGTACTTGACTTATTAGATACATATTACGAAAACCTGACAATTAACGCAGAAGAACACAAAGCTAGTTTTAAGAGTAGCTTAAGATCCCTTTTTGCTTTATATGAGACACGATTTGGGAGTTCTACACACACATCTGCTGTTCAAGCATCTTCTTCTACTCCAAGTAGGCTTCGCCTGCTTATGGGGAAGAAGAAGTAAAGAACAGTTGTCACAGATAGTTCTTCTAGTGAACTGTCTAGGATTTGTCAAATTCTTGTCCATTTACTGAAGAAGACTTGAATAGTGAGCATTTTGATGTTCTGCCATGGTTGAAACAATATAAAATTAGTTATCCAATTCTTTCCATCATGGCTCATGATTTGTTAGCTGTACTCATATCTACTATTGCTTCGGAGTCTACTTTTAGTGCATGTAGTCGTGTTCTTAGCAACAAGAGATCAAGGCTGAAAGACGATATAGTCGAAGCGGCCGTTTGTTCGAAGGATTGGTTCAAGGCTGAAGCGAGGACCCAACATCAAACTGACCTTTCTGAAGACTCTGAAGAAGAAGAAGAAGAGACTTGATGTTAGATTTTTTTTACTTGTATTAGCATTTTCTTACGTGTATTAGATTTCTTTTTTGGCCAATGTATGAGGGGTAAGGCTGGCCAATGCCCCCCCCCAAAAGATTTCAATTAATAAAAGTTAAAGGTTCAACCCGAAACCTTCGAGAATTTCGGGATTAAAAAATTTTCTTATATTTTAATTTTATAAGTTACTTATATTTTTCTAACAATAACATGCTACATTTACTATATAAATTTATAATTTACAAATTTATTTATAAGATATTTAGTTATTTATAAGTTACACTATTTATTTCTAAGTTACTAATATTTTTCCAACACTTAACATTTTACATGTAATATATAATTTTTTAACATACATTACATATAATATTTTTCCAACAATTAACATTTAACATTTTACTTGTACTATATAATTTTTTTAACTTACTTGTACTTTTAAAACATTTAAAATATTTAAAATTTTAGATTTTTTTTGATTTTTTTATAATTTTTTTAAATAAATACAAAAACCCGGGTCGACCTGGCCGGGCCCGGGACGACGGGCCGGGCTGGACTGGGGTTTCCCTCGCCCGGGCCGGGCCGGCCTTTGGCCCGGTCAAGCTCGACCGGGCCCAGGTCGGACTGGCCCGAATGTGCTGTTTTGACACTCCGAAGTTAGCCTTAGAATTCAAAAACAATTTTCAAATGTGATATATATAGACGCATCCGTAAGAAAAAGACATTGCCTTGATATTATAATCGTTGTTCTGTTGTGAACGGGTATTTAACCGTAGTTGGGTGAGATTCTGGGCTATCCTAGAGATAGGCCCATATCATTGTAAACACATCTTGTATTCTCCCCATTGCCTATAAATATAGACCTGAGGGCTCTCCCCTCAACAGTTGATTCATAACACGTTATCAGCACGAGCCTCTAAATTTTCTTTTTTTCCACAAAATTTTTTTTCCGTTCGTTGCGAAGGCGAAGGCGGGAGATCCACGAGCGCGGTGCAAGGCTTCCTCCATCAAGGGTCGTCATCCGCGTAGGGCTTCGAGCAACCGTCGCTATATCCGGAGGACGGATATAGAGGTAAAAATACTAAAAACGATATTTTTAATCATACGTATGATTGCCCCTCCCCTAGATCTCGCAAGATCGTCATGGGGATTCATCGTCGCCTTGAAAACGACGGATTTTTCATCCCAAAAACTCAATTTTTAGGGTAAAACCCCTAATTTTGAACCCTCCGGCGGCTAGTCGTCACCGGACCCCCCCAAACCCCTCGCCGGAACCCCCCCTCGCCGGAAACCCCCCCCCCCCCCCCACCCTGGCCGCCTCCCCCTGCAGGGGGGGCGGCCCCCGCCGCCCCTCCTGCAGGGGGCGGCGGCCCCCGAGGCCGCTCCCCCCTGCAGGGGGGCGGCCCCGGCCGCTCCCCCCTGCAGGGGGGGCAGCCTCCGCGCGGGGCCGCCCCCCTGCATGGGGGCGCGGCCTCGGGGGCCGCCGCCCCCTGCAGGGCGGGCGGCCCCCGCCGCACCCCCTGTAGGGGGCGGCGGCCCCGGCGACCGTGCCCCCCCTGCAGGGGGCGGCGGCGGCGCCGGCCCCCCCAATGAAACCCTAGACTAAAAAATAAAAATAAAAATAAAAATTCCAGATCTGTGGGCCTGAAGCCCACAGCAGATCTGTGGGCTTCAGGCCCACAGAATTCAAAAAAAACAGAGTCTGTGGGCCTGAAGCCCACAGACCTGCTGTGGGCTTCAGGCCCACAGATTTCAAAAAAAAAGCCTATGGGCCTCGACTGCGGGCGTCAGGCCCGCAGGCTGGTTTATCTAAAAAAAATGGGGGAGGCAAAGGGCTATAAACTCACCTCAAAAGGCAACTTGTTAGCCTAAAAATTAATTTAAAAAGAGAATTTAAGGGCAAAATATTCGTGAAGAATCACGGTAAATTACGGGACAAATATCGGGCAGGCGAGGACTTTTTGGGGATTCTTGGGGGGCTTTTGGGATGATGAGAGAAACTTTTCCCTCTGACAAAGAAAATGTTTATTTTGGGCTCTTAATCAATTTAATTGATTAAACCCATTCAATTTATAACCTTTGCATTGTAATGATTTTTTCTCATATTTACATGCTTTGCATCTCTGGTATATTCTGTTGGATATTATATGCGTGGTTGTGCATTGTATTTAAAACTTAATAATTAGGAAGATCCTGCGACCGCTCTGCCGTTAGTAACATAACCTAACGGTGTATGACGTTGCCCAGTGGTCCAATAATTATTAAGTGTTTAAATTATTTATCCATCTCTGCGAATATTAAATGCATGTGATGCCTGTGATGAAAATGTCTAATGAAAATGTTGATGAGCACAATATTTCTGCATGAATTGCTAAATGTGGTTTTTGGATCAGCCGTTTAGTCCCACAGTTTATTTCCCGCACTTTTCTTTTATTTTTGAGAGAAATTGTAGTGAGGAATTTATGTAAATGTCAAAGAAAGAAGACCAACTTCCATGGAGACGGAGGCCACGCTTGAAGATGGAGATATCATATGGGACCCACGGGGTTTCCAAAGTTGTATTTTCATTTTCGTTAAGCTGCAAATTTGTATAATTTGGACTGTGGACTTTTTTGGACTCTTTCTTGTGGGACTGGCCGATCCACACATTTAGCTTTTCGTTAAATATTGCCTCCGCATGAAAATGTTTTCTCTGATTAATTATTAATTAATGCATGTTTGTGCTCTGCTATATAAATGGCTAATATTGCAAGCGATAATTTCGAAGTACTGAAAGCATCAGGTAGAAACTATCTAAGCTGGTAGCTAGATGTAAAGTTTCACCTGCGGGCAAAATCCCTCATCGCTGCTGTGACTGAAAAAGAAAATGTTAGCGATATAGAGAAGGCGCAAGCCATCTATATTCGCCGCCATGTGAACAAGACCTTAAAGGCTGAATACCTTACGGTCGAAGATCCACTTGAGCTATGGACTGTCCTTGAGGACAGGTATAAACATCAGAAAGATGTTATACTCCCAAGGGCACGATATGAGTGGGAGAACATGAGACTACAGGACTTTAAGTCCATTGCTGAGTACAACTCAGCACTTTTTAGCATCACCTCACGCCTGAAGTTGTGTGGTGAGAATGTCTCAGACGATCGCATGCTGGAAAAGACGTATACGTCCTTCTATGAAAAAGATGCGATACTCATGCAGCAATATCGTGAACACAGGTTCACTAAGTATTCTGAGCTGCTATCATGTTTACTCATGGCTGAGCAAAACAGAGAGCTTCTTCTCGCCACTCACAATATGCGCCCTCCCGGCACTGCCCCCCAACCAGAAGCTCACCATTCCTCTTCCTTCAAAAAGAAGAGAGATAATAAAAGAAAAGAAAGACCACAGAAGGGGGGTCAACAGAAAAATGCCAAGGGCCATGTACAACAGCAGCGAAATAATGAAAGTAAGCGGAAGTTCATGTGGCACAGAAATGACAAAAATGATTCACCCCCACCCAAGAGGGAATGGGAAGACCAGTGCCAAAATTGTGGCATGAAAGGCCACTGGTCCAGAGTGTGCCGAACTCCGCATCATCTCCAGGATTTGTATAAAGAGAACAAGAAAAATAAAGCTGAAACAAACCTGATGACATCTGATGCTCCAGTTAAGTTTTTCAGCTGGCGACTTCGAAAATAATGACATGCTTGACTAGCCTTTACTTTTATCTTAGCAAATTGTTTAGAACATCTCACGTTATGAGAGCTTTTGTCTTACGCAATCTGTTTTGGTTGAAAAATTTTAGTAGACAATAAATGAATATGTCTATCTGAATATGCATGTGCCTTTATGTTTCATCTTTTGAAACTGCTCTCATAAATAATTAGTAGACAATAAACACGTGTGATCTCTTCCAATACAAAGCCCAATATCAGGGCTATATTGAAGATCAAGGGAATGCAACACTATTGCCCCCAAACGACACAAAAATAAAGGATGCACTAATCCCTCCGAATTCCAAAAGAAACTTTCTAAGTTTCAAGGACATCCGTTTCAACGGATTCCACTTGGAAACAGCAAATGTAAATGAAAAAAAAAATTACCGTATGCAACGTCTCAAGAAAAAGGAGTAAAATCCACACTTGAACGTTTTGAGAGCCTTATAGGCCTCCACCATACGAAGATTCGGAGAAAGGAAGCAGAATTAAACGGAGCACCTGAAGTGCCCGACATCAGCCGAGTTTTTACTCCGGCATGATGGACTTGGCCACCCTGGATTTGTGATGATGCATCGCATCTTATCCTATGGGTATGACTTGAAGAACCAGAAGATTCTTCAGAAGGGAAAAAAATCTCTCGCATCCCTTACTATAAGGGAAAACTAATTGCAAGGCCATCTCCACGATAAGCTGAAAAAGAATCTCCACACTTCCTCAAAAAGAATACAAGGAGATAGATGTTGATAAAATCCACCACCCCTAGTGGGCTATTTCAGTACTTCACTGTACTGATAAATGCATCCTCAGAATATTCGTACGTGTGTCTACTACAGACCCGCAACTTAGCTTTTCCAAAGCTATTGGCACAAAAATAAAAACGTTGCGGGCACATTTCCCAGACAATAAAATGTTGTAAATAAGTCTGGTTAATGTTGGGAAATATACCTCCCAGTCTTTTCAAGAGTACTGCCAATCAACGTGAATTGAAAATGAACATACAAGTGCCGCATGTTCATACCCAAAATGGGTCGGCATAGTCACTGAAAAGTAGACTCCAATGGACTGAACGTCCATTAAATCCCGATTGCCTATGGATGCATGGGGTCATGCAAACTCTGCATGCTGCATCGTAAATGAAAATAAGACCCTCTGGAGGTCAGAGTCTCCAATGCAATTTGCATATGGAATGCCACCGAACATTTCTCATCTGAGAATCTTCGGTCGCGCAGTCTTAAATCCCCATTGCACCACCAAAGAGAACCAAAACGGTACTCAAAGTCGCCTAGGTATCCATGCAGGGTTTGACTCACCCTCACTTATAAGATACCTAGAACCCCAAACGGGGGACGCATTTAAGGCACATCTTGAAGACTGTGATTTCGATGAGACGAGTTTCCCAAAAATATGCCCAGATACTAGAAAATCTGGCGCGAAGAAAATTATAACGTGGGATACAAAAAGTTTGACCCACTATGATCCGGTAACAATACAATGTGTAGATGAGATCCCGAAGATCCTCCACATACAGAACACTGTCTACCAATTACCGGAATCATTTATTGACAACCAGAAGATTGCCAGATCACACATCCCTGCTGCAAAAACTCCAGCTTGGATTGACATCCCCGAGAATGGATGCAATCCACCAGCAGCAGAAGTGGTTGATCCTCAACAGAAAAGAGGCAGACCACCAGGCTCCTAGGACAAGAAACTCCTGGAGACCTTAAGACAATACTACCACAGGACAATGAGCTCCTGTCCACACCATCACCCTTCCCGGAATCCACTGCAGAGGAATTGCCGGGAAAAAATGAAATTAAGTAAATGTTGTACGTACTGGGGAGGTGTTGGACAGATAGAACATAAATTGTCGACAATGTATTCACGTATTATATTGCCATATACATCGCAATGGCGATGATGTTTGTAAATTATCGTTCCACACTCCGTTGCTAGAAGGCAAACGTAGAGATTGGCCAAAATGTGGAACGTGGCAATAGAAGATGAGCTGGACTCACTTATGAAACGTGAAATGTTCGGACCTGAAGTCCTGACACCAAAAAGGTGTCAAACCTGTGGATAAAACAAAGTATTGCAAACATAAGAAAAATAAATACAAAATCGTATGCTATACGGTACAACCTATAGCCCAAGGAAAACTTCGCTGAAACTAGGGATCGAACAAATTCAAATGAGCATGTCTCATAAATGATGCATCTGTCTCCCTAAGTTATCAAAAGCGAATACCTTACGATTTGGCGAAGGAAAATTTTTGATATGCCGTTATTGGATGTTGTGACGGCATACCTTCGTGGATATCTTGTAAAGATAATTTCCACATTTCCTTAAAAGCCCTGAATAGACTTCGGGACGTCTATTCAAATGAAGAAACAATAAGTATAATAAATAAATGTACAACCAAGAGAATCACTTGACAAGTCAATGATTCCTACTGAAGGTTGTCTTTGCATCTGTGCAAAGAACAGGATTAGAGATCATAGTTGGAGACAACTAAAATCTCATCGGATCTCCTGAAGAGAAAACCGAACTACATGTACAAGCCTGACCTTTGAACATGAAAAGACCTAGGCAAATATAAAGTCATGGCTCATAGAATCCTGTTACAAACGCCCAGAAGTGCGTTGGAGAAATTAACAGGACCATTGTCATCCAAAGTACACCTACGGTGGTACACTTACTGGATGTATAAAAAGAACCCTTCCGATCGCTGGAAGAGGGGGAGGATATAACTGGTCCTAAAGTCCCTTATCTAAGTGCAATCATGCACTCCTGGCTAACTGCATGTGTCCCGGTATAGCAATTGCAGTAAACTCATTAGCCAGAGATAGTTGGCACCTAAAAAGGGCCATTAGACCTGAGTTAAGCCTTCTGCGCTTCCTCCAAGGGTCGAAATATTTGGACTTACAAAATGTAGTAGCATCCTCCAATGTTTATGTGAATGCAGGTTATAGGTCCGGTCCCTATACTGATAAATCACAGAATGGGTACCCACAGTGGGATGGCCATCTAGTACCCACAGTGGGATGGCCATCTACTGCAAATATGCAAAGCAACTTATGAAGGCAACATCATCCTATCAATTCCGAGATCCTCACCATTCCAGAATCACACCAATGGTGTATTTGAGGGCGCCTGGTGGTACATCACATCCCGGTGACGACTTGGATAGAGGCTGGTTCTGTGGAGCTGACCATATAGTCTGAAGATCACATCAGAGGCGACGAAACTTAGCTCACCTCTCCAGAGTTTCTGGACTCAGCAGCTGCTTGATGGTGATAAAATTTGTAATCTGTGTACATTTTCGGAATATTGTAAATAGGAGTGATGATATAAGCCTACGAGATCTGAAAGCCTAAGAGCTTTTACAGATCAGGGGATGTTGACAGAATTTGTACTCTTTTCCCTTAGCTATGGTTTTTCCCACTGGGTTTTCCATAGCCAAAGGTTTTAACGAGGCAAATCAAATCAACTCTGGATCCCGAAGTATCCACCCCTCTGTGACGCTCAGAATCCAGAAGTATTCATGAGCAGAGTCACATGTACAAATCAGGGGGAGTTAAAGAGCGTTTGCACTCTTTTTCCTTAACTATGGTTTTTCCCACTGGGTTTTCCATAGCTAAAGGTTTTAACGAGGCAAATCTCACTAACTCAGGATCCTGAAGTATCCACCCCATGTGAGACTCTTCTACGCTCAGAATCCTGAAGCATTCACGAGCAAAGTCCACACCTATGGCTGGATAAGGGGGAGTGTTGTGAACGGGTATTTAACCGTAGTTGGGTGAGATTCTGGGCTATCCTAGAGATAGGCCCATATCATTGTAAACCCATCTTGTATTCTCCCCATTGCCTATAAATATAGACCTGAAGGCTCTCCCCTCAACAGTTGATTCATAACATGTTCAATGCAATTATTTTCGAAATAAACAAACTTGGCCTCCCTTTTAGGTATTAAACTAACCAATAACAATTACCTAACAAAGCAGTGCGTCCCGCAGGTGTCACGGGCCCACACCCCATCGTTCCCTACTTCCTCCCTCGTTCTCCATTTTTTGTGCCTCTCTCTTTCCTGCCGATCGAATCCAAGCCTGGTATCTTCCTCTCTCTCCGATGGCGGAGCTGGCGGCGGCGGAGGTGTACTCCCCTAGCCCTAACGGCACCAAGAGTCTACAAGTATGGAGGACTCTGATGAGCTGGCTGGGCTTCGTCTTCCAAATCTTCATCCAGATCTTGAAGGGCACCCCCTCCCTCCTCTCCTTCGTCGGCGTCCGCCACTCCCTCCTCTGCTCATCCCCCTCGCCTTCCTTCAAGCCCCTCCCCGTCGACGAGCCGCCGCCGCCGCCCTCCGATCACCCCTTCCCCAAGCTCACGGTACAATCACAAAAAGATCCCAATGTTTTAAAATTATCGATCAATAATTTTTGAATGTGGTGGATTCTGTAGATCGTGCTCGATTTGGACGAGACCTTGGTGTGTGCGTACGAGACCTCGTCCCTTCCTGAAGTCGTCAAGAGGCAGGCGATTGATGCTGGGCTCAAGTGCTTCGAGCTCGAATGCTTGTCGGTAGAGAAGGACGCCGAGGGGAAGCAGAAGGTGAATCACGTGACGGTGTTCGAGCGGCCGGGGCTGAGGGAGTTTTTGCAGAAGATAAGCGAGTTCGCCGATCTCATCCTCTTCACTGCTGGCCTTGAAGGTCTAGTCCACTATTTGATCGCTACTGTTATTATTATTATTATTATTGGAGATGTGGTTGTTGTTTAGTGGCTTATTTGGTTTCTTGTTGGTATATGTTTGGTTTCAGGCTATGCTAGGCCTCTTGTTGATAGAATTGATGTTGATAAAAAGTTCAGGCTTCGATTGTACCGGCCATCAACTATCAGCACGTAAGTTGAATGCTACCTCTCAGTGCAAACCTCAATAACTTTTGAATTATCCGGACATTGTTTGTGCATTATCTTTTAAATGGAATTGCTGCAATTTGATATGCTGATGACCAGATGGTTTCAGTTCAAACATGATCATGTCAGACGCTCAGTTGTGAAGTTAATTATTTTTGGCTTTAATATTTAGCTGATTAATTCTATACAGTTATTTAGGGAAATGTATAATGCAATGTTTTTAAAACCGGACCGGTCATTGAACCGGTCAAGGCACTGGTTCAAGGTTCAATGGTCTGACCGTGGTTGAACCGTGGTTGAACCAGTGATAATTAAATAATTTTTTTATTTTTTGTATAATATATAAGGCGTTGACCTCTTTTCTTTTCCGAACCAACCCACTTTGGGAGGCTATGCACAGAGATGATCTTTATTAATAACTTCATAATATTAAAATTTAAAGTTCACTTAAAAGTTAAAAATGACATAACATATAACCATATTTCTTTAAAATAACATATGAAACCAAATCAAATACCATATAATATTTAAGTTCAACAACACTGAAAAAATTCAAATGCGACAAGGCAACTACAATTAGAATCTAAATAATTAATATAAGTATCAATCATCAAAATATTCATTGAGGTCGATATTGAGGTTGATTCCTTCAAATTCAAATATGTTAGGAATAGCATCTTCATTAGTTGAACCACCGGCATCACCACTTTCAGGTCGAAACACTGTGGTATCAAGATCTTCAACACCTAGTTAAACAACAAACAATTTCAAAAATAAAATTTTAACTTCAAAATAATATTTAACAAAAGAAAGTATGAAAAGTATCCAATATAACTAAACATTTACCTTCATTATTATTTGATGACTCGCCAATTGGAATTGCATTCTCATGGTAAATAACATTTTCAAGCTCATCAATATCAAGCTCAGGATGTGTTTCTTCCTCAGTCACCCAAAAATCAACTTGGTCAATAGATTCATAATCAATAGGATCATAATATGTCTTCTTATAGTGCAACCTAAAATGAAACATAACAATATCAAAAAATAAATCAATTAGGCCAAAAAAAAATAAAGTGACACAATATGTTAACTTTAAACATAAAGAAATCTTTATACCTATTCTTTAAACGCAGGTTATAAGTAACATAAACAAGATCATTTAATCTTTGATGTTTTAGTCTATTTCTTTTTTTTGTATGGATTCGTTCAAAGACACTCCAATTTCGCTCACATCCTGAAGAAGAAGAAGTTTGGCTAAGTAAACGAATTGCCAACTTTTGCAAAATTGGAGCACTACCCCCATACAATCTCCACCATTGATCTACAAGAAAAGTATTTAGTTATATAACCATAAAACATAAAATATATATGCATAAATATTTAAGTATAAAACTATAAATTGTTGCTTACCAGGTCGTATTGTCTTTGTTACAGTAAAGGCACTTTCTCGACTAAAACTTCCTTGTCGATCACGATACACTTGCATCTCTTGAATGGCTTTGGACAGATCATTACAAAAAGATTTTATATCAAATAAATCAAGAAGTGCTTGCACGACCCTATTCTTTTCACAGAACTTCTCATCATAAAAGAATGCGGGATTTAAAAAGTATGCCGCTGCATGAAGATGTCGCTTTAAATGTTTATCCCACCGAGCCTTAATAATATCTGTATAAGGCCTATACAAAGGACTTCTATTCTTAAACATTTCCTTTATGGCATTTTTCATCCTTTGCATGCCTTCATAAACATAACCTAGAGAAGGTTTTTCATCCCCATCAAAAATTCTTAATAATCGAATTATAGGAGCCACAAGTTTTGATATCATAAAGCAGTCATTCCAAAATTTATTATCCAAAATGATAGCGCTAACAACTTTTCCTGCTGCAGTCTTTGATAACTTATGGCTAGTGAAATGTCTGTCCACAACTAAAGCTTGCAAATCATGCTTATGATCAAAAATATTTTTCAGTGTAATAAAAGTAGTTGCAAATCGAGTCACTCCTGGACGTACAATTTCTTTCCAACCTTCTCTTTTCCTCATCCAAGATAAGAATGCCATATGATTATACACAAAGATAGTTACCTTTGATGCCTTTGAGGCAAGGTCTGCAACGTGTGGCATGCTTGCAATGTCCTTCAAAAGGAGATTCAAACAGTGAGCAGCACATGGAGACCAAAAAATGGTTCCATATTTCTCATGTATCAATCTACCAGCAGCTGCATAATTAGCTGCATTATCTGTTACTACATGAACAACATTTTCTGCTCCAACCCAGTCAATAACTTCAGAAAACAAATTGCACAATGTCATGGCATCTTTCACAATATCTGATGCATCAACAGATTTCACAAATGTTATACATGTAAGACAATTAAGTAGAAAGTTTAGCAAAGAGATATTAAGTGTGTTATCAAGTACATTAAAGGACTAGAAATTTTTTTGCATGTTATACCTGCAGGACAATAAACTAGAAAGTTGATCAAAGTTCTTTGCCTTTGATCAGTCCATCCATCAGCCATAATTGTACATCCACTCTTAGCCCAATGTGCTCGATAACCTTCTACAAGTAATTGACACTCTTTCTTGCAATCTCCTAACAAGTTAACCCTTAATTCATGATAAGATGGACCTTTAAAACCAGGGCCAATAGCAATAATTGCATCCAAAGCAGCTTGAAAATACGGTGATTGTATTGCATTAAATGGAATGCAAGCATCATAAAACCATCGAGCAATTGTCATCTTAGCTTTGTGCATTGCTTCCTTGCTTGATAATACACTTTTTAGACTTGGTTGGGAGCCAGGAGTAGTCCTTGGAGCAAAGTAACTACCTATTTCAACGTTGGCTTTTCTTTTTTCCTTTGTTGTGAGTAGCTAGGGGCCTCTTATCCACACTCAGATTAGGCTCAACTTCTTGTACTTCTTCTTCAATATTTTGCTCATTGTACGCTTCATTTAAGTCATCACTCTTCTTTTTTTCTTGGATATCTTTTAATAACTGTAGCATTTGGTGACGAACATCATGAGAGACTTTTCTACAAGAGCTTATTTGACCAGTTATGCCTGCAAGATGTTGCTTCATTCTATTTATGCCACCTCCTTTAAAAGATTTACCACAATGAAGACAAGTGTAAACATTAGTTCTTCCATCTTTTTTATAAGAAAAATGCTCCCACGCAGGATCACTTTTCCCACGAACTGCTGTTGAATCTTCTGTTGATTGTTGTTCAGATGACACATTAAGATTATTAGCTCGAGGAGCAGCATTCACACTTGGATCCTACATAACACATATTTAAAACATAATACATAGTCAAAACACTTGGATCCTACATAATACATGTTAAAAGTTGCAAAAATTTAATTGTCAGTTAATTTTTATTTCCATCCATACGACTAATATAACCTATTTCAACAAAGACCCCAAAAAAGGGCAAAGTAAAATGTGAGAAGAAATGAAATAGCAGCATATAACAACCATGTATAAAGTATAAAAAATTAAACATACAAAATGTGATGTGAGCATATTCCAGATTGTAAACATACAAAATATTTTATCAATTATGTATTCCATAATGTGAACATTTTCCAGAATGTAAACAAGAAAATGGAACGATGACATCATGATTTATAAATCATAGAAGCAAAAAAACAAATTTGTACACATTTGAACTAAGCCCGTGGGTTCACATTTGGGTATATACAAGAAAAGGGTAGAAATGTTTACATTGATGATTTTTTGGATATGCACAGCACCATTAGAAATGATTCTCAGTCATTGGACTTGAAAACCGAAACGAGATTCTCATACATGAATAGATAACCTTGAACATGATTTTAATCATTTTATAAAAGACAAAGTCGAAGACATTTTTTTCTCCAGTATCACAACGATCATTTCAAAACTAAATTCTATGAATAAAAGAGAAGGAAAAAAGTATTACATACCGATTGAGACATAATGATCGGAGTTGGGAGCAAGCCGTCGGAGACGAGAGGGCCGCCGGAGACGGGAGAGGGTCGTAGGCTTGAGATCTAAATTAGGGCCGGCTCTAAAAAATTAAGGGTCACCCAAGAGTCAATAGTCAAGAGTTAAAATTAAAAACTTAAAATAATTAAAGTTTTAAATCTAAACCGTTCAACCGGTCCGACCTCCGGTTTTTGGCGGGTTCACCGGTTCAAAACCGGGTTCACCGGTTCAAAACCGGTTTTCAATCTACCCGGTTCTAGGGCTATATTGGACCGGATCTTGGCCGGTTCACGGTCCAACCGGTTGAACCGGCCGGTTCGGTCCGGTTTTCAAAACATTGGTATAATGATATCAAACAATGCTGTTCTCTCATAATGTTCTGCACTGTTTACATTTTATTGTATTTCTTGAATGGTGTAAATGCACATGAAGTAAAACTAAAATTTACATTTTGTGGACTTTAATGCATATGTTTTAAAATATTAATGAAATTATTATTTATTAACTATTTAATGAAAATATGCTATTGGACTACAGTTATCAATTGTTTATTTAATGAGAACATGACATTATTGACTTGAAATAAAATTTTGGTCCCATTTTTTCTCCTACTTGTAAACTAACTATAAGAGAAGTTCGTTCATGATGACATCCCAAATTGAAATCCCAACTTCAATTAGACACAAAGTTTTCCAATACTTTTAAGTAAAAAATATTCCGTTGCAGCATAATAAAACAGTCCAATATATAATTACAGAGATAATAAGCCTAACAGCTGCTCCAGCTCCAGATGATCATCTTCTCTTCTTTTGTTTATTTGTTAAATCTATAAAGTATCCTTTATACATTTGATGCATTTGCCCTAGGTAGAGGGGGAAAATATCACTAGGACAAATGTCACATCACCCCCTCCACCTCACCCTCCACCTCATCCAAATCTCTCCCCAAGCCACTAATTTACATGTTTGACATCCTCTCACACACCCCAACCTCACTTAATTACATGTTTGACATTCACCCAAAAAACAAAAAAGCATCCACTTATTTATATGTTTGTCACCCCAAGGTTTTTTGCGGTTTAACCCCCGGACTTTGCACTTTTTACTGTCCAACGATACCGGCGCACACATCCACATTTCCTTTACGGTTGCGCGTGTTCACCCCATCCTCTCGTGGGGGTTTTTTGCTCCGTGCACGGTGTACACGGGTTATTTCTAGTATAATGATATAACAGCTTACTTAATCTCAATCGTATACCTTTTGAGGTTCTTAACAAGGGAAAATCTATTTTTAGTTATTGTCATAATTTGGGTTCTTGTGAATTTGTGGTAATGAAAGGAATTTCTGATGCAATTCCTACTTGTAAGATGATGATCTAGTAGATAGATTCATTTTCAAGTGTTCTTTTTTCCTATTAACTTCTTGTGCAAAACCAAAGTCGTTAAGCTAATACAAGCCAACGACTTTAGAAGGAATTACCGTTATCGATAGTTGTTGCAGCCACGTTTACCAATCCTAACATGACACAGCTGCAACGACTTTTGAAGGAATACATGTTTTGTAGAGAAATCAACTGTGTTAAGAAGGGAAAAATGAGTTGTGATGATATTATGCTTTAGCTAGTTTTTAACTGATTTTTCTTTATTGAAATAGCAAGAAGAAAACAAGGAAGATTTTCTGTGAAGTGTATGAAGATTCAGATCATGTCAGATCAAATTGATATAGGTTGCTCGCTGATTTTTGGCTTCACACCAAATTAAACCAGAAAGCAGGGAAAAATAGAAGAAACACTCGGCAATCAAAATCAAATTTACATGACATTAATTTCTAAAGGCAATGTACAAATATGACTATATTTGTAGCCTAAAACTGATCTTCACTTCAACTTAAAACTCTTTGCACTACTCTTAAAGTTGAATTCTAATAAAATATAATGACAGGATTTTAATCAAACCTAAATCCTGCATCAATTATACATTGGATCTAAGAGATAGATTGCTAATCAAAATTGTAAATAGAAGGCAACTGTAAACATCCAGTATCCATATTTGATTAAATCACCCTTCAAGGTGGCATTGCTGCATCATTTTAATCCAGTTAATGGTCGCCACCTCTGACAAGTAGCTTGCAGTAGATTTCTAGTGCCAATGTCTAATCCTAGGCAATGAACTGGAACCATGTAGGAGCACCATCAAGTGTTTGCGGGTTATTGTTTCCAATTTTCTCAGAAGGCATCCAATTTTCAAGCTATAGAGCATTATATAGGTTTATTTTCAAAAAGTTTACTGAGATTTTCTCTTTCGTACTTCAACGATCACTTAGATATATTTTCAGCAATAATAGTTTGCTTTGACTTCGTTAGAAGATGTTCGAAGTTGTATGTTGGAAATTAATGGAGCTTAAGGTAGTCTCTGTTGGGACCTAAGATGGCAGAGAGAAATACTAGAGGGTGTGAATGGTGTTTATATAGATTAAACTATTCCTCTAAGATTCTCACTAAGATTAAAATAAAGTCATCTAATTTTAATCTTAATCAACTATCAAACTTGCAATGTTAAAGATATGCAACAGAAAGTAAATTGCAATTAATAGACAAGTAAAGTGATCACAATCGCAAACACATAATCTTATCATGGTTCAACTCTCCAGGGCTAGTCCAGTTCCCAAAAATTTATTGGGCTTTAATCCACTATTTAACCAAATAGTACAGCTCACCTCGCCTCCAATGATGGTTTACAAATCGCATTGCCTACAACAAGAATTTCACTCCACCTCACCTACAATGATGATTTTCCTATCATAAAATACAAATAAGAGTTTACTTACATATCATTGAAGGTACAGTTACATATAGGCTTACTTGAAGCTCGTGTGTAGATGTGTTGCTATAGGAGAAAGCTTGATCTCTAAAGATATGATTTTTTGGCTCGTGTAGATCAATGGTTTTGGCCTAAGAAAAGGATTGAAGACAAATAAATCTTTGGCCAAGATGGAGAGGGATTTTCTAATACTTTTGGATCTTAAAACAAAATTTTCTCTTAGAAACTTAAGCTTGAGAATGATTATAAAACACCTAAATAATACCATTATATAGAGAGATGAATACTGGACAAAACAACTCCACAAAATTATCTCCCAACGGATAAAAAAGACACAATCGCATCAATTAAGGAACATGTCAAATATGATCGTTGGAGGGATAGTAGTCGACTCCGGTTCATTGGGTGGTCGACTACTGGGCTGGTAGTAGACTATCTTGACAACAGTAGTCGACTACTGGCAAAGTCTAGTAAGTCGTTTGAGACTCTGCATATATGGTACTCGACTTTTATGGTTTTAGCAGTCGACTCTTAACACTGATACATAAGGTACTTGCTCTAAAACTTAGGAAATGTTTTTTAGAATATTTAAAATATTTTAAAAACATTTTGAAGGAATCCTAAGTGTGTGTGAGCTTCAGACAAGACTTTAACAAGCTTCAACGAGAAATAAAAAGTTACATCAAAAAGTAAACTTTTATATCGAAGTCCCTTGATGTAAGCTCGACACTTTAAACTCATTGTCTAGCTTATTTTGATCTTTAGTCTTGTTGAACGCACTCCTAGCCTTGAGTGCCTCTTGATTTGTCTTAATCTCTTATACATGTATTCATAGATGTTAGCTGGCATGTTTGCCCATCATCAAAACTACACGTGGTATGACTCAATATCTCAACAGTCTCTACTTAAAGGGTGACTGATGAAGTAGCCTAGCTGAAGCTGGATCATGCTTTTGCTTGATTAAGCTCAAATGTTATTGCAAATACATGTTTAATCTCGTTCATAATTGCAATCATAAGATCATTTGACCTGGCATGTTGGTTCTGTTAAATGCTTAAGCAAAATCTAGTTGATACGAACCATTGTACTTCATAAAAAGCTCTCATCTGCATGTCATTGATACATATATTCATGAAGACAGGGCATTTCCCTTGGCAAACCCAACTATCAACCTGGAGCACCCCTGCCAAAAAACTTATAAAAAGACTAAAAGAAAAGAAAAGAGAAACAAAAACGAACCCATTGTTTCACCCGAAATTGATAAGGAGAAGAAATCAAACGTACCGATCGATAAATTAAATACAATTCAGACCATGGTGTTTCATCACTGTTTGAATGGTACTTCTGGCTGCAATTAGAGTTTTCAGACATGTAATGGTTTATACAACTGCAAAGCCTTCGTCCAAGGTTTTTTAGGTCAGTTACATGAATCCTTTTCTTTTATTTAGGCATATGAATTGATGCCTTCTTTGTTAAAAATCAAATGTTTTTCATCCTTCTTGCCTCTATCCCCGTTCATTTAGTTCTTCCTATTGTCGTCACTTAATCAGGACACATACTGGCTTCCGTTGCACATATGCCCAAATCATCTCAATCATCGTTCAGTTTATCCTTATTAGGGGCAAACTGTAACCTCTTACAGAACTCTTTTCTTATCTTATTTTTTAATGTTTTACCACTTATATATCTTAGCAGTTTCATTTCCACCACACTGATTTTGGACATGTTTCTGTAATGCCCAACATTCTGACCTGTACAACATTATTGGTCATATATCCATCTTATTAGAACATTTTCCTTCAATTTCATGGGTATCCTATGATTATATAAAACCCCAAAAGCACTCCTCAACGTCAACCATCCTCTACTGATCCTGTGGACATCTTCCCCAATTTTACAATCTTAATTAATGATTGATACTAAAATAGTAAAAATGAACTTGTATATGATAATACCCTGAGAAGTATTACATTGAAGTCAGATAGTTAAGTAATGACATGGTTTGTCTTCATCTCTCTTTCTATAGCATGTTTAGGAACGGTAGTTATCAATTTGGAGCAATTTGGAGAAAAATACGAGTTGTAGAGGATTTATATATTATAACTCATATGCTGGATGTCAGACTGACAACTGGATATAAAAAAATTCCAAATTTTCCTGGAGCCTTCTCAACATAGTGTTCTGCTCAAAGGCGTCCATTTTGATGCTTAAAAAGTAATAATGATGATGATATTGAATTTCGGCCAGTGTTACCTTGAATGGAAACATCCATCTTGATTTTAGATTGTAGCAAGCTGCTCTATTGGCTACCTAGTCAAGATAGACGTTGTCTTGCCAAGAAGCCAGATTCACACATGTTGAGAAGCCTCGCGACCATGCTCAAACCATTTAATAGATCATGTATACATCAGTAATCTATTTAGTTGTTTCTGAAGTAAAAACGAATTCTGAACTTTAGTTTTTAAGGCAGCACCAACCATGTTTCTGAAGTTAAAACAAACTCCGAGAGGCATCACCAACAGGAAATTGAATTCTTTGGTTCTAGATCCATTGCTATGCAGGTATGGTGTTCATGTGATGGATTTTAAGAGCTGTAAAGGTTGTTTGATGTGGTGGATGGCCATTGGGGGCTGTTTTGAATTGATTTGTTATTAAGCTATGACAGGCTTGTCTTGGTTAAGAGCTTATTAATATGAACAGTTCTGCCTGCAGGTCTGAAAGGGAATTGCGTTCGGTTCTGAATAAGGATCTAACATAGGCTTGTAGATGATTTTGATGGCAGATTTGTACTCGGCTGAAGCAATAATTATGGTTTTAATTTTGTTCTGGTGACAGCTCACGTGTTATACAGTAGATATACAAAATAAAGTTAAAGAACCAAATCTTAAAATCGTGTTTATGGATTTCATCTCCGAATCAACCCATCACAGGTTGTAAACAATAAAAGAAGTGCCTCAATGCTTAGAAATTATTTTTTAATTGAAAGTAACCACCAGTAGCCAGTATACCTCTAACTATATAGTGTTGGTTCAGTAATGAAATTACAATAATACGCCATTTTTAAAATAAAAACTCAAAATTAAACTAGAAGTCTGATGCATTGAAAATAGAACTAGACAGAAAAAAGATATTGGCAATCCTAAGAGATTAGGATTTACGAATCTAGCTAGTGCACAAAACGTAGAGCATTAGGTATCTTAAGACCTTGGGAATCAAACAATAAGTCCAATGTTCCTATTCTTTGAATATATCGATGAAATTCGTTTCTTATCAGTTTTGTAAGCAAATATGTGACAAGGATTATGGATTATGTTACGGTTACCAAAATTTTCATCACAGGCTTTTTTGTGTGGTAAAAATCCTTCGTGGAATAGCATGTTTATTTATTTATCTTCTCCCTAAATTAAACTTAAGAAAACCAAAAATTTCTTTGATCAAATTGCATATATATTTTGCTTTCAATACCCTACCATCTTAGTTCATTGGTCATCAGACTTTGTTTATATTTGGGTGGAGATGTAGTTTGTTTACTCGATATTGTCATTCTATGGGTTCAACAAGAATCTAATTTCTGTTTCATTCTTTCTAGTTTCCAATATGTGAATATCTCGTCTCTTTATGAAACAAATCCGGAACATAGGTAGCATCCATGTCAAGCACCAATGATTCACATGGATTAGTTCAATAAAAAAGCTAGCAAGCTACTAGTCACGACACTTTGGAAGAAGAATTCTTCTACTAATAAGTTAATCCATCGAATTTCCTTTTTCATAATCCAAATGGTCTAGTATCACTTGAAATGCTTTGTAAAAATTTAGTAGACAATTCTATTAGAATCCATAATCTCATACTAAGTCCATTCTCTTGACTTTTTATAATTAATTCTGCCTTAATTAACCATCGTCTTCCTTGTCCACTACATGTCATTGCTGATGCTTGTAGCTAAAGAGCAAAAAAGTCTAATTCTGTTAAATTATACTAAATCATAGTACCATAAAATATCCGGTATACCCTTTACGACTCATAAAGCTCATTAGCTTCTCACACCTCCAAAAAAATCTGGATTTGCTTCGTACTGAAAGGACTAAATAGCTCTTTGTGTTTCTAGACTTTTCATGATGAGGTTTATTGCACAAAACTATATTGCCTGAAGTTGACTTGACCCATATATCTGGGTCAAGTCTACTTATATTGCCTGTAGTTGACTTTTATTGCATAAAAGTCTACTTCTGTTATTGCCTGTAGTCGACTTGACCCAGATATCTGGCATGAACTTTATGTCGACAACTTGCTGTGAAACTTGCAAAGTCTTTAAGGGACCTTTTGTAATTTATTGCTGTGCTCCCTATATGTCCTTATTTAGTGGTAAGTGCTTTGTAGTGAACTGGTGATAGTGAAGATGTTGATAGAATCAAACATGGAAAAAATAATCTGTCTCAAGTGTGGGAAATCTTAATATAATGGCATTCCTTTAAAGCTCATTTGGTTTGGCATTTTGTTAATTTTGTCTTTATCTAAATTTATATTTTTATTACTGGCATCTCGCTGTAATTTCTTAAAGTGCTCTATTGTGTTACCATTCCAATTGAATGACTGCCTTGTATAATTGGTACTTGAAGATCATGTGAAATAACTGATCATGTTTATCAAATAAACTTAAACATCTTTAGTAAAGTCCGAGGAAAGTCCTGCATTGAAGTACCCTTTATATGACATGAATTATAGCTATTATAAATTTTATATGTTACTGTTCAAAAAAATTCTGAATCATTGAGCCAAGTGGCAAATTTTGTTGTTCTGTTTCGATGATTTATGTTCAACCCTAAGAGAGCAAAACTCATGGCAGGTCTGTCAAATTGAGGACCTATTTTGCTGTGTAAACCATACTAAAGATTTTTGTCTGTCTGTTGTTAACTGCTCACAATGACCATTTGTGATGGCTGTTCGAAGTACTAGACAATATGTTTTAAAGAGTATGTGACCAACAACATGAATTCTTGACTTAAAGCTTTTGCTTTAATGGCTTGCACTCATATAATGAGAGGTAGGATTGATCAAGTGACACATGGCATTAATAAAGCCGTGCCATATGATGATTGACATTCAAACTACGATGTGATTGGACGCCAAATATTGAATTCAGTAGCACTCAGGTCTTCCATCAAGAAGGTGAATCCTGAACCAATCAGGAGACTCGCATTTATAGGACAAAATCAACTCAAACTTATTTGGAGGAGCGTTATATGATGAACAACGTTATAAAGCTGGTGCATAGTTGAGGTTAATTTGAATTAGTGTTAAAGCATGAGCCAAATTATGAAGCTGGTGCATGGTTTGAAATTATTTTCGGAATACTGGATTCATAATACATGCAAATTTCATATTGAACTTCATTTTAGAGTTGTATGGAGATTGATTACTGCCAATGTCAAGAATTAATATTGAGGATTAATATCAAGCACCAATTCTAAATTCTAAGACTCTAACTATGTAAAGACTCCAATAATCCTATCAGAACTAGGAAAAAGGCTTAAAAAGTTCCTCTAGGTAAGGGACTATTTTGCGTTGGTAAAAAAAGCCTCCCCCTCTCCATGGGGATAAGCAAATTGCCAAACCATGTTATTTCTTTGTTCGTAGTGTCTGTTTGCTATCAAAGGGGCCTGTTGTTCTGCATGAACTGCCAATGTCAGAGCCAACTCGTATGGTGGACCTTGGAAGGAATTTGAACCAATAGGCATTATTAATAAACCGAGATAACTTTGACTGAAAAGTTGACCAATTGGGTCTTGGACCTCAATTACTTACGAAACATTGATTTTCCTACTCCATTTCGGGATTGATTCAACCTTCACATTATTTACCCTTTAAATTTCATGATTTCAACAGGATACAAGATGAAACTCAACAAAAAAGGTCCATTATAAGCTCAATAGAATTGCGATTGGATTTGTTATGCTTCTTAAGCATGGGTAACCATATGTAAGAAAGTTACCTAAATAGTCATAAAATTCCACTTTGTCTGCATATTTACTACTAGATTACACACCGAGCAGTCATATTGTGATATATATTGTTTTCTATTATTATCGTATCATATATTGCATCATATATCATATCATAAGATAAATGTCTTGTGCCATAAGTACAAGTTTCATATATAACTACATATATCCTAAAAATATAGAGATATTTATCCTATAACAAACAATAAATTAGGATATATGATAAGAGCCTGAAAATCGTAGTTACAAAGATCGGTGGGAGTTGAAGATCGGCAAGGGTTGGCATGATCTGGCAAGGGCCACCGAGAGTTAGTGAAATCCTGGAGAATTCATGAATTTATGTCGGCGAGGCCTAATATGCAATGCTTTTTGAGCTCCAAAGATGGCCAACATGCTTGGCCATTGTCGGCATGATTGACAAACATAGGTAAGCATCGTCAAGCTGAGAGAAAAGATTTGAGTATTTTCTCTTAGAAGAGGGTGGTTTCGATCAATTTTAGTCAAAATATAACAGGGATTGAACTTAAAAATAGAGCAGACCTGACAAATATAACCAAAACCTTATTTTTGATTGTTGATATATATATATATATCGAATCATGATTATGTCAAATCATGATGTTAGGTACTTATTTTCCACACATTACGATATAAAACTCTTTTATGTCAAACCAAGAATTTTCATATCCCTTTTTGTCACTCACATACATGTCTTTTTCGGCCTACCTCTCTTTTTCTTGATCCTAATATCCATATGCTTTGTCTTTCTAACATGTGCATCAATATGTCTTTAAGTATATGATCAAATCATCTCATGTTCTCTCATCTTATTCTTCATAGAGACCATGCCTATTTTTGCTCGGACCACTTTCTTATCTTTTTTAGTGTTTTCACATATTTACTGAAAGAGTTCATGACGTAATATTTTGGCAGTAGTTAGTGTTTGTGATACGATCCGGTGGATCGATCAATTAATTTCAGATTTAAAAGAGGAAAAATATAAAAAAAGAGGAATTTTTATAAGATTTGAGACGAAGAACAATAGATAAATTGGGCCTCTTTCGAGACGAAGCCCTATCTCCTAGCTTTGAATGAACGGATCAAAGCCTAAAAACCCTCACAAATGACGACTCAAAGTGTTTTCACAAATCAAGCATGAAGAAAATAAAAGACGGCTAACCCTAATAAATAGAAAATAGGGGATTTAATAATCTAGTCTGAAAAGACTAGAATACCCCTAGATGACTAAATCACCAAAGCCTAAGCATCAAGTGGGACCCGGGTGCGGCTTGCGCCAAGCGGGCCGGCGGCTAGGGACCGTCCGCATCAATACCTCCCCCTAAAAGAGACACCTTGTCCTCAAGGTGGAGATCTGGCTTTGAAGGCCCCCGAGGGAAAACAGAGGCTAGGGTCACCTGTCAGAACCACCGTGCGACCCCCCTCCTGGAATTCCATCCTAAGCTGCTTCCAATTCATCTTCACCTCGCCCAACCCCCTCAGTCACTGCACGCCCATAATCACATCGATATTGTCCAACTCTAGGGGCAAGAAGTCTTCCACGATCTGCACTCCTGGTAAGGTTAGACTCAGCCCCTTGCACATCCCACTGGTCTCCTCCCTCCTCCCTGTCCCGGAGAGGACCGTAAACGTCTCCAAGGTGCTCACCTGCAACCTATGAAGATCCACCAAATGTCGAGAGATGAAGTTGTGGGTAGCCCCACTGTCTATGAGTACCGTCACTGGCGCGTCGTCCAATCGCCCTGACAACTTCATGGTATGGTTCGTGGTTACCCCTACCAAGGAGTTCAGGGACACCTCCGCTACATCCAGGTGTGCGTGCTCAACCTCGCTCTCTTCCGTCATCACTGACTCTCTCTCGTCTGCATACTCCCCCTCGTCCGGCATTATCACAATCTGCATCAGCCTGCTCGCACATCGATGACCGGGACTGAACTTCTCATCGCATATGAAACAAAGGCCTGCAGCACGTCTTGCCCTCATATCAGCCTCAGTCATCCGCCTACCAGGGATCACTGGTCGGGTTTCCTCTTTCTTCATTTCCGCGTCCCCTGGTGCTATTGTAACCCCCGGAGGTGGGACCGGTGTTGTCTGACTACGCTGGCTCTGTGCTCCCCAAGTTCCCCGAGTGCTCCTCTCCTCTGCATATGCTTCTCCTCCGCCTTGTGGGCCAGGCGAAGGACATCATCCAGTGTCCCCGGGCTCTGCATCCTCAGCTCTGCTCGTATGGAGGGCTTCAGCCCCCTCATGAAATTCCCGATCATCACCTCGTCGGTCACCCCCTTCACCCTACTATTCAGCATCTCGAACTTCTCCACATAATCCCTGACCGTCCCCTTCTGCCTCAGAGCAGATAACTGCTCGTAGAAATCTCCCCCCGGAGTCTCCTGGAACCGGTCTAGTATCAGTGCAGACAGCTCCTCCCAAGTGCGAAAGGGGGACCGGGCTATCTTCCACCGGTACCAAGCCAGAGCCTTCCCCTCAAAGTAAATCCCAATGGCCTTCAGGACCTCCTGCTCCGTCAGCCCCATCACCTGAAAATACCTCTCTGCTCGGTAGATCCACCCATCAGGGTCGTTGCCGTCAAAGGTCGGCATCTTCAGCTTCATCAACCGCCGATCTGCGTTGATGTCGCCTAGCTGCCCCCTATCTCCGCCTCGGTCACCACCCCGGACCACCTCGCCACCCCGAGCCTCCCTCGGGCCTCCCCCGTCAACCCCGTACAGCTCCTCTGGCCATGCAGGTCTCTCCCACGCCTCGGGCTGGTAGTAGTGCCCCGGAAACTCTAGTGGCCGTGCAAAATTGGGCCTCGGCCCAGGCGGAATGGTCTCTGCTCTCCAAAACTGGCCCGCCGGGGTCCCAATAGCTGCTCCCGAAGCCCATCCGCCTCCCATAGTCCCCAAAGTCCTCCCAGAATGGGGAACGAACCCCGCCACACCCCCGAAAGGGCGGGACGAAGTCACCGGGCCCCCAGGTGGGCCGGCCCAGCCCGTCACGGCCTCGGAAAGCCCGGCCCAACTCGCCGGGCCCTGAAATGGGCCGCAGCCCTCTCCCGCACCCCCGGATGGGGGTGCCGCACCTCCCGCGGCCCCGGCGGGGGGTGCCGCCTGCACCCCGGGCACGCCGGAGTCGCCCGAGGCCCCTGGTGGCCCCGGCGGCTCCACCCAGGCCAGGGAGGGCCTGGGGAAGCTCGTCGGGGGCGCCGAGGCCCCCGGTTGGCCGGGCGGTCTCGCCCAGGCATGGGGGAGCCTGGGCGGGGCCGTCGGCCCTAGGGCAGGCCTGATTGGGCCTGCCGCAACTTGTACGGACCCGCGCGGGTCCGTTGGTCCTTCCGCGCCGTCGATTTGATGGGGGGTTGCCGCCGTTGTTCCCGTTTGCCCTAGAGAGGCTGATTCTAGGGTAGATCCGCCCCCCTCTAGGGTTCCCTTGCCTCGATCTCCTCCTTTCGCCATGGCGAGGGCTTGGATCATTTCCTTCAATTCTCGGAGATCTTGTCCTTGTTGCGCGGCATCCGTCCTCATCCCCCTAAGCTCGATCTGGATGTCTTCTTGCGAATGGGCGTGATCCTTGAGTGAATCCCCCATTGTTTTCTTCAACCCTTCGAATCGCTCTTCGATCTCTCGGTTGAGATCCTCCCGTAGCCCTTGAATCCTCTCATCAATCGCATCCGCCTTCGATCGAGTACTCGCCGCCATTTGGATCTAGAGCTTTGATACCAATTTGATACGATCCGGTGGATCGATCAATTAATTTCAGATTTAAAAGAGGAAAAATATATAAAAAGAGGAATTTTTATAAGATTTGAGACGAAGAACAATGATAAATTGGGCCTCTTTCGAGACGAAGCCCTATCTCCTAGCTTTGAATGAACGGATCAAAGCCTAAAAACCCTCACAAATGACGACTCAAAGTGTTTTCACAAATCAAGCATTAAGAAAATAAAAGACGGCTAACCCTAATAAATAGAAAATAGGGGATTTACTAATCTAGTCTGAAAAGACTAGAATACCCCTAGATGACTAAATCACCAAAGCCTAAGCATCAAGTGGGACCCGGGTGCGGCTTGTGCCAAGCGGGCCGGCGGCTAGGGACCGTCCGCATCAGTTTGTCATGGCAAGAGGCTAAGTGATTTATAAGCTCAAAAGTGGTAATGTGCCAATCACGGTGGGTTTAAGGAGAAAAGTCATGCACTTTTTAGTGGGATGTACCCATATTGCATATTTCATACCTTATCAATGATCAGAACTTGTGGAGAAATGGAAGTTATCTGGTAAGAAAATTTAAATTTGAGCATTTTGGAGAAAACTTGGGGAGATTTTTAATTTCAGTAATTCTGCTTTTGGATCGTAGACATACAATTTAGCATAGATCCAAAAACAACAACAATGTTATGTTGTAAGCTTGATAAAGGTAGAGGACATGAGGAAAATAGGAGTTCAACTTCCATGGCAGGAAACTAGTTTTCATGGGAAAACTAACAAGTATGCTGTTGATGATAAAATTTTATTCTTGTATTCAGATCCACAGAAACAAAAATGTTTAATTTCTCCAAAGACCTTCTGACACCCAATGTTCTAAATAATGGTTATCTGACTCATAGCTATTTGGAAATATAGACTATCAGATTGCAAATACCTGGGAGATATTGGGGATGTTTACTAAATATCGAAGCATCATATTGGATGCCAAAAATATGTCATGTGCACGTCATGTGTATCTCTAACTATACATAAATCATATAACCCAATGTAATGGGTTTCGCCAATACCCTTCGGTATCATGTGTTTTGTCTCAGGTTAAGTGAGACCAAAACGAAACGACTGTTGTTTCTCGGTTTCGGTTGGAACGGCATCATTCTGACCGAAACAAATGGGAAAAAAGATGGGAAACAGAAAAAAAATTCTGTGAAGGTGCGTCAGAAACAAGAAAAAAATACATGAAAAAGAAATAGAAAAAAACAAGATGAAGATGCAAGACTTATTCGTGCCTCGAAGAAAAAAGGGATCAGCCTCATCGGCAAGTTGGAGAGCCCTGCCGCCTGCAACGAAAGATTCGAGCATGCCGCCTGCACTGAACAAAGAGCCCTTCGTTTGGTTTAAAAGAGAAGTGATGAAATCTTACTAACATGTTACATTTATTTACAAGTTTGAAATTCTCTTTTAAACCTTTTAGAAGAAAGGGAATGACAAACTTATATATAAATGTAAAATATTTATCAAAATGTGTAATTTGACTTGCATCATTAGGGGGTGCCTGATATTTTTGTTGATATTCTCCTTACACACTTCTAACCATGTTACATTTGTTTACAGGGTTGCCATTATCTTTTAAAGAGTGATATATTTAACAAAATGTGTAATGTAAATAGCAAAACTCTTACAAATTCAAGAACATACGTATTTTTAATTTTCGATAGTATTATACACATTTGTAAATACATATTAGTAATACAAATTTAATAATATTTGATAGTATTTGTTTAATACTTTAGTTTTTTTAAGTATTTGATGCTTTAGTATTTTGATAGTGTTTGATAAGGTTTTAAGTATTTGAAACTACTAACACGGATGAAACGACAACTGAACGAAACTCCAAAATCACCGAAACGAGCGAAACATGTATTGGACGAAATAAAAATGAAACGAAACTCCGAAACTAACGAAACGAGCGAAATCTGTCCGAAATCTAAAATTCCCAGAAGATGAAACCTAAAATTTTCGAAAAATCAAAACCAAAACCGAGACATCTAGCCTTGATATAAACTTATATAAAAGCATGTTTAGAGTGTACTCATCTTCATTGTTTATTATGTCGCATTAAACCACAAATATATAATCAATAACCCGTTGAAAATAATCTCACCATTGGATCTTCGCTGCCTTGCTAGAGCTTTGTTGCCTCATCAAAGTCCTGCCACCTTGTTAGAGCCTCGTTACTTGATTGATCACGTGTTGTTAATGTTAATAATAGACTAAAGTAGTCAAGAAGAGAACAATAAAGATGAATTAGGGATCAAGAGCTTTAATTGTTTCTCTCTTCTCTTTTAACTACTGGATTAGTGGGATTTGTATCATGTTTTAAAACCAACCAACTATTCTAAATCCATCCATTGGTAAAAATAAAAAAACGGCCTTATTTTAGACGCTATCCGATATATCAGAAAAAACGGCTTTGCTATTATTCATGAATAGCTTTAAAGCATTATGGTCTACTCCAAAAACCGATATAAAGGCCGATGCAGCTACTATAGCGCCACCATTTAAAACGTTGCATACTCCTCAAGACCTACAAAAGTATCCTTAATTTTTTGTTGGACTTGATATTAAGTTTGATTAATGTGTCCATGATTGTAAAAACCCCCAATAAAACCATGCTTAAGCTTGTGCTTACACTTTTTGCACGCTTTAGCGCCGCTTCATTGAGCATGAAATTTTGAAGGGATTCATGTAGATCAGGTGGCTCCTGATTTAATAGATCAGGTAACAAGACACAAAAAGGCGGGCCCCAGTCCACAAAGAGTACAAGCCCATGTGAGGCTTGTACTTTCCGTCTTTTTGTGTCTTGACGCCTGATCTATTAGATCAGGTGTCACCTTTTCTACATTAAATCTTATTTTGAATCATCTTCTTATGTTTAATTATGAATATTCATTTTATAAGTCAACAATGTTAATCATTAAAGACAGTATTATAATTTTTCCTTCATTTCTTGATGTTTTCCTTTCTCTCTCTATTATTACAATTCTTTCTCCTTATTTCCCCCCTTTTTTGTTGCCCTTTTTTTCTTTTTGTCGCTTAAGCCCAGCTAAAGCATTGCGGCAATGTGCTGCTTTTTGTGCAACTGCCTTTTCACAACCTTGATTATCTCTTAACAAAATGGGCCACTGTGAGTGGTATAACGCAAGGGAAGTCAGGTATCACTTGGTCCATAGTGCTGGTGGAATCTTGAGAAGTGCCGTCTGCCATTGAAAATCTGTGCAATATGTCTGATTTCATGCAATGCCTTTGTTTAAACCCTCCAAATATCATTCTCTAATAGAAATGTGGAATAGGAGATGCAAGATCCTCACATTTCAGTGGGGTTTCGGGACACATGTATATTGAATGATAGAATCCATACACTCGTCAGAAACTAACATGTGTAGGTGACACTCCTTGGGAACACAAGGTACCCTTCTTGAATGCGTGCTTAATTTAATAATATAGTTTGTAAATTTGAGCACTTCTTGGATTCTTGCCAGAGAGTTTATGGGCACATGCTTCACAATTGTCAAACTTGCTTTAGTCTTATTTGTTATTACAAGTTGAGATAATGTTTATTTTCATTTATTTGTTTGGTAAATTTTAAGAACCCCCTGAATTTTGAGCCTTCTTCCAAAAAAACCTCTCAAACTTTTTTTTGCACGTTAAAACACCCTGAATTTTCTCATATTTTTTAAGAAAACCTTCGGGTACCCTTTCGTCCAAAAACATGCCACATGTCTTGCACGTGATCGTTAGTGACGAAATTGCTCGAAGAATTAACAATATATCCTTTTTTAATTTCAAAAGATATGTATTGTTATGCTCAAAAGATATTTATAAATTACAAATAAATAAATGAATTATTTCTTAAAAAATATAAAAATGCTACTTTAAAAATACTTTGAGATATCATTAATATATATTATTTATTATTTGATCACTTGTAATAAAAATGCCCTTGGGTTAATAATTACCTTATAAATTATTTTTTGAGTTAAATTATAAAAATAATAATGTTAAATGACACATTATTGATTCCTTATGGAAAATAAATATTATATAATTATCAAGAGTAAATTCGTCATTAAGTATATAAATTAATTTATGTTTCTTTGAAAATTTATAAGAATGCTAAAGATTATTCATACATGTATATTAAATTATTAGCAAGACATTTATTATTAGCAAGTTTTCTAAGCACTATTACAACTGACTTAAATAATTATTATTGAATAAAAGAAATACATATAATTAATTTTATAATAACCAGTCATTCAACATATATCTTATTTTTTGGGAAAATAAATTATTTATTTATTTTCTCCATTTAACAAATTGCATTAAGTGGATCAATTTCTACAATTATTCTTCATTAATAAACTAATAAAGAAAAATTATTTTAACTTTTCTTCTTCCTCATCTTTTCATTTTTCTTTTCTATCCCATAACAAACCTAAAGCTTACCCCATCCTTCTTTCTCCTCGGCCACTCACCTAAACTCGCCGGTTGAGAGAGGTTGAGTGGCAATTCGTATGCGGGCGATTTGAGAAGAAGATTGAGCGGATAAAAGAAGAGCTACATGTGCATGAAGATGAGGAGTTGAATAGAGGAAATAGAGATGAGGAGCGATTTTTCCCCCTTGGCGGCCATGATGATTTTTTGGGTAATTAGATTTATGCAAGAAGCTTTAAGGAAGGAGATGAATGCTCTTGTAGATAGCCCTCGGTACATTTTTTACATGGAGTGCTATTTCATATAAAAATAAAAAATGTTTTAATTTTTTTAAAATATTCTTAACAATATTTATTACTTAACGTGCATCGTTTTGAAAAAAAAGAAGAAAATTTATGGTGTTTTAATGAACAAAAAGAAGTAGGGGTTTCTTGAACAAAATAATGGAAATATGTTGACAACGTAGGAACCTTTCCCATGTTTGCGGCCATTTTCATTGTTTATTATTTTTGTAAATTTTTTTAGAAATCGATCTATACATCATGGATGATCAACATACCAAAAATCAAGTGAATCCAATGTTTTTTGATTCTCGGTCCGATTGTTGCAAATTTAACAATTTCAGGACAATAAAAACTTTTTGTAACGAGTGAATCAGGGTTAAATCTTTTAAGGTTCACCCATATTTGAGGTTTTGAGGTTTTAGAATGTGCACAACTTAGAAAGTCAGCGCGATTTTTTTAGTGATAACGCATGAAATTTTCTACGCCGACAGCACATATACATTATATTATTTCTTGAAAAAGGCTCGATGTTTAGAAAGTGTTTACCAAAAATAGCCTGTGTGTTACATATCAAATTAGTGTATTTATAGCACTACGGAATCCACATGAGATATGTTGAGATCCTCTACATAATGTTGAAGATAAACGACCTGAACTTTGTACAAATGTATAAAAATGTATGCTAGGTTTTTAAGCATACATGTAAAATTATCATGTACACATTAATTTATGCATTGTCCCATACTATTATTATTGTCATTGTCATCATCATTGTTATTGTTATCGTCATCATCCTTGTTAAAGCATGCTGCCATCTCCACGTGATGTACTTTATTGTCTTCTAGGATGTTTTGTAGTGCGTTCTGTTTATATACTTTGTATGCCTCAGTTTGTCTTTTTTTTTGAATAATTCAATCAGCTAAGAAGCACGTATATAAACACAAACTTGAACTTGACTAGACATGGCACATGAACATCTAAAAGCTACACACAAATCCAGCAAGTACATAGCATGTTATGCCCATCGTGCGGATACATTGTCCGGCATGATGCCTTCACAATGGAAGAATTGTGCTTCATGCATTGACTTCGATTCGTTCTAATTCTTGATAAATTTTATGCTACATGCTCCATTAATAGTGTGTGTTAAACGATAGGGGTTAGTGCTTTGCCAAGGTTACAAAGGCTGTAATCGGTGCAGCCGTCATCTTAAGCTGAACATCTTTCCTTCTCAGAATTGAGATGTAACTATCATATAGTTGTTATACCACCCATATGCTTCAAGTACATAACTTGAGTATAGAAAGCCAAATCATAATGATTTTCTTTTTTGCTTTTGCCTAAACGACAATTCATTGATCTATTTTCAAGCTGTTTTGCCCGAATTCTTCATGTTGGCAGAGCCTATACAAGGAACCCAAGTAGTGCTACGAGGGTCTAGACTGTTATTGTCCATCTATTTATCCCATTCAGTATGATTGATTGATAAATGTACAATGTTCCATGAATCAGGGAGTATCGAGAACACGTCAAAGATCTGTCATGCATATCCAAGGATCTATGCCGTGTGGTTATTGTCGACAACAATCCGTTCAGTTTCTTGCTTCAGCCATTGAACGGAATACCCTGCGTCCCATTTTCCGCCGGTCAGCCATACGATGAGCAGGTAAAAACGAATCGCTGTTCTTTTCAACGATAGCCAAACTCTATCTATGCTACAATGCTAACCTAACTGTTTCGTAATCACAACACCAGCTCATTGGAGTTCTCCTCCCCCTTTTGAGGGACCTCTCCCTCCGGAAGGACGTGAGGCCTGCATTGTATGAAAAATTTCACATGCCGGAGTGGTTTCAACAGCACGGGATCCCCAACCACGACTGATAGAGTGGTTGGTTCGTCGTCTGCCATTCGAACATGGGAGCTTCCGGCCTGAAAACATCCGGTCTGGAAATTTTATAGGAACCGGCCTCATATGTTCAGACCGGCACATGTTGTACAACCGAAGCGGGGAGAATCCGAACCGCATTTGTGTAGCGAAATCTCGAACGGTCATGTAATTACTTATTTGTAACATTCAATGTTGTTAATATTGGAACCCATTTGTGCTTGAAAATGCTAGAGCTGCTACAATTTTCAATTTGGGTTTCTCATTTTGTTTCGACTTGCTACATATTTATTTGGCTATTCTGATCTGGGTTAAATATAGCCTAAGATGGAGGTTGAATCTGTGACTGAATCTGTGATTATACTATTAACTTAATTACTAGATTAATCTTACATCCTCTCTTCATGGATTCATCGTGGACTCACTTCCACAAAACAAAACCCTAAGCCTGTACCTCACGCTCATGGTATCATTGCTCGCCGTCTCACATCGCTGGCTGGCGTTTAGGGCCCCTTGTATCTGAGAATGCCGAGTGTTCAACTTTAACATGATCCTTTAACCCTGGCCAAATTAATTTTTTATTAATCTACCCGGAGTTCTCAAAGTAATTGGTTGCCTTCCATTGCGTCCACGAAATCTGACATGGCATGAAATTTGCCAAGTAAATTTAAAATTGGTATATTTTTTAAAACTATTTTTGATTTTTTCAAATTTTTGTCCTTGCAACAAAAGCAACAGACAATAGCAAATGCATATATAAACTCAATACAACACGATGGTTGTTTCGGGGTGTTTTCTCACCGCTGAATTGTTGACCTGGGGGCTGGTGGTCAATGTGGTCAAGGGGGGCATGTGGGACCTCCGAGATCGGTTGAAGGCGCGCTCACTCGGTGAGGGATGCGCGGATCCTCACGTCGGCTTGCCGAATGTTAGCCTCAGCAAAGCGACGGCCTCCTTGTGGTGGGGGCGAGCGGGCTTTTGATTGAGGATGCTTGGCTTCGGCTGGGAAGACGCTGAGGGGCAGCCTCGGCGTCGCTGGATCTGCTCGGCCTGAATAGACGAGAAAGCTCGTCAGGGGGTCGGACCTTGGTTCCGACCAAGTCCCCTCCGATGCCTAAGTCAGAACGGATCTGAAGGATGCTCGGTGGGATCGGTATGGCTCGCGGGGAGGCCGATACGCTAGTCCTCAGGCTGAGCTATGGAGAGGAAATGTAAGGTGGAAGACAAGGTCGTGTGAGTAGATACCTCGGTGTTCTCGGTATCCAAGAAGTGATCCCCTGGTACGTTGTACCTCGCGTCTCTTTATAGGAGCCTTCCTCCAGCCACGTCTCCTCGATCTCCCCCAGTTCCACCCCCATGACCTGCCTCTTTGATGGCACCTTCATGGTCATGAAGGTGAGCGTAATGGGGCCCCTTAATGGTGATTAGGGGGGGGCACGCTTTAAGGGGAGCGGTTAGCTCCTGCTGATGCGGGATGGTGAAAGCGCCCGCTTCGATCCGAGGCCGACCCGACTCCAAGTCTTCGTGTGTGCCTCGTGACCTGGCCCGCTCTTCTCTAGGGCCGCTGGCTTGCGGCTCGGGCTTGGGCCACTCAGTTTTGGCCCATTTACGGAATGGTCGTATCAATTGCCCCCATCGCTCGGGCCGTTCGGATTCTGCCGGTTCGGTTCGAGCGATGTGAGTTGTGTGGGTTTGACATGCGCGTCAGTCAAGGCAGCATCATTAAATGGAAGTCATCATAGCGCTACCCGGTTGGACTTCTCCCGTCCTTGGGAGCGAAATTCGAAGTGCCGCCGGTTGCTAGATGTTGCCACGCGTCCTCCTTCGAACGGCCCAGATTCTGAGATTGTTTCTCGTATAAAGTCGCCGCCCTTTCGGATTTGATCTTCACGCTTTCCGATCTGATCCTGTTCCTGCGAGTGCTAGTGAATTCTCCTTCGTCTTTTTGCTTCCGGTCTCCTTTCTAGCTAATATCCATTTCCTTCTTCTGTCTCACTTGATCCATGCCATGGATGCACTTAGGATAGGAGGTTTCGCTCACGGGTCCGGAGTTCCCCAGGTTTTAGGGTCTAGCAATCCTCCGGCCCCCGGGCCCGGTAACCCCCCGGCTCTTCATCCAGCTCCTGACAAAGGAAAAGGCTTGCTGTTTGAAGATATGGCTCACCGAGATAACGCCCACGCGGCGGCGGAGTTCGATGTTTCTTCGGTGACTCTCATGTCGTCGTCGTCATGTCCGGAGTTCGATGTTTGAAGATATGGTCACTTATGTCATGGCTAAGGAGATCCGGGCGAAGTATCTCTGCTACCCGTACGACGTTCGGATTCCCTTCGCCGACGAAAGGATCTGCTACTCTGGGAGCCGTGAGGTCGGCGTCTATGTTGAGATGTTCCGCATGGGGCTCCTCTTCCCTCTCCACCCGTTCATCATCCATGTCCTGGATTTCTTGATGGTGGCTCTGTGCCAGCTGACCCCTTACTCAATCGTGGCCTTGGTGGGATTTATTGTGATATTCCACGAGAACGGGTTGGAGCCTACCCTGCCCCTCTTCTTTTATTACTTCCGGGTTCAAACGGTCTGTCAGGGATCGTGGCAGCACCTCCGTGCCCGGGCGGGAAGGGAGTGTCTGCTGGGCCTGCCTCGCTGGGTTGGCGACTGGAGTAGGGATTATGTCTTTGTCACTTTTTCGGAAGACGTCGTGATCATGACCGGTTGGGAGAGCTTGTGTCAATATGACTCGACATTGTCCCTTTCCGAGGCCGACCAGGCTGCGATCAGATGTTTGTCATTGATGTCGTCGGTGGAGAGGTCGGTCTGGCCTCTGCTGGACGACCTTCTCCTCAAAAATGTCGTGTGGTCCCCCGGTAGGCGCTTTCTTCTTCCTGCTCTTCTCCGACGCTTACTCTGATCTTCTCTCCTTCTGCAGGAATGGCAGGTCGAGAATTCAGTCATGACGTCCGTGTGCTCATTCGTCGGGGGGCCCATAGTGGGCGCGGGAACCCTTCTGGCCATGCACCTCGTCGGACGGTGGAAGAGGAGATCTGCGCGGTCGACGTCGCGGTGGGGATGGTGGAGCCAGCGGTCCTGCCCTCTCCTCCGCCCAAAGTCGTCGTTGATTCTCCCGTGGCGGGGAATCTGACCGGTGATAACCCCGATCCCGCCTGCACTGAGGGGGTCGCTGGGGGCCCCGGTCAGGACTCCCGGACACCGGCAGGGAACCGCGGGAGAGAACGGAAGCGCCCCCTTCTGAGCCTAAGGGGCCCGAATAGAGGAAGAAGAAGAAGACGGGGGAGGGCAGGCCCTCGACGGTGTCCGAGGCGCCGATCCTCTCAGGAGCAACCCTCCCACTGGTGGAGGTGGCTACTTCCGCCGGCCTGGCCGAGCAGTTGCCAGTCGGCGCGAGGGGTGCCCTGTCCGTACTTGAGGCTGGCCCGGATGCCCTACCCGGAGATTCGAT
Organism: Scilla litardierei; assembly: GCA_030789695.1. Classification (NCBI taxonomy): domain Eukaryota; kingdom Viridiplantae; phylum Streptophyta; class Magnoliopsida; order Asparagales; family Asparagaceae; genus Scilla; species Scilla litardierei. Next base: position 774,110,795 of record CM061142.1, on the reverse strand, counting down.
CTTCCTCGATCGAAACGTGGCCCTCCAGCAGGCACAGTGTTCTGTTCTCCCGAGGGACCGCTTCTGGTTGGAGAGGGTTCGCCACAATCGCTTGGCAAACTCCCTGGTCTGGCAACTTTAGCAGGTTGGTGGTTTTCTTGCCTTCACCTGCGATCCTCTGTGTCCTTTGCTTATTCCTTCTGTCTTACAGGCTTTCACGATGGTCGTCAAGACGCAGCACCGCGCGGAGCGGGTGATCGGCCTCGAGGTGGCTTTGGCGCAGGAGCGCCTGATGGCTGGGGTGGCTGAGGTGGCGGCTGAAGAGGCCCGTCAGGAATATCGTCGTTCACGGCGTCGGGTGGACGAGCTTACCTCCGAGGTGGAGGACTTGAGGGAGGCCCTGGCGGCCGCTCAGAGGTCTGCCCAAGAGGCGGAGGAGGTGTTCCTCCGAGAGAGGAACGAGCTCTGGGCCGAGCTGGGGGCCCTACAGCAAGCGCACCCCGCCTGACTCGTCGAAGAGGTGGAGAGGGGTTATGAGGAGGTTCTGAAGCCGAGGATCGCGGAAGCCCTCAAGAAGGCGTTCGAGTCCTATGAAGATCTCCTGGCTCCGAGGATCTTGGGAGTCTTTCGAGACAGCTTTCAGAGGTTCGAGGAGCAAGTTCGGCAGGCGCTTCCCTGCCCCCACCGGGTCGGTCGGGGCAAGGCGATGCTCCGGGAGATGCCTCCTCCCGGGCCCCAGCGTCATAGGCAACGTACCCCCGCTTTTGTTCCCTTCTCTGTAAAAGAGAAAAATTTTGGAAGTAATATTTAATTTGTTTTGCGGGTCTTTTTACCTTTCTGCACGTTGTCATACCATTATGTTTCACTTTCCCCTGCTTTCGTCAAGTGTTTTCGTCAAGTGTTTTCTGGACTGCGCTGCCCCTTTTGCCCCCTCCTGCCGTTCATGCCAAGGCGGACCACGAGCTTGAGCCGCGAGAGGCTTTCTTTCCACTGGTCGAGTCAGTGTCTTACCGAGGCGATCACCCTGCTGGGGGAGTGGCCCTCAGCCTTGCGGATGATTGTAACGATCATCCCGTCGGGGATTGCTCCCAAGCCTCTTAGGGCGGTCAGGAAGGTTGTCCTGCCAGGGGAGTTGCCCCCATCTTTGTGGTCGATCGGCGCCATCAGCCTGCTGGGGGGTCTCCCCCGGCCTCTCAGGGCGATTGTAGCGATCGGATTGCTGAAGGGGAGCAGCGTTTTGAGGTTGACGCTCTCTAGTCCTCCCAAGGCGTTTCCTTGTAGGCACCTCGTCCTCCACTATGTTGTGTAGATGGGCCTGGGAGAGTCGTGTCAGTTCGCCTTACGGCCGGTTTATCGGGTCAATGCCAAGGAAATGTCCTTGTGTTTTCAGCCGACCAGATGTTCGGCCCGCCGAGGGTTTGCTTTCGGTCTTAAGGTCGAGTGGGTGATCGTCCTGCTGAGGGATTGCCTTCATCCTTACGGGCGGTCGAGTGATCGGCCTGCTGGGGGAATCGCCCCCAGCCTTATGGACGATCGGGTCGGTCGGCCTACTGGGGGAGCTACCCCCATGCTTACGGTCGATCGACGAACCGGCCTGCTTGGGGAGTTGCCCTAACCTTACGGACAGTCGGGTCGGTCCACCCATTGGGGGAGCAACCCCAGGCTTACGATAGATCGATGGATCGGCCCGCTGGGGGAGTCGCCCCAGCCTTACGGTCAATCGTTGCGATCGACCCGCTTGGGGAGTTTCCTCAGCCTTACGGTCGATCGTTGTGACCGGCCCGCTGGGGGAGCCGCCCCCAGCCTTACGGTCGATCGTTGTGATCGGCCCGTTGGGGGAGTCGCCCCAGCCTTACGGTCGATCGTGAAGTTCGATACGATGGGGAGGAGCATGATTGCTTCAATGCAAACTTGCATTTTATTCTTTGAATCCGAGGGTACATTCAAAAGGAAATAAGCAGGGAAGATAAAGGCAAGCTAATCTCGCCTGAGGGGGAAGGCTGCGGCTAATAATCCCGCATCCTCATTCTATAATGCGCAGAGTGGTCTGGACGACGTTCACCTTTTTTCCTTTGTCCATCTGTTTGGATGTCCCTTCTCCAGGGGTTGCCTTTGGGTCGTCGACAAAGTTCTTCAGGTGCCCGTGACTGATAAGCTTATCTATATCTTTCTTCAGGTGCCAGCACCCATCGGTGTCGTGGCCGTTGTCTTTGTGGGACCTGCAGTATTTCTCCTCGTCCCTTGTGCCACCCTTCATCTTTCGGGGCGGCTTGCCGATGTGTCCCTCCTTCTGGGCCTGAGTTAGGACAGCATCCGAGGTGGCGTTTAGTCTAGGGGTCGCGTTTCCTCCTTGCGCTGCTTCCCCCTTGGCTTCTTCTCCCGCTTGTGGTCGTCTGGATCGCGGCGTTCGCTCTCGTCCCGTTTGGAGCCCCGCTTGGTTCCTGCATGGAGACCTCCTTCTTCTGCTGATAACGCCTCCTCCATCAGCATGTAATGCTCCGCCCGGGCTATCACCTCAGTGAGGTCCCTCGCGGGCCCGTTGTGCAGCAACTTCTTTAGGCCCCTGTGGCAAAGCCCTTTCTTCAGGGTCATTTTCACGACCATCTCCAGGCAGCTCTCCACATTCAGCCTCTCGACATTGAAGCACCGCATGTAGCTCCTTAGGGATTTGCCCGGCCTCTGTATTACATTGAACGGCAGCTCTGAGTCCGGCTTTATCTGTGTGCCGGCCATGAATTGCTTGTAGAACTTCTGGGAGAGGCCCTGAAAGTCGCTGATGGAGCGGTTGGGGAGGCTGTGGTACCAACTCTTGGCGGACTTCCGGAGGGTAGAGTAGAAGTCTCGGCAGAGCAGGGCGTCGTCGGCCCCCGGGAATGCCATGACCTCTTCGTAGTCTATTATGTGGTCCTCCGAGTCCCCCGTGCCATCGTATTTATCTAGGGTCGGCACCTTGAACCTGAAGGGTATCCGGACGTTGGTAATGCTCCTCCCCAAGGGGCAGCAGTCGTCCCTAGGGCCTCCCAAGTCTCCCCGGCCTGCCGGTGCTTCGATGCGAGGACTAGGTTGCCTTTGCGGGACGTCGAGGTTTCGAGGGGAATCTGCCCGACGTTCATTTTGGCCGGGGACAGGTGTTGGTCGTCGAGTGTTTCTCCTCTCATTGTGATCCCATTGGCCTCTACACCTCCTCCGACGGGGGCTTCCACTTCGCCCTCGTCGATCCTCGGTGGCTCGAGGGCTGGGTGACCGTCGACGCGCTGAGTGCGATTGCCTGGACGAGGCTGTGGTCAAATCGCCTCTGGCCCATTCAGACCTTTCATCCACCTCATCCTGAAGCGTAGTGGGGGTGAGGGATCGTACCGGGATGAAGTTCGGCAAGGTGAACCTCCGCTCCGATTTGGCGTCCTCGCCGTCGTGAGCTACGACCATGGCTGAGCGCAGCGGGGGCGGTGTTCCTGTCGACCAGGAACGCCTGCCGTGCCCCTCTCCTGGAGATGCGGATTGCCCGCGAGCTGTTGGATGGCGACTGCCAATGTTTTGAAGTCACTATGCGTCTCTTAGGCGAAGATACGGAGTTGCTCTTGGGTCACCGAGCGTGAGTCGTTGGTGCCCTCGGTGGAGTGGCTGTGCATGTTTTCGGGCAGGACGTAGTCACCTTCCTCGTTGATGGGGGGCATGCGTCCTACTCCATTGCAGGCGGATTCCATTTCAGTGATGCGGTTGTTTGACGTGGGTGCTTTTCGGTTCCCACAGATGGCGCCAGATGTTTCGGGGTGTTTTCTCACCGCTGAATTGTTGACCAGAGAGCTGGAGATCAACGTGGTCAAGGGGGCATGTGGGACCTCGTTGATGGTCGGCTTGCCGAAGGGTAGCCTCGGCAAAGCGACGGCCTCCTTGTGGTGGGGGCGAGCAGGCTCTTGATTGAGGACGCTCGGCTTCGGCTGGGAAGACGCTGAGAGGCATCCTCGGCATCGCTGGATCTACTCGGCCTGAATAGACGAAAAAGCTCGTCAGGGGGGGGGGGGACTCGAACATTGGTTCCGACCAAGTCTCCTCCGATGCCTAAGTCAGAACGAATTTGAAGGATGCTCAATGGGATCGGTATGGCTCATGGGGAGGCCGATACGCGAGTCCTCGGGCCAAGCCGTGGAGAGGAAATGTAAGGTAGAAGACAAGGTTGTGTGAGTAGAATACCTCGGTGTTCTCGGTATCCAGGAAGTGATCCCCTGGTACGTTGTACCTCGCGTCTATTTATATGGGCCTTTCTCCAGTCACGTCTCCTCGACCTCTCCTAGTTCCGCCCACGTGACCCGCCTTTTTGATGGCGCCTTCATTGTCATGAAGGTGGGCATAATGATGCACTTTAATGGTGATTAAGAGGGCGCGCTTTAAGGGGAGCGGTTAGCTCTTGCTGACGCGGGTTGATGAAAGCACCCGCTTCGATCCGAGGCCGACCCGACTCCAAGTCTTTGTAGGGGCCTTGTTGCTTGGCCCGCTCTTCTTTTTGGGCCGTTCAATTCTGGCCCATTTAGGCCCATTTACGAAATGGTCGTATCAATGGTAAATTTGATCAATCCTTTCACATAACAACGATGAAGGCCAAGGCCTGGTCAAGTTCAGTTGTTGAAGTTGGCAATGCAAATTAGAAGCAAAACACCAGTAGCGAGTTGACTACAAAGGTGTGATACAACTAACAGTCTCATCATCTTTAAGTTTAGTCCTTGTACAACTGGAGCTCGTTAGGGTTTTGTTTCTCTAGGTTCAATTCAGTGTAAGTAATTAGCAGTATCAACAAGAAAAATCAACATGTAGAAAGATGGTCTTTTTACTGCACTTTCGCATTTAGAATGAACAAATGCTAAAATGCCAATCGAGCCTGTGTTACAATCCAAGACAGAGAGACCTCAAAGCAAAGTAACATTGTTTTTCACTGATCTCAATATATTAGCTGTTACTCAACATCAAGTCCTACAATAAATCAACAGATGAAAACTGAATACAAGACGAGCAGCTCCCAAAGAAGTGCAAGAATTAAATCCGCTAAACATCTGGACATAAACATAAGGCGCTTATACACACGTATGCCGTGAATGAAGAAGTAAAAATTTGTATGTTTGAATAAACAGATGGTGAGGGGAAGTTTTCTCCTCCTAGCAAGTAGAAAAGTTGGGTGCTGAACAAAAATTTAGGATAAATCGACATCAAAAGTCCTGGTGATCTCTCTGCTCCCAGAACAATGCCTAACAACAACAGCTTAACTTCTTTAGAAATTTCAAGAAGCACGCCATTGAATTTGCCAAAATGCGATTCTATGCTCTCTCTCTCTCTCTCTCTCTCTCTCTCTCTCTCTCTCTCTCTCTCTCTCTCTCTCTCTCTCAGTCACAGGTACGCAAACACCACCTCTTTACCGCAAAGCCTGCACTAGACTCCTGCAAACGTCTTACGCTTGTATTCACTGTTGTTCATAAAACATGGGAAAACTAATTGCACTATTCTTCATAAAATACTAGTATACATAAAACCACAAAAAGAGACAACCATACATTACCAGAATCTGCATACGACTTTCGGAACCTTGCAATTTTCAGACGTGCCGGAAGTCTTGTGCTGACATGAAACAGATTCACAGAACTAGCAGCAGGGTTTCTTTAAAAGAATCTGAATCAGCTCAAAGATATTTCTCAATACATGAAAAACAACAAACACACCATATCCGCAATGTTTACTAATAATATTCACTAAACATACGATTTTGTAAATCGTTGAACACTAAGAATTTGTCCTGCCTTCCCCGATGGCTGGTGAAACAACTTGGAAAGGATGCATGAACAGGCATCTAGGCATAAATTGATAAACACTTACTTTTTCAGATGGGATGATCTCCATCATAAAGAGACACCAACCGTACTTGATATGTTCAGTTAATAAGTAGGCAGACTGTATTATTCAAAGAACTCTTTTGCAAATGAACAACGCATTATTTTGTTATGGCAACGCTCCTTTGTGCAATAAGAAAATAAAAGTAAAACAACTTAATAGAGGAAAATTCAGGTTCAGAGGATTTTTAAGGTACAAGTAGTCGGCAAATTATTGTAGATTATTAAAAGATAGAATCTTAATTCATATGATAACTCCCCAATTCCCTCATCAAAATTTAAGCCACCAATTAAACCATTGACTTTAATAACTATTTTTATAACTATTAAAGTTGAAGTGAAGGTCATAAATGCCAATTAACACATTTTCGCCCAAACACAAACACCCACATGCCCATCTTCCAACCTATGATTTGTAGACACATGAGCATTTGGTCCAACATGGACATGACATGGCCATATATCCAACTTTCTTGTGAACATATGGACCCATAAATACATGTACTGAGTGGTATTCATATGTGACAAAAACCAAGCTTTGGCCATAATAATTAGCTTTTATCGAAAGGAGCATTAATATACTTCATCTTATGTGTATTTTGATGTTAAATGGTTTACACATTTACACATGTCACGCACAAAAATGAACAGGTGTCTGAAATGCTGTGTCTCATATGCGCAAACCCAAAGGTCTGATGTGAAGAGCAAAAAAAAAAGAGGGGACACACCAGGCTCAAAGAAGCAGTCTTCTCCTCTCCTTGGGCTTCCTACTTTTCTCCAATATCAGATACTTCAAGTATTTCCACATCTCCTCTCAAGCCTCTCTCTTTCTAATCACAGCCCCTTTTAAAAACTTTCAGAAAGATAACTTATCAGATGCCATAAACTAAAGTTACCCACTTGAAGAAAATGACACCTAGCCTCACAGGATGAAATAATAGTCAACAATGCTTCAAATTAAGAGTTGCAAATGTTACAACTATATTTTCAAGAACTGTTAGATCCAGTTCTTACTGCAATCTGGTTTATTGAAGCATCAGCAATCATCATGCTCGCCGGTACAGAAAGTGTTGAATATTGGACTCCCCGGATTTGGTTTTGGATGATGAGCAAACATAAATAATTCATGATCTAACAATTTGTGAGCGCAGTATTGGAGATCGTCGCCAATTTCACGTGAACATTCAAAGCGACATCTCAACACTTTCCAAAGCTCAGTTTCATGCCTAAAGCTTCGTTGAAGCTCTTGCGACGCTTTGGAAGTAATGAAGATTCAATCGAAGCTCTCAAAGACCGTTTATTAAGGTTTTATTTATAGTCTTTTAGTTTCGATTGATAGAATGTTAAGCCTTGAGTATATCTTACGTTTCTATCTTCATTACGCTCATTTCGTAGCTCTAGGATTCTTGCACAAGTTCACTCTAACTTCCTCGAAGCGTCGCGCTTCGATTCGGACTTTGTTGTGCATGTTAGTTGGTACAAGAACAAGTACTGACCGACTAGATGGTGATCTAGTCGGTCGGCCACTGTTCTTGGACCGACTAGTTTCTGTCAGTTAATTCTTAGCTCTTTACTGTTTACAGTTAGTCGGTCTATGTTGACTCACCGACCGACTAGTTTGTCAACTAGTCGGTCAGTGATGCTTCTTTGACCGACTAGTTGAGACTGATTGTTCACTCTAAAATTCTCCTAAGCTACTGTTTACCGTTAGTCGGTCTAAGAACGTTTGATGACCAACTAGTTGACAATCTAGTCGGTCAACTTTTGTTCTTGGACCGACTAAGTCAACTTGCCTTCAGACTATGTTGTTTTGCCTCTTAGTCGGTCTACGTTCATTGGATGACCGACTAGTTGTGAAACTAGTCGGTCAGACAGTGTTCTTGGACCGACTAGTTTTCTAGGTCTGAAATTCTATCTCTTCTCAGATCTGCTCTTAGTCGGTCCATGCTTTGTGACTGACCGACTAGTTGATGAACTAGTCGGTCAGTGAGTGTTCTTTGACCGACTAGATCTCACAGATTTCTTTCCGTTGGAGATTGACCTAACTTGTTTTTATGGGACCCTATAAATACGAACCTAGGTCATTTCTATCTTAAATAGAGCTGTCATTAAGAGATTCATTGAGTTCTAAAGAGATAGCTATTCTCCCTCAAATCTAAAGCTCTCTTCCTCACAAGAAACCCATTCTCTCTCATTTCTAGATCTAGAGAGAAGCTTGTTCTTGGTGAGCTCTTCAAGCTATTGCTTGATTCAAGTTTCCAAATCTTCCCTAGGCACCCATTGCTGCTCATTTCCTTGGTGCTAGGGTTTGGTAACTTCATCTTCCTCAAATCCTTCATTCCACCTTTTGGGTAAGAAAAACTCAAGGTATAGGATTTTGTGGTAAGAGTATTTATTTCATATTAAACTCTTTTATATTGCTTATTGGCTCTCTCGGTTGTGAGAGAAGTTTGTGATCCCGGGTTGTGGGATTCACTTTGCCATTGCATGTATGATTTGATCTTGTGAAGGTTTTTCACAAGATATTCATAGTGGAAATCTTGAGTTAGGGTTTCTAACTCAAGTATCCGGAAGGGATCCGGGTGGTTGGGACGTAGGATCACCGGGAACAAGTCGGGGAGACTTGGGTGGATCCGAACCCATTAACTTCATTTGTTAGCATTGTTAATTTCATTGTTGTCATTCAATTTAAGCTTCCGCAAATTGACTTGGTAGTTGTGTGCAATTTAATTTGGAATAATTCGCCTTATTATTTTAAAGTACTATTCACCCCCCCTCTAGTACTTGTGCAGTAGCTGGTAGGGCATTACATTTGGTATCAAAGCCAGATACTCAGCTATGTCTGCCAACGACAACAAGACCGTGCCTCCACCTTCCAACTACAACACCTTCAGGAACCGTGAAGGAGCGTCATCGGTGATGGAAGGACATTCCTCTACAAGGCCTCCATTCTTCAACGGTACCAACTACGGGTACTGGAAATGTCGGATGGAAACCTTCCTCCGAAGTGCATCTTTATGGAGGACTACAATGAAGGAGTACAACGAGCCCGAAGAAGAAGATTTTGAGAAATGGACTACCGCGGAGGTCGCCGCGGAGGTAAGCAATGCCAAGGCAATGAACGCCTTGCAATGCGCATTGGAGCCCGAGGATTTCAATAAGATATGCACATGTAAGAGTGCATATCAAATTTGGAACTCTCTCCTCATACTACATGAAGGGACGAGTCGGGTAAGAGACTCTAAACTCGTTGTCGTAACCAAAGATTACGAAATGTTTCACATGCAACAGGGCGAGAAGATGAAAGAATATTACGCTCGCTTCGTTGACATAATAAACGAGTTAGAGGCCCTCGGCAAGATCTACACTCAAAAGGAGAAGTGCTTAAAGCTTATTGAAGGACTTCCCTCTTCTTGGGAAAAACGTACCTTCGCCATTGAGGAAGGTAATGACATGAACAAATATACCGTAGTTCAACTAATGGGTACTTTGATGTCATACGAGGTACGCAAAGATAGCAAGGTGAAGCTACAAGAAAAGATGAAGTCATATTTGAACCTAGATGCGCCTAAGAAAAAGGCGATTGCATTCAAGGCGGCTTCATCCACATCTTCCGATGATGAAGACTCGGAAAACGAGTTGGACTTGGAGTCCATGGCACTCATGGCCAAGAAGTTCAATCGTTTCTTCCGGAAATGTAACTTCAAGACCAAAGGTAAATTTGGCTCTTCTAATGCCTCTTCCTCTCCTTTGTGTTTCAAGTGTAATAAGCCAGGACACATGAAAGCGGAGTGTCCTCTCAACAAACAAAAGGAGAAGTGGAAGGCGCCAAAATTCGATAAGTCCAAGAAATACAAGAAGGGGTACAAGAAAGGACTTGTCGGAGCAACATTCACCGACTCCGAGGATTCCTCAAGCGGAGAGTCGGATGATGAGAAAGTGGAGCAAGCACATATGTGCTTCATGGCAAGAGAGGAGAACGATCAAGGATCCTCCTCTTCCGATGATAGTAATGACGAAAGCGATGAGGTAACGATGGATGATCTTAGAAATGCTAACTCTCAACTTTGGTCAAAATACACTAAGTTAGTAAATAGATATACTAAGGTAAAAGATGACCTAGCTAGCATTCAAACATCGCCTAAGAATATCATCACCAACAACGACACCGTTGTTGAAGAGTTAAGAAATGAGATTGTGAATCTCAAATCTAAACTTGAACATGTTAGCATTGAGGATGCGGAAGAACATGAGATAGCGGATTTAACTTCTCAAAACTCGACTTTGAGTATTGAGAACGAGAATCTTAAATCTCGTGTTTATGTGCTCACATCGCAAATATCCGCTTTGGATACTTCTTTGCGTTCTCTCAAAGAGAAATATGAGGACACATTGGGCCGAATCAACAAATTCAACAAGGGTAAGGGCCATTTGGATAATATCCTAAAAGATTTACTTCCGACCAAACACCACATTGGCTTGGGGTATATGATGGGAAATTCATCCAAGTCGGTCACTACTTTTGTTAGGCCAACTTCCGAAGCCTCAACGAGTGGGAGCAAACACTCTATTGGTAGTTCATCTACCAATGGTGCTTCCATTTCGTCCACACCCTCTTTCGGAAAGAAACCCACTTTGGGTGGACCTCCAAAGAAGGGGCATGCCTACATGTACACTAATAACATGCCACGTAGGAACACACGTCCTACTCCACCGTCTCACACTTATGATGATTTTTATGCAACACATTCCCGGGCACGTGCACACCAAGTGAGACACCCTCACGCACGTGTTTCCACACATGCATATGTACACCCACCTCATCATATGAATAATTCTTTTCGTGCACCATTCCATCATGTCACGTATGCCTATCCACAACATGCATCACGTAGAAATCAACGTAGCATGCATGCACCCAATAGGATGATGGCTCCCAAAATTTTCACTATTTGGAGCCCAAAGGACACAAGCATGGACGAAAAACAAATGTACATGAATGCTTATTTTTCGGATGTTGTGCATAGTAAGAATTATGTGGGGAAGTCTAAGTCCACTTGGACTTGGCTTCCAAAGGTCTAATCCCTTGGACCCAATGACCTTGGGTACCATGATATAAAAGTGTCTATCTTTAGGTACTCAAGGAAAAGAAAAAGAAAAGGAGCATCAAATTTAAATTTAGCTCCAAAGGGAATTGGATACTCGATAGCGGGTGCTCCAAACACATGACGGGTGACGCTCGTTTGCTCTCCGGAGTGGTTCCCATTGCGAATGGAAACCGCGTCGTATTTGGAGGCAACGAGAGCGGAACCATCATAGGTGTTGGTAAAGTCGGTAACCCTTCTAAACCATTAATTAGTGACGTTTATCTTGTTAGTGGTTTAAATCATAATCTTATTTCAATAAGTCAACTTTGTGACAAAGGTTACAAAGTTAGCTTTGCGAAAGGATTGTGTCACATTTTAAGAAAGGATAATGAAAAATTATTATTTTCCGGAACTCGTCGTAAAGACATCTATATTTTGGATCTTCCGAAGTCATATGAACAATGTCTCGTTGCCAACACAAGTGAACAACACTTATGGCATCGACGCTTTGGACATGTGAACTTTGGAACACTATATAAGCTTTCAAAATTGAATTCTATTAAAGGTTTTCCGAAGCTTGTTTTTGAAAAGAAAAGTTTTTGTGATTGTTGTCAACGCGGCAAGCTTCCTAAATCTTCATTTAAACCTAAGAAAAGCATCTCTACTAAACGACCACTAGAGCTATTACATCTAGATTTATTTGGGCCAACTAGAGTAGCTTCCTTAGGAAATGCAAGGTACGGACTTGTCATCGTAGATGACTATTCAAGATTTACTTGGGTATTTTCATTGTGTAATAAAAATGAAGCTTTTGAAAACTTCACAATTTTTGTTAAGAAAGTACAAAATCTCTTAGGAACCACCATTGTCACTATTCGTAGTGATCATGGAGGTGAATTTGAGAATGAGTCTTTTGAGACATTTTGTGATGAAGTTGGTATTACTCACACCTTCTCTTTCCCTCGTGCACCTCCTCAAAATGGTGTAGTTGAGAGAAAGAATAGGACGCTAGTGGAGTGTGCTCGCACTATGCTTGATGATAGCCAACTTGGCCATCAATTTTGGGCGGAAGCGGTACACACCGCTTGCTATGTGTTTAATAGAATACTTTTGAGGCCCGGCACTAAACAAACTTGTTATGAATTGTTGTTTGGTAGGTTGCCTCAAGTTAAACATTTTCGTGTTTTTGGTTCGAAATGTTTTATTAAGAACACATATGGTAGTTTGGACAAATTCGATCCGAGATCCGATGAGGGGATTTTTGTTGGATATTCTACGCGTAGCAAAGCCTACCGGATATTCAACAAACGAACCTCAACGATCGAGGAATCGCTTCATGTCTCATTTAATGAAGGATTTGTTCCAACTAGAATTTCAAATGATAATGATTCTATGGATGTTTTATGTGATTCGTTTGAAAATTCTACGTCTAATGATTCTATTGATTCTATTGAGACTAACCCAACTAATGAAGTTGTTGAGAATGTTCCAAGTGATCAAGGTATTCCCAAACGGCTTCATTCGGTTCGTGACCATCCCCATGAGCAAGTCATTGGCAATATCTATGATAGTGTCAAGACGAGATCCCAAGTTCACCGCTTCGCAAATTGTGCATTTGCCTCATCGATAGAGCCAAAGAATATTAATGAAGCATGCGAAGATAGCGCTTGGATCTTAGCCATGGAGGAGGAGCTCATTCAATTCGAGAGGAATGAAGTTTGGGAGCTTGTTCCATTGCCATCGAAGAACCACACCGTCATAGGGACAAAGTGGATCTTCAAGAACAAAAACGACGAAAACCAAGTCGTCGTCCGGAACAAAGCTCGGTTAGTAGCTCAAGGTTATCGTCAAGAGGAAGGTATCGATTTCGAAGAATCTTTCGCTCCGGTAGCTAGATTAGAATCAATTAGATTACTTTTGTCTTTTGCATGCCATAAGAATTTTAAATTATTTCAAATGGATGTTAAAAGTGCATTTTTAAACGGAGATGTCGTTGAGGAAGTTTACGTTTCTCAACCTCCGGGCTTCGTAAATGAAAAATTTCCAAATCACGTTTTTAAACTAAAGAAAGCTCTTTATGGTTTGAGACAAGCTCCTCGAGCTTGGTATGATCGCCTAAAGAATTTTCTTTTGGATTTGAATTTTAAAATGGGCGAAGCCGATTCAACACTTTTTATTAAGCATGCGAATAATGATATTTTATTAGTTCAAATTTATGTTGATGATATCATTTTCGGTGCTACTAACTTCGCTCTTTGCGAAGAGTTTTCTAATGTGATGAAGGAACAATTTGAGATGAGCCACATGGGCGAACTCAAATATTTCTTAGGTCTCCAAATTCGCCAAATGAACGATGCAATCTTCATCCACCAAACGAAGTACACGGTGGAGTTGCTAAAGCGATTTGGAATGGAGAATGCCTCCGGGAAAAAGACTCCAATGAGCACGACTACGCATCTTGACAAGGATACGGGCGGTAAGGATGTAGACATTCGTCTATATCGAGGTATGATAGGTAGTTTGCTTTATCTTACCGCAAGTAGGCCCGATATTATGTTTGCCGTATGTATATGTGCTCGTTATCAGTCTCAACCTAAGGAGTCTCACTTAGTAGCGGTAAAGCGTATTTTTCGCTATCTAAGTTACACATTAGATTTTGGATTACTTTATCCGAGATCTAGCACATATGAGTTAGTCTCATATAGTGACGCTGATTATGCGGGATGCAAATCCGACAGGAAAAGTACTAGTGGCACTTGCCATTTTATAGGAAATTCTCTTGTCTCTTGGTTTTCCAAGAAGCAAAATTCCGTATCACTTTCAACCACCGAGGCGGAATATATTGCCGCCGGTGCCGTGTGTGCTCAAGTTCTTTGGATGAGACACACACTTAAAGACTTTGGTATAAATTGTGATACTTGCCCTATCATGGTTGACAACCAAAGTGCAATATGTCTTTCCAAGAACCCGGTACATCATTCCCGATCGAAACACATAGATGTCCGACACCACTTTTTAGATGATCATGTTGCTAAAAAGGACATCATTCTAGTGTACGTTGAAACCCAAAAGCAAATCGCCGATATTTTCACGAAACCCCTAAAGGACTCCTTTGTGCGGTTGCGTCGAGAATTGGGGATTATGGGTGAATCCGAGATATAGGATTCATGTTTCATTCAATAATTTTGCATGCTATTATTTTTGGCAATATCTCATTCATGCTAGAATTATTGGATTTTTCGGGAATTTTATGTGATATCTTGATTTTTCGTTCGATTTGTGCGTAATCGTCAAATTTCTGTTTTTCGATGATTAATGGGGTAGTTTCGATGTTTATTGAGAGTTTTGAGATTTATCGTCCAAGCGTATTATGGAGAAAACTTGATTTTCAAGTTCTTGACTCTTTAGTCGGTTCATGTTCAGTGACCGACCGACTAGATTGAGATCTAGTCGGTCAGTACTTGAACGCAGACCGACTAAATCTTGTCAGTAATTCTTGGATTCAGCCACTGTTTGCAACTAGTCGGTTCAAGCTCATTGACCGACCGACTAGATCGTGATCTAGTCGGTCAGTGCTTGAACTGTGACCGACTAGTTGTGCCAGGGGCTGTTTGGTCTTTTGCGAAATCGACCGACTTAAACTCAGTTTAGTCGATCGATTTTCATTCTAATCGATCGAAATCTCTTCTCTCTCCGCTCAAAACCCCGACCTCCCTCGAGACCCTTCGTCTTCCGGCCACTTTCCGACCATTCCAGCCGTCGCCGTCCGCCGATCTCCGACCTAGGGTATCCTCTCTTCCTCCCTCTCCTATCTAGGGTTCGGTTTCAGCTCTAGGGTTAGGTTTTCCAGTTGATTTCATCTCCTAGGGTTTCGATTAGGGTTTTCTAATTTCGGCTAGGATCTCTTCTTTCCAATCTCGTGTGTCGTGTTGTGCCGAGACTATGGCAAGAACACGCATTCCGATCACTCCCTCTAGCCCCTCTCCGATGACCGTTGATCCAATCTCTTCGGATCCCGAGCATCCAACCCTTCCGAAGCGTAGAGCCAAGACCACCCTTCCTTCGTCGTCTTCGCCTCCTCTCAAGAAGAAGAGGGCGACGACCGCTCAACCTAGAGGTCAACCGAAACCCAAACCCAAGCCTAAGCCCAAGGCCAAAATTCTTGCTTCTCAATCTTCGTTCCATACTCCTACCGATTCCGATACGGAGTATAACCCCGAGACCGAGACTCATAGGGAACCCACTCCTCCTATTCATCCCGAGTCTAGCACCCACCCTCGTACGTCTACCCGTAAGCCTAAGGGAAAGGGTCCGATGCCGGTGGGCGGTGTCGATATTTCCTTATGTCGCGATGACCCTTTGTGTCTCGCGGCATATAACCGTATCGAACATTGCCCGCTGCTTCTGGAGCATTTCGTCCAGTTTAGCGACTTCATAGGGTTAGCTGATCTTCTGTCGTCGTCGGGTCTTCTCGATTACCTTCGATATGACCCGAAGGCGAATCCTCACCCTTACCCTAGATTAGTGAAGCTTTTCTATGCTAATAGGATCCGGGGTCAGTACGATCAGACCCACTCTGTTGAGACGACCGTTTTGGGGACTCCTATAGTCCTCACTGCGGAAATCTTAGGAGAGATTTTGGGTATCTCTTCGTCTGGCCTTCTTCCTTCTGATATCTCGGTAGATGATATTTCTTCTCTTGATCAGACCATCCTTTCAGAGATTTTCCATCAGATTCCTTCTGCCATGATTGGCGTGCCTTCTAAATCTTTCAAGCCAAATGCATGGGTCCTAAATCTGATTCTGAAGTCGTGCTTGCTTCCCAAGTACGGCTCCTCTTCTTTTCCATCCCAGCCATTTTTGAAGCTTATCTATGCGATCTTCATGGGGAGCTCGATTAATTGGGCTCGAATTATACTCGATAAGATT
Source organism: Scilla litardierei (assembly GCA_030789695.1). Taxonomy (NCBI): domain Eukaryota; kingdom Viridiplantae; phylum Streptophyta; class Magnoliopsida; order Asparagales; family Asparagaceae; genus Scilla; species Scilla litardierei. The sequence continues at coordinate 774,094,927 of CM061142.1, read as the reverse complement.
GACTCTTTCGAGTGTATTCGAAAGTCCAATAAATCGGCTCATATCCCATTCCCTTGCATGTTGACCCTCGTGTTTCGTCATTTTCGTGTCACATTGCCTCGTGACGATGAGCGTCCCCTTGGTCCTCCCCTGAATGCGACGGCCGTCAAGAAATCTCTTGCGACGCTTCGTCACGTTCAGAGGACGACACCTTCTGCGTCTGTCCCTGCCTCTGCCAGTGCCTCTGCTACTCCCGTTGCCACCCTTGATGATGTCCTACGGATACTTCGTCGTCACGAGTCCCGCTTGGCTCGTACCGAGGAGGTAGTCTGCCGTATGGCTCGTCAGATGGGTGTTGAGCTTCCTCCTTCCGTGTCTGAGGATGAGGAGTTTGATGAGATGGCTGAGGAGGACATTGAGGAGCTCTGTCGTGCTTCGACTCGTGCCCCCGAGGGCACTTCTGCTGGTACTGCTGCTGCTGGTACTTCCTCTTCTGCTCCTGGAGTTGCCACCTCTTCCGGTGTTCCAGAGCCATCTGCTGCAGCTCTTCAGCCTTCTGAGCCTGCTGCTGACCCAGTTTCCGAGCCTGCTCATGTATCTGCTGCTGCTGCTTCTGTCGAGACTCATGCTGCTGTTGAGCCTGTTGCTGAGATCTCGACTCCTGCCCCGACGATTCCATCTGTTGAGACACCTCTTCTCCCTGCAGAGCCTGAGTCCACTCCGTCGACTGGACCCACGGACGCTGCAGATCCTGCCTCCTCCTCGTGATCGTTGTTCCGAGGACTCTCCATATACGTTTTGGATGATATATTCTAGTGAGAGTGTCTTGGGTTAGGATGGGGTTGAGAGATGCTTTGATGTATTTTTTTTTGTGCTTTCTGGTTGTCGGTGTTGGATTTTATGATAATGATGATGTATTTCTTTTTGATGATATGTAGCGCTTGATATGATGTATCTCATATATTCGATGTGATATTTTTTGGATGTACTCATGTTGTCTCTATATATATATATATGTTCATCATCGTTCACTTTATCTTTTATTCGTCGTGCAAATTTTAATATTCGTTGAATATATTTGAAATGTGATATCGAATCGACGCATAAAAAGTTGGTTAAATGGATTTAAATTCTGTAATTTTATAGAATTGTTCTCCGTGCACAAAATTAACCAAGAATATTGAATATTGAAGAGTATGTTTCTTTATTCAAGAAATGAATAATGATTTGGTGTTTTTGATGATTTTGAATTTTTTTTTTTTTGATAATGGAAAATTTGGCACACCTTGTTTTGATTTCCACAATTTTTCTCTTGGTGTCAAGTTGGTCCATTGCCTTTGTCTACGACTCCCGATGTTGGATTTTACATTTCCTAATTGTTGTCGTTGTATGCCCCCCATTTTTGGGATAATGCCAAAGGGGGAGAGATAATGATAATAAATAGCGCAAATGAAAATTTAACTCAATTTCCAAGAATCTAGTTTGATATGCTAGATTCAGGGGGAGTTAAGATACATATAAGGATTTTCAAAATCCGATATTTCAAAAATCAATTCACTTTATTTATCTTACTCGTCTGCTTGATGCAATTCATTTATATTCATTTTGGAATTAACGTGTCATCAATGCAGGGGGAGTAAGTATTTTACATTTGAATTATTATCTTTGATTATTATTTATGTTGGTTTGTCATCACCAAAAAGGGGGAGAATGTTGAATATTGGACTCCCCGGATTTGGTTTTGGATGATGAGCAAACATAAATAATTCATGATCTAACAATTTGTGAGCGCAGTATTGGAGATCGTCGCCAATTTCACGTGAACATTCAAAGCGACATCTCAACACTTTCCAAAGCTCAGTTTCATGCCTAAAGCTTCGTTGAAGCTCTTGCGACGCTTTGGAAGTAATGAAGATTCAATCGAAGCTCTCAAAGACCGTTTATTAAGGTTTTATTTATAGTCTTTTAGTTTCGATTGATAGAATGTTAAGCCTTGAGTATATCTTACGTTTCTATCTTCATTACGCTCATTTCGTAGCTCTAGGATTCTTGCACAAGTTCACTCTAACTTCCTCGAAGCGTCGCGCTTCGATTCGGACTTTGTTGTGCATGTTAGTTGGTACAAGAACAAGTACTGACCGACTAGATGGTGATCTAGTCGGTCGGCCACTATTCTTGGACCGACTAGTTTCTGTCAGTTAATTCTTAGCTCTTTACTGTTTACAGTTAGTCGGTCTATGTTGACTCACCGACCGACTAGTTTGTCAACTAGTCGGTCAGTGATGCTTCTTTGACCGACTAGTTGAGACTGACTGTTCACTCTAAAATTCTCCTAAGCTACTGTTTACCGTTAGTCGGTCTAAGAACGTTTGATGACCGACTAGTTGACAATCTAGTCGGCCAACTTTTGTTCTTGGACCGACTAAGTCAACTTGCCTTCAGACTATGTTGTTTTGCCTCTTAGTCGGTCTACGTTCATTGGATGACCGACTAGTTGTGAAACTAGTCGGTCAGACAGTGTTCTTGGACCGACTAGTTTTCTAGGTCTGAAATTCTATCTCTTCTCAGATCTGCTCTTAGTCGGTCCATGCTTTGTGACTGACCGACTAGTTGATGAACTAGTCGGTCAGTGAGTGTTCTTTGACCGACTAGATCTCACAGATTTCTTTCCGTTGGAGATTGACCTAACTTGTTTTTATGGGACCCTATAAATACGAACCTAGGTCATTTCTATCTTAAATAGAGCTGTCATTAAGAGATTCATTGAGTTCTAAAGAGATAGCTATTCTCCCTCAAATCTAAAGCTCTCTTCCTCACAAGAAACCCATTCTCTCTCATTTCTAGATCTAGAGAGAAGCTTGTTCTTGGTGAGCTCTTCAAGCTATTGCTTGATTCAAGTTTCCAAATCTTCCCTAGGCACCCATTGCTGCTCATTTCCTTGGTGCTAGGGTTTGGTAACTTCATCTTCCTCAAATCCTTCATTCCACCTTTTGGGTAAGAAAAACTCAAGGTATAGGATTTTGTGGTAAGAGTATTTATTTCATATTAAACTCTTTTATATTGCTTATTGGCTCTCTCGGTTGTGAGAGAAGTTTGTGATCCCGGGTTGTGGGATTCACTTTGCCATTGCATGTATGATTTGATCTTGTGAAGGTTTTTCACAAGATATTCATAGTGGAAATCTTGAGTTAGGGTTTCTAACTCAAGTATCCGGAAGGGATCCGGGTGGTTGGGACGTAGGATCACCGGGAACAAGTCGGGGAGACTTGGGTGGATCCGAACCCATTAACTTCATTTGTTAGCATTGTTAATTTCATTGTTGTCATTCAATTTAAGCTTCCGCAAATTGACTTGGTAGTTGTGTGCAATTTAATTTGGAATAATTCGCCTTATTATTTTAAAGTACTATTCACCCCCCCCTCTAGTACTTGTGCAGTAGCTGGTAGGGCATTACAGAAAGTACCCTCCAAGCCCAACCTATTTATTTGATCCAACTAGATGCGGTTTGTTGAACAGCATAACATCATGAGCAAACAAGTTATTAATCAACTAAGTTCAGCATTGCTTATGATCAATGCTTTCCCACCTTTTAAAGCAAAGAAGTTTTTTTAATTGGGTGTTTGTGATCAATGCTTTCCCAACTTTTAAAGCAAATAAGTTTTTTTTAATTGGGTGTTCGATAAGTGTTTTGACTTTTTAGAAAAGCATAAGTCAAAGACCTGTTTACTAATAAAGACAGATTTCCTCTCTTCCCCATAAGCGAACTTCTCAAATCTTCTCTAATTTTCTAACTGTTAGTATGAATCTTGTTTAAACTTTTTCCCCCACACATCCATTCTTATCCAAACCCTTCAAACACATATTTCGAATATTTAACTATCATGGATTTATGATAATCACTTCCATATTTAGAATTACACAAATACATTAACTAAGTAAGACTCCTTTTCACATAAGAGTTGTCGTTAAATCTTCCTTTATAAGATTTACCTACAAGCCAAAAACACAGAAGACACCATAAGCTTATTGATTCAGCATAATAAAAATAGCACATTAAAGAGATGGCAATTACATGCTCAGAGATACATCGGTAACTAATTTGATTGAAAACGTTAACATCATTCTTATATGAAATGAAGATTCTTGGTGGAATATGCTCATAGTACTTTAAATCCACCTACGTTAAAAAGCATTAGTAAATTAATTTTAAATGAAGGTTTTTAGTACAAATAAGTCACGCCATTTGCACAAGGACAATCACACATACATAAAGATGTTCCCGCAAATGTGCAACTGCGGACTGACTAGGTCCAGTTCTGGTCCTTCTGGACCGCATCTTTTGTACAAGTGAAAGGAAGGAAAATAAAAGAAAGAAAAAAAAGAAAGAAAGAAAAAGACAAATTTAGAGATGCATCAATGCCATGGTTGGGCCCCGTGCAGAGCTTAGGGCAGTTAGACTATCGCATGCCACCTCGTCCAGAAATGAGCAAATCATTCTCTTAGTTGCATGAGCAAGTCCTGCTATAACTTTAGGCAAGATCAAACATGGTTGGCCACGTCACTACAATGTATAAGAGATAAAAGAAGGAAGACGCATGCCGCATGCATATGTATGATCATAACAGCCCCAACGCACTGAATCACATCAGAACTCTGTGATTAAACATGCTCGGGCAAGACCGTATTTCCTGTCAAGCCTCTGTACCTCAAGAAATATTTATTTAGTTTCAAAAGACAAATGAGGCTCATATCAAGTGCATTTTTAAAAACCATCATCATGGAAGAAAAACCAAAGTTCTGATACAAAGATAATAAAGGAAGAAGTATTAGTTAGAGAGGATACACCAGGCTTATGGAGCAGCATTCTGCAATGCCATTATAGCAGCAAAAACACCACTTCACAATTGGTAAGAGTTCAGCTAGATTAAAATCAAATAATCATTACTCACCAGATTATGTTGAGAGGGAAACAGATGAGGAAAAGAAAAGGAGGGGGGGAGATAGCATCATTTTCCTCTCCTTTAGCCTCATAGCATCATTTTCCTCTCCTTTAGCCTCCCTCTCCTGCTTCACCATCGGATACTTCTACAAGTGTTTCCAAGTCTCCACTCAGGCAACTCTCTTTCCACCCACAACCTCAATTAAAATCTTTAAAACGACAACCGATTAAATAACCAATTACTATGGTTGTTAGTCCTGCATCATATATTATAATATATCTTCAATGCATTTTGCCAATCACAACACGCAGCAAAATTTGCATCATTCCTTGCACTATGGAACTTGCAACCAAGACGACGAGTTAATTATTTGCATGGCCAAGTCCAGCCCTAGCTTACATAAGACCAGTGAGGAGGGAAAAGCCATGCTCAGTATCATCGGTGCAAAGTATAAGAGGAAAAAGGGAGGACCTATGCATAATAGGAAACAAATCAGAACTATGCACCAGATCCAGTCAGAACGTTGTGGTTAAGTACACTTGGGCAAGACCATATTTCCGACCAAGCCACTATACCTGAAAAAAATGTTTGCTTGCTTGTTTGTTTTTCAAAAGAAAAAATGGGGCTCATATCAAGTGTATCTTACAGAAACTGTCATTGTGGAAGGAAACCCAAAGTTCTGATGAAGGATTAAAGAAGAAGAGAGACTGATCAGAGAGGATACACCAGGCTCAAGGAGCAGCATTCTACAAATGCCGCTATGGCAGTGAAAACACCTCTTTGCACTTGGCAAGATGTCTTCTAGATTATTGTAGAAAAGGAGAAAAAAGAAGGAAAAAAGAAAAGAAGACAGCGGCATTTTCCTCCCCTTTAGCCTCACTTCTCCCACTTCAACATCAGATACTTCTACAAGAATTAGCAAGTCTCCACTCAAGCCTCTCTCTTTCTAATCATAGCCCCAAATAGAACTATCAAAAGATAACCAATTACATAACATTCTTTAATCCTGCAGAGATTCAAATGTATCTTCTAACACGCGTTACCAATCACATCATGCATCAAACAATGCAATATTCCTTGCACCGGTGGATTTGAACAAGTGCAGGCAGATGTTTTGCTTTTCCAGTGCTGGGATTGCGTTGGATTTGGCAAAAAGAAACAAGCCTCACATGTGTCCCCAAAATGGAGGTACGAAACATATGACCTGGGTGTATTTCCAATACCTGCACTTTTAGGCCAAAAAAGTGAAGGTAGATACCTTCAAGATTGTTTTCAAATGCAGCATCTCCAAGGATTTAAGCAGAGGTAAGTTGCCTCTAAAATTTGGAGGTACAATGACTTGCTCCACTCCCAAACCGGGTCATAATATATTTATTAGTTGCTCAAGCAAATCCCACGTAGCACGACCAAGACCAGTGAGCAAAAGGCCATGCTCAACCTTGTAGGTACAAGGTATACGAGGAAAAATGAAGGCATATGCATATGTACAATGAAACCAGTACTAATGCACCGAATCCCATTAGATATCTACATGGTTAAGCATGCTTGAGCATAAATATATTTTCTTACAAGCCGCTACACCTCCAGAAACATTTTATTTTATTTTATTTTCAATCAAACGAAAAACTGGGTTCATATCATGTGTATCTTATGGAAACCATCATCATGACAGGAAACCCAATGTTCTATTGCAAAAAATCAAAGAGAAAGGGGCATCGACCAACAAGCTCAAGAACTAGCATTTCACAAGCACCACTATAGCAGTGGTAGATCAGATACTTCAACAAGGATTTCCAAGTCCCCACGAAGCCTCTCTCTATACGGTCACAACCCCAATCAAAAACGTTAAAAAGACAACTGATTAAATAACCAACTACTACAATCTTTAGATCACCCTTTCAAAAATCTAAAAAAACATTTTATGAATCCTTACGAGTTCACATCAGACACCATCTTAACTCTGCTCTATTCTGTGTCCGAAAATATTCACCCACACTTGTTTCACAGCCAACGTAGGCTACATCCACCCTAAGGCATTGTCATATGCAAAAAAAAAAGCATATTGCTTTCTTGTAACCTAATACATATTCGTTGCCCATGCAAATCCGGTCATAGCTCAACCAAGACCGGTGCAGATGAAAAAGCCATGCTCGGTCTTGTAGGTACAGCGTATAAGAGGAAAAAGGGAAGACCAGTGCATAGGTACAATCATACCAGCACTAAAGCACCAAAACCCATTAGAACTCCACGGATCTGCATGCTTGGGAAAGAATATATTTTCTTTCAAGCCAACATGCCTCAAGAAATGCTTTATTTATGCATGTATATATTTCATTCAAAAGAAAAGGGGGCTCATATCAAGTGTATTTTATGAAAACCGTCATCGTGGAAGGAAACCCAAAGTTCTGATGTAAAGGTTAAAGAGGAAGAGGCATCGATCAGAGAGGATACACCAGGCTCAAACAAGAAGATTTTGCCAGTACCATAATAGCAGTGGTAAACCTCTCTGCCACTGAGTAAGAGTTAGAATCCCACTTCAACACTTTACCCATTAGTAGAAACAACAAAAAGAAAAAAACGGGAGGGAAAAAAGAAAGAAAGAAACAGAGATAGCGGCATTTTCCTCTCCTATGGTCACCTTTCTTCCTCTTCGCCATCAGAAACTTCAACAATGATTTCCCCGTCTCCACTAAAGCCTCCCTTTTTCAAATCACGGCCCCAATTAAAAACTTATTAAAAGACAACAGATTAAATAATCATATACAACAATCTTTAGTCCTACATTAGATGGTTGAATGTATCTTCTAACGAGCATGCATCAGAATTGCATCCTTCTATGTACCAGTGGATTTAGACACACAAGAACAAAAACATAACAGAACAACCATGAATTACTAACGGCAGCAACCACCACATATATGTTCGTCAATAAATTTGTAATGAAAAATATAAAAGTACAAACAATTGGCTGAATATTGAACATCACTTAATGATAGAATGTGAATACCATGCAGTTGGAAACAATCAAACAAGGCGCAAAAGATCCAATCTATATCAAAATGCCAATAAACAACACATAAATCATCAACAAAACCCAGGAGGAAATAAAAATCTTCAAATTAACCTGCTCGGTCGTTAGCTCGGAGAAGTAGCAGCGGTACCCTCGCATCGCAACCTCCTCAGTCGATCCACCCACCGATCCTCAGGCACCTGATCCGCCCACTCGGGCGCCGGTCCAACAAACCTAACCCTCCGCATCGCGTCCATAACCCTAGACGCGTTCTCCGGCGTCAGCGGCGCGTTCCTCCTGCTCTCGTCCTCCCTAAAAGCTCTCAGGATCGAGGCGTCCCTCTCACGTACTCTCTCTACTTCATCCGCCTCTTCATCTATCGTCCCGTTGAGATCTAACGAGGAGGGCGAAACGCCGTTAGGGTTAGGGTTTTGTTGGTGGTGATTGTCAGTGTTTCGGATCCCGTCGCCGTTGGACTGGATGGGAAATTCGTTATCGGGTTCGGGGTCGGAGTCAATGTCGGAGTTGAAGGAGATGGGGCGGTAGGAGCTTTCGAGGTCGGCGGTGTCGGAGTCGGCATCGGAGTCGTCGGTGGCGGCTTGTTCTGCAAAGAGATAGCTAGAGGATGTTAGGGTTTAGGGGATGTAGCTGATGATTTGGGACTTGTACAAGGATAGTTTGGCGATTAAAAGAAATGTTACCTTGGAGATGATTCTGGTTTGCGGCGGACATCTTTGGAGGGGTCGAGGGCGAAGGGGGGAGAGAGAGACACTGCCGACTACTGGAAGCCGCGACGAGGGATCTCGCAGAATTATATCGCAAACAAGCAAATAAATGAAAGGGTAAATTAAAAATTTGTTAGGTCAAAGAGAAATAAAAATATTTAATTGCACCAGCCGGGAATCGAACCCGGGTCTGTACCGTGGCAGGGTACTATTCTACCACTAGACCACTGGTGCCTTTATGTTTGTCTGGTTTATTTTAATTACATTTAAAGTCTTAATTCAATTATATTAGTGCCCTCTTATTCCCACAATCTCGTCGATTCTATTTTTATATTTGAATTATTGGTCTTTTATCCCAAATTACACTGGATTCTATTTGCTACACTCTACAAGGACGACCTCGACATCCGATATCGGCTCCTTTAACCTCATGACCCAAGGACATGCCCATCTGGTGAGGTCTGTCCGTGTGATTAAGGCGGCACGATCATCGACGTACGACCAGTCCACCATACATGATGGTGCCCATCTAGGTGAGGTCAATCCACCATAAAAGCCTCATGCAACCATGTGATCGATCTCAGGTGGATGGGCCGTCCTTTCTCCAAGCAGTTACAAACGGAAGGCATTCAATACATTCCCGTCGCATGCGTAACATCCGGCTTAATCTGGGGGAACAAACAACGTCGGAAAATCAGGGATCTCATAACTTCCCTGACTTGGCGTAACTGACCCTTATCTTCTACAAAAACAGTAGAGTATCTCCTTCATGAAGTACGCAATCGATAACACTCAACTACACCTACACACCTCATTCCTCCTGCTTGGAACTGACTTGAGCATCGGAGGCGAAGCAGAGGCCCACCCCCTCCATTCCACTGACACTTTTTTGTTCTCTGTTTCAAGCACAAGAGGAAGACCTCGGCCCGGTGAAATCCTGCATGGGTCCTCTATTACGAAGATTCTCGCATCAACAGTTGGTGCGAAATTCTTGCATCTATAATTGGCACTAAAAGGAGGGCCTTCGGACAACTCCTGTTACATATGCTCTCATTGCAGTTTTCACTTCAGCTTCCTTTCCAGCATCGTCCTTTTCGATGGCAAAAGGACAAAAGGAGCGAGTGGGGAGCCTAGCATTGCGCCTAAAATCCATATTATGGAGGACTGCCAACCCGCTGGTGGCCATCCTCCACAAGCTCATGGTGTCCCTACGGTGACCGATTTCTAAGCTCTTATGATCGAGCTCCGTGAGATGAGGGAGACTCATGCCCTATAGGCCAAGACTAACAAAGCTTTGTAGGAGATGTGTTGGATATTGAGACACCCATAATATAGTTTTGATAATAATTAAACAAATGATGGGTACTAATGACAATTATCAAGTGTGCATGAGTTAATAACCATATCAAAATTGAAGTTCAAAGTAATGAAAAAGAGAAAAGCCATCAAAGCCATGAAGGATCAAAATGAAGCGTGGAAGCTTGATCACATGCTACTCAAGTCAAAGACAACCAAAGGTTGATCAAGATATGAAGTGTGGAAGCTCAACCAAGCAAAAGAAGCTAAAGAAGCGAATGCATTGAGACAAAGAATTCAAAGTACATCAAGAAGCCAAAAGTGGGTAATTTTGATGTATATTTAGTCCATATACATAGATCAGTTGTATTGCCTTAGGATTGAAGCTACACACACTTAGATATATTTAAAAATAACATTTTTAAACTTCCAAAAATATTTTGAAAACATTTTGAAAAGATTTGGACTGTTTTTAGAACTATTTTAAGATATATTCTTACGTATCTAAAAAAGGAGTCGACTACTTTCTCTATAATAGTCGACTTCTTTCTATTGGGAAAAATGGATCTTTCTCTGTCCGTAGAAGGAGTCGACTACATCAGGATTGGTACTAGTCGACTACCGTTGGTTGGGGAGTCGACCACTGCGAGTACAGTAGTCAACTACTTGGCCCAACGGACTGGAAAAACACAGCTTCATATTTTACAAAGAGTTGACGATTTTTCCGTTAGAGGGGCACTTTGGCGAACTGTTTTCAACGAAAGTTTGCACATATTTAAGCTAGAGTTGGCTGAGGTTGTTGCAACATTAATTGATCAATTTAAGTGATTTTTCATATCATTCAAAGCCTTCCATTATCATTAAAAAGTTTTCTTTATGCCCAAATTTAATTCTCTTTTGAAAAAGCTTTTAAGCAAAATTCTTGGCCCTACTTGAAATCAATTCTCTCACGCTTTAATCTTGACTTCCAAGATATTTATTCAAGTTATTTTCTTTGATCTCCTTGAATTTACTGTCATCTTTTAGATATCAAAAGAATAGTTTTCTTATAGCCACAAAAATACACATCAAAGCTTCAATCCCTTTTGGCTATAAGAAAGGTTTGTAAAATCCTTCACCAAGAGAAAGGTTTGTAAAATCCACAAGGATGTGGTGGTAAGAATTTACATTCAGTTGAATTGCAATTTGTTTGTTGTAAAAAGCCTCTAAGGTGAAGTCATCTCTGAAAAGAGGTCAAGTTGTATTGGAAGACCACTATTGGAGTAGTGGCACTTGTATTGGTTGGAAGCCCTCAAGTTAATGCAAGTGGCTCTCTAGTTTGAGAGTTGATTAGTAGAGATAATCCCAACGAGATTGGGGACTGGGCGTAGCCCACTAGAGGATAAACCATGATAAATTCCTTTATTTGTGATTGTGTTCTTCCTCTCTCATTTTAGATTATTTGCACTTGTGTTAAATTTTCGTTGTGCATCACTCTCTTGCAAGTAGTTAGTTTTTGTTGATAAAGTATCGAAGGAGATAACTCTCATAGGAGACTTAGGCATAGATAGAGGTACTAAATTTTAAATTAAGCATTATTTTTGGTAAACAATAATCACTCATCCTCTAGTGTTTGTCTGTCATCTGTAGGGATCCTAACACGTGCTATCGGAGCTTGGTTGCATAGATGGCATCAACATCACATAACGGTAAAGGCTTCTCCACTGCACATCCTACACTCTTTGATGGGACTAACTACCTAAGTTGAAAGATTAGGATGATTCATCATCTACAATCATTGGACTTGGATATTTGAACTATCACCAAGAATGACTATGTACTTCCCAGTATCCTAATGGAGACATGGGAAAGAGAGGTAAAAAAAAGAGGTAATCTCAACGCTAAGACTATGAATGCTTTATTTTGTGAATTAATAGGTAATGTATTCAACCGTGTATCTCAATATACGACGGCACATCAAATTTTGCACACACTTGAAGTCACCCACGAAGGAACGGACAATGTAAAAGAATCTCGTATAAATATATTAAATGCTAAATTTAGTTCTTCTAAGATGATGGAAGATGAAACTATTTCGCAAGTAAATACTTGTTTTTTCAGAAATTATTAAGATATTACAGGGCTAGAAAAGAAAATTTCCATGTATGAATATGTGATGAAGATGATCCAATCACTAAGCCAAGAATGGAAGCCAAAGACCACGACCATTCGTGAATGAAATGATATGCACAAGATCACTTTAGAGGAGATAATAGGAAATCTCATGGCATATGAGATTGAGCTTGAAGAGGACAAGAAGGAAGGATCTTAACCCAAAAAGAATAACTTAGCTTTAAAATCTAAAGTCAATAAGTCTAAATCCGAAGATTTCGATCATGAAGAAGATGAAATTGCACTCCTATCGAGAAAATTCAAGAAATTTCTCCGAAGAAAGTATTCTAAAGGAAGACCACGTTTTACTAATGATATTATTTGCTTGTGTGTAATAAGCCATGACATGTAAGGAGAGATTGTCCCTTCGAGAAAAACAAAGACAACGGCAAAACCAAGGTAAGGACAAGGATAAGAAAAAGAGAAAGAGCCACAAAGATGAAAGAATTTAGAAGCCTAAGAAGGCATTTGTGGCATGGGATTGAAGCGATGGGGGAATATAGCTCAGACGACTCGTCCTCCTCCTTAAAGGATGAAGAAGAAGAAAAGGAAGATGGAGCACATATGTGTTTTATGGCCTCTACTTCCAAGGTAAGTACACTACCCACTGTTGTCCCAGTTAGCCCACTAACTAGGTCACACTTTTAATTTTGATGATGACAAACAAGTCACATGCTACGAATATGTTTGCTTAAGTGACTTTCGGATCAAAACAAGACTACATTGACCAAGGGGCAATTTTGTAATTTCTACATCATTCAACTTGTCCCAAAGATGCTCAAAGATCATTGTCCATGGCCAAAGCACATCATGATAATTCTCCATGAATTATAATATTAAAATCATGGCAAAAAATCAAGTGGAAGATGGAGGGGCAATTTGGTGATTCAACATTGGTCAAACATCTTCTACACAAGTCAGAGAAAGAAGGGGAAGACAAAAGTCAAAGAAAGAAGGAGAAGATAATATGAGCAAAGACTTGGTCAACCTTATCTAGAAAGTCAAATTATGAAGGAGGAAATAGTTCAAGAAGAATTGCATATTTGGGTGACTTCTAAAGTCCTAGTGCCAGTGGGATTCTAAGAGTTCATGTGCACAAACAAGTCTAGCTGGCCACTAAAGTAATTGTGCATATAAAACACTAGCCAAAGAATTCATGTGTACATCAAACAACTCATGAACCTAGTACTACTAGGATTTTAATCCTCTCCTATTTAAACCACTCGTGTGCAAGTTCTACAAACCCAAGGAGAGAAACAATTCTACATGAGAACCCCCTAGTTGGCTGGCCCTATACCTCACCAAGCTCTCATTCAAGGCCGGCCTCCCTCTTCCAAGTATCCATCCTCAAGCATAGATCACCAAGGCTCCATTGGTCAAGTATACAAGAAGATCTCCAAATCTCATCATCTCTAGGCTAGGAACAAAGCCTTACCGCAAGCTTCATTGAGCAACATCATCCAAGCATCCTTCAAGGCAACTTACGACATGAAGCATCAAAAGCGAGGGCACCTCTTGTCTTGTCGTAAGCCAAAGCCCAAGCAACAAGCTTCTTTATGCAAGGGGAACAATCAAGTCCAAGCTTTAATATCTCCAAGCAAGTGGGGATCTCATTAAAGCAAGCAAGCTCGTCTACATGCAAGCAAACAACCCCTAGCCATAAGGTCACGCAATCAAGCTTCCTCAAGTTCTTCTTCATCAAGCATCTTCAAGTGCTTCATCCTCAAGACTTCAAGCATCCATCAGCAAGCCTCCAAAAATCACAGCAACAACCATGCAACATCATCTCTAAGCCAAGCAAGTAAGAAGTAAACCAATTCCAAGTTTCTACAAGTCACGGCTCATAGCCTAGGGCATCATTCAAGTCCCTAGCATCAATCCTCAAGTCAAGCAAGCCATCGAGCAAGCAAGCCCAAGCACCCAAAGTCACACAAGCATCTTGCTTGGGCTGATGCAAGTCACAAACGAGCTCGACCAAGCAAATCCCATAAGCCAGACTCACAAAGTCACTGCACCAAAGTCACTGTGACCGCTACATCGGCTGCTTGGTACTGCACAAGTCACATCCTACTATTGACAAGCAAAATCCAAGAGCCAGACTCACTGAAGCCCCGATTCAAACTCGTTGTTGACTTCTGCATAGCCCGACTCCTTTGTGCACTGACCACAAGTCATGCCCCGCATCAACGATCGACTCTGACCAAGTGGAAGCAGTTGAATTAACGAGCCAGGCTCCTAATTCAGACGAGTGGAATTGAATTACATGTTTACAGACAACTTCAGAATTGGTTTGAGCTACCAACTTCAAAGAGCCATAACTTTTGATTCAGAGCTCTGATTTGCAAGCCATTTGCACTGATACGATCACGTCTCGCATACTACATGCGGTGATATCTCTTTGATTTATTATTTCAGTTTTAGATCAGTTAGATTTATATTTTTATGAGATTGTAGTATCGAATAACTTCACCTTGAAGTTATCATTAAGCTTATTTTCTCGGAATTGAATTTTGTAACGGTTCGATCGCCACCCGCAAGAGTGATCAGGTTGTAATGGTTAGATCAACACATGTAAGTGTGATTAGGATCTTTTGACATTTTCAAAAAGGATAAATCCTCTGGGTTGTCATCGGAGAGTATGCGGGGAGCCAGCTCCGTTAAAATCTGTGATTGTGTGCACTTTAATTGATTCTGTTGTGTGATAATTTTTTAATTTTTGCCATACACCCTATTCATCCCCAATGGTGTTTTTCACCAACGATAGTGATTATGATATTTGTAATGATAATAGTTATATTGATGATGATAACTTTAAATTTGATGTAAATAGTGCTTGTGATGATTTGTGTGTTGCCCATGAGAAATTGATTAGGGAGTACTGTGTTGGGATATTGAGACACACCCTAGTGAAGTTTTGATGATGTTCACCAATGATATGGTACTAACATTCTTAATCATGTGTGTATGATATGAATAATATGATGATCAAAGCTTTAGAACCAAAATATAAAGCCATGTAGAACACTGGTGTGCATTAGCTCTGTAACGACTGGTTTTTGACTATTATATATATATATATATATATATATATATATATATTGGTTGTTCTCTCCTTTGTGTGTTTTTTCCCTTTGTTGGACGTTTACTTCCAGTTCTTTCTGATCTCCTTCTTTGATGAACTTCATCTTGGCCGTATCTTAGAGCTAGAGCGATCCTAGAAGCCATAGGAATCTTCCTGAAGCTTCGCGCTTCAATTCGACACTTTTCGTGCATTTTAGTTGGTTCAAGAAGGAGAACCAACCGACTAGATTGGAATCTAGTCGGTCGGCAACCCTTCAGGAACCGACTAGTTCATCTTGTATATTTCAGCTGAGTTAGTGTTTATGTTTAGTCGGTGTAAGCACATTCTTCGACTGACTAGTTCCCAAACTAGTCTGTTAGAACTTGTTCTCAGACCGACTAATTCTGATATCTTTTTGACAGCCAAGTTACTGTTTACAGTTAGTCGGTCAAAGAACGACTATCGACCGACTAGTTCCCAAACTAGTCGGTTAGAGTTTCTTCTCAGACCGACTAACTCTTAGTACCTTTTGTCTTTCATATTTTGCCCTTAGTCGGTCAATGAACATTCACCGACCGACTAGTTTACCCAGGAACCCTAGGTTAAGTCGTAGCCGCCGCTATTTCTTTCTATTTAAACCCTATAAGTTTTCATTTCTTTCTTCACTTCTCCTAGCCGATCTTCTTCCCCAATCATCCCCCAACCTTCCTCTAGCCTTCCCGCATCCTCCCGTGCTCTCTCTTACCCCCATTGCGCCGGCACCACCCCGTAGGCCGCCGGCCGACCCTAAAACCCCCCAAATTCTCTTTCGCTCCAGTTTTCCCCTACAAACTCCATTCTCCAGATCTGGTGTATCTCAGCCACGAGGAGTCCGCTTCAACCGTAGTTTCCGGGATCACTCCTTCCATTGCCGTGCTAGATCCGATTTAGCGACGGCAATCCGGAGATCGTCGTTCTTCCGCTTCGTATACGGTTAGTGATCTACCTTTAAATCTCCCCATAACCCACACGATAATTTAGAAAACCTAATAAAAATGGATTGCTAGACGTCATAGGATTCCAATGCAAAAACGGGATTAAATCATACAATTCTGATTCTCTGCTTTGGCCATAACAGTGACCCATTCCCGTAGAATAGCGAACTCTCGTCGATCAACAACCTCGGTACCAGGCAAGTGAAACTTGCCAACCTTTGTTCTAGGCCATGCTTTAGGCCATTCTTTGCTTTTAGCGTGAAAGAGACTAGACCGTGAAATGATAGCGGTCTAGGCACAATTTCCAAGTTCTTGCTTGACAACGAAGCTAGAATTGCCTTTGTCATGTCATGTCATGCATTTGTCTGTCACGTTTAATTTTTAACGGTGCGCAATTTAAATTGAATGTCTGCCATGCATCGCATTCTTTACATGCCATTTGATTTGTATGTTGCATCGTAGCACACGCTACCAAATACATGTACAATCCGCGTTTCCGTGTTTCCGGCTAGGCACCTGCTATGCGGGCATAACCCTACGCCATACTTGTTAAAACACTTCCTGGCTCGTGATCCAGAAGCGAGCATTCCATGTTCGGGGGTAAGGCCCTGGCTCGATACACGTGGAGGGGTAGGGATAAACGGTCACTTGAGCGAAGAGTTGGCCCATACAGCCTCTCTAGCCAAAGGGCGGAATCTCTGTGCACGACGTGTTTACTATACTTGTACTTGTCCTTGTGGATGCATGTTTGTTTCCTTGTCATGTCCATGTTTCCATGTCATGCACACTCCTTGCCATGCCATACTTGCTGTTTTTACTTAATTGCTGCACATCTTATAAATATGGCATATCATGCATACTTTAGAATTGCTAGGTTGCTTTTACCTTCCTTTGTTTCCTTGCACAAAGTCTTGTAGACTTTGCTGACATGTGCCCCTTCTCTTTGGGTGTCGCATGTTAGTTGCTGAGCCAGAGACCATAGCTGGAGACGACGAGTTCCTGGAGTTTGTGCCTGATTCCGTTGCTGACGTGGAGTACGAGGACACCGGTGACCAGTCCTAGTGTTCTTTCATCATTTCTTTCTTAGTTGTTGTAGCTTGTCGGTGAGTAGCACCATCTTTTGTTGGATGTTTCTTGTTGGCCATGCTGGGCCTTTCTTTTGGACTCTTTTGTTAGCCTGGTGGCTTTTCTGGTTGTTGGACATTTTATTGGACATTGAGATGAATAATTCATTTATTTGCCTCTTTCTATTATTGTTATCCTTGTTCCGTTTCACATTACAGGGATCTGCGTGATATTCCAGACGCTTTACAGGCTGGAGCCTCACAGCTCCTTACCTGAGCGGGCCTCGTCATGCCTCGCCTCCATTTTAGGGAAGCGGGTCGTGACAGGTTTTGTTGGTGACCCATGCAGGTCCTCCACCTCTGTAACTGTGACTTAATCAGAACAACGATAAGAAATTATAGAATGTCCGATAAACAATTTCGACACCCGAGTCATAAGGCTAAGTGTCTGATTTTATTTCGTTTTTCTGTGTCATTAGATGGCTGGAAGATGGAATACCCGAGATGGTGGTGGTGTGCCCCCTCGTGTCGAGGAGCCGGACCGAGAGCCCACCAACGGGGAGATTATGCGGATGATGCATCAGATGATGCAAGTGCAGCAGGGGATGCTCCAGAATGCCCGGAATGTTCCTCCTGCTCGAGCAGCGCAGCCAGTCCAGAATGTCCCTCGCTTCGAGCCAGGAGCGAAGCAGTTTTAGGAGCTGGGCCCCACCTACTTTGATGGGACCGAAGGACCTCTAGCTGCTGATGAGTGGATGAGGAATATGGAGGATAACCTGAAGATGTCGAAGGTCGACCCGGCTGGATGGGTTGACTTGGTGAAGAGACAGCTTAGAGATAATGCTCGGAACTGGTGGGATGCAGAGGAGGAGATGCTGGAGGAGCCGATATCTTGGGCTACCTTCAAGTCCAGATTTGATGAGGAGTATTTTTCGAAGGCTGCCAGGAGGGAGATGGCGCAGCGCTTCATCGACCTGAAGCAGGGGAGCTTGACGGTGGACCAGTACCACCAGGAGTTCACCAGGCTGAGCCGTTTCGCACCGAAGATGGTGCAGGATGTCGATGAGAGGGCCCAGAGGTTTCTGCAGGGGCTCTCTTTGGATCTTCAGAGCTTTGTGTCTTCTTCTGATTTGGAGTCCTATCAGAAGGTTCTGATCGCAACGAAGAGGCAGGAGCAGATTGTGAACCAGAAGAGAGGATGTGCTTCTGGAGCTGGGAAGAGGCCTGTGGAGCAGGCCAGAGCAGTGATGAGACTAGGGTTCAGGCCCAATCAGCCGGTTCAGTTCAAGAGGCCAGGAGGACCTCCTACTCAGAAGACTTGCCATTTCTGTGGCAAGACTGGGCATGTCAAGGATCAATGCCGGAAGATGTTGGGACAGTGCTTGGTTTGTGGTGATCCAGCGCATGCCATGAGGGACTGCCCGAAGTCCAAGCAGCCGTGGAAGGGACCTGTTGCAGCCCAGCCGTTGCAGCAGAGGGCACCTGTACCTGTCGGACGTGGAGCGCCCCTCGTTCCACAGAGGCAGGCTTTTCAGCAGGCTGTTCAGCCGAGGAGGCAGGCTTTCCTGATGACTGCAGTTGAGGCTGAGACCGAGGATGAGGTTATTGCAGGTAACTCCTAGTCTAGTTGTTTCTTTTCTTAGTTAGTCTTGGTTGTTGGAATTTGTTTGGCTGTTTGTTATGCTTGCTAGAATAGGATTTGATTGTTAGATTACTTGTTAAGTGTGATTTTGGTTTGCACATTTCCTGCACGAGTCCTCTTCGACTCTGGTGCATCGATGTGCATTATTTCCCGGAGCTTCGTGGAGAAGCATTCCTTGTCGACTTCCCCTCTTCCCAAGAGTTGGGATATCGTTACATGAAATGGCGTGATCTCGGTGCATCGTGGTTGCAATTCTTGCCCTTTGGTGGTCTGTGGACATGAGCTCTACGCTGATTTCATTGTCCACGACATCATCAACTACGATGCCGTCCTTGGGATGGACTGGCTTGGGAGTTTCTATGCCACGATCGATTGTCGGAGGAAGCAGGTGGTGTTTGAGATTCCAGGCCATCCGGTGTTCGAGTTCAGCCGTGGCAGCAGTTCGCTTGGTCCGGTCAGGTTTCGGGCCAAGCCGGTGGAAATCGTTGTTATGAAGATGGAGCAGTGTAGACCAGCGGTAGTGCGTGACTTCGACGACGTCTTCCCCGAGGAGATGTCTGGATTGCCGCCCGATCGAGCGCTCGAGTTTTCGATCGATCTTATTCCGGGAGCGCAGCCTATTTCGAAGGCGCCCTATCGCATGGCACCATCAGAATTGGAAGAATTGCGGAAGCAGCTGGACGAACTTCTTCAGAAGGGTTACATTCATCCCAGTGTGTCTCCGTGGGGAGCACCGGTCTTGCTGGTGAAGAAGAAGGACGGTTTGCGTCGCATGTGTGTGGACTACCAGGAGTTGAATGCGGTGACCGTCAAGAATCGATATCCGTTGCCTCGTATTGATGACATATTTGATCAGCTTAGAGGATCGAGGGTATTCTCTAAGTTGGATCTGAGGAGCGGCTATCATCAGCTGAAGGTGAGGAAGGAAGATGTTCCGAAGACAGCATTCAGGACGAAGTATGGACACTACGAGTTCGTGGTTATGCCTTTCGGTGTAACCAACGCGCTCACAGTTTTTATGAACCTGATGAATCTGATCTTCTATGACTTTTTAGACAAGTTTGTCGTTATCTTCATTGACGACATTCTGATCTATTCAAAGTCAGAAGAGGAGCATGCATCGCACTTGAGGGCAGTGTTGGAGATCTTGAGGAAGCATCGGTTGTATGCTAAGTATTCCAAGTGTGAGTTTTGGCTGGACAGAGTTGCTTTTCTCGGGCATGTGGTGACAGGAGATGGTATTTCGGTGGATCTCGAGAAGATCAAGGCTATCAGGGAGTGGCATGTTCCGCAGTCAACGTCTGAGATCCGGAGTTTCCTTGGATTGGCTGGTTATTACTGGCGGTTCATTAAGGACTTCTCCCGCATTGCTGAGCCGATGACCAGACTGACGCGGAAGGATGTACCATTTGTTTGGTCTGATGATTGTGGGGAGGTTTTTGATGTTCTGAAGGAGAGGCTGACGACTGCCCCTGTTCTTGCTGTACCTGATCGCAGTGGGGGATTCGAGATCTTTTGCGATGCTTCCGGCAAGGGTCTCAGTTGTGTATTGCACTAGCATGGGCACGTGGTAGCGTATGCTTCACGTCAGCTTAAGACCCATAAGAAGAATTACCCGACACACGACTTGGAGTTGGCAGCAGTCGTGTTTGCGCTGAAGATTTGGAGGCACTTCCTGCTGAGTGAGAGGGTGAAGATCTTCACCGATCACAAAAGCTTGAAGTACATTTTTACCCAGAAGGAGCTCAACATGCGACAAAGTCGGTGGTTGGAGCTCATGGCTGATTATGAGATTGATTTGCAGTTTCACCCTGGCAAGGTGAATGTAGTCCCGGATGCGTTGAGTAGGCTTCCGGCGGTGATGTCGTTGACTTCGCAGTGGAGATTGCAGCAGGATTTTTGCGAGTCTGGTATTGAGATTATCCTTCCTAGAGAGGCTTCTTCGTTGATGTGTATGCAGATACAGTCGACGATCGTAGATAGGATCAAGGCTGGACAGGCTGGAGACCCGAAGTTGGTGAGGATTCGGGAGCAGGTGGAAGCCGGTCTGCGGACTGACTTCTTGATTCATGAGGATGGTTCGTTGAGATTTGGAGCCAGGTTATGTGTGCCAGCTGGAGACATCAGAGAGGAGTTGCTGGTTGAGGCACACAGTTCGCCGTATTCTGTACATCCTGGTGGGACCAAGATGTACAAGGATCTTCGCCAAAACTATTGGTGGCACGGTATGAAGAGGAGTGTGGCTCGGAGTGTAGCCAAGTGTTTGGTTTGCCAGCAGGTAACGGCGGAGCACCAAAGTACGGCAGGGTTGCTGCAACCGCTTCCGATTCCGGAGTGGAAGTGGCAACACATCACTATGGACTTTGTGACTGGACTGCCTCGGAGTCCGAAGTAGAATGACGTGATTTGGGTGATCGTAGACCGATTAACCAAATCCGTGCACTTTATTCCTTTCCGAGTAGGACAGTCCACTGAGATGCTAGCGAGGAGATATATGGAGGTAAATCTTTTTACTCTCCGTTCTTATTTTCTTTTCCCTAGTTTAGATAGTGATATAACGTGAATCGTGCAGGAGATCGTACGACTTCATGGAGTCCCTGTGAGTATCGTGTCAGACAGAGACACGAGATTCACATCTCAGTTTTGGCAGAGTCTGCAGAAGAGCTTGGGTATGAGTCTGAGTTTCAGCACGGCGTACCATCCGCAGACGGATGGCCAGTCTGAGAGGACGATCCAGATCTTGGATGACATGCTGAGGGCGTGCATGTTGGACTTCAAGGGATCTTGGGAAGATCATCTCCACCATGTTGAGTTTGCCTACAATAACAGCTACCAGGCGAGTATTGGCATGGCACCTTTCACCGCGCTATATGGGAAGAAATGTCGATCGCCACTGAGCTGGGATGACATTGGAGACATGGAGCTGTTAGGACCTGAGATGATCGTGGAGGCGGTGGATATTGTGAGGAACATACGGGAGAAGCTGAGGATTGCTCTGTAGGATCCTGTCAAAACAACGTTAGGATCGATAAATGAAGTTGAGACTTACGCTTGCGTACGCGGCACGGTAATCTCGGAACTTCGCCCTCGGATTCGCCACAACGGTCGATACTTCGTCACGGAGGATCGAAGCAGAGTTTCACCGCCTAAATCTCTAACTAGAAGAGGATTTTAATGGAAGTGAGAAGAAGAACATAAGATGCCTTATGCAAACTTATGGCATGGAAAGTGTGAATGAATGCCTTACCCTTGGGTCCTATTTATAGGCTTTAGGGGTGGTTATTGTAGGAAATAACCAATTATAAGCTTATTAGCCTATATTAGCACATTCATTTATCTTCTTCTTTATCCACTTATCAAGTGCCATTTTGCACTTATAAAGTGGCTTTTTCACTTATCGAGTGGCTTTTTCCACTTATCGAGTGGTCCTTTTCACACGAGAAAAGGTTCCCTTCGCGCACGTCTTCGTGCACGCGACATCTGAGGTCCGTATACCCTCATACATCCCCTCATGGGTGTATTTATGTCGTCCATATCCAACATCTCCCACTCACACTTGAGGGGATTGTAAGGAAACATATTTTCCTTTAACTCTTCTGTTTGTCATACCGAGAAATAGGCCGTGTGACCGTCATGCGCATAGAGTCCGCTGTCGTGCACTTGTTAGAGATACACAACACTCCTCGAGGTGCAAAGTTGAGTAGATCAACGCATGCTTTACCCTAGATTATTTCTTCACATTTCTTATACTTTATATTCAACAATTGAATCCCATCTGGATTACGATTGGCTGGCCAGCTTTGAATCTTTAAAGTCCAAATGTGAATGCGAAATTAATCTTCCTCTTCTTGCGATCCTTTCGATCTTGACTTGACTTGCTTTTCTAACATGCCCCGCCGGACAGAATTAACCATAGTCCATAAGTAACATGCTAAGATAGCAATCACCCGGTCAAATCTAAAGGAACCAATTAGAGTCCATAAGGGTAATGAATTAAGACCCATGTGGTCTTTGGGTCTCACATAATAGTAAACTTATTTACTATTCTAACCCAATGGTCAAAAAATGCATACGTAGTATGAATACGTATTACAACATCGCTCCTTTCCCAGGGAGTGTATGTCTCAATGATGTTGTAAGGATGATGATCAGACACCACAATGTCTGACTTTGAGTCCCTTTTTTCTACTCAAATAATCCTTTGGACTCACATCCCGCATTTAGATAGATAGGACTTCAAAATCCTCTTAGATCTTCTGTAAGCATCCATATGATGCAGATCTTTCATGCGACCATTTTGTTTAAGTCATGACTCTAAATCATCCGTCTGATGATTTTGACTTTAAACAGGTCTCATCTCTATTCTATCCGTCTGATAGAATAAGGCGGTTGCTCATGTGAGAGAGCCAACCTCAATCTGTCCGACATACTAGAAAGTATAGCTGAGATTTCAAAAATGTACAAAAACATTTCTCAAGAAATTCATATGCAATGTTTGAAAAAGAACATATTCTTTTATTAAATTTGATCATTTACAGACATGGGAATTTACATTGGTACAACTCAGCTCTTACGCAATCCTTGGGATGATAAGTGTTTGTAAAACACATCTCTGGGGATCGCCTTCATGAGCGGATCCGCTATCATCTCATGCGTAGATATGTACCTTATGTCCACCTTCTTGGTCTTATCATAGTCTTTTGCAAATTTGTAGCGGATATCAATGTGTTTGGTCTTACAATGAAATTTAGGATCTTTGACATAAGCTATAGATGCTTGACTGTCGCTGTGTATAGGTACATCACCTGAGTCACTTGCATCAATTAGCATGTCTAATAATTTCCTAAGCCAAACAGCCTCTTGGACTGCCATGCCAAATGCTACAAACTCGGCTTCCATGGTTGAAAGTGCGATGCAGGATTGTTTCTTGCTACTCCAGGATATTGCACCAGATCCGAGTAGAAAAACATATCCCGAGGTCGATCATCGCTCATCGAGATCACCCGCCCAATCAGCATCAGTGTAGCCTTCGAGCCTCAAGGCATCTCCTTGATAGCATAAAGCAAAGTCTGCAGTTCCTTTGAGATACCGCATTATCCTCTTAACCGCTTTCCAGTGTACTTGCCCTGGGTTGGATTGGTAACGACTTACCATTCCAACGGCAAAACAGATGTCCGGTCTTGTACACATCATAGCGTACATAAGACTACCAACTGCACTGGAATATGGAACTTTTTCCATAATCTCTTTCTCCTTTTGGTTCTTAGGACATGATTTCAGACATAAATTATCGCTTTTGCTTATAGGAGTATCAATGGACTTGCAGTCCTGCATATTAAATCGTTCTAGAACCTTCTTTATATAAGTCTCCTGTGAAAGAGAAAGAAGTTTCTTCGAACGATTCCTTGAAATCTTAACTCCAAGGATATATGCGGCTTCTCCCATGTCTTTCATCTCAAAAACTGATGAAAGCCAAGCCTTGATGTCCATCACAAAGCCCTTGTCATTTTCGGCTATTAAAATGTCATCTACATATAGAGACATGATAACATACTTGCTTTTAATCCCCTTGATATATACGCAATTATCTTCATCAAGCATGGTAAAACCATTTGATAAGACAACTTCTTGAAATCGTATATACCATTGCCTCGAGGATTGTTTAAGACCATATATGGATTTAAGAAGTCTACAAACCTTATGTTCGTTTCCTTCTTTTACAAACCCTGTTGGTTGTTCCATATAGATCTCCTCGTCCAATTCTCCATTGAGAAAGGCAGTCTTTACATCCATTTGATGTAATTCGAGGTCTAAGCAAGCTACCATTGCCAGAATCAGGCGAATCGAGGTAAAACGAACAACAGGTGAGAAGGTCTCTTCGTAGTCTATCCCTTCCTGTTGCGTAAAACCTTTCGCGACAAGGCGAGCTTTATATCTGTCAATAGAGCCATCAGCCTTATGCTTGATCTTGAGAACCCATTTGTTCCCAATAGCTCTACGTCCTCTGGGTAAGTCAACTAAGTCCCAGACTTGGTTAACTTTCATGGATTCTAACTCCTCTTGCATCGCTTCCATCCATTTGTCTTTAGCAGGGCAAGATACGGCCTGTTTGAAAGTGGCAGGCTCGTCATCTTCTTGTAGTAAAGTCATAAAGGTTTGCGGAAATTCATCCTCAAATCTTAGAGGAGCCAACCTTGTACGACTACTACGTCGTATTTGAGATTCTTCAAGTCCTTGTTGACTCGAATTTAGATCAATTCTAATATCACTCCCACTTGGAATGTCATTAGAATTGCTCCCACTTGGATCATTATTCCCGTATGGAATAGGATAATCATCATTCGTATAATCCATTGGTGAAGGTTGAAACGTATTTTCGTTTTCACCAAGAATTCTCCCACTCGAATGAGGTAATCCTTCTTGATCATAAATCTCAAATAGAGATAAGTCCTGACTTATCTCGCCCTGTCTTGGAAACTCGTTTTCCAAGAAAGTGACATCACTCGACTCAAACTCAATTAGCCCACCATTGTCATCCTGACTAACAAAAACATAACCTTTTGAGTTTTCTACGTATCGTATAAAGATACATTTCCTTCCCCTTGGCCCAAGTTTGCCATACTTATGGGAGGAAATATGTGCGTAGGATGCACAACCCCAAGGTTTCAAAATGTCCAAGTCAGGAGACCTTTGGTTCCACAACTCATAAGGAGTGGAGCTAACTGATTTCGAGGGTACACGGTTTAAAATGAAAGCGGCCGTCAATAATGCATCACCCCAAAAGGTGATTGGCAAGTTAGCTTGCGCCATCATTGAACGGACCATTTCCATTAAAGTCCTATTTCTCCTTTCTGCAACATCGTTTTGTTGAGGAGTATAAGGCATAGTTACCTGATGTACTACGCCTTTTTCATCACAAAGTTCCTTAAAACTTGTTGATTGATATTCACCGCCCCTATCGGTTCGCAAGACCTTAATCTTGCGATCTAATTGATTCTCCACTAAAATCATATAGTTTTTAAAGCAAGCCAATGCTTCACTTTTGTGGGATATCAAATAGATATGTCCGAATCGGGTGAAATCATCAATAAAAGTGATGAAATAGGACTTTCCGCGTCTTGTCTTGACATTCATCGGACCACATATGTCCGAATGGATAAGCTGTAATGGAACCTCGGCCCTTGTGCCGGTTCCAAACGGCTTGCGACAAGATTTCCCCACTAGGCAATGTTCGCAGGTCGACATTTCAACCTTTGAAACATTGGATAGAAGGCCACGTTTGGCAAGTCTATCCATACGCGTTGGTCCAATATGACCAAGCCTTGCGTGCCAACAAATCACATCAGACTCATAAGTCTTAGAATTTGCAATAAGGAAATTTTCATTACATGAGGAATCATACATTGTACTCATTACAATAAATCCTTTAAATACATACCCAGTACCAATAAGAGTATTATTACAACTTAAGTCCACATTACAATCATGAAAAAACCAGTTATAGCCAAGACCCATTAACACGACCACAGAAATTATATTCCTTCGAATATCTGGAGCGAAGAGAACATCATGAAGTAGGAGAGTGCGGCCGTTGTCCAAGACTAGCTTGCAAGTCCCAACGCCTTTCACTTCAACACGAGTGTTGTTTCCTACATAGATCCACTTCGTTCCTTGGGGTATCCGGTGATACTCCACGAAGGACCGTCTGTCCCTTGCTATGTGGTTGGTGGCACCTGAATCAATTATCCAAAATGGATTAGATTCCACAAGAAATATTGAACTAGAAACACATATGTAACTAGTATATTTACAAGTTACCTCGTCGCCTCCACTCGTACACGAACGAGCATAGTGACCGAGCTTGTTGCACTTGAAGCACTTGATCTTCTTCAAGTCTTTCTTCTTGTGCCATTTCTTGTGCCCACCCCTATGTTTGGGTTTCTTGGTAGACTCAGGTTGCTTTTTACGTTCATTTGTGAACTTCGAATGATCTTTTCGTTTCTTTCCCCCATGTGAGGAACTAGCAACCATGTGCACTTCTGCACTTGGCTTGGCAGCCGCAAGCCGCTCTTCCTCTAATTCGAGGTGCTTTGAAACGTCACTGAAGTTCTTGATGCTCTCATTGTGAGTGAGATTCATCTTCATTTGGTCCCACCCATTTGGTAGGGAACGTATGACTGCTTGGATTTGTTGCTCATCAGTGAGCACATGACCTGCGTCCTTCAATTCCGAGATAAGATTCGCCATATGTCGCAGATGTTTCCCCATGGAATGATCTGGACGTTTCTTATATGAATCGAACCTTATAGTTAAGGCGCGAAGTTTGGACACCGATGTGCCACCGAACTTCTCTTCTAGCTTGGACCATATGTCCATGGCTAGGTCATGTTCTCGGAAGATGCGCATTATGTCATCAACCATACTGCTTAATAACGTAATGCGTGCTATCTTGTTCTTCCGAGACCAAGCATCAAAAGCTTCCTTGTCTCGTCTGTGTTGGGCCGTAGTGCCCAACTCGGGTTCAATCATTACATTCTTTAGAGTTTCGAGCACTTCTTGCTCCTCTAAAACGTATTGTATCTTGATGGACCAAAGTTTGTAATTATCGCCGTTGAGTTTTTCACCTCTGTTTAACTCAACGACGATATTCTTTGAAGCAGAAGACATTTTACTTTTAAAATGCTGCAAAAGACACAAAACCGAAGGTTTGATCAAAAACATTGCATTGAAAAATTCTTAAAATATAGTTCACATTTGAAGTGATAATAGAATATCCCATTTGGATAGTTCTAATTTCAACTCCCACTTGGAACGACATTTATAATTTGGTAAGTTACTTTCGAAAAATACTGAAGATGTTACCCGAGAATCGGAAAGGTCACTACGTTTCCAATCACCATCTAGAGTAACTTTCAGTATTTCCCCATCACTTTATCAAATAAAAGTACTCTTATAGTACTTTGCAGCGGAAAAGCGTTTTTGAAAACGTAATTTTTCAAAACGTATGAAAACGTATTTTTCAAAAATATATTTCAACATAGTACCCTTATGATACTAGTGAAATATTCGGCAATCCCTGGCCATTGCCGGGTTTAAGCCGTTGCCGTGCCAAGGTCGGATCCCCCCTTTTGTGGAGATTTTTTTTGCAAGCAATTGTCGCCGGCTTCCCGTATGGATCCAGGCGCTTCCCCCCTTATAGGAGAATTTTGCCGCTAATGACTGCCGTTGGCCCCGTATGGGCTAGCCTTGCAGATGGCCGGGGCTGAAATTACTGACAAGGCCTCCGGCTGAATTGGTCGACCAAAAAACCCGAATTGGTCGACCAATGCCGACCAAGATTTCTGGCACCCTCCACCCCCGGCCAGGGCCTCTGCCCTGGTCGAGGCTGGCCTAGGGCCGGCCAGTGGCAGCCCTGGCCACTGCCAGGGCCGCCCAGGCCACTGGCCTGGCCTCGGCCAGAGGCAGGCCTGGCCTCGGCCTGAGGCCGACCAGGCCACTCTGGCCTCGGCCAGAGGCCGGCCAGGCCACTCTGGCCCGGCCAGGCCTCGGCCAGAGGCCGGCCTGGCCAGGCCTCGGCCAGAGGCCGGCCAGGCCACTCTGGCCTGGCCTGGCCTCGGCCAGAGGCCCGGCCTGGCCTCGGCCAGAGGCCGGCCATGGCCATTTTGGCCTTGGCCAGCCTCCCCCATTCACGGGGTTGGCCGCACACCCCCACCGGAGGGGGTGGCCGTGGTGGTGTTCGTCGTCATTGGCCGTAGCCAACCCCCTCCGCATGGGGAGGGGGAATGCATAGCCTCCATTGCCCATTTAGCTATAGATTTCATGCACCAAAATTCATCTTCCCCGATGGGAATAACCACCATCTTCTTCTCCGGTGAAGCACCCGTTCGTCGAGGAAGTAGTTATCCTCCAATGGCCGTGTGCCAAAAAAAATAACCCACTTCAAAAAATTCGTAAACTACGCGCTCCACATGAAGAGAGCGCCCATTCCCTATGAATGGAGACTCAGCATCCATGAAGAGAGCGAGTTTGACGATATGAACGGTCGGTTCTGATGGAAATTGAATTCCACCCCAAGTGATTTTGATGATGAGCACACCAAACGAAAGCTTAGTGTACTAACTACACTACACTTAAAGTGTGCAGAATTCGTGAAGCTCTACTTATACTCAAAGAAGCACACTTCAACGCTCAAAGACAAAGACAAACATGACTAAACTCAAGTGATGAAGCTCAAGCTCAAACAGAACAAAAAGCACAAAGAGAAGCTCGCTTTCACTTCATCAAGTTGACCAAACTTTCGAAGACATGTTCTGAGTCCATAGTGAGTGTGTCGTGTCTTTTTAGGGTATTTGTCAAAGCCATATCAAATAGACAAAACACACACACAAAATAATTTCAAAAATACTTTTAATTATCTTCAAAATATTTTCGAGAGCTTTTTCTAGTCACTTCATAATTTTCGTAGTGAAACTCCACGCACCCTGGAGCTAACTACTTGTCTGACTAGAAGAGCAGCAGGAAAAACTCCTCTGGGAGTCGACTACCAAAAGTAGGGAGTCGACTACTTGTCAGAGATCAAAAACTCCTAGAGTTCTCTGGGAGTCGACTACCTATATGAGGGAGTCGACTACCAGCTGTAAATTTCAGACGTTTTTGAATTTGAATTTTGAAATCCTTTGAGCAATTTACTCCGTAATTTTTGGGACAAAAGTCAAACGAAATTTGAAATTCAAATCTCAGTTTTTTCCCTATAAATAGAGCTGAATTCTTTTGTGAAAAACACAACATTGAAAATCAAATCTATTGTGAAAACTCTCTTGAATTCAAAGCTCTCAATTTTTCTCTCTAGCCAATTTAATTCTTATTTGATCTTGCAATACTTTCTTATTTTTTTAAGATCATACTCTTACTTTTTTATTGGCTAAATCGTTTTCAAAATCCTTACTATTATTCTCTTCAATTTTATTTGAAAGGATTTTTTGAAAAGCTCTAGATCACAAAGAACTTCTCTCGTATCTTTGTGTGATCTAGACTATCATTCTATCAAGCCACTACACAAATTGTCTTAACTTTGATTGGCTATAGAATCGGGTGTATAAACCAATCTCTATCAATTATTGTGGAGTATTGGATAAATTCTCATTGTGTTGATTGTTGGAACACTAGACAAGTCTAGTTGTTGCCAGTTGGAAAGTCCTCGGTTTGTGAGGCAAGGGTAAACCCTAGACAAGTCTAGGTGTTGTGATCGGAAATCCTGATCAAGGCTAGGTCGTTGGAAATCCTAACAAGTGAAGTTAGGTGCTTGTATTTGCCAAGGCAGATAGTGAAAATCTCATACCGGATTGGTCGGGGACTGGACGTACCCGGTTTGCGGGGAACCAGGATAAAAATCCTCTTGTTTGCGATTGTTGATCTGTGCTTGTTTATCTTTACATTTATTTTATCATTTATCTACAGCAAAGATCAATTTACTTCTATTCGCTGAAATTCATATTTGTGATTTTACTTTTACATATACTCTGGAAGTCGACTACTGTTCATAGGGAGTCGACTACCTGCTGTGAAATCACTCTGTGTATTTTAAAGATTATTTTGTTGATTAAGAACCAAGCGTAGATCACTCTACTTGGTTTCTTAGGCAACATTAGAAGGGCTTTATTTGTGTTAAATATCGTCGAGCGAAAAAGTTTACTATATACACAACACTATTCAACCCCCCTTCTAGTGTTGTTTGCCATCCACAGGATCCAACACTTGGTATCAAAGCAAGGTCAAAACGATGGCATCAACAAACGTCTACAACACCCATACTCCTCCAATCTTTGACGGCAACTTTTATTCCCAATGGAGAAGGAGAATGGAGATCTTCTTGGAAGCACAAGATCTAAGCTACTCAAGATCTCTCGGTGAACGATATGAGATTCCAACCACTCCTCAAAATCAATGGAATCCGGATCAAGAAGAAGCCTACTTCAGAAACATAAAGGTAATGCATTTACTCTATACTGGTTTAACTAATGAAATGTTAGATCTTGTAGAAAGGGCTGAAACCGCACACCAAATCCTCAACTTATTGGATGAGAGATTCGGATCAAAGTCAAAAGAAATTCAAACACCCATAGAGACAATCAAATCCAACGATGAAAAGTATGAAAAGAAGATTGTTGAAGATAAATGGACTTTTGACACCATCAACACCAACGAAGAAGAGGAAGAGCAATCCAAAAATCATATGTGCATGATGGCTTGGCAAGACAATCAGGAAAAGGTATGTGAATCTAGTTCTGACGATGAAGATGATTTTGACATTGCTAGTGCATATGAAAATTTGTATAGAGAATTTGAGAGATTGAATAAGATATACAAAAGTGTAAATAACAAGTACAAAGCTTTGAATAATGATCATGATGACCTATACAAGAAATATGATAGTTTGCTGGATGTTTATAATGCTTCGAAAAAATGATTGTAGTAATATTTCATTGAATGAT
This sequence comes from Scilla litardierei, assembly GCA_030789695.1. NCBI lineage: Eukaryota > Viridiplantae > Streptophyta > Magnoliopsida > Asparagales > Asparagaceae > Scilla > Scilla litardierei. Next base: position 774,063,594 of record CM061142.1, on the reverse strand, counting down.
CATAATTCCTTAAAGGCAAAATATGATGCATTATTGATTGATAATAACTTATTGAAAAATGAACATGCTCTGTATGTTTCCTGTCTAAATGATAAGATAGATTCACTTGAAAGTATTATTGCTTCTAGTCGTATAAAGCATGAAGAACTAATTGCAAAATTTGATTGTATCAAGAATAATTCTACTTCTTCTTGCTCTTATACTCCTAGAAATGCTGTTAATAAATCTACTCATGCTCAAGCTTCTACATCTAAAGATATGGGTAGAAATGTAAATGTTGTGCATGCCAATGTTAAAAAGTATGCTTTCATGTATGGGAAAAATGTTAGATACAATAACGCATCTCACGCCTCACATGATCTACATGCTACACATAAGGCACACAAAAATATTGTACACAATACACATCAAAAACCACATTTTGTACACAAACCTCAAAACATACACAATGCTAGAAATAACATGATGTGGGTGCCTAAACACTTAGGCTTGCATGATAAAAATGCTTATATTCATAATTTGACTAGCAGTATGCATAGATCCCATAAAGATTCATTTGTTCATAGGAAATCAAATTCGCATCGAATTTGGGTTCCAAACAAGTAACCCTTTTTTATAAAAAAATTAGGGTATCCACATGCTTCATGTATATTATTCTGATACCCAAACGTTTAAAAAGATATGTAAATAAATTTTTTCTAACATATCGGACCCAATTAGAAGTGGGTACCAAACGTGTAGAGATTATTTTATTTCAGGACATATGGATAATGGATAGTGGATGCTCCGCACACATGACATGGAACACAAAATTACTTAGCAATCTAAAAATGTATGATGGCGGAACCGTGACATTTGGTGACAACAAGAAAGGTAAAATTGTCGGAATTGGCAATATCGACAGTCACTCAAAATTGCTCATCAAAGATGTAAGCTTGGTGAAAGGATTAAAGCATAATCTATTAAGCATAAGTCAACTATGCGACAAAGGTATGAAAGTTATATTTACTCTTGACTCATGCTTAGTCTATGACAAAGATATGAAAAATATCCTTGTTAAAGGTAAGCGAGTAGAAAATATCTATGTACTTAGACTAAATGAGTATGAATCAAATGTATGTTTAATTGTTTCAACAAACGATCCACTGCTTTGGCATAGACGCTTTGGCCATGTGAACATCAAAAACATGGATAAGATTTCTAGGAAATAGTTGGTGCAAGGACTTCCTAAGATGAGTTTTAAATTAGATAAAATAATTGACTCATGTCAATTTGGAAAAATGCATAAGAGTTCATTTAAAAATATTGGAGCTCTCAGTTCTAATGGACCACTTGAACTACTCCATATGGACTTGTTTGGCCCAACTAGAACTCCATCATTATGCAACTCTAGATACGTATTTGTCATAATTGATGATTTTACTCGATATACGTGGGTATTATTCTTAACTCATAAGAATGATGCCTTCCGTGAATTCGAAATATTTTTCAAAAGGATTGAACGTTTATATTCCATGAAAATTATTTCCTTAAGAAGTGACCACGGTGGTGAATTTGAAAATGAACATTTTAAATCATTTTGTGAAGAACGAGGCATTTCTCACACTTTTGCTTTTCCCAGAGCTGCTCCTCAAAATGGGGTAGTTGAAAGGAAAAATAGAACACTCCAAGAGTGTGCACGAACAATGTTGTGTGAAAGCAACCTTCCAAAGAATTTTTGGGCGGAAGCTGTAGCAACCGCGTGCTATATTCAAAATAAAGTTTTAATTAGAAAACCTTTTGAAAAGACCCCGTATGAATTATTGCTCCAACGAATTCCAAAAGTATCTTACTTCAGAGTTTTTGGTTGTAAATGCTATATTCTGAATACTAAAGATAACTTAGATAAGTTTGACTCCAAAGCGGATGAAGGCATATTTATCGGTTACTCTTTACGTAGTAAGGCATATAGAATTTACAATAAAAGTTCCGAGACTATTGTTGAAACTCTACATGTAACATTTGATGAATCTTTACATCATAACATTGCTCATGATGATGATGATAGCATGCTCATTGCACGCACTCCTAATAATGAATCTCTCAATGATATCCCTAGTTCTTTGCCTAAATCATTTCCCGAAGTCACACATCACCCACACACACAAGTCTTAGGTGACATTGATGCATGAATTAGAACTAGATCTCAAATAGAACACTTAACACATGTTGCATTTGTTTCTAACATTGAGCCGAAAAAGGTAGAATAAGCTTTTGCAGATGAAGCATGGATCGAGGCTATGCAAGAAGAACTTCTACAATTTGAACGCAATCAAGTATGGGAGTTAGTGCCTAGACCGGAAGATCGTCCCGTTATCGGTACTAAATGGGTATACCGCAACAAACTAGATGAAGATGGAAATGTGATAAGGAATAAGGCAAGGTTAGTAGCACAGGGTTACTCTCAAGAGGAAGGTATAGACTTCGATGAAACCTTTGCTCCTGTTGCTAGACTAGAATCTATTAGGATGTTACTCGCATTTTCATCATATAAGAATTTTAAACTTTATCAAATGGATGTAAAAAGCGCTTTCCTAAACGGATTCATAAAGGAGGAAGTCTACGTTGAACAACCTCCAGGATTTGAACATGATAAGAAAACAGGATTTGTTTACAAGTTAAACAAAGCATTATATGGGCTAAAACAAGCTCTAAGAGCTTGGTATGAAAGACTAAGAAAATTTTTAAGTGACTCAAGTTATACTGTTGGAAAAATAGATACAACCTTATTTGTTAAGAAAGATCATAATGATATCATTCTTATCCAAATCTATGTAGATGACATCATTTTTGGATCTACTAATGATGATCTTTGCCAAGAGTTTGCCAAGTTAATACAGGAAGAATTTGAAATGAGCCATATGGGGAGCTAACATACTTTCTCGGATTACAAATCAAACAAGGAAAAGAAGGAACCTTCATTCATCAACCAAAGTACGCAAGAGACTTGATCAAAAGGTTCGGGATGGAAACTGCATCAGGAAAGAACATACCAATGGCAACGTCCACTTCCTTAGACAAAGACGAAGCCGGTAAGAAGGTTGATCAGAAAACATATAGAGGTATGGTCGGTTCTTTACTCTACTTAACCGCCAGCAGACCTGACATCATGTTTAGTGTTTGTGCATGTGCTAGATTTCAATGTGATCCTAGGGAATCACACCTTAAAACAGTAAAATACATATTTAGATATCTTAAAACCACATCTGACTTTGGACTCTTCTATCCCAAAGGAAGCACATTCGATTTAACTTCATTTAGTGACGCAGACTATGCTGGTTGTAAAGCCACAAGAAAAAGCACAAGTGGAACATGTCATTTCCTTGGACATTCCCTTGTTTCGTGGTTTAACAAAAAGCAAAGTTCCGTTTCACTATCTACCACTGAGGCAGAGTATATAGCTGCCGGACTTGCCTGTGCTCAAATACTTTTGATGAAACAAGTCCTCGTCGATTATGGTGTTAATACATCTACATGTGTAATTTATTGTGATAATAAAAGCACCATAAATCTCACTAAAAACTCTGTTCTTCATCCTAGAACAAAACATATTGATATAAGACACAGATTTATTGATGATCATTGTGCCAAAAAGGATGTTGAACTTAAATTTGTCTCCTCTGAGTTTCAAGTTGCAGATATTCTAACAAAACCCTTACAAAAGGATACATTCTCTAGACTTCGTCGAGAATTGGGTATTGTTGGAGAAAAAGAATTGAATAATGCTCAGCTATAATATCTTTTTGTTAATGACAAGGGGGAGAAAATAACGAAATACAAAAATGAATGCATTATTTCTAACGGCTTCGATGCAGGGGGAGAATCGCATCAAAGCAGGGGGAGTAAGTATACTATGTATCGTCATATTTTTTTAACTTACCTCATTTTTTATTTTGGGTGTCATCATCAAAAAGGGGGAGAGTGATGGAAATTGAATTCCACCCCAAGTGATTTTGATGATGAGCACACCAAACGAAAGCTTAGTGTACTAACTACACTACACTTAAAGTGTGCAGAATTCGTGAAGCTCTACTTATACTCAAAGAAGCACACTTCAACGCTCAAAGACAAAGACGAACACGACTAAACTCAAGTGATGAAGCTCAAGCTCAAACAGAACAAAAAGCACAAAGAGAAGCTCGCTTTCACTTCATCAAGTTGACCAAACTTTCGAAGACATGTTCTGAGTCCATAGTGAGTGTGTCGTGTCTTTTTAGGGTATTTGTCAAAGCCATATCAAATAGACAAAACACACACACAAAATAATTTCGAAAATACTTTTAATTATCTTCAAAATATTTTCGAGAGCTTTTTCTAGTCACTTCATAATTTTCGTAGTGAAACTCCACGCACCATGGAGCTAACTACTTGTCTGACTAGAAGAGCAGCAGGAAAAACTCCTCTGGGAGTCGACTACCAAAAGTAGGGAGTCGACTACTTGTCAGAGATCAAAAACTCCTAGAGTTCTCTGGGAGTCGACTACCTATATGAGGGAGTCGACTACCAGCTGTAAATTTCAGACGTTTTTGAATTTGAATTTTGAAATCCTTTGAGCAATTTACTCTGTAATTTTTGGGACAAAAGTCAAACGAAATTTGAAATTCAAATCTCAGTTTTTTCCCTATAAATAGAGCTGAATTCTTTTGTGAAAAACACAACATTGAAAATCAAATCTATTGTGAAAACTCTCTTGAATTCAAAGCTCTCAATTTTTCTCTCTAGCCAATTTAATTCTTATTTGATCTTGCAATACTTTCTTATTTTTTTAGATCATACTCTTACTTTTTTATTGGCTAAATCGTTTTCAAAATCCTTACTATTATTCTCTTCAATTTTATTTGAAAGGATTTTTTGAAAAGCTCTAGATCACAAAGAACTTCTCTCGTATCTTTGTGTGATCTAGACTATCATTCTATCAAGCCACTACACAAATTGTCTTAACTTTGATTGGCTATAGAATCGGGTGTATAAACCAATCTCTATAAATTATTGTGGAGTATTGGATAAATTCTCATTGTGTTGATTGTTGGAACACTAGACAAGTCTAGTTGTTGCCAGTTGGAAAGTCCTCGGTTTGTGAGGCAAGGGTAAACCCTAGACAAGTCTAGGTGTTGTGATCGGAAATCCTGGTCAAGGCTAGGTCGTTGGAAATCCTAACGAGTGAAGTTAGGTGCTTGTATTTGCCAAGGCAGATAGTGGAAATCTCGTACCGGATTGGTCGGGGACTGGGCGTACCCGGTTTACGGGGAACCAGGATAAAAATCCTCTTGTTTGCGATTGTTGATCTGTGCTTGTTTATCTTTACATTTATTTTATCATTTATCTACAGCAAAGATCAATTTACTTCTATTCGCTGAAATTCATATTTGTGATTTTATTTTTACATATACTCTGGGAGTCGACTACTGTTCATAGGGAGTCGACTACCTGCTGTGAAATCACTCTGTGTATTTTAAAGATTATTTTGTTGATTAAGAACCAAGCGTAGATCACTCTACTTGGTTTCTTAGGCAACATTAGAAGGGCTTTATTTGTGTTAAATATCGTCGAGCGAAAAAGTTTACTATATACACAACACTATTCAACCCCCCCTTCTAGTGTTGTTTGCCATCCACAGGATCCAACAGGTTCTTCCCGTCACAGAGAGTTCCTGCCATATCCGTAATGGTAGGATACCCTAACGTGAAAAGAACAACCGCTGCGTTCTCTCCGTCACGAAGCGTTCCTACCATATCCATAATGGTAGGATACCCATTCGTGAAAAAGACAACGACTCGTTCATAGTTTCGACGGGGCGACGGTCTGACTGGAGCGAATCCGTATGGCTCTGATACCAATGTAGGATCCTGTCAAAACAACGTTAGGATCGATAAATGAAGTTGAGACTTACGCTTGCGTACGCGGCACGGTAATCTCGGAACTTCGCCCTCGGATTCGCCACAACGGTCGATACTTCGTCACGGAGGATCGAAGCAGAGTTTCACCTCCTAAATCTCTAACTAGAAGAGGATTTTAATGGAAGGGAGAAGAAGAACATAAGATGCCTTATGCAAACTTATGGCATGGAAAGTGTGAATGAATGCCTTACCCTTGGGTCCTATTTATAGGCTTTAGGGGTGGTTATTGTAGGAAATAACCAATTATAAGCTTATTAGCCTATATTAGCACATTCATTTATCTTCTTCTTTATCCACTTATCAAGTGCCATTTTGCACTTATAAAGTGGCTTTTTTCACTTATCGAGTGGCTTTTTCCACTTATCGAGTGGTCCTTTTCACACGAGAAAAGGTTCCCTTCGCGCACGTCTTCGTGCACGCGACATCTGAGGTCCGTATACCCTCATACATCCCCTCATGGGTGTATTTATGTCGTCCATATCCAACATGCTCAGGACCGTTTCAAGCATTGGGCTGATGCTAAACAGCGTCCTTTGGAGTTTCAGCCAGGTGACCATGTGTTCCTGAAGATTTCCCCGAATCGAGGAGTGATTCGCTTTGGGAAACAAGGGAAGCTGAGCCCGAGATACATTGGACCGTTTGACATTCTGGAGAGAGTTGGCGAGGTAGCCTACCGCTTAGCCTTGCCGCCATATTTGGAAGGAGTTCACGATGTCTTCCATGTGTCGCAGCTTCGTCGATACATCAACGATCCATCTCATGCTGTGGATTTCTCGGAGATCACCGTTCGCCCCGATCTGACGTATGACCAGCAGCCAGTGCAAATTTGGACAGGCGTCAGAAGTCACTCCGGAATAAGACAGTCGATCTTGTTAGGGTGATGTGGCGACACGGCTCGCCAGGAGAGTCTACTTGGGAGAGAGAAGATGAGATGAGAGAGCGATACCCACTTTTGTTCCCTGGCACGTGAGTGTTAGGAAATTCCGAGGGCGGAATTTTTCTTAAGGTGGGTAGGATGTAACGACTGGTTTTTGACTATTATATATATATATTGGTTGTTCTCTCCTTTGTGTGTTTTTTGCCTCTGTTGGACGTTTACTTCCAGTTATTTCTGATCTCCTTCTTTGATGAACTTCATCTTGGCCGTATCTTAGAGCTAGAGCGATCCTAGAAGCCATATGAATCTTCCCGAAGCCAATTCGACACTTTTCGTGCATTTTAGTTGGTTCAAGAATGAGAACTAACCGACTAGATTGCAATCTAGTCGGTCGGCAACCCTTCAGGAACCGACTAGTTCATTTTGTATATTTCAGCTGAGTTACTGTTTATGTTTAGTCGGTCTAAGCACATTCTTCGACCGACTAGTTCCCAAACTAGTCGGTTAGAACTTGTTCTCAGACCGACTAATTCTGAGATCTTTTTGACAACCAAGTTACTGTTTACAGTTAGTCGGTCAAAGAACGACTATCGACCGACTAGTTCCCAAACTAGTCGGTTAGAGTTTCTTCTCAGACCGACTAACTCTCAGTACCTTTTGTCTTTCATATTTTGCCCTTAGTCGGTCAATGAACATTCACCGACCGACTAGTTTACCCAGGAACCCTAGGTTAAGTCGTAGCCGCCGCTATTTCTTTCTATTTAAACCCTATAAGTTTTCATTTCTTTCTTCACTTCTCCTAGCCGATCTTCTTCCCCAATCATCCCTCAACCTTCCTCTAGCCTTCCCGCATCCTCCCGTGCTCTCTCTTACCCCCATTGCGCCGGCACCACCCCGTAGGCCGTCGGCCGACCCTAAAACACCCCAAATTCTCTTTCGCTCCAGTTTTCCCCCTACAAACTCCATTCTCCAGATCTGTTGTATCTCAGCCACGAGGAGTCCGCTTCAACCGTAGTTTCTGGGATCACTCCTTCTGTTGCAGTGCTAGATCCGATTTAGCGACGGCAATCCGGAGATCGTCGTTCTTCCGCTTCGTATACGGTTAGTGATCTACCTTTAAATCTCCCCATAACCCACACGATAATTTAGAAAACCTAATAAAAATGGATTGCTAGACGTCATAGGATTCCAATGCAAAACCCGGATTAAATCGAACAATTCTGATTCTCTGTTTTGGCCATAAAAGTGACCCATTCCCGTAGAATAGCGAACTCTCGTCGATCAACAACCTCGGTACCAGGCAAGTGAAACTTGCCAACCTTTGTTCTAGGCCATGCTTTAGGCCATTTCTTTGCTTTTAGCATGAAAGAGACTAGACCGTGAAATGATAGCGGTCTAGGCGCAATTTCCAAGTTCTAGCTTGACAACGAAGCTAGAATTGCCTTTGTCATGTCATGTCATGCATTTGCCTGTCACGTTTAATTTTTAACGGTGCGCAATTTAAATTGAATGTCTGCCATGCATCGCATTCTTTACATGCCATTTGATTTGTATGTTGCATCGTAGCACACGCTACCAAATACATGTACAATCCGCGTTTCCGTGTTTCCGGCTAGGCACCTGCTATGCGGGCATAACCCTACGCCATACTTGTTAAAACACTTCCTGGCTCGTGATCCAGAAGCGAGCATTTCATGTTCGGGGGTAAGGCCCTGGCTCGATACACGTGGAGGGGTAGGGATAAACGGTCACTTGAGCGAAGAGTTGGCCCGTACAGCCTCTCTAGCCAAAGGGCGGAATCTCTGTGCACGACGTGCTTACTATACTTGTACTTGTCCTTGTGGATGCATGTTTGTTTCCTTGTCATGTCCATGTTTCCATGTCATGCACACTCCTTGCCATGCCATACTTGCTGTTTTTACTTAATTGCTGCACATCTTATAAATATGTCATATCATGCATACTTTAGAATTGCTAGGTTGCTTTTACCTTCCTTTGTTTCCTTGCACAAAGTCTTGTAGACTTTGCTGACATGTGCCCCTTCTCTTTGGGTGTCGCATGTTAGTTGCTGAGCCAGAGACCATAGCTGGAGACGACAAGTTCTTGGAGTTTGTGCCTGATTCCGTTGCTGACGTGGAGTACGAGGACACCGGTGACCAGTCCTAGTGTTCTTTCGTCGTTTCTTTCTTAGTTGTTGTAGCTTGTCGGTGAGTAGCACCATCTTTTGTTGGATGTTTCTTGTTGGCATGCTGGGCCTTTCTTTTGGACTCTTTTGTTAGCCTGGTGGCTTTTCTGGTTGTTGGACATTTTATTGGACATTGAGATGAATAATTCATTTATTTGCCTCTTTCTATTATTGTTATCCTTGTTCCGTGTCACATTACAGGGATCTGCGTGATATTCCAGACACTTTACAGGCTGGAGCCTCACAGCTCCTTGCCTGAGCGGGCCTCGTCATGCCTCGCCTCCATTTTAGGGAAGCGGGTCGTGACAAGCTCAAGGAATGAACAAAGATGAAGACATAAAGCTATGAACATGGACACATTCAAGAGTCATTATTTGAAGCAAAAACTGAATATTACGAGCTCAAGAGGAAGACTCAAATGAAGCATAAAGGCTCAAGACAAAGTAGACAAGACTCAAGATTCAAGACTATGTCAATCTGTGTAAGTTTTGTCTTAATTTGTAAAAGCTTTAGATTTGGAGCTACACACACTAAAATATCACAAAAATGATTTTAAATAGCTTTAATATGTTTTAAAATTATATATAAGTTTTGACAAAGTTTCAAATCATTTTGAAAGAGAAAACCCCATGTATCAAAAAATAGACGATCATCCACACCCTGGTAGCCGACTATTGTGAAGCAAAAAATGAACTAGAAGTTTTTGCCATGTAGTAGCCGACTATCCCCTTTGGATAGCCGATTATCATCCATAAGATAGTCAACTATCACTCAGGATAGCCGACTATCTGGGTTAAACGGCCATAAAATCACATAATCGTGATTTACGTGATGCTATCGTTTTTAGCCGTTGGAAAAGGATTTTATGGACTCGTTTTGAAGTATTTTAACCCTCTATATATACTAGACAGTGCAGAATAATTATCAATCAATTTTTGAGCAATTTCTAATATATTCTAAGTTATTTTCAAAAGCTCTCATTTTTGCCACTGTTATAAATTCTTGTGCTTACTTCTTCTAATCTTTTTGATTAATATTTTGGCCTGAAAAACTTGTTTTTAAATCTCCATTCTTATGCTATAATTTTAAGATGTTTAAATTCAAGTTTTCTTCTTGATCTCCTATACTTCACTTATATATTTTGAGATCAAAAGATTCGATTTTTCTTAAAGCCACACAAAAGCACATAAAGCTCCAATATTTGGATATAGGCTCAAGGGTGTAAGCTTCATTCATCTTCAATGGGTTGTAAGCCTCAAGGGAGGAATTTGGTAAGTTGATCAGTAATATCAAGTGTTGTGTTGTATTGATTTCCTAGTGAGAGGGAAGAGGATTGGAAATCCTAGCTAGTGGTGTAATTAGGTGTGTAGGAAATTCCTAGTAAGGGAAGCTAAGTGTTTGTATTGCTTGTTGCAATAGTGGATTAAATCCCGAGGGAGGTTAGGGATCAGACATACCCAATGGTGGAGAACCAGGATAAATCGTTGTGTCTGCGCTGTGATTGTTTTCTGGTTGCTTACTTGCTTGTAATAATATTTTCCAATGTGCATCTTATTGCAAGCAATTGTTTTTTGTCTTGATTAAGTACCAAGAGAGGTAAATCTTCTTGGTGACTTAGGCAACTTTTAGAAGGGGTTTTATTGAGCAAAAAGTTTTATTATTTATAAACACCACTATTCAACCCACCCCTTCTGATGTTGTCTGCCATCCACATGATCCGACATACCGCAAATTAGAAAAATTGCACAAAAATTTTGTTAATGTAAAAGTTGTAGAAGAAGAAAATCATAGGTTAAAATCGGAACTAACCAAACTAAAGGAGACACATGAATAATTAACTCTCTTTAATTAAGAATTAGAAAAAGAAAACAAAATGCTTAGGAATGAGAACCAACAATTGAAAATTGATCATAAAAATCCTATTGTGTTATGAATCATCAGCTTGGGGAGGAACCCCAGCTCTTTATTTATTGTAGAGGAGGAGCGTACAGAGATAAGATACAATAGATACGGTCTTATCTATAAGATAAGTCGTGATCGTAACCAACTCAGTAATATCCATTCACAACACTCCCCCTTATCCAGTCATAGGTGTGGACTCTACTCATGAATACTTCAGGATTCTGAGTGTAGTAGGAGTCTCACATGGGGTGGATACTTCAGGATCCTAAGTTGATGAGGTTTGCCTCGTTAAAACCTTAGCTATGAAAAAACCCGTGGGAAAAACCATAGTTAAGGAAAATGAGTACAAACACTCTCTAACTCCCCCTGATCTGTGCAAGCACTCAGGCTTTCAGATCTATTAGGTATATCTCATCACTCCTATTTATAACATTCCAAAAATATACACAGATTACAAATATCATCATCATTAAGCAGCTGTTGAATCCAAAAACTCTGGAGGGGTGTGCTCAGTTTCGTCGCCTCTGATGTGGTCTCCTCAAAGTGAGGTAAGTTGGTCTTTGGACTATGTGGTCAGCTCCACAATATTATCCTCTATCCCAGTCGTCACTGGGATGTGATATACCACCAGGCGCCCTCAAATACACCATTAGTGTGTTTCTGGGATGGTGAGGATCTCGGAATAGTAGGATGATGTTGCCTTCATAATTTGCTTTGTAGATCTACAGTAGATGGCTATCCCACAGTGGGTACCCAGTCTATGATTTCTCAGTATAGGGATCGGACCTGTAACCTGCATTTGCATAAACATGGAGGATGATACTTTATTATGTAAGCCCAAATCTTTCGACCCTTGGAGGATGCGCAGAAGATAATTAACTCCGGTCTAATGGCCCTTTTAGGTGCCTAACTATTTCTGGCTAATGAGTTTACCGCAATGCTATATCGGGAAGCGTGCAGATAGACAGGAGTGCCTGATTGCACTTAGATAAGGGACTTCAGGACTAATTTATCCTCCACCTCTTCCAGCAATCGGAAGGGGTCTTTTTATACATCCATATAGTGTACTACCATAGGTGTACTTTGGATGACAATGGTCCTTATAATTTCTCCAACACACTTCTGGGCATATGTAACAAGATTCTATTAAGATAATAAATATGTGAGCCATGACTTATTTATTTTTGCATATGTCTTTCATTTCATGTTTAATTGTCAAGCTTGAACAGATATTTCGGTTTTCTTTTTAGGAGATCCAATGAGATTTAAGTTGTTTACAACTATAATCTCAAATCATGTCTTTTGCTTAGATATAAAGGCAACCCTTACTGGGAATCATAGCTTTGTCAAGTGATTCTATTGATAGGAAGGCCTAGATATTCGATTTAGATTAATAATTGAAATTCTCTAGATTTGGTTTACAAGAGATTGGACCAAAGCTAGGATTTTTATTATAAATCTATACTAATATTCGTTTGCAAGAGATTGGACGAATACGAACTATCATAACCTAGATCGTAGCTCGAGTTTGCACGAGAGTGGGTGATGATGTCGATCTTCACGCTAGCGGCTGAGGGTAGGGTTTGCACCAGAGTGGGCTCTATCCTAGGTTTGCTATAGACCGGCAACAGCGCAAGAGCGTGAGCTTGGTTCTACATTAAGTTGCGACTAGTTCACCTACATTCAAGCTTTGCAACAATGAAATTTACAATTCACAAGGATGAGAGACGGTCCGTAATGGGGATTTCCTACCCCTAGATGCTTTATTATATTGATATCTTCTCGCTATTTGAACGATTGTGACAACAACATCAAAACTATTTTTGTTCTCTTGATAGCTAGGTAATCAAAGTAGGATACTGTCATTTGTCCTCCCTGTGTTCGATACCCGCTCGCCACTACACCGTGCGCTTGCGGTAAGACTACAAGTCATTTTCCGGGTGTATATCCGGGCACGATCAAGTTTTTGGCGCCGTTGCCGGGGAGGCGACGATATTTTTATTTTCTTACTTAGTTATTTATTTTTCTTTTTATTATTTTTATCTTTTTATATCCTCTATTGTGCTAACGATTCTCTCGAGACACTATTTTTCTGTGCATGTACACGAGATCGACGGAGCATCAAGAAGACCTATTATTTGATCCAGAGATCGAGTGTATGGCAAGGAAGCTTAAAGCCGAAAAGAGACTTGCTATAGAGGACAATCATATGAACCGGCGGGAGACACCGGAAGAATTAGCGGCAAGCATGGCTAGACTTGTTTCTATCAGATATAGGCTACGACCTAAGACTACTTCCACCACTTCATCCATTGCGATGCCGGAGTTGGTGACGGATAAGAACTTCGAGCTTAAAACGGGACTTGTGGTTCTAATGAAACAAGACTCATTTCATGGGACTCCCACGAGAATCCACACTACCACCTTCAGTTGTTCTTGTCTAAGTGCGCTACTTTTCAGATGCCTGGTGTACCGACCGACGCCATCCGACTGCGCCTCTTCCCATTCACCCTTAGGGACAAAGCATTATATTGGTTGAGGACGTAAGCGGAGGGGATTTTTACTACATGGGATGAGTTGGCGAGCGCCTTTGTTAATAAATTCAACCCACCATCCAAGACAGTCAAGATAAGGAGCACGCTCAATGTCCTTCAAACAAGGACCACATGAGACTCTATTTGAGGCATGGGAGCATTTTAAAGATCTCCAACACCAATGCTCCCATCATAGCATTGAAGCATGGGAGCTAGTACATAGCTTTTACAATGGACTCCAACCGGGCACCAAGGAAATCATCGATGCAACCGCTAATGGAGCCATATTATCTAAGACACCGGATGAAGCTATGGCCCTACGAGAGGAGATGGCCTCTAACAACCAACAATGGGGCGACGAGAGAGGACATTCTACATCCTCCTTGAAGCCGACAAGCATTTATGAGGCCAAGGCTGTAGCGGAGCTTTCTACGAAGTTTGACTCTCTCCAGAAGGTCGTGGAGAGATTGGAGAAGTTGATTACCGAGTCGCAAATAACTCCCACCACATCTACACTGGGAGGCAATATGAGCGATTGGCAAGACCAAGCTCAAGTTATGTTCGTCAGAGGAGAGCAAGGCGAGGGTGCTATTGAGCAAGTCTAATATGTTGCAGGGAACACCGGTTATTGGGCCAACCCGGCCACGAGAAATCATTCGGGATTCTCATATGCTAATAATGATGGAGCTTTAAACCCATCACCGCAACAACCTCAAGCTCGGCCTCCACCTCTACAACCTCAATATCAACCAAGAGGGCCACCACAACAAAGCTTTCCGCCTAGGCAACAAGCGGGACCATATAGGCCACCGGGTTATAATCAAGGGTGGAGAGCACCTAATCCACCACATGCACCACCGAGGTCCAACCATGAAGCAATGGTTGAAGAATTTATGGCGGAGCAAAAGAAAGTGAATGATAAATTGACTGCCCAACAAGACTCTCTTAATACCGTCGTGGTGCAATTATCGGAGCAACTAGCAATGCTAAACAAAAATACTCAACAATTGCCGGCTCAACCGGAGCCAAACCCACGGAGTAATACCGACCACATTAATGCGGTGGTGGCGGTAACTTCTAGGGGTGGGAAGGACACTACTCCCGCCATGGTTCAAACCAAGGAGCCCGTAGAAGAAATTTTGGATGGCAAAGAGCCGGCTATTAAGGAGGAGTGCCCAAAAGAGCCACAAGAAGGTGAAAATTCTGAAATTGTGAAGCCACACGAGGAGCGCACCTATATGTCACCGGTGCCCTTCCCACAAAGGTTGGCAAGAGCAAAGATTGAGAAGCGTCTAACCAAATTTCTTGAGTACTTGCGAGGAGTGAGCCTCAACATCCCTTTCTTGGATGCCATTGTAGAGATCCCATCATATGCCAAGTTCTTCAAAGACTTAATTTCGGGAAAGAAGAGAAATGAGAAGATAATGCTCGCCGAGCAAGGTACATGGTTCACCCGGAAGGAGAAGGAGCCCACAAAATTCAAAGATCCGGGAAGCTTTCGCATTCCTTGCACGCTTGGAGGAGTCCCACTACAAAAGCCTTTTGTAGATTTGGGAGCAAGTGTGAGTCTAATGCCCCTAACTATGTTTAAGAAATTGAATACGGGGATCGACTTGAAGCCGACGGATATGAGAATACAAATAGCGGACGGTCGGGTTACTAGGCCGATGGGAATTGCGGAGAACATACCGCTCCAAGTACCGGGAGGAATTTGCTTGTCGTGTGACTTCGTAGTTATGGCCATTAAGGAGGAGGGCGATACATCGCTAATTCTTGGACGCCCCTTCTTTGCCACCGTCGGCGTGATAGTTGACGTGAGAGAGTGCACCTTGTCTTTAAATGTCGGAAACATAGAGGTTGAGCTCCATATCCCTAAAGCAATGAAGCACATGCCTTGGACGGAGGACGTCGATTATGTAGACCTCCTCGATGAGGTGATTGATGAAGCTATACCACATTCTATTGGCACCCTACACAATGACGGCTTAGAAGAAGGCCAATTTTCTAGCAATGGAGAAAAGTTGGAAGACGCGCCGGATAGCTCTATGGTTGATGACAAAGACGATGCTGATGTCACAAGAATTAGGGAGCTCTGCAAGCTCTCCACGGCCAACAATTTGAAGAAAGCTCCGCCAGATAAGAGATCGGCATCACCAGTGAAGAAAAAGAATGGTACAAGCTCAAGCTTGGGAGACTTATCCCCCAACACTACCCATGATGAGGGGAAGCCGAGGAACACCAACGAACAACAACAATTAAATCCAAGTTGCCTTCCCGGTAAGTTTGACGCGCACATCTCACATGCGCCGAACATTGCGCACTAAATGAATATCTTAAGGGGTCGAGCTCAAGACCTTAAACGAGTGCTTGTCGGGAGGCAACCTGATGGTTTTACATTATTTTTAGTTGAATTCTATTTTTGTTTTAAAACTTTCTTAGTGTTTAGAGTCTAGAGTCAATAAAAATCGTGACAACGGGCTCTATTTTTCATGACAGGAGATGGAGAACGAAGAACCATTTAAATGGAGGATGACCATGGCAAGGGAGAGCGCTCCAGGAACACGCTCAGGCTACAGGAGGATGAATAAACTGACAGGGAGACGAAAAATAGAAAGTGGCGCAAAAACATAGAGCTAGTGCAGAAAACAAGAAGCCACTCGGCCGAGTGAACTTTTCACTCGACCGAGTGAAGACTCTATTTGGCCGAGTAGGGTACAGATCAGGAAAGATCTTACAGACCACTCTCTGTTATTTTCTGTAATTTACAGTATTTGTTTGCCACTCGACTGAGTGACTATGTTGCTCGGTCGAGTGAATCTGATACCCTCCAAGCTTTATAATCACTGAGTGACCGTTCCACTCGACCGAGTGGAACTTGTCCAGTCGATCGAGTAGGGAAAACTACTCAGCCGAGTCATAACTATGGGGAGATTTCGAAAAAATTTAAACGCTGAGCCATTCGGTCGAGTGAACGCGTCACTCGGCCGAGTCGCCCAACTTTATATACCCAGCGGGCGCGTCACGATTTCCAAAACGCTCAAAAATTTCCCTATTCACCCGCTGCCGCTTCGTCTCCCCCCTTCGCCCGAGCGACGCTGCGTCACCCTTCGCCCGAGATGCTCGTCGCCAGTTGACTGCCGCCCCATGCCGGTCGTCGACGATGCTCTGCCCCCTGCACCTGCCTTCGCCGCCGCCCCTTCGCCGTACACACCCCCATTTCCTTCCCATATTCCTATTTCTTCTCCATTTCTCCAAATCGTAAGCCCATTACACCCAAAATCGAAATTAATTCTCATAGATATCTATCATTCCCTAACTTCCCCAATATATATTGATATTCATTGCTGATTTGATCATTTGTGTTACAGGTTAGCTTGGGGGAGCTTGGGGGAGCTTGGGGGAGATTCAGGACGCCTAGGAGCTTCACATAGGAGGTGATTCTTCGCACAGTTCCATTATTTGCTCTCGCATCATGCTCAGGTATACTCGTTCCATTATTTTATCACTTCGCATATTATCTTGGGTGGGCATGACTCACGGGCTACATGCCCCCACGTCTTAGGCCACGCACTCGGGAGCCCGCTTCCAAGCGGAAGAGGTCAGGCGATCCTGGCTCCTCTTCCACTAGGGCGGACTCCCTGCCCCCTAGCCCGCCACCACCTACACAAACGCCTCTGACTGCACCCATTCCACCACAGGTACAGCCCGCCCCGCTATCGATGCGATGGGGATCACATTCAGAGATGACGCACACCGTGCCAAATTTGAGCGTATCTCCCATCGCTCGATCGTACCATCTAGGTTTATGCACCTTACTGATTTAGAGCGCCTAGGGGTACTAGAGGGGCTGCTCTAGTTGTATGACACGTGGGGTGGCGTGATTTCTTATCGGTGTCGGCGGACACTTATATCTGCCCGACACTAGAGGTCCTGAGTTCTATTGCTCGGATCCCTGGAGGATGCTCATTTCGCCTGATGGATCGAGAGTGCAAGGTCACTCTCGACATACTTAGGGCATTCTTCCAGTGTCCCCCTGTCCCGGACCCTGACCGAGCCTACAGTCCCACGACATCCCACCCTCGTCATTCGACACGCATGCTTTTTGGACACGTATCACGGGATCTCCCCTTACCTTTAACCCTAGTCGGGCCAAGGCCTCAGCCATCCTCCACCCATGCCTCCGCATTGCACATCGCCTTATAGCGACCACTTTCTTAGCGAGGAATGAGCCGGGGACGTTGTCGATGCCAGAGATCTATATGCTCTACGCGATGACACGATCGCGGGCCTACGAGCGAGGGGGGAGACATTTTAGTCCCCGCTGTCGAGATTGACATTGCCAGTTGGTACATCGACCGCATCATTATTTCTGTCGGTGCTAGGGCGCCAATCTGTTGCGGTGGTCTGATCACCCTCCTGGCCCTCTTATGCGGAGTTGACCTCCCTGCTGCTTGCTGAGACCTCCAGGCCCCACTTCTCTTTCCATAGATGTTATGGCCCGGATGAGGATGCTTCGTCCTCATGGTCAGCACCACTGGGTGTGGCTGCACGGTCCCCATGGTGCCGATTATATGATTCTTCTGAGCCCTGCTCTGACACATATTGGACCCGTGGGTGGGGAGTGGATTCCAGCGATGGATCTCCTCATCCCTGCCGCGTACGTGCTTGAGCCTGAGGGTGCTCAGCAGGAGCCCCTCCTTCCACCCCTTGACCACGTGATACCTCAGTCCACACCAGATCTGTTTGCACCTTCCGACACCTCTGTCCACACGTATGTCAGTGTCGGGAGCACTTTAGCTGAGACCACCACCACCACCACTATGCCCATGTCCATAGATCCTATTTCTGTTGTGAACCCCGAGCGTCCCCTCCTGCATTATTGAGAGCAGCGCGCCATCTTTTGCCTCCGCAGTGGAGACCCTTTCCTCTTTCTCGTTCTCGACCCTTGGAGTCATTTCCTTCGCACTTCACGACCTCCCCAGTCGTCGACCTTACTGTCTCCACTGCCGCTGTCTTCTCTGAGAGTGTCGTAACGTCTGTCCACACGTCTGTGTCACTGACCTCTCTGCCCGCCTCGTCGCTTGCCACCACTTAGGCTTCTGCTTCTGCTGCTCCATCCTCTTCGACCTTACCTGCGTCTCAGCCTCCCACAGAGGATGAGCGTCACTTAGTGAGCACAACATCACTGCACCACCCTACTGTCGCACCTATCCTTTACGTTAGCCGTGCGAAACAGCCCCGTTCTTCACCAGTACGACCCTCTGCTCTACCTCCCCCCGACACCCTAGTTTAGCACCTCCGTGCTCTAGAGGCAGCGGTGAGTAGACTTAGAGAAGATTTTCGGGCTCTCTCCGCTACTGTCAGTGCTGTCCAGGCTCTCGTCGCTCTGCTTCCTGGTATTCAGGCTTGCCTGAACCAGATTCTTGTGCGACTGCCTCAGCCACCTACCCCCACCCAACAGTCTCCACGACCACCACCTCTGCCACAGGACGGTGCTGGTGCACCCCCACCCACCTAGGCACACTTTGGATGCCTTTCATACTTTTGCTGCTGCTTCTGGATATTTTCTGCATGCTGATTTTGCACCCCTCCTCCACACACATTTTAGTCACCTTTTTGGTTTTATCTGTCTGTATCTTTTTGGGAGAGAGGGAATACTTTTGGGGACACTTACATGATACTAGTTTGATCTCTGCATGCATCATTTGCATACCCATCCCATTTTTATTTTATTTTCATCATGCATGCATCCTCACCCACCCCACCCATATTTTGTCTCTCAGTGTGCCAAACTTTGCACATTAAGGACACTGTTCACTTTAGCTTAGAGGAGTGAGTTCTCACGCACTTTTTACTTTTTATTTCTGTCGCCTTTTATTTTCATTTTCTCACATTTCTTTGTTTTTACACTATTTTCACCCACTTTTCATCTTTTTTATTTTTTTCTTTCATGCATCACGTTTTCTTACTCTTTGAGTGTGTTGCATATGTACAGTAGTTTTTATTTTCTTTTATCCTTATTTCTTTTATCCTTTTTGCTAGAGATGAATTTTCTGTGATGATGATGATGTGGTATTAGCTTATCTCTATATGCATGTTATCTTGTCATGCCATAGTTTTTATTTCAAATATCATATGCTATGTCTTGCATGCATTTGAGATAGTAACCCGCCTTTCCATGTATGAATATGGATGAAACTCTTTTATTAGTTGAGTCTGATGATTTTTACTGTATACTCTTCATAGAAAACACACCAAGCTTCACGCATTGATTGCTTGTTTTGGAGTATTGCTTTCTTGTCTTATATCACTTCTTATTGCATGAAAATTGTACGCTTCACTTTCAGGTTAATTGAATGTATGTTATGTTGATATAACTGGATTAGTTTACTTTCTGTGATTAAACTGAGTAGATTACATTACTCTGCTGAAAGTTGTCGTGCACATTCTATAGAGTGAACCGAGTGTTACATATATTTCTTTTTCCATATATCTTGAGCATTATTTCTATACTTAGAATCATTGGTGAATCTCCCTTCAGCGATTCTTATATTGGCATCCCCCGATATAAAGATCCATGCTCTTATACCACAAATTCAAAAAGAAAAAATACATGTATATCTTTCTATCTTTTGATTTGGGATCACAGTTGTATATATAAAAAAGAGAAAAGAAAAGAAAAGAGAAAAAGAAGTATATATATGATCCCATTTTATCTTTCTGTCTTTCTTCCCTCTTCTATTTACTTGGAGCTTCAAAAAAATGGGGAAAAGTCTTATTGCTAAATTTGATGCCACCACGCTTATAGATAAGTTTGGGGAGGGGATCCAATGATGTGTGAGAGAGTGACTACTTGATTGTACATGACAACCTAAGCTAGGTAATTTTCTATACTCGGCGAGATTACTAAAAGTTTTACGAAGTCCAGGAATTGAAACTTAGCATGCATTTCATGAAAACCACTCCTTTCTATTCTTATTGCTTCACATTGTGTGATACCTCTTATACTCTAAATAGAAAGCGATCAATTGAAAAGTGTGTGGTCTAAGATTATGTATACTGCTTTAGATGCTTTAGACGATGTTAATTGTAGAATGATTCTATATTTCATACTGTTTTGATATTCTTGGGTTTCTATTTTGAATGCATCTTTATATGATCGTGATATCGAGATAAAAATATTTGACATGTTTTATATTCGCCATGTGCTATATGAGTAAGCAAAACCCACGTCCTGAGGAAATGATCTAGCACCTCCCTCTTTGTTTTCTTTTCTATCCTCTTTTTCCTTTTCCTTATTTTTAACCATCGGGTTTGCCTTTTACTCATCTTCCTCGATGACGAGTAAGAGGTAAGCTTGGGGGATTTTGATCACTCCTTATTTTACACCTTTTTCTGCATGTTTTCATGACATTTTGATCGCCCATATTGCGTTTTTCACGATTATTCAACGATATCGCGATGCTTTTCACTATTTCTTGTTTTGTCGTATTTCAGGAAATATGGAGCGATTTGTAGCGAAAATGAGATCAAAGGAGTTTCACGCACTTTGGAGTGTCGCCCACGACTTATTTGAGGAGTTATCAGCGATATAGGATGAGCGAAAGAAGAAGGAATTCCATAGGATCGACGAGGAGGCGAGAAGGAGAAGAAAGGAGCCAAGATATAGCCCACTCGGCCGAGTACACTACTCACTCGACCGAGTCAGAAGCTGTACTCGGCCGATTAAAACGGATACACACATCAAATTTTCAACGTTTACTCAGCCGAGTAAGGAAGTCTACTTGGCTGAGTGAGAAAGATCACTCGCCCGAGTGGTACAGAGAATTCGTCCAGAGAAAGGCCCAACTTACTGGAATTTCTGAGGAAGCCCACTCGGCCAAGCATGATTGCTCACTCGGCCGAGTGAAGAAGCCTACTCGGCCGAGTCACCCAGAGAGTCAGACCCCTGAAGATCTTAAACTCTCTGTTTTTCATCAGGCATGTCACTCGGCTGAGTGACATAAGCCACTCGGTCGAGTGACCCTCTCCGACTGCTACGCGGATTTGAATTTCTGGGCTGCGCAGGGGCAGTTTTGTCACGATTTTTTGGACGATTTTGGCTTGTATTTAAACCTAGTTTTTACCCTAGTTTTAGGAGAGACTTGAATTATTTTTTAGATACTTCTATTAGGTTTTTGACGGCTATTCTTTTGTAAAATCTCAACTGGAGATCATTGGCGACAATGTTGGTTTGTTCTTTCTCGCTAAAAAAACTCATTTTTATGAATTATTTCTTCCTTGCAATGAATTGTGCTATGATTCCATTTATTATTTCTGAGATTTTCATGATGATTAGTGAGTAGTTCCGTCGTTCTAGGGCATGGGGATGAACCCTATGGACCCGATCTTTGAATTGTGATGAATTTATAGAATTGTTGCTAGAATTGATAATGGTTAGGTTGTGATCGATTTATTACGAGTAGCTAGAAATTCATATCGATTGGGATTTGCAAGAGATTGGATCCCAATTGATAGGAAGGCCTAGATATTCGATTTAGATTAATAATTGAAATTCTCTAGATTTGGTTTGCAAGAGATTGGACCGAAGTTAGGATTTTTATTATAAATCTATACTAATATTCGTTTACAAGAGATTGGACGAATACGAACTATCATAACCTAGATCTTAGCTCGAGTTTGCACGAGAGTGGGCGATGATGTCGATCTTCACGCTAGCGGCTGAGGGTAAGGTTTGCACGAGAGTGGGCGATGATGTCGATCTTCACGCTAGTGGCTGAGGGTAAGGTTTGCACGAGAGTGGGCTCTATCCTAGGTTTGCTATAGACAGGCAACATCGCAAGAGCGTGAGCTTGGTTCTACATTAAGTTGCGACTAGTTCACCTACATTCAAGCTTTGCAACAATGAAATTTATGATTCACAAGGATGAGAGACGGTCCGTAGTGGGGATTTCCTACCCATAGACGCTTTATTATATTGATATCTTCTCGCTATTTGAACGAGTGTGACAACAACATCAAAAATATTCTTGTTCTCTTGATAGCTAGGTAATCAAAGTAGGATACTGTCATTTGTCCTCCATGTCTTCGATACCCGCTCGCCACTACACCGTGTGCTTGCGGTAAGACTACAAGTTGTTTTCCGGGTGTATATCTGGGCGCGATCATTGGCCAATCTTTACATTTGCATTTTAGCAACGGAGTATGGAACAATACTTTATAAATATCATCGCTTTTGCGATGTATATGTCGACATGATACGTGAATACATTGTCGACAATTATGTTCTTTCTATCCAACACCTCCCTAGTACGTACAATATTTACTTTCATTTCAGTTTTTCCCGGCATTTCCTCTGCAGTGGATTCTGGGAAGGGTGAGGGTGTGGACATGAGCTCATTGTCCTGTGGTAGTATTGTCTCAAGGTCTCCAGGAGTTTTTTTATATCTTTCTTTTATTTTTCTTTCTTGGATTTATGTCCTTGTAGCCTAGTGGTCTGCCTCTTTTCTGTTGAGGAACAGCCACTTCTGCTGCTGGTGAATTGCATCCATTCTCGGGGGTATCAATCCTCGCTGGAGTATTTGCAGCAGGGATGTGTGATCTGACAATCTTCTGGTTGTCAGTAAATGAGTCCGGTAACTGGTGAACAGTGTTCTGTATGTGAAGGATCTTCAGGATCTCATCTTCACATTGTTTCGTTACCGGATCATAGTGGGTCAAAATTTTTGTATCCCACGTTATAATTTGCTTTGCACCAGATTTCTCAGTGTCTGGTCCCATTTTGGGGAAACTTGTCTCATCAAAAATCACAGTCTTCAAGACGTGCCTTAAATGCGTCCCCCGTTTGGGGTCTAGGTATATTAAATTTGAGGGTGAGTCAAACCCCTATATAGATACCTAGGCGACGTTGAGGACCCATTTTGTCCTCTGTGGTGGTGCAATGGGGATTTAAACTGCGCAACCGAAGATTCTCAAGTGAGAAGTGGTCGGTGACATTCCATAAGCAAGTTGCATTGGAGAGAGACTCTAACCTTCAGAGTGTCTTATTTTCATTAACGATGCAACATGCAAAATTGCATGTCCCCATGCATCCACCGACAACTGGGATTTCATTAACAATGGACGTGCAATCCATTGGAGTCTTTTTATCAGTGACTCTGCCAACCCGTTATGGGTATGAACATACAGCACTGGATGTTCCTTTTCAATTCTCCTTGCTTAGCCGTACTCTTGAAATGACTGGGAGGTAAATTCTCCAGCATTATCCAGACATATTTTCTTTATTTGGTTGTCTGGAAAATGCGCCCGTAACTTTATTATTTATGCCTATAGCTTTGAAAAAGCTAGGTTGCGGGTCGATAGTAGACACCCATACGAATATTTTGAGGATGCATTTATCAGTACCATAATATACCGAAATAGCCCATTAGGGGGTGTGGATTTGTCCACATCTATCTCCTTATATTCTTTTGAGGAAGTGTGGAGATTCTTTGTCAACTTTTAGTAGAGATGGCCTTGTAATTTGTTTTTCCTTATAGCAAGGGATGCGAGGGAATTCTCCCTTCTGAAGAATCTTCTGGTTCTTCAAGTTATGCCCATGGGATCGAAATAAGATGCGGTGCATCATCACAGATCCAGGGTGGCCAAGTCTATCATGCCAAAGTAAACACTTGGCTGATGTCGGACACTTCAGGTGCTCCGTCAAATTAGCTTCCTCTATCCGAATCTTTGTATGGTAAATGCCTGATGAAAGGCTATCAAAATGTTCAAGTATGGATTTTACTCCTTTTTCTTGAGACGTTACATACAATAATTCTTTTTCATTTACATTTGTTGTTTCCAAATGGAATCTGTTTAAACAGATATCCTTGAAACATAGAAAGTTTCTATTGGAATTCAGAGAGAATAGTGCATCCTTTATTTTTATTTCAGTGTCATTTGGGAGCAACAGCGTTGCATTCCCAGAACCTTCAATATGGCCCTGATATTGGGCTTTGTATTGAAGGATCGTATGTGTTTATTGTCTACTAATCAATCATGAGAGCAGTTCATCTATTAAAAGCATATAAGCACATTTTCAAAAAAAAACATTATCATTCAAAACAAATTCATTAATTCAAATTGTTCTCATGACATAAATTGTTCTGAAACAAATACGAAGATAAATGGCTAATCTAGTAAGTCATCACTTTCGAAGTTGTCAGCTATGAACTTGACTGGAGCATTTTGTGATCACTAGATTTGTTTCAGCTTTCTTTTTCTTGTTTTCTTTATACAGTTCCTAGAGATGCTGCGGAGTTCGGTACACTCTAGACTAGTGGCCTTTCATGCCACATCTATGGCACTGGTCTTCCCATTCCCTCTTGGGTGGGGGTGAATCATTTCTATTGTTATCATTCCTGTGCCAGGTGAACTTTCACCTCCATTCATTTCTTCGCTGCTGGACTTGGCCTCTGACCCTTTTGTTCTGTCCCCCTTCTGTGGTCTTTCTTTTCTTTTGTTGTCCCTCTTATTTTTGGAAAAAAAAGATGCATTGTGAGCTTCTGGTGGGGGCAGTGCCAGAGGTGCGCATGTTGAGTGGCGATGAGAAGCTATCTGTTTTGTTCAGTCATGAGTAAACATGATAACAGCTCAGAATACTTGGTGAATTTGTGTTCATGGTATTGATGCATTAGTATCGCACCTTTCTCATGGAAAGACGTGTACGTCTTTTCCAGCATGCGATCTTCTGAGACGTTTTCACCGCACAACTTCAGGCGTGAGGTGATGCTAAAAAGAGCTGAGTTGTACTCAGCTATGGACTTGAAGTCCTGCAGTCTCAGGTTCTCCCACTCATGTCGTGCCATTGGTAGTATAACATCTTTCTGATGTTTATATCCATCTTCAAGGGCAGTCCACAGCTTAAGTGGATCTTCGACCGTAAGGTATTTAGTGTTTAGGGTCTTGTCCACATGGCGACGAATATAGATGATGGCTTGCACCCTTTCTATATCGCTTACATTTTCATCTTTAGTCACTGCAGAAATGAGGGACTTAGCCCGCAGGCGAAATTTCAATTTAGCTGCCAGCTCAG
Organism: Scilla litardierei; assembly: GCA_030789695.1. NCBI lineage: Eukaryota > Viridiplantae > Streptophyta > Magnoliopsida > Asparagales > Asparagaceae > Scilla > Scilla litardierei. Next base: position 774,038,087 of record CM061142.1, on the reverse strand, counting down.
ATACTTTCTTCCTGATGTGTCCAGCACTTCAAAATCGACACTTGCAATTTTGGCCATTTTATCTAGCAGAGCATAAATTTGCATGAATTAATGATTTATACATGAAACATTTTCATGCGGAGGTAATTTTTAATTGAAGAGCTAATTGCATGGATCGGCCAGTCCCACATAAATAAAATAGTCCAAAGTCCAATTACAGTCCATATTACACAAATGAAAGCGAAAAAAGAAATTACAACTTTGGAAACCCCGTTGGTCCCATATAAAATCTTTAGCTTCAAGTGTGGCCTCCGTCTCCATGAAAAGTAGTCGTCAGTCTTGGACATTACATAATTTTCTCACTACAATTTTTCTCAAAAAGAAAAGAAAAGTGCAGGAAAAATAAAATGTGGGATTTAACCAACCGATCCAAAACCACAATTAACCATCCATGCAAAAATTTGTGCTCATCAAACATTTTCATCAGACATTTTCAGCAGACATTTTCATCACAGGCATCATATTCACAGAAGGATAAACAATTTAAATACTTAATAATTATTTGACCACTAGGCAACATCATACACCGTTAGGTTAGGTGACTAACGGCAGAGAGGTCGCAGGATCTTCCTAATTATTAAGTTAATATTGCACAACAGAATATCAGTTTATCCACATAATGAGCCATTTAAAAGTGATGCTGAGCATATAATTATGATCCTAAAGGCATCATATAATGCAAAAAGTTGTGAATGCTGGGATTATTCAAAAAATTTGAAAAGAGCCCAAAATTTACATGGTCTTTATGAAAAGGAAGACGTTTTCTTTTTTATTTACCCCCAATAAACCCCCCAATCCCCAAATGTCCCTTTTTAGTCCCATATTTTATCATGATTTTCTGTAATTTTTACGCCCCCAAAAGCCTTTTTAATCTTTATTATAGCCCCATCCCCCTTTTACTCCTGTTTTGTTTTTTCAGAGAATTTTGGCCTGCGGGCCTGAAGCCCGCAGTGTGGCTACGAGCTTCAGGCCCGCAGTCACTTTTATTCTTTTTTCCTTTAGAAAAACTTTTGGCCTACGGCCCGCAGTGCATTGTTTTTTTGTGGGCTTGCGGCCCCCTATCGCAGCGAGAGGAAATGAGGGGGGCGGCGGCTAGGGTTGCCACCGCCTCCTCCCATAGAGCCACCAGGGGGGAAATAGTGCTGCCCCGCCATGGCTGGGACAGGAGGAGGCCCCCGCAGCAAGGCGGGGGGAGATTGCAGCAGACCCCTGCCACCGAGAAAGCGAGGGGGTAGTGCGTAAGCCCCCGCGCCGAGAGGCGGGGGGTGGTGGTGGGGCACAGATCGTCGAGGCGGCCCTCGCCGGGAGGCAGGGGCAGCAGTGCCCCTCCGCTGTGAGCGAGGGGGTGGGGTGGGACAGAGGTATTCCCCTGCCGAGGGCGGGGGGTTTAGGGACGGCGGCCCCCTCCGCAGCGGGGGGGGGGGGGGGAGGGGGTGGGGGGGCGTACGACGGCAGAAAATGCCGCGGGTGGTTGGGGGGTTCCGCCTTTGGGGCGGAGGGATACCAGCGACGGCTGATGACAAGGCCGCCAGCGAAGCCGTGGGGGATAAAAACATTATTTTTATTCTATTACAGATTAAAAACATGGTAAAAACATGATTTTTAGAGGATAAAAATCATCGATTTAGGTGATTTGCCCTATTTCCACTCCGATCTTGCGAGATCTATGGAGAAAACTATCGTACGCATGATAAAAATTACATTTTAGGAAGAAATACATCTAGATCCGTCCTCCGGATCTAGCGACGATTGAACGAAGCCTACGCATGGATGACGATGCCCGTTTGAGATAGATGACGCCGCGCGTGTGCATCTCCCGCCTGTCCTTCGCTTTCGCAACGATCAGTATTTTTGCGTGGAATTTCTATTTAGAGCCTCATGCTGATAACGTGTTATGAATCATCATCTGGTGGAGGAACCTCCAACTCTTTATTTATATTAGAGGATGATCGTACAGAGATAATATATAATAGATACGGTCTTATCTATAAAGTAAGTCGTGCTCATAACCAACTAGTAATATCCATTCACAACATATTGATGATTCTAAAATTTTGAATAATATGATAGACAAACTAGGTAAAGAGATAGAGACATCTTTATCTAAGTATAATGAATTGCACCAAAATATTCAAAAATTTAATAAAGGCAAAGAGCAACTAAATGTTTTAATCTAATCTCAAATAGTTAAAAACAATAAAAACAGATTAGGGTATACTTCAAATGCAAACTCATTCTAGGACCCTTAAAAGTCATCCTAAACAAATATTTGTTAAAATGACAATTCCTAAAAAAATCAGACAATAATAAATGAAAATGATTAAAATTTGGGTTCCAAAACATTTAAATCAAAAACTATTCGATGATTATGTAACTAAATTTATGCAAGATATCACTACAAGAAAAATGGTTGTCAGTGATGGAGTTTTACTGACGGTTTCAAATGCCGTCAGTAAATCTAGACATTTGCTGACGGCTACTTTTCACCACCAGCAAAAGTAAGACATTCCTGACGACACCATATCCTGTCAGCAAAATGGGACTTTTACCGACGGAACCTGTCAGAGAAAACCCGACTTTTGCTGACGGCAGGGTTACCGTCAGTGAAAGCTTGGCGCCATTACACTTTCACTGACGGCAATTTTTATGTTAGCAAATTCTATTATTCATTAACTATACTGACAGTGAAAGTCCTTTTTACTGACAGAATTTTTCGTCAGTGAAAGCTAGCCAATTTTTTCTAAGACGTCAGTGACAGCAGACCGTTTTTGTCAGTAATGGTGCAAAGGTTAGCACCTTATTTTTGGCATGGTGCATTATCATTCAGTGAAGATAGATTTTTACCATCAACAAAAGTTGATGCTTTCCCTGACAGAAGAAAAACCGTCAGTGCAAGAGGATTTCATTGACGACACCCTCAGTGTAACACCCACTAAACAATCTCAGATTTTTTCCTTTACTTTTACTGACAGATTCGTCAATCAGCGAAAGTTAGTTTCACTGACATTGCTGTCAGTGAAACCCCCACTTAAAAAAATCCGATTATTGGAGTCGTCAGTGACATCTCAACTAAAACTCGTGGGGATCTGATCGCCCCCGTCCTCACTCTAATCTGATCACTGATTCTAATCTTCCCCTTCTCCTTCATCACTCTTATCTGATTGCTGATCTTCCCCTTCGTTCTTTGCTTTGCTAATATTTTCCTTCCTCCCAAATCCGATCAATCCTTCACATATGCTCCTTCGAGGAAAACTGATCGCCCCCAAATCTCAATGCCCAAATCCGAGCCCCAAAGACGGTCGTGCATCATCTCCTTCCCCCAGCCACTCCCCGTCGCATTGGCCTCATCTCCTCAGGTTACCCACAACCCCTCCTCTCAGCACCAAACTTCTATGCATTCTGCAGGTAGAGATCTACCTTTATCAGGGAAAAAACAACTTGCATTTGCCTTCTTTTAATTAATAGAATTTATTGTTATTTTCCCCTTGGGATCTTGGAAACCATAATCTATGTTCATAAAATTTCCCCATTTTTCATCCCACTGATTCACGTTTGCTCTAGTTCATTCATGTGAAAGAATAAAATTTTAAAGGATTTTTTGTAGATTTAATTATAAGATTGTGTATCTGAGCAAGCAAGACTGATGCTTTCTGCCCATGTAAAATATTTTGCTGATTTTGCACCACCCACACGCACGCGCGCACACACGCATGCACACGTACAAACCAAACAATACTATAATTGATTTGCACAGTAGGAATTTGAGCAGTATTTGTAAAAACTAAAGATCTAGATTTGCATTTAAGACAAACAACACAGATCTAGATATACCACATGCTGAATCTTAAAACATTAACCTACTCTGTTTAGCGGAAGCGTACCTGAATCCATCGCTAATATTCTGAAAGAGATCCTGACGATACCATGGCAGATGATCTTCCAGAACAGCACGAATCAACCGTTGGAGAAATCCTTTGGCTTTCTCCCGGTTTCTCTCCTAGCGACGGGGCGTAGAAAAGACGGCTAACTTGTTCGTGTGCTCCGAGGATCATGACCGTAAGTATATATAGGCTAGCCTCCATAGCTCTAGGGTTTCCAACTCGGCCCATCAACGAGTTGAAGCCCAATAGTCTCTACACATAAATGCCCCACAACCTGTTTAACTCATTTGGCCCATTTAATTAATTAAAACCAGATCACTAATATATTGGGCTTAATATGACAGCGTAGCACTTATATAATTATTTACCGCATATTAGCCCAACGTTGGATTAAGATCCAACTTGTTGGATAAGTTCCAACAATCTCCCACTTGTGCTATATGCTAAACTTTATAATTATATTTCATAGTGCATACAACCAAATAAGATCTTAACTTACTGTCATTTCTTTAATGAGTCAAAAACAATCCGGTCCATCAATTATATTAGCAAGGGATCAAAGAGATCTTTGTCGCAGCAATTGCAGCTCGACCCATCAGTGGTCACCGTGCTAATACAAAAGAATGACATGGATTATGAAGTGGATGTGTTGCATGGAAATTACATGTAATGTGATCTAACATGTCTATTTCCAACTGATCCTCCTTAACCTTAGTGAGATCATAAACAAACCAAAATCGGAGTGAAGCCGAACTGAACCAAAACATTATTTCTGATCAGAAAATCACCTCAAGCTTAAGCTGGAGACTTAATTTTGTTTATCATATGAGCACCCAAAAGAACAAACTCCCACAAAACTGAATGTTCTTAATGAAATGGCATCCATATGAGTAGCTAGCTCATAAAACCTTTTGGATGACATTTCCTTACTATAACGGATCCGTAATTACATGGTTTGCTCCGATGTGCTCATTAGACAATTATACACTTCTATTATTAATCAACAATCTAGGAACTTGATCTCTGAATATCTAAACTTTGTCAAATTCCTGTTGTTGCTGGAATATAAAACTGCAGACTTCATTGTCACTAAATAAACTGTGTGGTGTTTCAACACCATCCCTAATTTGCAGCATAGTGACAAAATATGCAGATATATTTCATGATTTGGATGTCACATACTATGATATGAAATCTAAAGCCATGTCAGAAGAGACTATATAAAGGGAACCATTTAAATCTCTTCTAGTAGATGGTGCCTAACATAGATTTTCATACATTCTTTGCATCCAATAAATGATCAGAGTCAGTATACCAAAATGATCTCAAACCTTTTTGACTACTGATCCTTGAACATGTAACCTTTTGTTCTCTATAAATACCGTAAGACACATTTGGCTGCTGTCAAATGGTCAACTTCTGAACTTAACAATCTGCCCAACACACCTGTAATATATGCAATAACCAAACGCATATAAAACTGAGCATACTTTAGACTCCCTTTTCGTGAGATATAGGGAATCTTCAGAAGTAGATTCTCGGGGCAATTAATGAGACTAAACTTGTCTCCCACAGAACTTACCATTTATTACCACATAGATAATATAGAAATTACATGCTCCCACAGAACTTAAGATATATATAACATCATTAAACATCATCTCAAAACCGAACGAGGTGGTTACTTAATGAAATTCAATATATCATTAACGACATTGAAATGCTCTACTAACGCCATTATAAACATTACAAAGTCTTTCATGAAAACTGAATAGAAAGTCTCTTTACAATTAATGCATTCTTTTCCGCATAAAGTCCTTGAGTGCTACGTTTTAAATCTTTTCTTAATACACTTTTGAATCCCTTTTTGATTATAAAAAACTATTTACAATCAATAGGTTTCAAACCTTATGGCAATGAGAAAAGATCTTAAGTATCATTCAAAGACTTTCTTAATTAATGCATTAATCCATTTTAGAGATGTAGAACTTTTATGACTTCATATAAGTCGAACTTCCATCATCCTAATGTCAACCATATGTTCTTAAGAGTTACAATATAATAGTTCAACAATGTACTTTTCATATCCTTAATGGTTTTCCTGAATGGCAATTAGTTACTCGAGGTGCTAGAGTTTGTCCTTATGAACAATTTCCCGAATTGGGGGAATTGCAACATTATCTTGAATTTATTGTGTCTTGAACAATGTCAGGAATACCATCCCGAACAATGCCAACAACACATGTGGGAATATAATCCTCTTCAAGGATAATGTCACTAACTAAATTTCCCCCCTCAAACTCAGCATCCTCAAATAGGTGTGCATTTCCTAATTCGTAAACTAACTTAACAGTGGGATTATGTAAAAACATACGAAATAATATCAACTTTTAAAGTATTCAACAAAACTAGAAAATCATTAGCATCATGTCCTATTTCTTTATTAGGCTTATAAAGCCTTACCTTAGTTGGACATCTCCAAACATGCAAGTGATTCATTTGTTGAAACATTAGTATTGATATAAGCTGCAATCAATAAATAACTGAATTCTAAATTGTTAATTCTTTCTTTATAACATATGTACTTAGACTGCAGGAATCCTAGAAATGAAGCAACAATTCCAAATAAATGAAGATTTTAATGTTCTTTTAAAGAACTAGAATAAACTAATTTTAAATCAAGAGACAACTAAATTTTCCTTTCATAATTGAACACTTAAAACCAAATTTGTTCAAAATAGAAATGGAAATCCAAATTCCGTTAAAACGGTACATAATAGTCTCATAAAATTCAAATACAATCAAGCCTTTAAAAGAAATAATCTAAATTTAATTTTGCTTCTACTTGAACCATCTTGCCATAGCCTATATCGATGTATCTTTCACCATCATTTGGCTCTTGGCATCTTAGGCAATCCTGCATAGACACAATGATGTGAATGGTTATACCAGGATCTTTCCATCACGTGTCTATAAGTACCAAAGTTTGCAGGAAAAGAAATTAACTTAGAATTAAACTAAATCAAAGAAACATACCCTTTCTTATCTTTAGTGGTAGAGATCATATGAGCACTTTCTGTCTTCCTTGCTCAAGCATGTTCTCTTCCTGGACACAGTGCGAGATGAGCTCATCCAGAGACCATGTCTCATCCTTCAGATTGTAGCTCATCTTAAACTGGTTGAACTGTGATGGAAAAGATATCAAAACAAAATGCATTAGCAGAGCCTCAGAGAGGTCTAGCTTAAGTGCTTTCAACCTTGAAGCAATATTAGACATCTTCAATATATGATCCCTAATGTTTCCCGTACCCTTATACTTCATTGAATTTAGAATTGTCAAGAGTGTACCAATTTCACCCCTTTCATTCTTGACAAATCTATTTTCAATTTCAGAAAGGAATCCTTTAGCTGTAGTAATTTTATCTGAAATAGTGCCCCTGAGATTTTCTGGAGTGGCATTCTTCATAATCATTAGGCACATGTGATTTGATCTCTTCCACTCTTCCATCTCCCTCTGGAAAACAGAGGTACTATCTTTAGTGAGTGGTGGGGGACTTTGAGTCCTTAATGCCAGATCAAGATCCATGACTCCGAGGATTATCAAAAGATTCTCCTTACATGCCTTGAAGTTAGTGCCATTAAGTATTGGAATAGATTTGAGGTTGGGAGAAAAATTTTCAGGAATAATGGCTGAAACAAGAAAACAATTTTTAACATGTTCATATGAGTATTAAATAAAACAACAACAAATTCTAATTAATGCTATTTTCCCATCTCAAGACATGCCACACTAGCCCAATATTTATCTTTGGATAATCTATTGACTAGTTATTGACATCTTGTTGTAGCAATCAGACAATGACAATAATAACATGCCAAAAATAAAACTTCTTTTGGGCCGATTTAAATTTGCATGCATTGATCTCACTAATCATCACCTTGTCTATTGCACAGGTGCGCATGAAATGGTATAGAATGGTAATCTTCCTTTGGGCCGATTAAGCATTCTTACGAAAATCATTGGCACATTAAATTCTTTTTATATTTATGAAATGAAATAATGCAAATCAACAGAGCCCACTTTGGCGAGATGATGATTGCACGAAGTCATCTCAAAAATATATACCTTTGCACAATTTGAATCTAAGTCACAATTTAATACATGAACTTATACTTTAAGTGGAGATATTCACGTCCACTTTTATTCAAAATCAAATTTAAGGCAGCCAAAATTTTCATACAAAAGTATGTATTGAACCTGTTACATTTCGAGATTAAAACTAATCTTCACAAGAAAATCCACTTTGGTGAGTTAATGATCCAATCAATCCATATTCGAAACATATAATTAATTGTGCCAAAAATTGAATTTGAAACTAAACTGAATTTAACACAAAATGATTACATTAAGTGGAAATATATATAAGAACCATTTATTCCACCTTTCTAATCATTTATATTGAGTTAAATAAAATCCATAACTTTAACACAAATTTTCTTCTTCAAAATGGGGTATATAGGTATACTAATGTGTATATAAACATACATATAAAGTTATATATATATATACACCCTATCCCATTTTATATATAACTTTAAAATGTGTCAAAATTCCTTAAGGCCATTTACTTGATGGTTAGTGCACAAAAAATTCTTTAAGGCCTTTTAAACTTATCCTTGAGGAGAAATATATGTTGAAGCCTTTTATTTGCTCCCGAAGAAAATACTTGAATTTTGTATTTTAATTTAAATCTAAATTTAGGCAAACTGAATTTTCATACCAATGTATGAAGTCAACTTGTTATATACCGATATATATATATATATTTGGTTTAATGCCTTAAACTTAGAATTTAAATTTATTTGAGCACTATCACAAAACTTATCTTTGAGGAGAAATATACATTAAAACTTCTTATTTCATCCTTCAATCCAATTAAATTCAATATTGGGCAACCAATCATACACTGTATGTATTTAACCATTTACATTTCGAAATAATAATAATCTTTACAATAGAACCCACTTTGGTGGGATTTCAAGAAAATTAGAATTATTTTGAAATGTATAACCAAATGCGCCCAAAATTGAATTTAAACGAAACTGAACTTAAATGTAAATATATGTGAAAGCCTTTTATTTACTCCTTCGATCCGTTTAAAATTCATCCAGGCAACTGATCATACTGTGTATGTATTTTAATCCGTTTACATTCCGAAATAATAACTATTTTAATAGTAGAACCCACTTTGGTGGGAATTCATCGAAAAACAGAATTATTTTGAAATGTATATATAAATGAATTTTGCCTAAAGAATTAAAATGGAACGAACATAATTAACACACAAAATTTGGGCTTAAAAGGAAATATATATATACTTTACCATTTATTTCCTCATTTAACGATGTAAATTTTAAATTTTAAATTTACATACAAAGTATGTCCGTAACTTTTTATATATCGAAATAAGGGTAATCGCCACGATAAAGCCCACTTTGGTGGGGTTTTAATTTAATCACAATCATTTCGAAATATATATAATGTAGCATGCCTAAAAAATAAATTTAAAATTAAAACTGAATTTTAACACAAAAAATTACACTTAATGGAAATATACAAATGTCCTTTTTATTTCCTCCTTTAACTTGTGTTAAAATATCCCAAAATAGGCCCAAATTTGTGTCCAAATAGGCTAAAAGAAGCTCATAACATCTAAATAACCCAAACAGGTCCAATTTAACAGCCCAGCCCTCCTCACCTTTTTTAAAAAAAGATTTTTTTAAATATTACTGCTTGTGGGCCGGCCTAAGAGGGGCCGGCCCACGGGGCTAAAACGTCAAACAGGGAAAGAGCTGAACCCGTTGGGGGTAGAGTTTTCTGATGGGGGGCGGCGGCGGCCGCCGCCGCCCCCTACTGTCACGCATCGGGCACCGGCTAGTGGCCGGCGCCGGATGCCCCAACCGAGGGCGGCGGAAGCCGCCCCTTCTGATCTTGACGGGGGCGGCGGAAGCCGCCCCCTCCCTTTTTTTAATTAACGACAGGGGCGGCTGTGCCGCCCCTTGCTGTTCCTCGTCGGCGCCGGTGTTGCCGGCGCCGATCTCCCGATGCCGCCCCCTCTTTCGCCGTGTCGGGCAGCGGCCGGCGGGCCGCCCCGATCTAGGGTTCGTGAAAAATATTTTTTTTAAACAGGAAAAATCAATCAAAAACCCAATTTTTCACAGATCCAAAACTTAAAACTGATAAAAATCGAATTTTTAACAGATCCGAAACCAGAAACAGATTAAAAATCTGATTTTTATCAGATCTGAATTTACGAGCAAGCAAAATTTTGCGATCCAAGCATGGTGGCTCTGATACCACTTGTAAAAACTAAAGATCTAGATTTGCGTTTAAGCCAAACAACACAGATCTAGATATACCACATGCTGAATCTTAAAACATTAACCTACTCTATTTAGCGGAAGCGTACCTGAATCCATTGCGAATATTATGAAAGAGATCCTGACGATACCGTGGCGGATGATCTTCCAGAACAGCACGAATCAACCGTTGGAGAAATCCTTTAGCTTTCTCCCGGTTTCTCTCCTAGCGACGGGGTGTAGAAAAGATGGCTAACTTATTCGTGTGCTCTGGGGATCATGACTGCAAGTATATATAGGCTAGCCTCCATAGCCCTAGAGTTTCCAACTCGGCCTATCAACGTGTTGAAGCCCAATAGTCTCTATACATAAAGGCCCCACAACCTATTTAACTCATTTAGCCCATTTAATTAATTAAAACCAGATCACTAATATATTGGGCTTAATATGACAGCGTAGCACTTATATAATTATTTATCGCATATTAGCCAAACGTTGGATTAAAATCCAACTTGTTGGATAAGTTTCAACAGTATTGCGTGAGAGATGAACATATTTCTCCTTTTTTCTCTAAAGAAAGGAATCTTTTGTGTATGAGAACATATAAATCGGAGTTATTCTATAGCCATGGTACTTGTTGCATCATTGAACCCTAATATCATTTTATGGAGTGATGCACTAATTCAAGTTTAGTACCATAACATGTTGTACTAATTCAATCATATCTCATGCTTGTTCAAATATGAAAATCATTACTTTTGATTTAATTAGCAAACTTTGGGCTAGAAAAAACACATTTTAATACAAATGGGTCGAACTGCTAAATTTAACATCAAACATGCCAACCCAAGCATTAAGTCGAATTTGTGTCCTACTATCTAAATTTGTGGAATTTTTTAAAAATAAATGTGAGAAACTATAACACTGATCTAGTATTATATAGTTAGAACGATAAAAGTTCTCTCTCTTTTGCATTATGTAATTCTAGGCTTGTCACCTACTAGTTCGAAGTGAACTGTTATTAAAGCTTATAAATATTAAAACATTAGTATTACTCAAATATTCATTACTAAGACGTGACGTGTAGAAAAATTATGGTAAGTTAATACTATCAGCAAGTATTTAAGTACGTGCAGTAGGATTGTTAGTGTTGCACATGCACTTGTTTGAGCAAATTGTGAAGAGCAGTTCATAAATTTGATTTGCTTTAAGATAGGATTGTTGGTATTGAGTGGAAATTCAAGAAGAACAAAAGCGACGTGTGATCATGAGTATAATCAAGAGTAGTGTTAGAGGAACTTAGCTCAGAGACAACTTCAACTTCAATGGTAATTTCATATAGTCCTTCTTAGACCACCACCTTAAACTTGAATGCATGTATTAAAAAATTGAAAGCATGTTTTTTTCCTTGTATTGCTCAATATTGGGTCCTCGGATAAGAGAATCCTAACATAATATATTATGTCTTGCTATTGTGAAATTAGGTCATTTTGATTGGAGTCATGTCAGAAATAGATAAGAGTTGGATAAATCGTTTCAAGGGCCCTAGAGGATATGATTTCAGTGATGAGTATATAGAAGGGGTCGAAAGGTTCTTGGACTTTGCTTACTCTCATCCAAAAGAAGTATCTCCCAACGGCATACTCATCAAATGTCCTTACAAGATGTGTAGAAACTAAAAAGGATTGGTACATGATACGATGGCATATCATGTGTGCACAAAAGGGTTTCACAAGAACTATATGATGACCTGGTTTTTACACAATGAAAGACCCAGTAGTTCATCTGTTCCCCATGTTTCGATAGAGCAAGAAGAACTAGATTTACCAGAGAGCTCATATAACTTTTGTGAAATGGTTGCGAATGTTATCGGGCCTGAAATCTTCAACCAGCTAAATGACGAGTGTTCAATAATTGAAGAACAATCTAACGAAGAAGCTCAAAAGTTCTATGATTTGTTAAAGGCGACAGAAGAACCATTATATGAAGGATGTCAAGAGTCTAAATTGTCTGTTGTGACTAGCCTACTAAACATTAAATCAAAAAGCCATATGTCAAATGATGCCTTTGATCGCATGATGCAATCGATGGGCCGATGTAACGTAGATGCTAAATATGCATTGAGTTATATGGAAGCCAAAAAGTTGATGGGTCGGCTGGGCTTAGGTTATGATAGAATCAATGCATATCCAAATGATTGCATGTTGTACTATAAAGACTCTGTGAATGCTACTCTTTTCCACATTTGTCGTCATCCTTGCTACAAACATTCAGATGAGAGTCGAAAGAAACGGAACCATGTGCCTTATAAGGTGTTATGTTACTTTCCCATAATTCCTAGGCTGAAACGACTGTATGTATCAAGGAAAACTGTGCAAAGACATGACATGGCATTCTCGACATTCTCGCATTGATGGGGAAATGCGACTTCCGCATGATGGGGATGCATGAAAGGAATTTGACAAAATGCATCTCATGTTTGCTTCCGAGTCGTTAAATGTTAGATTTGGTTTAGCAAGTGATGGGTTCAATCCTTTCAGAAACTCATACCCTTATTCTTGTTGGCATGTGATGATAACACCTTATAATTTACCACTATGGTTGTGCACGAGGAAAGAAAATATATCCTTAACATACATTATTCTAGGACCAGAACATGTAAGGATGAGAAATATTAACATGCATTTAAGACATTTGATAGATGAACTGAATGTCTTGTGGAATGACGGTGTTCATGTGTATGACTCACATGGGAAACAAAATTTCAAATGCGAGCGGTACTTATGAGGACTATTAGCAACTTTCCAACATATGGAATAATATCTAGCTAGAGTACGCATGTGAGGTTAGCATGTCATTATTGTATGGAGAACTCAAAGGCATTTTATTTGTAGAATGAAATAAAACATTGTTGGTTTGATTGTCATCGAGCATATTTATCAGATGGTCATACATACCGCAAACAACAAAATCAATTTCTTAAGTGTAGACATAAGCTTGAGATTGCTCTCTAGCGGTCACGTGGAGATGAATTGCTCGCAAAGGTGAACTCTTTACCAACAGTTCAGTTTGGAAAAGAATTTAAAAAATTTAAAATTCATGGATTTAGATGTCACCACAACTAGACCAAGCAGAGTATACTTTGGAAGCTTCCCTATTGGAAAGCTAATCTAGTTCGCCACATGTGACAGCCCATATCCGTCACAACGCACATTTCCTTATTTATATTATTAAAATAATTTTAAATGATTTCAAAATATATTTGAATGATTTGAAATATAATTATATGATTTTTAAATATTTTTCTATATTTATTTCGTATTTTTCTGAGACCAAAACGATCTAGAACCCGCAAACTGCAACCCACGACTGATAAACACGTTTTGCCTCAAAACTCATACTTTCGTAGTTTAAAATTAAAAACAGATATTATTTTTATGATCCTCACGACGTTATGAACCCGTGACAATTTTTTGAAATTTTTCGGAGTTAACTGTGAAAAATGATATTTTAGTATTAAAATAATATTATTTTACTACATACCCATTTTACCTAATAACTTTTACCCATAACCCCGTTTTATTAACTTAACCCCACACTCCTTAATAAACCGCTTGGGCAGATCTGAATTTATCGGAACCCAACCCCCCACATTTACTATCTATTAATTATTAGTTTTAATTAATAATTTACTTTATACTTAAATAAGGGCCCCCTCCCCGTTTGCAGACTCACACATCACCCTCTCATACTCTCTCCCTCACACCCTTACCCACACAGCGCCCCCCCCTCTCGCTCCACCGTGACTGTCGCTTTAACGAGCCAATGGCAGCCCAAAGCAATAGCCCAGCCTCCGGCGAGAACTAACGCCTCCCCTTCCGGCCTTCCTCGGCCAACCCCGACAACTGAGCAACGTCGAGCCCTCGGCCGCAAGCTCCCTCCCCCATCTCTGGCAAGCCGAGATCCTCCAAGCTCCAACCAACGCCACCAAGCCCTTAGCGCCTCTCAACCTCTCCAACGACGACGCTGAGACCCCCCAAGCCTCGACATCCTCCTCTCTCCGACTCATGCATGGTGCCACCCAACTCCACCCACCCACCTCTTCTCCCCAAGCTCCTCCGACACACTCCCTGCTCCACTGCAAGACCGAGCTCACTCCAATAGCACCAACCGCTAGCTCACGTTGAGAGCCCCCACAGCTGCCTCGCCGCCACCGTTGCCCTCCCTTCGTCGCCACAGACCCATCGTCGACTGCTCCGCTAACCACCCGTGGCTCGCTGCACGCACAGAGAAACACATAAGAAAGAAGACAGACGCAGAGAAAGTGAAGAGAGTTAGAGAAAGAGAGTATTATATTTATATATAATATAATATAATATGATTAGATATGAATATTACAATAATGGTATACGTATCCGAAGAACAAACGGAGACTACCAGAAAATCCAGCGCTTCGTCATGAATGCGTAGTTACCTGTCTTGTAACATTTCTCCCATAATAAATTTTTGAAGTTATTGCTAATTATGCTAATTTAGCTAAATAAATTACTGCCTACAAATTTCACGTAAACTTAGGTGTACAAAAATTATATATGATTTTACTTATTAAGACAAATATTTTGATATAGTGTACATAAAATTCTGACATGTGGTATTCTCTAAATAAATTGTGAAGCAACTTTAGAAACTCATTTTTAAATTCAAAAATTAGTTTTTGGCCATTTAAAATTAGGAAAATTGCTTATTATTTGTTTTAAAATTATGAAAAATGCTTGTTGGACTTAGAAAAATATTTACGGCTTAAATGTACTCATATACTTAGTTTTAAGTATTTCTAAATGCATTTTCTTACAGTAACTACCTAATTTAATAATAGTAAAATAGTAAAATGGTTATATTATGAGTGACGACTTGTCATTCACCATGAAATTATATTGAACTATTGCATGAACTCATGAGATATTGTGGACTGGTTAGATGCATCTAATATGATGTAACTATATAGAAATGATCATTTGACTGATGGAATTATACGGTGATGCATACTATCAATCGACATAACACATATTATTGACCTGACACTTGACTTGACCTTTAGGTGTTGGGGGTAATCTATGGTTACAGATGATACGGGGGTGTCTGGATCCACTTTATGGATACCTCTAACACATAATAGGAGGCAAGCAACTTGACTGTCGCCCAAGGTATGTGGTCAATAAGTAACGTCACAGGTAGCTCTCGTGGCAGGACGCATTTTAGCCACAGATCGTACTCTTGGACATAGAGTTGGCACTAGAATTAATGGTTATGAAATATTGATTTAATATCTCATGCAGTCTTTTCATTACATATTGCTAATTATAATAAAAGTTCTAACTGATATGCTCAGTTTCAGTCTTTACATATCATTCTTATCATACTCATACTATGCCCATTCCGTGCTTATGCTATGCTCTTAATATGCTCATATTGTGCTCACATCATGCTCGTGTTATATATGCTACCACATCATGTTCCTAATGCTCTTACTATGTGCATGTTGTGCCCATACCATGATTAATCATATTATGCTACTTACTCATATTATGCTCACACCGTGCTCTTATCATGTTTGTCACTGTGTTTATGCACTTTCATACCCATCATGCCATATATTATACTCATTTGCTCACATTATGTTTTTATATGTAACTCTTTTATATAACTCTTATTTTATACCATGCTCTTACCATACTTTTCGTTATAACTCTTCTATATATACTCATACTTTCTATTATGGGGAGATACTTGCTGAGTGACCCTCGCTGACAAGCATTTCATTTTTGTCTTATGAACTGTCTGTTAGGTTTCGTGAGTGACTTTATTGTAGATTCTGTTCCAGAACTCGAGGACCACGTGGAGTTCCTATCTACTGAAGACTAGAGCAATTATTACCTTCGCGTCAGCGCTTTTAAGTTGAGATAATGTAATTAGTGTGTGGTGTTAATTTGGCCATGCTAGGCATATGTATGTATCTTTATTCTGTATACTTTGATTGTAATAATGTCATTCATTTTGTTTCTTAAGTAAGCATGCAAGGACCTATAGTTTTAACACAGATGCTTAGTGTGTTTAAACCAAGGAGGAAGAAAAGAAAAGAAAAAAAGGAAAAATATTATACTCCCCCATTATTTTAAGCACATCGTGGGCCCGCTCGCGTCCTCGCTTTCGGTAGAATGGGAAGAGGGCGTGACACCCCAACTTAAATGTGATGCACATTAAAAAAATGTCTCTGATAATGTATTCAACACCATTTTAGATGTGAGTGGAAAGATAAAACACAATATTGCATCATATCTTGATTTGGCTACACTAAGCTATCGACACGAGTTACATCTTATTCCAAATGACAACAGAAGATGGCTAAAATGAAAAGCAGCCTACATACTTAACAGAGAAGAGACTAAGTTGTTATGCACATGGATTAAGGAATTGAAGTTTCCTGATGGATATGGGTCGAACATATCCAAATGTGTTAATTTGCAGCAATGTAAAATCTTTGGATTAAAGAGCCATGATTGTCATGTTTTCATGCAACACTTACTCCCAATCGGCTTATGTGGCATGATTCATAATTCCATATGGGATGCAATCACCAAGGCGTGTAATTTTTAAAGGAGTTGTGTTCAACAGGTCTTCATGTGAATGATTTGCAGAGGATAAAGACAAACATTATGGAAAACATTTGTAACTTCAGAAGTTATTTCCTCCGTCATTCTTTGATGTTATGGAACATTTGATGTTGCATTTGTCATATAAAGCAATGGTTGGATGACCTGTGCAATATAATGGATGTATCTGTTCGAAAGGTATCTGTATAGTCTAAAGAAAACAGTTAAAATTAAAGCTTGCATGGAATGTTTGATAGCAGAGGCTTACATTATTGAGGAAATATTGACTTTCTTCTCATTCTACTTTTGTTTAGACATGATAACTCATTGGAATTGGCCTCCTAAAATAATGATGGGGTGAAGTGGATGCGATGGGATGCTTAAAATATTTACACATCCATGACAACCAATTGGAGGCAATGTAGAAATGTGTTTAGATGATCGTAAGTACACGACACCCCATCTATATGTGCTGATAAATTATGAAGAGAATTAGAAATTCATTCAATAGTTGACTTCTTTCTCATTTCTTAGAAATTCATCTAATAAGAATTTACTTCTCTCTTATTTCTTATGTTAGTAAGGCACACACACTAAATTTAAATAGCATTTTATTGTTCAAGAAAATTGATGAAGAGATAGCCCTATCGAATTCATAACTTTTTGTCGATAAGAAGCTAGCCATGCGTGCAATGAATTTTGCAAAGTGGCCGCAAGCTCACAAACATTGAATTTATGCATTAATGCCCAAAATTATTTCACTCGTTTCTACTTGAAAAGCCATTCAAACTTACAAATCCCATGTTTGTTAAACATGTAGCTGATCCAACTACGATGTTAATCAACGAATAAAGCATCTTAGTATTAGGCCATATGTACGAGTGAAATGTTATAAAGATTACTTGGTTAATAATTACCGATTCCACACACACAACACTATGGTAGAACTAAGAAGATTATGAATGACGGAGTCATGGTGAGAGTGAGTTGGTCAGGCCAAAGTGACATGAACTTTTAAGACATCTTTAAGGAAATGGATGAGTTGATATATTATGGTGATGAAAATAAGGTCATCATGTCCAAGCGTAGTTAGTTCGATGCATCAAGTCGAGGGATGCCAAATCATCAAAAGCATGGCATTGTTGACCTTAAACATAACTGACGTTAGGCAACGTATGACCCATTCATTCTAGCAGAACAGGCAGAGCAAGCGTATTACACGACGTACCTAGGAACAATGAAAAATAGAACCTTGAAGGATTTCTGCGTTGTATGTAATGTCAAACCACGTAATGGTTATAATGGATTATGTGAGGATGAAGATGAAGCCAATATCGACCATACTGTATACCAAGCTCAAGAATCATGACACTGTAATGACAGGCATGAAGTCATTGTAGACAATATTGATGGAGCTGAAGGTGATGCACCCGAGTCTTTACGTGTCCCTGGCATTTTAGATGAAGTTGAAGGGTTACATCTCGTCAATCAAGATGAAGTTAGATGCATTGATGACGATGATGAAGTGAAGAGGCAGAGGAAGACGGTGATGAAGATGAAGAGGCAGATGACGAAGATGATGTAGATACAGATGCACGAGAGGAAGATGATCGGCTTCAGATATGCACCCGGAAACAATGTAGTTTTACCCCAAGTGCACGGTTAAGTGGTGAGCGAGTATCGAATCACAGGGAGGAACTATTGGTATTATATATTTTATACTCAGCAGAGATAGAATAATGATTGAGGAATGTTTGGTGTCACAAGTGTATAAAATATCGTTTGTAAATTCAATTAATAACAGTGCCTAGGGCTAGAGAATCCCCAGTATAGATCTCAAGCATCAATGTGAAATTTTATTCTTCCACATCACCACTCTTGGTTTAGGGTGAAATTATCGCAACTATATTGTGAACCAACGCACACTCTCGCACTACGTCTTTGGAGATATACCTTATTAAAGGCATTTCATAGCATGTTCCTAAAGAGAAAGATAATGTAACTTTTGTTTTTTGTATTTGTTGATATTTTTCTTGATCTAACTGTATGGATTCTTCATACCCTGATTCATCATCTTTTATTTCTGTTTTCTCAGAGACTTCTGTTACCTCTGATTCCATTTTAGGAACTTCTACTGTTTTTTCATTTAATAGATTGTTAAATTCATTTTCTAGAGCCTCTGAATTATCTTCAGAGTTTGTATCTGATAAGAGTCTCACTCTCACACAAGCCTAGTTCAAACCACTAGCATTAAGATCGATAATATAATTCAACTCCAACTCAAGTTCGCTCTCGCACAATGCGAGTTCGAATCTAGATTATGATGGTTCGTATTCGTTTTACCGTCGTACAAACGAATATAATTATAGAAATATAATAAAGATGTTAGCTTTGGTCGCTCTCGTGCACCAACTCTAGGGAATTTCAATTATTGATCTAAATCGAATATATAGGGCTTCCTATAGATCAAGATTATCTCTCGAGCTCTCAAGATCCAATTGAAATCCTTAGCTATCCGTAGTAAATCAATCATAATCTAACACTTTAACAAGTTTAGCAACATGGGTTAACAATAGATTTCACATATCAAGCTTTAAATCCATAGGGTTCATCCCTTTTGCCCTAGGGCAAAGAGACTACTCGCAATTTATCATAATCAAAATAATAGAATTGGGATATGCAATAGAATTCATCACAAAAGATAGATCTAAACATAAATTTATTATAAAGATTAGAAATAGCAAGAGTTTAGACAAACCAATGATGTTCAAGGCTTAAAAATAATAAGAGAATTAAGCTCCTTGCACTCCAATCCTTTTGCAAAAACAAGATGAAACAAAACTTCTCCTAAGAACTCTAGCCGTCACGTCTCTCTTTTTGATGGTTATCAAAACTAGCTATTTATACTCTCTCAAAAAGTCCAGAAAAAGCTGACAAAAATACCCCTAGGAGGAGGTAAACCCTAATTTCTGAACCTGGGCCGTCGGTGCACTCGGCCGAGTGAGTTAAGTCACTCGGTCGAGTAGCAATTCTGAAGAGAAATCGTCGAAATCAGCCTTCTGTCATCTTCGGGCCACTCGGTCGAGTGGTTGGCTCACTCGGTCGAGTTAGATTCTCACTCGGTCGAGTGGGGTCTTCTGCAGAGTCCTCCAAAAACAGTAACCTGCCAGTTGTTTTTCCTCTCTCCAATCGGTCGAGTGGACTTCTCACTCGGTCGAGTGGAAATTCCACTTGGCCGAGTACATTGTTGCGCTTCTATGATGGATTGGAGATGTATCAGCCTCACTTGGTCGAGTGAGCTGTGTCACTCGGCCGAGTAGGCTGATAATTCATCGTTTTCTCATTCTTCTCGCTTCTTTCCTCTTTCTCTCGTCTTCCTTCCGCTTCTTCTCGTCTTCCTTCCGCTTCTTCTCATCTTCAAGCATCGTGAGCTCTTTGATATTGTCGTCGTTAATGCTCTGGCACGTGTGTATGTGCTCATAGCTCCAAATTTCTCCTGATTACTCCATATTTCCTGAAAATCGAACGAAACATAGAAATAGTGAAATTCATCGTGAAATCGTCGTTTAAGCGTTAAATTTGCGATATGAGCAATCGTTATGGCATGGAAAATTGCAGAAATAAAGTGTAAAATATGATCAATATCAAAATCCCCCAAGCTTACCTCTTACTCGTCCTCGAGGAAGATAAGTAAACATCGAACTTGGCGAATAAAAAATATAAAGAAAATCAAATAAATTGAAAAGAAGGCGAGGAAGAGAAATGCTAGATCATTCTCTCAGAACTCGAATTCACTTACTCAAATACACCAACATTGAATACAAATATCACTATAGCTTTTATTTCGATATCATTTCATACGAGGTACACTTGATATAAAAAATTTGAGAACAATGCGAATCTTATGAAATATGAAATCATTTTAACGTTAAACATCGTCTAAGGCATAGAAAACGATATACATAATCGTAGATAACACACTTTTCAATTGACTGCTTCCACTAGGAGTATAAGAGATATCACGCAATTCAAACATATAAGAATAGAAAGATGTGGTTTTATGAATTTCATGTCAATTTTTCAACCGATAGATGTCATTATACTTAAAGTCATCTCCATAAATATTAGAAATTACCTAGCATAGGTAATCATGCACATATAAGTAATCACTCTCTCACACATCATTGGATTTTCTCCCCCAAACTTATCTATTAGCGTGGTAACATCGAATATAGAATATAGTGTTTCCGTGTAACGATCGGTATTTTTAGCCATGCTGGAGTAAAACTTTATTATTTTTATGTCTGTTATTATTTTATTTATGTTATATTATTATTATTTTAAGTTAATTATTTATAAATTCAGATATGATTTCTATTAAATCAAATTTCAAAATTTAAAAATCTAATTCAAATTTTAAAAACTTGCTAATTAATCCCTAATCAAACCCTATTAAAATCTATTACAAATTAGGCAACGTCTCATTCAATCACTTTCTTTCTTTGCCATAGCATTAATCCCTACTAAAACTAAATGTTAAAGAATTAAAACTCAAAACCCTAGTACGAACCCCACATACACACCCTCTCAATTACAAAAACAAAACAAAAGGAAAACCCAAGAAAAACACTCATACCCGCAACCCTACTCCTCCATCCTCAAACACATACTTGCATTTCACAACCCCCCACCTCCCTCTCTCTCCCCGACCTCACCACCGGCGGCCCCCACGTCGTCTTCGGCGGCCCCCACATCGCCTCCACCGCATATAGTGTCACGCCCTGCTTCACATTCTACTAGGGAGCAAGGACGCGAGCAGGTCCGCGATGTGCTTAAAACAAGGATGAGTACTTTTTTCTTTTTGAAATCTTTTTCTTTTCTTCCTCCTTGGCTTAAACACACTGAGCGTCTATGTAGAAATTGCAGATCCTTGCATGTAAATTTAAGAAGCAGCTCAAACAACATTATTACATATACAGCGTACAATAATTAAAATACATCTTGGACCTAGTATGGCCAATACAAACAAAGTACACAAATTACATTATTTTAAATATAAAGAAACAGTCACGAAGGGGATCGTCTAATCTTCAGGTACTCCACGTGCTCGTCAAGCACATGCTAGATTCCTGATGTAGTATCTTCAAAGAACTCACTATCGATACCTGACGGATATTTCGTAAAATAACAAAGTGAAATGTCTGTCAACGAGGTTTACTCGGTAAGATAATCTCAAAACCAAAACGTTAGCCATTTTAAAGTAAACAAAGCTGAAAGGACAAGTAATACGTTTAACTTAAAAGAGTTTAAGATAAGCAACAAGTTTAATTTAAAAGAGTTAAAGATAAGCAATAAGTTTAATTTAAAATTTAGTAATAACAAGAGTTAGAGCAGTTTAAAGCAGTTAAAGCAGTTAAATGTTCGCAACATATGCAACCTACAACAATTTAATAATCTAATAGCAATTGGCGATACTACTAGCAACCTGCAACAATTTCATTATTCAATAACAATTTGCAAAGCCATCTGAAACCTGTGACAATTTAGCATTTAATAATCACACTGTAGCAACCCGTAGAAAAAGATATTAGAACATTAATCAATAACCAGTCTATCCTAGTGATAAGTCCATGTCCAAGAGTACTAGAGATAACCAACATGCAGCTTGCGACGGAAGCAACTCCGAGGCTGTACCCACCGTTCCGATATGTCAACGGTCAAGGATCTAACCCCATAATGTGTTGGAGGTAACTTAGTATGGCGCATCCAGCCACTCTGTAACACTTGTGATCATAGACTACCCTAATCCCAGGTCAGGTCAAGTGTCGGGTCAAAAGGACGTGTACTATCTGTTTATTATTGAAATTCCATCTTCCATTCTATATTGGTAAAGTTCCATCTTCCATTCAATATTTTTGAAGTTCCATCTTCCATTCAGTCAATTTAGTCTTGGTGTTTCAACAGTCCGTACAATAGTTTCACAAAAGTTCAAGACTCAATTTAGCAATTAAACGAAAACGTAAAACTTACTTAAATGGATGGAAGAACAAGTAAGAAATGATTTAACTAAGCAAATAGGTTTAAATTAGCTTAAAATATTTTCTAAGGCTAGTAACTAGTTTTCAAGATTATTAAAAAAAATTTAAGCAATTTTAAAGTGTCAAAAACAATTTTTAAATTGAGAAATCATTTTGAAACGTATGTTCGAAGAATTGTTTAGAGCGAACCGTACGTCAGAATTCTTCTAACAAGGGGTTAAAATGTTTGTATTTACTAGTACTATAACATATATTTTTATCGTACGTCAGCGTACGTAAAAATCACAAGATACGAATTTTTTAAAGGAATTTAAAACAAGAAATCATTTTCACTACACATGTTCAAAGATTTATTTCAGGCAAACCGTACGTCAGAATTCTTCAAACAAGATGTCAAAATGATCGTATTTACTAGTACTATAACATATATTTTTATCGTACGTCAGTGTACGTAAAAATTGCAAGCTACGAATTTTAAAAGGAATTTAACCTATTTAAGTTTTGCCTTTGAAAATTCACTGTGAGAAATATACTTGCCTTTTGGCAACGAAACTAGCGACAATGGATTTGTTTCGACGTTTCTGATTTTCTGGGACTGGTCTCGTATTTTTCTGAGGCCTGTAGGATTTACTATCAATTTAAATCCAATAATATCATTTAATAAATATACGTAAATATGTAAATACATATTCATATACGTATAAAATACGTATTAATTTTAAAACAAACCCAACGTATTTGTTTTACCCCGAGAGAGGGAGAGAGAGGGAGGGAGTGGCGGTCGGAGGAGGAGCTCCGGCCGGGATCCTTAGGCAGGTCGTGGGTCTTCGCGACGGTCGGCGGCGACTGTCACTGCCGACGGCGAACCGGCGGGTAGCGACGGTGAGGTGGGTGACAGCGCGGCGTCGGCAAGAGGCTGAACAGTAGAGCGAGCTGACGGGGTCGAGGAGGTGGCGGGCTTCAACAGGCGGAGGAGGGACCGGAGGGACGCCGACGGTCTCGGGGAGGAGCTGGGGAGGGGCGAGGCATGCGCTAAGAGAACGGCGGCGATGGGGCGTCAAGCTCTCGGAGGTGGTAGAGTCGAGGGCAGAGGCGGCTTCGGTGAAGGTCTGGGACGGTGGGCTTCGCTGAGGGTGCTACTGTCGACGGCCACGGTGGTGGAGCGTGGGAGAGCGTGGGGGCGACGGCGGTGTCTCGGCGCCATCGCCGTAGCTCAAGAGGGGCAGAGTGTGGGTCGGAGTGCGGGCACGTCGGAGCTCAGGCGGGGATCTCCGGCGATGGGTCGTGGGTGCACGGCGGTGGTGAAGTGCGGAAGCGGAGAGAGAGCGTGAGGGTTTCGGTGAGAAGTCGAAGAGAGATGGGTCGAGCTCTTCGAGTTTGAGGGAGGAAGAGAGATATAAACTGGGTGTTTGGGTTGGGAGACATGGGATATGGCTCTTTGAGCCTGAGTTGGGTTTATTATAGTTCGGGCTTGGATTATTTGTTACGTGGAGAAGGGAAACAGGGGAATCGGGCCTGAGGGCTTTGCCCTGGGTGTGTGAAGAGGAGATATGATTAGAGGGGGTGTTAAAATAGGGAATTAAAATTAGTTTAATATGATGAAATTAATACTTAGTCAAATTGCAATTAATATAATGCTTATCTTTTGACTAAGTATAGAACTTTAGGGCTAAAGTTTAACACATGGGCTGCTCAAATGG
Source organism: Scilla litardierei (assembly GCA_030789695.1). Lineage (NCBI taxonomy): Eukaryota > Viridiplantae > Streptophyta > Magnoliopsida > Asparagales > Asparagaceae > Scilla > Scilla litardierei. The sequence goes on along the minus strand of CM061142.1, from coordinate 774,013,419 downwards.
GAGTTTTGGAGTCATCTGCCGACTAGAGTAAGGTTAATTAGGATAGTAATTAGGGTAACATAAAAGTGATTAGTGAATGTAATTAGTGAAATTACAATTTTGCCCCTGAAGTTCAACGATTCCGAAAAATTACGAAAACATAGCCACGGGTTCGCATCGTCACGAGGATCGTGACTACGAGGTCTATTTCGCAGTTTGAGCCACGGAGATACGAGTTTTGGGCCAAAACATTTAGGATGCGGGTTTGCGGGTTCTCTATTGATTTGACTTCAGAAAATTGTGAAATTAATGTGGGAAGCACTAAATGATCTTAGAAGCTTAGGGTAGAAGTTTGAAATCATTTTGATAACGTTTACATAGAAAAATAATTGTTATGGCTGTAAAATTAATAATTGAGTTTAAATAATTATAAAAATTATTTAGAGGTCTAGGATGGTACTCGTATACCCTAAAATAGGCTATAACTATATTGGTTCTACAAAAAAAATTTATAAATGATTTAGAAACTATTTTGATTTAAAACTCCTGATCAACCACTACAAAATACTTTTAAATTAAAAAATACGTAGAAAATGAGACTATGAGTATTGCTGAATACGGGTCATCACATTCTACCCTCCTTAAAATAATTCCATCCTCGAAATTTCTCGAAACTTTATAAAATAGATAATTATTGTTATTAAGAGGCTCAACCAAAAAAGAAATGATAAAATGGAATACTTGATGAATGATTACTGTTGCGGGGTGGAACCCACGTACAATGAATTTGTATTTTGGGGAACCAAGGGCACGGTGGTTATATTGATAAGAGGGTTTAGGTAGGCCTTTTGACAGGTGATTAGTGGGGTGAAGAGGCTACACTTGCCGCCGGGGCAGGCCACGGAGTCAAATCCCGCCGGATGCGGCAGAGGAGGATCGGGCGGCGGGAGCCGAAGGTGGATGTCGACCAAGGGGCGAGCTACCCTATGCAACGAGCAACTCGTCAGAAAGGCCGGGTTGGGGTCCAACCCTTAGCCTCTCCGATGCCTAAGTCAGTAACTGGACTTAAAGCGGGGGCGGGGCACGCAGGTCGGACTCAGGGTGTGTCGACCGTACGTGACGAGCTATAAGTGGGAGAGTAAAGATATGGACGACCTTTGCTCTCGTGTGTGAATAATGGGATTCAGAGGCAATTTGCCAACCCCCTCACCGTAAGAGGTGAGGGGGGTATTTATACCTGTTAGGAGATGATTAGGTGGGGCTGACCTGGCATACTGACTCAACATGCTGAGCTGGCCCGGCTGTCAGCGGAAGCTTCGGACGAGGATGTCAGGAACAGGAGTGTCTGCCTCGCTTTTGTCAGATGGCGCAACGGCCAGGGGCGCTTTTGTCAGGGTGTCAGGGCCAAAAGCATTAAGTGTCAGGGGACGCAGCGGCCAGGGGGTGCTTTGTCAGATGGTCGGGCGGTGCTAGTGTCAGTCGTGTCCTTAGACTAGGTTGTTTTTTGTGCGCGACGAATCAAGGGTCCGGCGGTGCCATCCCCCGTGGCGGGGTTTGTGTGGGATCGCCGGGTCGACCTGTTCGTGGGCCGTTCGGCCTGGCCGCGCACCTTTTTGGGTGCGGATCATGGACCGCTGGCAGGGAGGGGCATGCACGTGCCGCTATCGGCATCCAAGGCTATGCTGTCTGGGTATTCACGGAGCACGCTGCCCCTGGCGGGCCGAGCGAGAGCGGTTATACGCCTTGGCCGGGAGAGGGGCGCTGCGAGGTATGCCCATTCCCATGTAGCCTCGGACCTCCGGGTCGGCAGTCCGTTTGCAAAGGGGTGAGTCAGTGAGGTATATCAGTGGTTCTGGGCGGGAGCCGGACTCCTACGATCTTTAGGTCGTAACAATTACACTTTAGAAAATAAGTTGTTAATAGCATGAAATATAATGTGATATTACAACATCGAAAAAACAAGAGATATTACTAATAAATATATACTATTAACATCACCACAGCTTCCGTAATTAGTCCTGAGACCAGTATCATCATAATAATTATCTTGAATTTTCAATTAGCCAAAAGTTAATATGGCATTTCATGAAAATGATAGTTATTATGATAATATCTGTTCGAACTTGGAACCTGAGGTGATAAGCTACTAGTAAATTAATTAATCACTTCAAAAAGAAAGATCATAAAATTTAAAATTTCAACTTAGGCTAATGATGACTAATGGTGCCTAACCAAGTAAGTCATCAATATAGCATATACATACGGAAGGACTTATCCATATGGATTCGTGCTGTTATACCTTAACCAGCAGAACACAAAGGACATTAACTCACATAACTACCAAAGACAAGTCACCGTCAAAAACAACACAAATAAACAAGTACAAGGCCAACTACTAAAGACCGTACTTATCACTATACTCATCACTACCACTCCTTGTATCAGCTTCCATAACGCCCAAAAACAATCCAACACCGAAACCATTATCCAAATCCAAACACAAGACCGACATCCAACTTCAACACCTAAGGCCAACAGCATGCCAATACCCATCGACAATAATACCCCATGCCAACACCAATTGTCGATATCCACGACTCTCATCATCAATAACACACTGTCCCGCAAACTCGAAGGAGTGGACCTGTGTAGATGCTTAAGCGGGACACCAATAAGGGTAAGACCCATGGCAATGAGCTCAAAAGAATCCCAAGAGTAGTGACTTGCCAAGATCTCAACCACACGGCAGCAGTGAGGGTGGCGGAGAAGAAGATTGTCGCTAAACCCAAAAATCCTAAAACAGAATGTCGGAGGGCCATTGGCGGTTGTCGATCCACGTCGTGCGATGACTACGACTACTCAGCGACGTCGGGTGGCATGGCGGAGCTTGAGTGAGGCCAGGGAGCTTGAGGCGAGAGGGGTTGGGCTCACAAGGAAGAGGCACGACGAGGGGGTGGGCATCGTCTCGGCGGAGAGGAAGCCACGGGATGGGTTGGTGAGGGGAGAGATGAGGGGTTTTAAAAGGGGGCACCGAAAGTCATTGATAGGGTAGGGTAGGATAAGGTAGGGTAGGTGGGACCGGTGCTCGAGGAGAGGAAACGGACAAAAGGCAATAAAGAGGGGGAGAGATGGTAGGCGGGAAAAGATTCAAACCATGGGAATTCGGGTACAAGACGAAAGTAGTGGGTAGAAGAGAAATACGAGCTCAAGAAAGATGAAGAAAGATGTAACAGTCTACACTTGCACGTCGTGGTTTGGCTCATCTCAAATTATCTAGCACCATCCTCCAATACTTCTGAGCGTCCTTTGATCTGCTTCCGTTGTCGAACTCGAACTTCGGATAATCGAAAAATTCGAATGCTACCCTCTTTATAAAAGAGTATAGCCAAAGTTTAGATGAACTAAACGCGACTAGGAAGTAGTCTCAGAATAAGTAAGATGATTGGAAGGCCATTACAAGAATGGTGATGCAATGAATGGATAGTCAGTCTAGTTGTTATCAAAGGAAGGTTCTAGATTAAGATTCATCAAAATGGAACACGAGTCCCAAGTTGAGGGTTCAAAAAGTTCGAAGAAGATAATGACGATCAATGGAAATAGATCATTACGAATTTTGTGATAAGAAGCAATAGGAAAATCAAGAAGTGGACATGCTACGAAGACAAATACATATAGCATGATAAAGTATGCTAGCAATGATAATAAAGGCGATGGGTGTCAAACTGACGTAGAGGGAAACAGATCAGATATACCAGTGATTACTGGCTCTGCAGCCTCAGTATCTCTGGTTGACGTGATGGATGCTTGACACCTAGCCTGGTTCAGCTTGGCTTGTTGAAAGACTTGATGTTGTGGAGCTAGGGGTGGTTTACGCTGTGATGATCCAGAAACTCCTGTTGTCGTAGTCGCTTTCTTGTTAATGCGGTAGTGGCAGTTCCTGAGAGAGTGCTCAGATGCTCCACATGCCAAACATTGATTCAGCAGCAGGCGACAGTTCTTCTTGATATGTCCCTTTCGGTTGCAATGGAAGCACACCATCGGGGATCGCTTGTTGACTAAAGATGCAGGCCTCTTGAATGTAGTCTTCATCGGTCAGAGGTTGTTCCTCGGTGGTTCCATAGGATGCTTCCCTTGGGATGCTTCACAGAGTATCAACTGCCTCATGGAGAATTTGGCGTTGAATTTCCAGTAATTCCTTTACGATACCCAAGATGTCGTTGTTGGTGACGCCGTAAGTATTTGGTCGACCTGCCATACTTCAAAACAAACTGCAAGGTAAGGTAGGTTAGAATAAATCTATTCTAGTTGTACACTTAGATATTAATGTTATTTAAACCGATCTTAAAGTATTTGCATAAGCATGACCTGCATGGGCTACCACTAAAACCTGTCACGCCCCGCTTCCCATTCTACTAGGGAGCAAGGATGCGAGCGGGTCTACGATGTGCTTAAAACAAGGAGGAGTACTTTTTTTTTCTTTTTGAAATCCTTTTCTTTTCTTCCTCCTTGGCTTAAACACACTGAGCGTCTGTGTAGAAATTGCAGATCCTTGCATGCAAATTTAAGACGCAGCTCAAACAACATTATTACATATCCAGCGTACAATAATTAAAATACATCTTGGGCCTAGTATGGCCAATACCAACAAAGTACACAAATTACATTATTTTAAATATAAAGAAACAGTCGCGAAGGGGATCGTCTAATCTTCAGCGGGTAAGTACTCCACGTGCTCGTCAAGCACTGGCTAGACTCCTACTGTAGTATCTTCAAAGAACTCATTATCGATACCTGACAAACATTTCGTAAAACATCAAAGTGAAATGTCCGTCAGCAAGGTTTACTCAGCAAGATAAACTCAAAACCAAAACGTTAGCCATTTTAAAGTAAACAAAGCTGAAAGGACAAGTAATACGTTTAACTTAAAAGAGTTAAAGATAAGCAACAAGTTTAATTTAAAAGAGTTAAAGATAAGCAATAAGTTTAATTTAAAAATAAGCAATAAAAAAGAGTTAAAGTAGTTTAAAGCAGTTAAAGCAGTTAAATGTTCGCAACCATATGCAACCTACAGCAATTTAATAATTTGATAGCAATTGGCGATAATACTAGCAACATGCAACAATTTCATTATTCAATAACAATTTGCAAAGCCATCTGTAACCTGTGACAATTTAGCATTTAATAATCACACTGTAGAAACCTGTAGAAAAGGATGTTAGAACAATAATCAATAACCAGTCTATCCTAGTGATAAGTCCATGTTCAAGAGTACTAGAGATAACCAACATGCAGCCTACGACGGGAGCAACTCCGAGGATGTACCCACCGTTTCGATATGGCAACGGACAAGGATCTAACCTCCGTAATGTGTTGGAGGTAACTTAGTATGGCGCATCCAGCCACTCTGTAACACTTGTGATCATAGACTACCCTAATCCCAGGTCAGGTCAAGTGTCGGGTCAAAAGGACGTGTACTATCTGTTTATTATTGAAATTCCATCTTCCATTCTATATTGGTAAAGTTCCATCTTCCATTCAATATTTTTGAAGTTCCATCTTCCATTCAGTCAATTTAGTCTTGGTGTTTCAACAGTCCGTACAATAGTTTCACAAAAGTTCAAGACTCAATTTAGCAATTAAACGAAAACGTAAAACTTACTTAAATGGATGGAAGAACGAGTAAGAAATGATTTAAATAGGCAAATAGGTTTAAATTAGCTTAAAATATTTTCAAGGGCTAGTAACTAGTTTTCAAGATTATTAAAAAAATTTTAAGCAATTTTAAAGTGTCAAAAACAATTTTTAAATTGAAAAATCATTTTGAAACGTATGTTCGAAGAATTGTTTAGAGCGAACCGTACGTCAGAATTCTTCTAACAAGGGGTTAAAATGTTTGTATTTACTAGTACTATAACGTATATTTTTATCGTACGTCAGCGTACGTAAAAATCACAAGATACGAATTTTTAAAAGGAATTTAAAACAAGAAATCATTTTCACTACACATGTTCAAAGATTTATTTCCGGCAAACCGTACGTCAGAATTCTTCAAACAAGATGTCAAAATGATCGTATTTACTTGTACTATAACATATATTTTTATCGTACGTCAGTGTACGTAAAAATTGCAAGCTACGAATTTTAAAAGGAATTTAACTTATTTAAGTTTTGCCTTTGAAAATTCACTGTGAGAAATATACTTGCCTTTTGGCGATGAAACTAGCGCCAATGGATTCGTTTCGACGTTTTTGATTTTCTGGGACTGGTCTCGTATTTTTCTGAGGCCTGTAGGATTTACTATCAATTTAAATCCAATAATATCATTTAATAAATATAGGTAAAGATGTAAATACGTATTCATATACGTATAAAATACGTATTAATTTTAAAACAAACCACGCATTTGTTTTACCCCGAGAGAGAGAGGGGGGGGAGGGAGTGGCAGTCGGAGGAGGAGCTCCGGCGGGGATCCTTAGGTGGGTCGCGGGTCTTCGTGGCGGTTGGCGGTGACTGTCACCGGCGGCGGCGAACCGCCGGGTAGCGGCGGTGAGGTGGGTGACAGCAAGGCGCTGGCGAGAGGCTGAACGACAGGGCGAGCTGACGGGGTCGAGGAGGTGGCGGGCTTCAGCATGCGGAGGAGGGATCGAAGGGACTCCGACGGTCTCGGGGAGGAGCTGGGGAGGGGCGAGGCATGCGGTGAGAGAATGCAGGTGATGGGGCGTCGAGTTCTCGGAGGCGGTGGAGTCGATGGCAGAGGCGTCTTTGGCTAGGGTCTGGGACGGTGGGCTTCACTGAGGGTGCTGCTGTCGACGGCCACGACGGTGGAGCGTGGGAGAGCGTGGGGGCGGCGACGGCGTCTTGTCGTCGTCGCCGTGGCTCGAGAGGGGCGGAGCGTGGGTCGGAGTGCGGGCACGTCAGAACTCAGGCGGGGCTCTCCGGCGATGGGTCGTGGGTGCACGGCGGTGGTGAAGTGCGGAAGCGGAGAGAGAGTGTGAGGGTTTCGGGGAGAAGTCGAAGAGAGATGGGTCGGGCTCTTCGAGTTTGAGGGAGAAAGAGAGATATAAACTGGGTGTTTGGGTTGTGGACAGGGGATATGGTTCTTTGAGCCTGAGTTGGGTTTATTATAGTTCGGGCATGTGTTATTTGTTACGTGGAGAAGGGAAACGGGGGAATCGGGCCTGAAGGCTTTGCCCTGAGTGTGTGAAAAGGAGATATGATTAGAGGGGGTGTTAAAATTGGGAATTAAAATTAGTTTAATATGATGAAATTAATACTTAGTCAAATTGCAATTAATATAAAGTTTAGCTTTTGACTAAGTATAGAACTTTAGGGCTAAAGTTTAACGCATGGGCTACTCAAAATGGGAGTTTTGGAGTCATTTGCCGAGTAGAGTAAGGTTAATTAGGATAGTAATTAGGGTAACGTAAAAGTGATTAGTGAATGTAATTAGTGAAATTACAATTTTTCCCCTGAAGCTAAACGATTCCGAAAAATTACGAAAACATAGCCACGGGTTCATATCGACACGAGAATCGTGACTACGAGGTCTATTTCGCATTTTGAGCTCGGAGATACGAGTTTTGGGCCAAAACGTTTAGGATGCGGGTTTGCGGGTTCTCTAGTGATTTGACTTCAGAAAATTCTGAAATTAATGTGGGAAGCACTAAATGATCTTAGAATCTTAGGGTAGAAGTTTGAAATCATTTTGATAACATTTACATAGAAAAATAATTGTTACAGCTGTAACATTAATAATTGAGTTTAAATAATTATAAAAATTATTTAGAAGTATAAGATGGTACTCGTATACCCTAAAATAGGCTATAACTATATTGGTTCTACAAAACATTTTTAATAAATGATTTAGAAACTATTTTGATTTAAAACTCCTGATCAACCACTACAAAATACTTTTAAATTAATAAAATACATAGAAAATGAGTATTGCTGAATACGGGTCATTACATATAGCGTGACCCCCAGCATCCTATCCCTCTCAAACCCTACCACCACCCGCGGTAACCACCCTCTCCTCCACCCTCACCAAACCACACACCGCCTTCCTCCCCTACCAGTTTCCCTCCGACCCCCCCGCACCACCGCAACTGCCGACCACCTCTCTTTCTCCTCAACCCTCTCTCTTCTCTTTCCTCCGACCACGGCAACCCCCTCCCTCTCGAACCCAGCCGCACCATCCTCCTCCTCTCTCCAAGACCCGCCCATCACCCCCTGATCGGCCCTGGATATACACCCGGAGAACGATTGTAGTTTTACCGCAAGCGCACGGTCAAGTGGCGAGCGGGTATCGAACACGAGGAGGTGGTGTTGGCTCCAATCTATCCTAGGTTGGTTTGACTACGAATTTTTTATTGGTGGAGATGGTTATGGAATGATATAATGGAAATGGTGGTGGATGTCGGTGTCGGTGATAAAGAAGTCAGATAAAGTATCGATTCAAATTTAATACAATAAAAGAGTCTAGAGCTAGGGAATCTCCACTACAGATCGTCATACATCATTGTAAATAGTGAATCTCAATATTACTAGGCTTGTGTTGGGGTGAACTAGTCGTAACTGAATAGAGAACCAAGCTCACGCTCTCGCGTTATTGCCGGTCTATAGCAACCTAGGATAGGACCCAATCTCTTGCAAACCCTAGCCTAAGCCACTAGCATTAGGATCAACATCATCGTTCAATCGCCCCTCGAGCCCACTCTCGTGCAAACTCGAGTTTCGATCTAGGTTGTGATAGTTCGTATTCGTCCAATCTCTTGCAAACGAATATGGGTATAGATTTATAATAAAAATCCTAGCTTTTGTCCAATCTCTTGCAAACCAAGTCTAGAGAATCTCGATTATAAACCTAAATCGAATACCTAGGCCTTCCCATCGATTAGAATCCAATCTCTTGCAAACCCCCATCGATGGAAATCCCTAGCTATCCGTAATAAATCGATCACAACCTAACCTCCTAGAAATTCTAGCAATTTAGAAATTCATTCATCACAAATCCGAAATTAGATCCATAGGGTTCATCCTCATGCCCTAGAACAACAAATCTACTCAAGCATAGCAATAACGATATGAGAATCAATAAAAATCATTGCTTGCATACAAAAAGATAGAAAAACAAAGGTTCAAATAACAAGAACAAAATACTTAGCTTTGATGAGATCTTCAATCCAAATACAAGCTTTTAGATCCAAGAGGGGGCCTAGGGCATGGCCTAACCTCTAAAATAATCACTAAGAAAACATCATGGAACTTCCTCTGATGATGGCTACAAACCCCTTATATAGCCCCCAAAAAACCCTAGCAAATAGCCCCTAAAAACCCCTCAAAATCGTGCCCAAAAATAGCCCTAACCGCAACTTAAAATCTGGGCCCGCCGCCACTCGGGCCGAGTGGGAATCTGACTCAGCCGAGTGGAAATTCCATCACTGCAGCATCAACTTGCAGAAATTCTCCAAATTTCATCCGACCTCTGATTGGCGTGTTCTTTGCGGCGTTGGAACCGTCATGAAGTCTACTATCCATAAAAAATATGATAAAAATACTTTGATTGCTGGAATGATATCAGATTTCAAAATAGTGGAAGGCTGTCTGAAAATCTGGGCGTGTGTGTCATCGGCGTCACTCGGCCGAGTGGGATTCTTCACTCGGTCGAGTGGACTTCTCTACTCGGCCGAGTGACAGACCCTGTAGAAAAACAGTAACTTCGAGGTCCTCAGGGGTCTGTCTTCTGAGGTGACTCGGTCGAGTAGCTTTCATCATTCGGCCGAGTAGTAATGTGTACCCGGCCGAGTAGGCCATCGACGGGTCTCTGGGAATCGCAGTAGATTCGGCCTCTTCTCTGGAAAATTTCTCTGACGTACTCGGGCGAGTGAGCTTCCTCACTCGGCCGAGTAGGACTTTGTCATTCGGTCGAGTATACGCTGAAAAACATTGTGCACGTATCCGTTCTGGTCGGCCGGGTGGGCTTTCTTGCTCGGCCGAGTGTGTGCTTCACTCGGCCAAGTGGCATGCTGTAAATGCCCAATCTTCTCTGTTTCTCCTCCTCGTCACTCCTATGAAGTTCCTTCTTCTTCCACTCATCCTCCATCGCCGATAAGTCTGTAAATGAGCCGTGGGCGACACTCCAAAGTGGGTGCAAATCCTCTTGATCTCAAAATCGCTCCAAATCGCTCCATATCTCCTGAAATACGACAAAAACAAGAAATAGTGAAAAGCATCGCAATATCGTCAAATAATCATGAAAAGCGTGATATGGGCGATCAAAATGGCATGCAAACATGCAGAAAAAAGGTGTAAAATATGGACCGATCACCCCCTCATCTCTGGCGACCCCCCACGTCGCCGTGCCGCACCCCCGCGCCACCTCCTTCCGCCTCCTGCCAGCAACCCCCGACCTCCCCTCCACCAGCAGCAACACCCCTCCCACCACCTTCCTCCTATCTCTCCCTCCATCCAAAACATCTGGCTTCCCCTCATCCACCGCCAGGCATCATCCCTCAGCCCGCCTTGCAGACGCCAGGAGCAGCCGCAGCCCCGCAGCCGTGCGCTGCCGTTCCTGAGCTCGACACCATCACCAGCAACCTCCAACACCACACTGCTGTCTCGTCGCCGTCCAACCCGCCTCCCCTGCAACACAAAACTCTACGGCGAACGAAACCACAAACTGTCGCTTTGCGAGTGTAAGTTAACAAAAGATGTTTCTTTCCTATGTAATCCGTTATATAAATAGTATTTCATATTGTTATTAAAAATATATATATATATAATATAAAGAGTAAATTATATATGCTATATGATATTATATAACCTGTAATATTATATGAGTTATATAATATATGTTATATAGTATTATTATGTAGAGAGAGAGTGTGTGTGTGTGTGTGTGTTGGACATCCCTACTTTATATAATAGATTAGTATAAACAATAAGTTATAGTATATTATATAAGTTGGATTAGTATTATTTTAATTGTTTAAGAATTCTTTAGTTGATATTATGAACCTAATGACGCAGAAACATCCGCACCTTTCATATGATCACAACGACACCAAAATGGTCAAAATTAGGCAAGCGCATTTTTATACATATTTTTAAATGTTGTTTCATTTGAACGCTTTTCACACATAGCTAGTTCTAGACAATTTAACCGTGAAATGACGCATACGAAAAATACCATAACGAACTACACTTTATATGTGACACAACGACACCAAACTTCATATGTAACGTTTTGTGAATTATAAGATAAAAACTCGTGAATGTGGCCATCTTGATAAATTGCTTGATAAAGTAGTCTTGAATATCATAACTCTTGTGGGCTGATTTGTTTATCTTGTGGGCCGATTTGGCTAGTTTGGATCGTGTTCTAGTATTATAAATCATGTGGGTCGGTTTGGTTGAATCTGGCTCGTGGTCCGGATAAGTACAAGTGGGTGGGGTTGGGTTCACGTGCATTAGTCGGAAGTAAACGGGTCACCTTCGATGGCACGAGAAGGTAGATTCACTTACTATTCGCCTAACGACGTAAACTGCCATCTTAAAATGTATGACATGTAAAACTGTTACTGCTTTCACTTATAATAGAACTGCGATGCTAAAGTTATTATTGTTCATACTGCTTAGAAATTGTAATTGTTCCATTATTCATAATGCTTTAACTGTCATGTAAACTATTTTTGAAAACCTTACCGAGGGTCTCTTATTTCTTGCCAAGGTCCCTTGCTGACATACATTTCTATGTTGTTTGAAATATATGTCAGGTCACGATACAGGTTACATTGAGGACGAGCTGCTTAAGGAGACTGACCCACTGGACTAGGAGTACGCTGATTGATCGTGATCCCAGAGAGGGGACCGAACGATGCTAATAAAAACCGCAGTGCACGGGTCGTGTGTAGTCGCTTACGGGTCGAACACAAGGAGGTGGTCAATGAGTATCGGCTTTTATATGTCTTCGGATGAAAACTACGTGATAGTCACGATGATTGGTAGAAAAGTGTGATCAAGGGGTAAAAGCTCTAGGACGTGGGGAATCCCCACCATTTAACTAGGGTTAAGGTCAAACTAATGATCGATAGGTTGCCGGGTTCATTGGAACTCGGGAGAGGTCGTGTCCTACCCCCCGCTGTCACGATGCATGATAGGTTATTTCCTTATGTCATGTCCTACCCCCCGCTGTCACGATGCAATGATAGGCCAACCCAACCTACACCAATGTCGGGGGTCTCCGATGCATCGGTGTACGTCGGACGCATTACGCTTGACGAATATCCCCAATCTTCCTCCCGTCCACAGTGGCATTCGGGGATTAGACCTACGTACATTGGGAGAGTTCTAATCGGCACACGTTGGCATTCAGTCACATCGATAGTATGGATCGTCGTATGGATCAGATCCCCGGATTGGTCCTGACTTTTGATCGGTGGCCGACCCGATCGCCCTGAAGAGAGGGGATCGAATCTACGGCGATAATAATCGTCCCAATGTACCCCTAATCTCAACTAGCCCATCAACTACATCAGTTATTTGGTTCAACCCATGGCCCCAATCCAATAGGGTTCATCCCATTACCCTAGATGAAAAATACTCACTACCCATTAGAATAGAAGGGGATTCTAGCAATGGGTAAGCGTTCAAAGCCATATATTCAAGCTACTACAGCAATAGATGATAAAATGAGGCAGCAACAACAAAGAGAGAAAAATTCTATTAAAGAAAGATATAGTATTACACTAATAAATGTTTAGAACAATAAAAACAACTAAATAAAAGAGTTGGAATTCTTACAAAACGACCCAAAACCCTAGAAAAGATAGAAAAATGGCTGAAAATAAGATTCCTCTCGCAGGAGGATGAAGGGGAGCTTATATACGCGCGCCCAAAATACAAAAATACCCCCGGATCTGCCCTAGAATGTAGGAATGGGGTTTGACACGACCGCGTCAAGAAACGACACGGTCACGTCATTCCCTAAATGAATGGGGGACTGGGAGCTCGGCCATGCGGTCGCATCATTAGAGACGCGGCCGCGTTGAAGATGGTCACGCGGCTGCGTGGTCTGTTGACACGGCCACGAGGTCTGTTGATGCAGCCATGTCGTTCTGCTTTGGATGTGGAAATCTCGCGGCTGCGTCGTCCTAGCTCATGCAGGCCACGAAAGTCTCTGATCTTCATTCTTCACTTCACTCCAAAATTCTTCTGACACGGACGTTTGGTGGGAATTGACGAGGCCACGTCGTTGATGCTTCTTTAGTGGATTGACGCAGCCGTATGGATATAGTTCTGCAGCCACGTGGAGCTCTATTCTTCATGAAATTCTTCTCCCTTGCACAATTGACTCCCTGGCTTTGCTCCTTTCACCTCTTTGCGCTAAGATCTTGTTATATAATCCCAAATCGGCATATATCTCCTGCAAAGCATGTGAGGGACCACAAAAGCAAAATAAAACGGGCAGGAATAGAGAATAAAACGGTGTAAAACATGCTCTAAAAAGAGTGGAAAACTATATACAATAAACACTCATCACTTATCCAGGAGTTCTCCCTACTGAGGACTAGTTGCTGAGCCCTACTTGTCGCTGCTTAGCATTTATTTTTACTGCACTTTTGTAGGGTGTGTAACCATTTTTGTAGAACTCCGTTATTTGTTTGGTCATGCTGGGCCTTGTTAATTTTGCATAACTTTTCTGTATGTTGGCTTTAAATTCATAGTTATCCTGTTGTTCTGAAAAGCATGCAAGTTCCTGCGGATGGCTTTATTTCACAGACGTTTATTGTGTTTGAGCTTCACCGCTTCAGCCCATGCGAACCCGCTCGTGTCCTCGCTCCCAAGTATAATGGGAAGCAAGGCGTGACATTCCCAAAGTATTGTGGCTCCATAAAAGAAAAGTAAATGAAAAGAAAGAAAGAGAGGGATAGTGTATATACAATGAAGGTCTCTTTTTTGCTTATTTTTCTTTATACACAAATAAGATCCCCAAAGAAAGATGCACACTGTCACGCCCCGCTTCCCATTCTACCGGGAGCGAGGACACAAACGGGCCGCGATGTGCTTAAAACAAGGAGGATTAATTTTTCTCTTTTCTTTTCTTTTCTTCCTCCTAGGCTTAAACACAATAACGCGTCTGTGAAATAAAATGGCAGGATCTTGCATGCTTATAGTACAGATGACATTATTACAATACCAAAGCGTCTGAAAATAAAGTACAGCATATGCCTAGTATGGTCGAATCAACAAGTACACAAATTGCATTATTTAAAATATTTAAAAGTGCAGTCACGAACGTAAATGTCTAGTCTTCCGTGGGTAGGTACTCCACGTAGTCTTCAAGCACTGGCTCGACTTCTGCAGTAATGTCTTCAGCGAACTCACTATCGATACCTGACGGACATTTCGTAAAATCACAAAGTGAAATGTCCGTCAGCGAGGTTTACTCGGCAAGATAATCTCCAAAAACCAAATATCCAAAAACCAAAATGTTAGGCATTTTAATTAAACAAAGCTGAAAAGACAAGCAATAAGTTTAATAGAACAAAGTTATGGCAGTGAAGCATTCACAGCAATTTGCAACCTACATTAATTTAATCATTTAATAACAATTTGCAATACTATTAGCAACCTATGACAATTTAGCACTTGATAACAAAACTGTGACGTTGTAGCAACCTGTAGAAGAAGAGATTAGAGCAATATTTAATACACAATCTATTCTAGTGATAAGTCCATGTCCAAGAGTTTGAAAGATGACTAACATGCGCCCAGTGACGGGAGCCAATCTATGACGCTGCTCACCGTCCCCATAGGGCGATAGTCAAGCTCTAACCTCCGTAATGTGTTGGAGGTATTCAGTTGGGTGCATCCAGTCACTCTGTAACACTTGTGATCATAGAGTACCACAATCCCACGGTCAAGTCAAGTGCCGGGTCAAAAGGACGTGTACTATCTATTTATATTGAAGTTCCATCTTCCATTCATTTATATTAAAGTTCCATCTTCTATTCATTTATATTCAGTTCATTTGAATCGTGTTAGATACTTACAATGGTTCCATGGTGTCTTAATAGCCCGTATAATAGTCTCACAAAAGTTCAGGACTTCACGGCTCAATTTAACAGCTAAATAAAAACATGGAAATATGTAATAGTATAAGAGAATGATCACAAAAATGATTTTAACTAAGCAAATGAGTTTAATTAAGCTTAAAATATTTTTCTAAGTCTAGTATGTAGTTTCCAAGATTGTTAAATAATTATTAAGAATTTTTTAACAATTTAAAAGGGCTAAAAATAATTTTAAATCAAGAAATCATTTGTACGACATATGTTCAAAGATTTATTTAGGGCAAACCATACATCGGAATTCTTTCAACAAAAGGTCAACACAGCCATATTAACTAGTACTACAACATATATTTTTTTTCGTACGTCGCCTATACATAAAAATCTTATGATATGAATTTTAAAGCGAATTAGTGTTATTAAGTTTTGCCTTTGAAAAATAATTGTGGGAGATATACTTGCCTTTTGGTGATGAAACTAGTGCCAATGAGTCTGTTTCGTAGTTTCTGATTTTTAGGCCTTATCTCGTATTTTTCTGAGGCCTGTACGATTTACTATGAATTTTACATCAGAAACCCCATATTATATAAATCAAAATACGTACGAAAATACGTTTATACACATTTTTTCGTATAAAATACTTATTAAAACAAAACCTACCTTCTTCTTCTCCTTACGCACGCGAGGGGGCTGGGGGTGCGCTCTCGACGTCGCCGGTGGCGACTTGAGCGGCGGCGGGGGTAAGCAACGTTGGAAGCGGCAGAGGCAGGCGGCGCAAGCGGCGACGTCAGGACGGGCTCATAGTGGCAGGGGAACGGTAGAGCTGGGGGCATGTTCAGAGGTGTTTGTGGCAGCGTTTGGCTGCGGTGGTGGTCGGAGACGGCGGCTTAGCGGTCAGAAAGGCGGCGACGAGGTGGCGAAGCGGCGGGGCGGTGTGCGGCGGTGAACTGCTTCGAGGGAAGAGGCGACGATTGTAGGAGAACGGGGAGAGGAGAAGGGGTTGAGGGTGGTGGCGCTTGAAGAGGAGGGGCATGGGGCGGTGCTGTCGGGCTGAGTAGCTTCGACGGCGGCGGTCTGCTCGTTGGAAGGCGTCGGATCGGGGGCAATCAGAGCGAGTGAGGGAGAGGGGGAGGAGTGGAGTCGGACGAGAGGGGAGGGGTTCGACGGTCCTGGGTTTTGCCTGGGTTGAGTTTGTTTGAGGGAGATAGAGTTTTGGGGGGTTTAAATAGGTGATTAGTATTAATTTAATATAAGTTGTATTTAATATTTAGTCAAAGGATTTATTAGGTTGGATTAACTTTTGACCACTTTAAAAAAAAGTTGTCTAAACGGTTAACACATGGGCAACTATGATTAGGGGGTTGGTTGTGGTAATTAGGGTTTAAAATGGTAATTAGTTTTAGTAAAAAGTGATTAGTAATGGTAATTAGCAATAAATGCTAAAATACCCATTAATCACATATTACTCCGAAAAATTACGAAAACATAGCCACGGATTTGTATCGTCGCGAGGATCGTGACTACATGGTCTATTTCGAAGTTTGAGCTACAAAGATACGAGTTTTGGGCCAAAACGTTTAGGTCGCGGGTTTGCGGGGTCTATATCGATTTAAATTCAGAAAATTACGAAATTAATATGGGGAGCACTAAATGATCATAGAATCATATGATAGAAGTTTGAAATCGTTTTGATAACGTTTATATAGAAAATTAATTGATATGGCTATATCGGTAATAATTACATATAAATTATATATAAATTATTTATGGGTATTAGATGGCACTCGCACTCACTAAAATATGCTATAACTATATTGAGGCTATAAAATAGTTTTTATAAATGATTTTGAAACCAATTTTATATTAAACTCCTGACCAACCATTATAAAATACTTTTAATCTATGAAAAATACGTAGAATACGAATATACACGTACTGATGGATACAGGCAGTCACATCCTACCCACCTTATAAAAATTCCATCCTCGGAATTTGTCATACTGAAATACAGAGCATTACGATACAATGAACCTAAGATACAGTGAACAAATATAGATATCTCTCTCGCATCTCATCTTCTCGTTCCCAGGTGGATTCACCGGGTGTGTCAAGTCGCCACATCACTCTAATGAGGACGACTACGCTATTCCTGAGAGTCTTCTGACGTCGATCCAGAATCTGCACTGGTTGTTGCTCATATGAAAGATCTGGTCGTACTGTGATCTATGAGTGTTCAACCGCATGAGTAGGATCACTGATATAATGATGCAGCTGGGAGACATGGAATACGTCATGTACTCCTTCCAGTGAAGGTGGTAGAGCCAGGCGGTAAGCTACTTCTCCCACTCGCTCCAGTATATCGAAAGGCCCAATAAACGTCGGACTGAGCTTTCACTCCTTCCAAATCTGATCACTCTCCGGTTAGGAGATATCTTCATAAATACATGATCTCTAAGTTGAAACTCTAGATGACGGCGCTTCGCATCAGCCCAATGCTTGTATCGGTCTTGTGCAATGTGAAGTTTGTCTCTGATAGTGTGCACCACGTCAACAGCTTCTACAATCATCTCCGGACCCAAAAGTTCTCGATTGCCAATGTCATCCCAACTTAATGGAGAACGACATTTTCTTCCATAAAGTGCTGCAAATGGGGTCATGCCGATATTTGCTTGGTAGCTGTTGTTGTACGCAAACTCCACTAAGTGCAAGTGGTCTTCCCACGAGCTTTTGAAGTCAAGCATACAAGCTCTCAACATATCTTCGAGTATCTGAATGGTGCGCTCTGATTGTCCATCCGTCTGTGGGTGATACGCAGTACTGAAGCTCAGACTGGTACCAAGATTTGATTACAGACTCTTCCAAAAGTGAGAAGTGAATCTCGTGTCTCGATCAGAGACAATGCTTACTGGGACTACATGTAATCTCACGATTTCCTGCATGGTTATTGTTTATATTACGACATATACTAGGAAGAAGTTATAAGGTATAGGAATAATTATTACCTCCATGTACTTCTTCGTGATCAATTCAGTCCATTGTCCTACTCAGAATGGTATAAAGTGTGCCGACTTGGTTAATCGATATAACCCAGATGGCATCATTCTACTTTATACTCCGAGGTAGTCCAGTGACGAAATCCATGGTGATGTGCTGCCACTTCCACTTGGGAATAGGCAGTGGTTGAAGCAATCATGTGACGTGATGATGTTCGGCCTTCACTTGCTGATATACCAGGCATTTGGCGATGCTTCAAGCAATGCTTCTCTTCATTCCATGCCACCAAAAGTTCAGACGAAGTTCCTTATACATTTTGGTGCCACCAGGATGAACGGAGTATGGAGAACTATGTGCTTTATTCATCAGCTCTTCTCGGATATCACATGAAGGCACATAGATTCTGCTGCCATATCTCAAAGATCTGTCTTCATAGATAAGAAAATTCGTTCGAAGACTTGCTTCCACTTGTGCCTTGGCCTTCCGCAACTTTGCATCTCCAGCTTGAGCGGCTTTGATACGATCGATGATGGTAGACTGAATTTGAAGATTCATCAACGAAGCTTCAATCCTAGGTAGGATGATTTCAATCTCCATCTCTTGCAGCTCCAGTTGTAGTCTCTTTTGAGCCGTGAGTATCATAACAGTTGATAGCCGACTCAATGCATCAGGTATGACATTAACCTTCCCAGGATGATATTGAAGGTCAAAGTCATAATCAGCCATGAGTTCCAACCATCTGCATTGTCTCATATTCAGTTTCTTTTGCATGAAGATATACTTCAAACTTTTGTGGTCGGTGAAGATCTTCACTTGCTTGTCCAGTAGAAAATGTCTGCAAATATTCATAGCAGAAATAACCGTGACTAACTCCAGATCATGAGTCGGATAGTTCTTCTCATGAGTCTTCAATTGTCAGAAAGTATATGCCACAACATGACCATGTTGATGTAGAACACATCTGAGACATTTGCCAGATGCGTCACAATATACTTCAAATCCCCCAGTTCTGTTTGGTATAGTCAGAACTGGTACAGTCGTCAGCTTCGTCTTCAATCCTTCGAAAGATTTCTCACAAGTCTCTGACCAAATATACTTGACGTCCTTCCTTGTTAGGTGAGTCATGGGCTCAGCAATCTTGGAGAAGTCCTGGATGAATCGGCGGTAGTAGCCAGCCAATCCAAGAAAACTTCGGATGTCTGAAACTGACCGAGGGGTTGGCCAATTTCTAACAGATGCGACTTTCTCGGGATCAACTGAAATACCATCTCCAGATACCACATTCCCAAGAAAGGCAACGCGGTCAAACCAAAATTCACATTTATTGAATTTGGCATATAGTCGATGATGGCGCAGGGTCTTCAATATGATCTGCAGGTGCTCAGCATGATCCTCCTTGCTTTTCGAATAGACCAGAATGTCATCAAGAAAGATCACTACGAATTTATCCAAGAACTCTTAGAAGATGATGTTCATGAGGTTCATGAATACTGCTGGTGCATTGGTCACGCCAAAGGGCATAACCCTGAATTCGTAGTGTCCATACTTGGTACGAAAAGCGGTCTTAGATATGCCATCCTTCTTGACCTTCACTTGATGATATCCACTTCGGAGATCTAGCTTGGAGAAGACTCGAGATCCACCAAGTTGGTCGAAGATGTCGTCGATGCGTGGCAATGGATACTTGTTCTTCATGGTGACCTTGTTTAGCTCTCGATAGTCCACACACATCCTTCTCGAGCCATCCTTCTTCTTAACCAATAGGACTGGTGCACCCCAGGGAGATACGCCGGGATGTATCCATCATTTCTGCAACAGGTCGTCCAATTGAGTACAAAGTTCCTCCAATTCCGCTGGTGCCATACGATATGGAGCTTTGGAGATAGGTTGAGTGGTTGGCATCAGATCAATGGTGAATTCAAGAGCTCGATCGGGTGGTAATCCTGAAATTTCTTCAGGGAATATGTCATCGAATTCTCGAACTACTCTGGGCTTCTCAGGTTCAGCTAGCATAGATGACATCATCATCTCCATAGGCTTGGCCCGAAATTGAATAGGTCCAAGCGAATAGCTTCCGCTTGTAAATTCGAACACTAGATGGTCGGGAATTTCGAACACTGCATTCTTTTTGCGACAATCGATGGTAGCATAAAAAGTTCCTAATCAATCCATTCCAAACACAGCATCAAAATTTGGCATGTCGATTATCATGAAGACGGCAAAGAGTTCGCGACCACATATCACCAGAGGGCATGATCGACACCACCAGAAGTCTTCACTATGCCATTTTCGGTGTTGATGTTCCATCGATTAGAAAGGGGGTCAACATGAATGGAATGTGTTGTAGCGAATTTAAGTGATAAAAAGCAATGAGATGCTCCAGAATCAAAGAGGGATAAGGCTGGTGTAGTGCTACTAAGACGATACCTAGCATATGGTAAGGTATACATCGCAGTCTATAGCAAATCTATGTGCATCTAGTTAAAGTAAGGGAGAAATAACTTAGATGTTACATGTGATTACTGGTTCAGTCGCCTCAGCTTCTTCGGCAGTCATGGTAAAAGCTTGGCGCTTTGGCTGGGCCTGTTGGAATGCCCTCTGCTGTGGAGGTAAGGGTGGTCCATGAGGTGTCGATCCAGGAGCTCACACAGTCGGAGTCACTTGTTTGTTGATGCGCTGAGGGCAGTCTTTACAGAGTGTTCTAATGATCCATAGGCCAAGCATTGGTTCAACAGTTGGGGACAGTCCTTTTTGACATGCCCCGGTCGGTTGCAATGGAAGCATGTCGTTGTGGCTCGATTGCTGTTCGGAGGAGTAGCGATCCGATTGTTGGCTGGAATAGCGGCATGTATTTGTTGGTAGTAGTAGGCCTCTTGAAAGTAGTATTCTGCATTGGTCGGAGGTTGTTCCTCGGTGGTTCCATCGGACTCTTTCCTTGTGCTGCTTTACGTTATTTATCAATAGCCACATGGTTACGGGCAGCCTCTAGTATCTTCTTATAGCTGGTCAAATCGGCAGAGGTCATTGAACCTTAAATATTGAAATTCAGACCTTGGTGGAACTGGAAGGCATGATCTTCTGGATTCTCGACCATGTGAGGGGCGAATCGACTTAGCATGTACAACTCAGCATCGTATTCTTCAACAGTCATTGATTCTTGTTTTAAGTTGACGAAACGTTATTGAAGTTCCCTTTTTGCTGTCTTAGGGAAATACTTCGTGGCAAACTATTCACGGAATTTGGCCCAGGCAATATGCCACATTATACGCTTTTCCTTAGTGTCCCACCAGTTTCGGGCATTGTCAGTTAATTGGAGCCTAGCTACCTCTACCCATCCTGCTTGGGGGATGCAGGCAGTGCTCAAATTATCTTCAGTGCTTCAGGCCCATTCTTCAGCTTCCAATGGACCTTCCTTTCCAAAGAACGTCTTAGGACACATCTCATGGAATTGTTTAACTCTGGCATCTCCTTGGAGAGCAGGTTGATGTTCATGCTCGAGGATGTTCCAACATCTCTCTGATGATTCCCATAATGTCATTTTCGGTGATGCCGTTGGCGTTTCTAGTGTTAGTTCGACCTGCCATGCTGCAAAACAAACCACAAGGTAAGTTCATTAAGATATTTATTCTAGTTAGATACTTTGATATCAATGTCGTCTAAACTATTTCTTAAAGTATTTGCATAAGCAAGACCTGCATAGGCCACCACAAAAACCTGTCACGCACCGCTTCCTAGTCTACCGGGAGCAAGGACGCGAACGGACCCGCGATGTGCTTAAAACAAGTAGGAGTACTTTTTTCTTTTCGGTTCTTTTCTTTTCTTCATCCTTGACTTAAACACAATAACGCGTCAGTGAAATAAAATGGCAAGATCTTGCATGCTTATAAGAAATAGTACAGATGACATTATTACAATACCAAAGCGTCTGAAAATAAAGTACAACGAAGGCCTAGTATGGCCGAATCAACAAGTACACAGATTACATTATTTCAAATATTTAAAATTACAGTCATGAAGGTAAACGTCTAGTCTTCCGCGAGTAGGTACTCCACGTAGTCTTCGAGCACTAATTTCGTAAAACAAAAAAGTGAAATGTCCGTCCACGATGTTTACTCTGCAAGATAATCTCCAAAAATCAAAACGTTAGGCATTTTAATTAAACAAAGCTGAAAAGACAAGCAATAAGTTTAATAGAAAAGAGTTATGGCAGTTAAGCATTCACAACAATTGCAACCTACATCAATTTAATCATTTAATAACAATTTGCAATACTATTGGTAACCTGTGACAATTTAGCATTTGATAACAAAACTGTGACGTTGTAGCAACCTGTAGAAGAAGAGATTAGAGCAATATTGAATAACCAATCTATTCTAGTAATAAGTCCATGTCCAAGAGTACGAAAGATGACTAACATGCGCCATATGACGGGAACCAATCCGTGACGCTGCTCACCGTCTCCATAGGGCGACAGTCAAGCTCTAACCTCCGTAATGTGTTGGAGGTATTCGGTTGGATGCATCCAGTCACTCTGTAACACTTGTGATCATAGACTACCACAATCCCACGGTCAAGTCAAGTGCCGGGTGAAAAGGATGTGTACTATCTATTTATATTGAAGTTCCATCTTCCATTCATTTATATTAAAGTTCCATCTTCCATTCATTTATATTCAGTTCATTTGCATCGTGTTAGATGCGTACAATGGTTCCATGGTGTCTTAATAGTCCGTATAATAGTCTCACAAAATTTCACGACTTCACGACTCAATTTAACAATTAAATGAAAACGTGGAAATATGTAATAGTTTAATAGAATGAGCACAGAAATGATTTTAACTAAGCAAATGAATTTAATTAAGCTTAAAATATTTTTCAGTATGTAGTTTTCAAGATTGTTAAATAATTATTAAGAATTTTTAAACAATTTAAAAGGGTCAAAACTAATTTTAAATCTAGAAATCCTTTTTACGA
Source organism: Scilla litardierei (assembly GCA_030789695.1). Taxonomy (NCBI): domain Eukaryota; kingdom Viridiplantae; phylum Streptophyta; class Magnoliopsida; order Asparagales; family Asparagaceae; genus Scilla; species Scilla litardierei. The sequence goes on along the minus strand of CM061142.1, from coordinate 773,990,402 downwards.
CATATGTTCAAAGATTTATTTAGGGCAAACCGTACGTCGGAATTCTTCTAACAAGGGGTGAAAACAACCGTATTAACTAGTACTACAACATAAATTTTTCTCGTACGTCAGTGTACGTGAAAATCTCATGATATGAATTTTAAAGCAAATTTAGTTTTATTAAGTTTTACCTTTGAAAAATAATTGTGGGAGATATGTGATGAAACCAGTGCCAATGGGTCTGTTTCGTCGTTTCTGATTTTCTGGGCCTTGTCTCGTATATTTCTGAGGCTTGTACGATTTACTATGAATTTTACATTAGAAAAACTCATATTATATAAATCAAAATACGTATGAAAACACGTATTTTCGTATAAAATACGTTTATACACGTATTTTTGTATAAAATACTTATTAAAACAAAACCTACCCTCTTCTTTTCCTTATGCACGCGAGGGGGCAGGGGGTGCGCTCTCGACGTCGCCGGCGACGACTTGAGCGGCGGCGGGGTCGGCAGCGTTGGAAGCGGCGGAGGCAGGACGGGCTCACGGTGGTGGGGGAATTATGGAGGTGGGGGCGTGTTCGGAGGGGTTTGCAAGGGCGTTTGGCTACGGTAGTGGTCGGAGACGGCGGCGTAGCGGTCGGGAAGGCGACGACCAGGTGGCGGAGCGGCGGGGCGGTGTGCGACAGTGAACTGCTTCGAGGGAGGAGGCTACAGTCGTCGGAGAACAGGGAGATGAGAATGGGTTGAGGGTGGAGGCGCTTGGAGAGGATGGGCGTGGGGGCGGTGCTGTCGGGCTGAGCGGCTTCGACGGTGACGGTCTGCTTGTCGGAAGGCGTCGGAGCAGGGGTAGTCGGAGCGAGTAAGGAAGAGTGGGAGGAGTGGAGTCAGACGAGAGGGGAGGGGTTCAGCGCTCCTGGGTTGAGTTTGTTTGAGGGAGATAGAGTTTTAGGGGGCGTTTAAATAGGTGATTGGAATTAATTTAATATAAGTTGTAATTAATATTTAGTCAAGAGATTTATTAGGTTAGGTTAACTTTTGACCACTTTAAAAAAATTGTCTAAACGGTTAACACATGGACAGCTATGATTAGGGGGTTGTTGGTGGTAATTAGGGTTAAAAAATGGTAATTAGTGATAGTAAAAGTGATTAGTAAGTGTAATTAGCAATATAATGCTAAAATACCCATTAATCACATATGACTCTCAAAATTACGAAAACATAGCCACTGGTTCATATCATCGCGAGGATAGTGACTACGAGGTCTATTTCGAAGTTTGAGCTATGAAGATACGAGTTTTGGGCCAAAACGTTTAGATCGCGGTTTGCGGGTTCTATATTGATTTGAATTCAGAAAATTACGAAATTAATATGGGGAGCACTAAATGATCATAAAATCATATGGAAGAAGTTTGAAATTATTTTGATAACGTTTATATAGAAAATTAATTGATACGGTTATATCGGTAATAATTAAGTATAAATTATCATATAAATTATTTATGGGTATTAGATGGCACTCGCACTCACTAAAATAGGCTATAAATATATTGAGGCTACAAAATATTTTTTATAAATGATTTTGAAACCAATTTGATAATAAACTCATGACCAACCATTATAAAATACTTATAATTTATGAAAAATACGTAGAATACGAATATACGTTTACTGATGGATACGAGCTGTCACATGCATACACATATTTTTTTCTATTTTTTCTTTTGAGGTTTTGGGATCATAGAGCTTATTTTTCTTTTGGGTAATATGGGAAAGATGCACAAATAAGAGTCACTTTAGGGGGGGAATCTCCAATGATAATATGTATAGAAATGTTTTTCAAGATATATGGAGAAAGAATATATTATATCACTCAGTTCACTCTTTGTACGTGCATAACTACTTCAGCAGGTTAACGTCATCTACTCAGTTTGATTTCTAAAAGTAAACTAGTCTATTCATCTCAAATGACATTCAGTTCATCCAACCTGAAGATTTAATACACAATTCATGTAATAAGAAGTGATATTAAGGTAAGAAAGCAGTACTCCAAATATAATGCAGTCAATGTGTGAATCTTGGTGTGTTTTCTACAAAAAGTATACAATAAAGTAATTCTTAGACAAGTCAACGTTAAAATTCATTCATGGACAAATAATATCACATTGGAAGTTCTTTTTCTCAAGTGCACAACAAGTATATCGTAAATGATATCAGAAATAAAGACAATATCATGGGACCACGTAAATCGAAATTCAAGCTATATTCATCACAACAAATTCATTTCTAGCAAAGAAAGTAAAAGAAGTAAGGATAAAATTAATAAAATCTAATTATACACATGCAAGCACTCCAAAAAAAATAAGGAAAATATGATGCATGAAAAAGAATGAAAAAGTGTGTGAAGATAAGTAGAAAATAAAGGAAAATAAAGATGAAAGTAAAGAAAATAAAAGTGCGTGAGTGCACTCACTCCCCCAAGCTAAACAACACATTGTCCTCAATGTGCAAAGTGTGGCACAAGGACATAGAAGATAAGGGAGGGTGGGTGTGGATGTAGGTATGATGCAAAATGAAAATTAAGGAAAATAATAAAAGAAAAGTATGATGGTATATGCAGTGAAGATATGCAAAGAAAGCATGCAAAATGATGGATGGATGCAATGGTGGGGGAAAACACTCTCCTCCAAGCTGAAATCGATGGTGCCCCTACAAAAAGTAAAGATAGATGGGCATGCAAAATGATGGGGCGATAGATGAGCAAAAGTATAACAGGCATTAAGTGAAGTGCCTACTCAGGTGCATTGCCATCACCTCCCTGTGGTGGGGGTGGGGGTGGCAGAGGGGCTGGCTGCTGCTGCTGTAGACGCTGCAAGATCTGGTTCAGCGTATGTTGAATACCAGGGATAAGGGCTATATGGGCCTGCTGGGCAGCAACGGCCTGTGTGAGAGCTCAAAAATCAGCTCTAAGTCCAGGTACTGCTGACTCGACCGCGCGCAGCCGTAAGTCTCTGTCTTCAGGAGTGAAGGTATAGGGACGTGCACGTGTACAAGTTGGACTCACACAGCCTCAAAAACTAATGGGGCTGCTATAGTGTGTGCGTGTGGAGCGAAGCTCATGGCAGAACGCTCAGCCTCCGGGTGAGACTGAGACACATGAATGCTCTCGAAAATTGGTGAAACAGAGGTAGTAATCGAATATCAGCAGAAGTGAAGGAAGGTGTAGAGGTCGTGGTAACAGATGTGGTGACAAACACCACGACACTCTCAGAGAAAACAGCGACGGTAGAGACTGGAATATCGACTAGTAGGGTGGGCGTGAAATCTGAGAATAAGGTCACCCAAGAAGTCAGAATATCAGCTAAGGTGAGGGTCTATACGGTGGCAGAGGAAGAAGGATCAGTACTCTCAGAAATGAATGGGGGCAATACTCTCAAAAGTGATATGTGTAACGAGCTCAACACTCTCCGGAATGGTAAGGGCAGGGTCAGACACAGCCGATGTACTCTCAGTAATGGGTGTAGACGTGGAACTCTCAGCACAATCAGAAGTGAAGATAGAATTACTGGGTCCAGAAGTGGATCAGAGGCAGGCTGGACAATGGGGATCACAGGGTGGTGAGGCTCGACGGGGTGCTCTTGCTGCTCATCATCGGGCTCTAGCATATATACAGGTGGGATAAGAAGGTCCATGGAGACTCTCCACTTCGCACCCGCTGGTCCTATGTGGGTCCGAACGAGGTTCAGAAGCACGATATAATCTACAGAAAAAGGACCATGTAGTCAGACCCAATGGCGCTGTCCGTGAGGATGGATCATGTGCATGCGGTCCAAAACATAGACATATAAGGAAGTGGGGCCTGTAGCACGACGCAGGTCAGCAAGAAACTAAATGTCGAAAATATGGGCCAGGAGTATGATCAGACTGCCACAATAAATCGCCTTGGTGGAGGCGAGCGTGGAATAGATGCGGTCAAAATACCAACTGGCGATATCAATGTATATGGCAGGGACTAAGACGTCCCCACCAGCCTCATATGCTCTCTCCCATGTCATCGCCTAGAGCATGTACATCTCGGGTGTGGACATAGCCCCTATCTCTGGCCTGGCTAAGATGGTGGTCGCCAAGAGGCGTTGTGCAAGACGCAGGCAGGGGTTGACTATTGAAGAGGCCTTTGCCCTACTAGGGTCGAAGTGTGGTGTGCTAGTGATCTGCTCCCAAAATGCATCGACGGATAAGGTGGAAGGGGTGTGGTGTATGGGACCATAAGCTCTATAGGGCTCTGGGACATGGGGCCCTTGAAAGTAAGCACGGACCATGTCGTGTGAGATCTCGCACTCTTTGTACATGAGTCGAAAAGAGTAGCCCCTAGGAGTCTTAGAACTCAAGACCTCGAGTGTCAGACGAATGTAAGTACTCGCCAACTCGGATAAGAAATCACCCCAACTGACGTTATCGTACAGCTGTTACAGCCCCTGGAATACCCCTAGGCGCTAAGGTGCGTGAATATGAGCAAACCTAGTGGGGATGATCTGACGGCTGGAGATCCTATCAAATTTGGCATGGTGTGTGCCATCTCTGAAGATGATCCCATACGTTTCGATGGGTGCGGGAGGCTGTGTTGGTGGTGCAGGAGGTGCTGGCAGTGCTGGGATAGGGTATCTATATGGTGGGGGAGGTGTTGTCCCAGAGGAAGAAGGCCCGGGGTCGCCAGTTTTCTTCCTCTTGGTAGCGGGCTGCCTACCACTAGAACGGGTGCATGAAGGCATCGCCGCATCGGTGGATGCCATGAATGTGACACACACTACGTGAAATGCAAGTGAAACACTCGAAAATAATTGGAAATGAGTGTACCGAGTGAACAATGCGACTCCCAAGCAAATATCTGAGTGTATGGTAGCAAATATCTGAGCGTTGATGGCATACGGCGTAGCTTCCTCGATGACCTCTTCAAGTAGGGCTGACAAACTTTTAGTCCAAGTGTCCCTAAGGTAGATGCTCTTTATTTCACCGATAGGATCTCCCGTGGAGTAGTGCTTAGTCTTTGCCCATTAACTTTGAATGACACTCCGTCATTCCTTCGATCTCAATAGCTCCTCTGGGATGTATATGGCGTATGGTGAATGGCCCTAACCAATGAGATCTCAACATTTCGGGGAAGAGTCGAAGCCTTGAGTTGAATAGTAAGACCTTGTCTCCAACATTGAAGCTCTTCACTGTAATACGGGCATCATGGAAGATCGTGGTCATTTCTTTGTATTATTTTGGAACTCTCATAGGCGTCTCTTCTAATTTCATCAAGTTCATTGATATCGAGGAATCGTCGTACGGCTGCGCTTTTGTAGTCATAATCTAGAGTCTTGATGGCCCAATAAGTGTGGTGCTCCAATTCTACTGGCAAGTGACATGCCTTCCCATATACTAGTCGGTATGGGGTTGTACCGATGGGAGTCATGAAAGCTGTGCGGTATGCCCATAATGCGTCATTCAGTTTCATAGACCAATCTTTCCTTGATTTATCGATGGTATTTTCTAGAATTTGCTTGATTTCTCTATTTGATACTTCTACTTGTCCACTTGTTTGAATGTGATAGGCCAATCCAACTCTGTGATGTACTCCATACTTTTTTAGCATGACTTCGAACTTGTTCTATATAAAGTGGCTCCATCCATCGCTTATCAATGTTCTAGGAACTCCAACGCATGTGAATATGTTTTGTTTGAAGAACTTTGTGACCACTCTGGCGCCATTGGTTGGGGTGGCAATAGCTTACACCCACTTTGAAATATAGTCGACAACCACCAATATGTATTTATTCACCTTGCTAGATGGGAAGGGGCCCATGAAATCCACACCCCAATAGTCAAAAAGCTCGATCTCCAAGATTGTCTTCATTAGCATCTCATTCCATTTGAATATGTTTCCCGTCCTCTGGCATTTATCACATTTCTTGATGAACTCATGTGTATCCTTGAACATGGTAGGCCAATGGAATCCACATTGTAATATCTTCACAGTGGTCTTGGAAGCGGCTGCATGTCCTCCGCATGGCATATCGTGGCAATGTGAAATGATAGAGGTGGCTTCATCTTTCGAGATGCATCTCCGTATGATACCGTACTTGCATGTCTTGAAGATGTATGGGTCTTCCCAAAAATTGCTCCGGACCTCATGCATGAACCTTCTCTTTTGTTGCGTAGCTAACTCATGTGTCTTGATACCACAAGCCAAATAATTCACGAAGTTTGCAAACCAAGGTACTTCCAGGTGCCTCAAATTAAAGAGCTTCTCATCAGCGAATGTGTCATCGATTGGTAAGCTTCCATTTTCTTCTTCGCGAATTAGCCTTGATAAATGATTCGCCACTAGATTATCTGTCCCTTTTTTGTCTCTGATTTCCAGGTCAAATTCTTGTAGAAGGAGAACCCACCTTATTAGCCTAAGCTTGGCCTCCTTCTTATTCAAGAGGTATTTCAATGCGGCATGGTCCGTATGCACTATTACTTTTGTTCCAAGGAGATAAGAGCGAAACTTTTCGATCAAATAGACCACGGCCAAGAGCTCTTTTTCAGTAGTGGTGTAGTTCCTTTGCGCCTCATCCAAGGTTCTGCTTGCATAATATATTACATGTAACTTCTTGTCCTTTCTTTGCCTCAATACTGCTCCAACTGCGTGATCATTATCATCACACAACAACTCAAAAGGGATGGTCCAATCCGGTGGCTGTATAATGGGAGCAGAAATAAGTGCATCTTTCAGCGTGTTAAAAGCATGCAAGCAATCATCAGAAAAACAAGAGGTTCATCTTTAGCAGGCAAAGCTATAAGTGGACAGGCAATTTGAGAGAAATCCTTGATGAAGTGGCGGTAAAACCCCGCACGACCAAGGAATCATCTAATGCCCTTTACATTGATGGGTGGAGGTAACTTTTCTATAACTTCAATTTTGGCCTTGTCTACCTCAATTCCCCTAGATAAAACAAGATGCCCAAGAACTATCCCCTCAGTGACCATAAAGTGGCACTATTCCCAATTAAGAGTCAGATTATTTTTGTTGGCATCTTTTAAAACTTTGGTTAGATTAGCCAGACAAGAGTCAAATTCATCCCCATAAATAGAAAATTCATCCATGAGAACTTCCATAATGTCTTCAATATAATCAGAGAAGATAGAAATCATGCACCTCTGAAAGGTGGCAGGAGCATTACAAAGTCCAAAGGGCATTCTACGATATGTGTAGGTGCAATATGGGCAAGTGAAAGTGGTCTTTTCCTGATTATCTTCATGGAGGGGAATCTGAAAGAATCCAGAGTACCATCCAAATAACAGAAATATTTGTGTTTAGTAAGGCGCTCAAGCATCTTGTCAATAAAGGGTAATGGGTACTGATCTATTCGGTGGCTTTATTTAATTTTCTGTAGTCAATGAACATGCGCCAACCTATTAGTCCTGGTGGATATCAAATCACCCTTTTATTACAGTCGTCCCTCCCTTCTTAGGGACAACATGTACCGGGTTGACCCATATGCTGTCAGAAATGGGATAGATAATGTCGGCCTCAAGTAATCTAATGATATCTTTTTAACCACCTCTTTCATATTGAGGTTCAATCGCCTTTGAGGCTCTATAAAGGTGGCATCGGTGTTTTCTAAATGAATCATGTGGGTACACAGCCTAGGGCAAATCCCTTTTAGGTCGGAGATGTTGTAGCCAATAGATGGCTCCTTAGGACGTTTAAGAGGCTTTCAAGTTGGTTGGGGTCGAGATTAGCATTAACAATCACAGGATAAGTCAATTTGTTGCCCAAAAATGCATATTTCAAGTTAGAAGGCAATCGCTTCAGTTCTACTTCAAGGGGCATTGTACCCCCTGCTTCCCTTTCCTGTGAAAGCATAGTGTCCTCAGTCTCGTATTTGTTCATTTCCTCTTCAGAAGATAAGCTTTCGCGTGCAGAATCGAAATCGACAATCGATGATGATGGAGCGTCAAAGTATATGCCTGGCGACTCTGCTCCCGAATCAATGGGACTACCGCTTCCTCCTTGTTTGCACCTGTCATCAAGAGAGAAGTTAGTATATAACTGAGTGTAACAAGAGGAATCGTCAGATACACTTCCCTGAACATCAGCATCCCAAAGTTGTTCTTCACAAGCACTGTTTAGTTCTGCACACGCTTCTATGCCGTCATTCATCATAGGTTGAGGGATTTCGTTGACGTGAAAATGCAGCTCATTTCCCTCAACATAGACTCTAATACTGCCCTCGATCGTTCCTTCTGGGAAAGTTTGGTCAATAACGAAATTGGCAAATTGTTGTTCAAGCTGGCCCCCTGTGTTAATAGCAATAGAGCCTGTGGACCAAACTTCATCCACTAGTTCTTCCAGTAAGGATGCGAAAGTTTCATGATACTGCAGATTAGGATTTGTCCAACTCATCGCGACTCCCAGATCAACCTGACCAAAACCAATAGAGCAGTTTGGAAAGTAGCATCAGCAACTAAGTAAGAATAACTAAGTAAAAGAATAAAATACCGTCGCCTCCCCGGCAACGGCGCCAAAAACTTGATCGCGTCGAGATGTACTCCCAAAACAATGTAGTTATACCGCAAGCGCACGGTTAAGTGGTGAGCAGGTATCGAATCATGGGGAGGAACTGTTGGTATTATATTTTTTTACTCAGCAGAGATGGAATAATGATTGAGGAATATTTGGTGTCACAAGTATATAAAATATCATTTTTAAATTCAATTAATAAAAGTGCCTATGGCTAGGGAATCACCACTATAGATCTCAAGCATCAATGTGAAATTATATTCTTTCTTATCACCACTCTTGGTTTAGGGTGAATTGTCGCAACTATATTGTGAACCAACGCACGCTCTCATGCTATGCAAGTCTATAGTAATCTAAACTAGAGCCTCACTCTCGTGCAAGCCTAGTTCAAACCACTAGCATTAAGATCGACAATATAATTCAACTCCAACTCAAGTTTGCTCTCGCGTAACGTGAGTTCGAATCTAAATTATGATGGTTCGTATTCGTTTTATCGTCGTACAACGAATATAATTATAGAAATATAATGAAGATGCTACTTTAGTCGCTCTTGCGCACCAATTCTATGGAATCTCGATTATAGATCTAAATCAAATATCTATGGCTTCCTATAGATCAAGATCCTCTTTCGAGCTCTCAAGATCCAATATAAATCCCTAGCTATCTGTAGTAAATCAATCATAATCTAACACTTTAACAAGTTTAGCAACATGGGTTTTCAACAGATTTCAGATGTCAAGCTTTAAATCCATAGGGTTCATCCCTTTGCCCTAAAGCAAAGAGACTACTCACGATTCATCATAATCGAAAGAATATAATTGTGATATGCAATAGAATTCTTCACAAAAGATGGATCTAAACAAAAATTTATTATAAAGATTAGAAATAGCAAAATCTTAGACAAACCAATGATGTTCAAGGCTTCAAAATAACAAGAGAATTAAGATCCTTGCACTCCAATCCTTTTGCAAAAAATAATATGAAACAAAACTTCTCATAAGAACTCTAGCCGGCACGTCTTTCTTTTTTGATGGCTCTCAAAACTAGCTATTTATACTCTCAAAAAGTCCAGAAAAAGCTGACAAAAATACCCCTATGAGGAGGCAAACCCTAATTTCTGAACCTGGGCTGTCGGCACACTCGGCCGAGAGTTAAGTCACTCGGTCGAGTGGCAATTCTGCAGAGAAATCGTCGAAATCAGCCTTCTGTCATCTTCGGGCCACTCGGTCGAGTGAGATTCTCACTCGGTCGAGTGGGGTCTTCTGCAGAGTCCTCCAAAAACAGTAACCTGCCAGTTTTTTTTCCTCTCTCCAATCGGTGGAGTGGACTTCTCCCTCGGTCGAGTGGAAATTCCACTCAGTCGAGTACATTGTGTAACGATCAGTATTTGTCGTACATAAGTCGTATGTGCATTACTGATGTATTGAACTATGTGACTAATCGTGTTATGATTTTATCTATTCGTCGTAGCCTGTATGCGAGACCCGGTACCGTGTTTGTGATCCACTCGACTTCACGATCGCGCTGACACTAATTTATTCAATTTTGGACATCATTGATGCGCAGTGGCAAAATTGTAATAATCCGATATGTTAACCATATAGGTTTCCCTAATCCAATCATATCTTATAACTATTAATAAGTCTTAATTCATTTAAGAAAAAACTTAAATACCATAATTAGAGTTTCCCTAATATCTTAATTAAAAATCTTCCTAATAATAATCTAACTATTAACTAAATTCTTAAATATCCGAACTAAGATATCCTTTATCTTATTAAAATCCTACCGATCAAAACTTAACCTTATCTTACCTAAAACGTAACAACCATGCGGATCCATAGTCGCGTCTACCACAAATTACCCGTGGATCCCGTCACCGACGACCCACGCCTCAGATTTGAAAGAATCTCTCGAGTAACCCCCACGCACATGTTCTGGACGTGGAAATCTCAACAACCTCACATGTACCCTGCTTCTACACCCTCTTCTTCTTCTTCTTCAAAACCCCAGCCCACGCAACCAAGTCGACGTTGCCTCCCCTATCTTCGAGCAGCCACATCCACTCGCAGCGCCTCGCTCCCCGACGCCTCTCATCCTCCTCCCTCCAAGCCTAGCGACAGGCCGCCTTCAAACTCTTTTGCCGGCGTCAACAAAAACTTGACTCGTCTCAAAATGTGTGAGCACTACTCCCAAGCGTAGGAGATCGAACAAGTAATAATCCTGGTGAGTCCAGGTATCGTATCCATGGGACAACTGACCTGCAAAACCATGATCTTCAGTTTGTAAAGAGTAATAATACGGTAATAACCAACCACCTAACAAGTATAACGATATGGTATCAAGAGTTTCAAAGAATACAAGAAAATCCATGATAACTACGGTGAATTCGATATAGGGTACTAATATGGAGAGTATGTATTGGTAGTGATTTTGTTAGGATGTATGCAATCAACGATTAGTAATATCTTTTCTATAACTCAACGTTTCGTCCGGTCAGGTCACCAGAACGTCGGAAAATATAACGATAAACGAACATCGAAAAGTGCCTTAAACATCGAATAAAATGCTAGTTTCATGAGGAAAATAAGCTTATGTGCCTGCAAGGGTCACGCCACGAATAAGTCCAGAGATCATATTCGATCCAAGTACACCAACAACGATAATACTTGAACAATACGTGTAGAAACTAGCAAAATACGAGATTATACAATGCAAATAGGGCGAAAAGATATCACAATCAATGATTACAACACCCTAACTACATCAACACCAACACATATGAAGATTAACCACACATGGAGAGATTATAATCAGTATTCAAGACAAATACATCTTAAAAACATCAAAATACGTGAATAATACTTCAAATACAAGCCTAATACACAAAATACAAGGCAAAAGATAGGGAAAATATCACCAATCCTCTCCAAATAGCTCCAAATCTCCTTCAGATGATAGATCTAGCCTCTGTCCCCAGGGCCTCCAAATTTCATGGCGAAATACGACTCCTAGAGCGCCCAATACGTCAGATTATGCAACAAAACCCTAGAATACACTTAAATAATAAACATTGCGGGTTTAATGTGCTTAACTGGTTCAAACCCGCTCCCATTTCGCATCCAAACCTGCTCCTTTGGTCGGCACAAATCGCGGCCATTCGATCAACACGGGATCGCTCCAGGAGTGGACGTGGGGCATACGGGTCGGATCCAACTTCGCGCGCGCCCGCTTGCGCTTCGAATCTGAGTTCAATTCGGATGAGCTCTCAGCTGTTGGATGATGGATCGTGCGATCAGATTGATGTCGCGTCGCCTCTTGGATTCGCCCACTCTTCGACTCGTCTTCATCTTGATTCCCTCCGTTGGATCGAAATCCAACGGTCCCCAAAAGTCCACGTCGCCCGTTGTTTTTATTTTATTGTCCTTCGCTCGTGGACGTCGGATGCAGATCCACCGGTTGAGAGATTACCACATCGACTCTTTCTGATCTCGTGTGCGGGCCGTTGGATCGAGATCCAATGACCGCTAACTGTGTCGCCCGCTTTCGGTGGCGGTAGGATATGGGCGGGAATCGATAGGATGCTGCCACATGTCCTTGCGCCAAGATTCGTGCGTATTTCTTCATTTTATTGGTATTCTGCATTCAAAAATACACAGTAATTAGTACAGATCTCAGAAAAATACAAATAAATAGTCGTTGGAATCGTGAGATCGAGACCTAGCCATGAAAAATATAAAAATTGCAGAAATACTCTGTTTATTTCTGTTTTGTGCTCAAATCAAGTGATTTTTCTAATAAATGATGATATACAAAATACGAACGTATTAGAGACCAATTAAGCATCATATAAGCACAAAATAGGACTAAATGGGGTGTTTGATATGCAATATTCAACCTGATCAGTCCCCAGACCCCCAACCACCAGCTCCTCCTCATGTCCTTCCAGCGACCACCCCGACTCCAACCCCATCTCTCCTCAAACTCAAACTCAAACTCGGCGCCGCGGCAACCACCGGCCACCTACTCTCCTTCCCCGTCTCTGCCCCGACAGCCCTTGAAGCAACAGCATCCCCTCGCCTCAACCACGCAATGCCAGTTCTCTCAAGCCCTAGCCATGACCTTTCTCCTACCTCCCATCACCCAGCAGCACCCCGTCGGTGAACTTGCCATCACACCACCGGCAGACCTACGACCTTCCTCTTTCTCCCTGACCTCTCCTTAACTCAAAACCACGGCAACCCACCCCGCCGAACACCATCGCGCGACCACCAACAACCCCACCGAACTCCTTCCCCTACTTCCTCCTCCCTGCAACGCCACCTCCCTACGGTGAAGACAACCACCGTCCGTTGCTATCCCTATGCACACAAACTACCCCGTTGTGTCGCCGATCACCGACGCCGGTCACCCCTGCCCTTCGTCGTCCAACCCGTCGGCAACCTACAAGCGAACACGAAGCAGCGTTGCAAACCAAACTGTGAGTTACTTTTCTATGCGTAAGTTTCTATATTATATGAACAGTAGTATATAGATATTATAGGAACAGCAGCACATATATACATTGTACTCTGGGATTTGAACTCAGTTTACATATAAGTTTATATTTAAATTGTTGTAAACCAGTATTAGTTGATAGTACAAATACATATATGTTACTAATAACAGAGGGTATACATTTTAAGGAGTAGTATGTTACATTACTTATAAACAGTACACACACACACACACACACACACACACACACACACACACACACACACACACACACACACACACACAACGCGCACAATGTAAAACAAGTTAAGGTTAATATTGCTTTAATTTCCTTAGCTTAATGTTTTATAAATCCATGACGCAGATAACCGCGCCTCCCGTTACGTTCGTCTGGACATCTGAAATTGACTAAATCAGGCAAGTATTTTATTCTGAATGAATTGCAAACCAAAACTGCTCAATATCAATATATACTGAAATCTGTTGTTGATACGCCTGTGGACTTTAGAACTGAGTTATATGCTTTCTCTTTAGTAGTTGCTTTCGAATGAATGGACATGTAAATATGAAGTTGTTGCTGGGAACGATTGTTATCTGCCTGCTAACAAAACGAACCAAACTGGACAGAGGGGTAGGACACATCCCTCGAAACGAACATATGTAACACCATCGAACACAGATGGGATGAACCTAGTCGAAGGACTATACAGACACTTGGGTGGGGTTGGTCCATGCAGTAGAGTCTGTAAGTGTGTCCAGTACATCTTACGGCTACTTTCATACCACACCAATGGAAGTAAGCATCTTGGCCATTTTCCAGGTTAGGGATGGCAAGAAGCGTCACGGTAAACCCCCGATGATAGGGTGTATCGAGAACACTATACTTTCTCAGACATGGACTTGCACAAGCATAAATAACTGAAAATACCCCATTTGTAAATGTGTTAACTTCTTTAAAATGCAACTCACCTGTCAACTTATTCCAGCATGCTCATACTTTACTTTAGGTACTTGCTTATCATATCTGTGTCTGACGCTTTTCTGTTGCTGAGTGGTTGCTTTCATTTGCTATAAAAATCTTGCCGAGGCTTTTTGCTGACATATATTTCGATGGAACTATGAAATATATGTTAGGTTCTGAGACGGAGTATAGCGAGGACCATACTTATGAGGACCCGAATCAGGAAGCAGATCTCACGGACCATAGCTACGAGGACGCCGAGATTCTTCCTGCTGATGACTAGATTATTGTTGTTGTCTCCATTTATTAGTTTCATTTATTATTGCAGGTGTGTTGTTCATGTAATAAAATGTACGGCCATGCTAGGCCTAACTTATTTGTGTACCTGCTTTGAACTCTGGGCAAAGTTGTAATAAATATTTGTGTTGTTTCTGAATGTTGCGGTTGCAAGGACCTGATTACTTTACACACAAAATGATTATTGTGCTTAAGTCAAAGAAGAAAGAAGTACTTCTTTTTTTCTTTAAGCACATGCGGACCTGCTCACGTTCTCGCTCCCAAGTACAACAGGAAGCGGGGCGTGACAGGTTTTAATGGTGGCCCATGCAGGTCATCTTGCATTCTGCGAGACACTTCAGAAACAATATAGATATTATTATTAACCAGTTTGTTTGGATAAACTTGTATACAAATGTTTACTTTGTTTGATTACAGCATGGCAGGACGGCCCAATACTCGTAATGGAAATGGAGTCAACAGGAACGGTACCCCCGACATCCACGAGCTCATGGGAGTCATGAGAGGCATGTTTGAGATCCAATAACAACTTATTGAGTAAGGTCAACAACAGCAAGCTGTACAACCCGTACCACCAGTACCACCGCCTCCTCGAGCTGAGCCCGGAGTGAAGCAATTCTGGGAGCTGAACCCGAAGAGCTTTTCAGGAAGAGAAGGACCATTGGAAGCTGAAGAATGGGCCCGAAGTACGGAAGACGATCTGAGTCATTTCCGTATTGATCAAGTAGGATGGGTGGAAGTCGCGAAGAAGCAGCTGACTGGCAATGCACGAAACTGGTGGGGCACTGAAGAAGCTCGTCTGGTCAAGCCCATCAACTGGACTCTGTTCCGAGCGCATTTCGACGCTCAATATTTTCCCTGATCAACTAAGAGGGAACTACATCAATGATTTGTCAACTTGAAACTGGGCAATCATATAGTTTACGAATACGAGGCAGAATTCTTAATGCTTAGTTGATTCGCTCCACATCTGGTGGAGGACCCCGAAGACCGTGCATATCAGTTCCTCCAGTGTCTGGACCTAGACTTTCAGGCTTCGATGTCTTCGGTGAATCTGACTACACACCAGGACGTACTGGATGTTGCTAGGAAGCACGAACTCATTATGAATCAGAAGAAGGCGCTTCAGACCGGAGGAAGCAGATGTCCATCGGAGCCACCCAGGGGCAATCTCAGGCCTACTCAGACTGCTCAATTCAAGAGGCCTGCTGCTCCTGGCTACGATCAATCTCAGACGGTGTGCTTCCACAGCAATCGAGTGGTACATGTTGATCGATGCCCCGGTAGTGCACACGCAACCGGGACAAGCGACTCGTAGTCTTACCGCAAGGACACGGCATAGTGGCGAGCGGGTATCGAACTCAGGGAGGAACAATGACGGTGTCTCGTTCTAATCACCTAGCTATCAAATGGTCAAGAATAATTTGAGGTAAAACTGTCACAATCGTTCGTATATCTATAGAAATATTAATGGAATAAAGCACCTAGGGATATGGAATCCCCGCTACGGACCGTATCTCATCGTTATGATTCGTAGGTTACATCATTGCTGGACTTGAATTTTAGGTGAACTAGTCGCAACTAAATATGGAACCAAGCTCACGCTCTCGCGCTATTGCCGGTCTATAGAAAACCTAGGTTAGGGCCCAATCTCTTGCAAACCCTAACCTAAGCCGCTAGCATTAGGATCGACATCATCGTTCAATCGTATCTCGAGCCCACTCTCGTGCAAACTCAAGCTACGACCTAGGTTGAGATAGTTCCTACCCGTCCAATCTCTTGCAAACGGGTATTTGTATAGAAATACGATTAAAAACCCTAGCCTTGGTCCAATCTCTTGCAAACCAATTCTAGAAAATTCCAATCGTAAATCTAAATCGAATTTCTAGGGCTTCCTATCAATTGGGACCCAATCTCTTGCAAATCCCAATCGATATGAATCCCTAGCCATCCGTAATTTATCAATCCCAACCTAACCCTAATCAATTCTAGCAAGAATTTCACCAATTCATCACAATTCAAAAATAGGGTTCATAGGGTTCATCCACATGCCCTAAGGCGATAAAACCACTCACTAATCATCATGCAATTCATGAGAAAATCAATAACAAATTCAGCACAAATCATTGCAATAGAGAAATTATCAATAAAAATAGAGTTTTTGACAAGAAAAGAGACAAACCAATGAGAATCCAATAGCATCCAACAAAAGTCCACTTTCTAATCTCTCAAAAAGCCTAAATCTAATTATCTAAAAAGCTCTCTAAAAAGGCTGCAAAAAGTATCAAATTTTTTTTCTCTAACTAGGGCAAAAAATGGGTTTAAATACCCCTCAAAATCACCCAGAAATTCGTGACAAAAATGCCCCTGCGCAACCCAGAAATCGCAGTTTACGCAGCAGGCGGGGCGGCTCACTCGGCCGAGTGACAAATGTCACTCGGCCGAGTGACAAACCCTGTAAAATTACAGTAAGTTGGGACTTTTTGGGGGTCTGTCTTCGGGAGTGACTCGGCCGAGTGGTTTTACTCACTCGGCCGAGGGGCAATTCTTGCTCGGCCGAGTCGGAATCGTCAAAAGCCTGTACATTTACAGTAAGTCGGCCTCTTTTGAAGTGGAATTTCCCATGCCACTCGGGCGAGGGGATTTCCATGCTCGGCCGAGTGCATGCCTATTTCCTTCTGTTGGTGCGTGTCCGGTCTGGTCGGCCGAGTGGTCTTCTTGCTCGGCCGAGTGGGTGGTTCACTCAGCCGAGTGAGATGCTGCTGATGCCCAATCTTCATCTTTTCGCTTCCTCGTCGCTCCTACGATGTTCCTTCTTCTTCCACTTGTCTTCCATCGCCGAATAGACCTCAAAAGAGCCTTGGGTGATACTCCGGAGTGGGTGCAAATCCTCTTGATCTCAAAATCACTCTGAATCGCTCCATATCTCCTGAAATACGACAAAAACAAGAAATCGTGAAAAGCATCACAATATTGTCGAATATAGTGAAAAACGATATGAGCGATCAAAGTGGCATGCAAACATGCAGAAAAAGGGTGTAAAATACGGAGCGATCAAAATCCCCCAAGCTTACCTCTTACTCGTCATCGAGGAAGATGAGTAAAAAGCGAGCCCGACGGGCAAAATGATGGAAAAGAGGGGAAAATAAAAGAAATAAAAACAAAAACAAAAATAAAAATAGAATAGAAAGCGAAGAAGGGGGGTGCTAGATCATTTTTCTCAGGACGTGGGTTTTGCTTACTCATATAACATACATCGAATATAAAACACACGTCAAAGACTTTTATTTCAATATCATAGTATAATTGATGCATTTGAAATAGAAAACCCCAAAATATCAATATAGCATGAAATATGGAATCATTCTAAGATTAACATCGTCTGAAGTATCTAAAGCAGTATGCATAACCATAGATCACGCACTTTTCAATTGAATGCTTTCTATAAGGAGTATAAGAGATATCACACGATATGGAATAGTAAGAATAGAAAAGCATGGTTTTCATGAAATGAATGCTAAGTGTCGATTTCTGGATTTCGTGAAACTTTAGCAATCCCACCGAGTATAGAAAATTACTTAGCCTAGGTTGTCATGCACCGTCAAGTGGTCACTCTCTCACACATCATTGGATCCTCTCCCCCAAGCTTATCCATAAGCGTGGTGGCATAAACAAATCAATATGTACATTCCCCATTTCTTTTGAAGCTCCAAAAAAGTAAAAATAAAACAAAAGAGGGAAGAATGAGAGAAAGAGTATGAGATGGGATCGTTATGAACTTCTTTTCTTTTTTTTCTTTTCTTTTTCACAATTTTTCTCTTTTTCTCTTTTTTTTGAATAAACATATATACATAAGCGATCCCAAATCAAAAGAGAGAAGGATATACATGTATTTTTTTTTCTTTTTGATTTTGGGGATTTGGAGCATGAAAATAAATAGCGGGGGAAATGCCGATAATAGACTTGCTAGGGGGGATTCACCAAGGAATATCAAATAGAGAAATGATGCTCAAGATATGTAGAGAAAGAAATAAATGTATCGCTCGGTTCACTCTATAGGACGTGCATGACAACTTTCAGCAGAGTAATATAATCTACTCAGTTTAATCTCAAAAAGTAAAATAGTCCAGATATATCACCCGAGCAAACATTCAATCAACCTGAAAGTGAAGCGTACAATTCATGCAATAAGAAGTGATATGAGAGAGGAAAGCAGTACTCCAAATATAAGCAGACAATACGTGAAGCTTGGTGTGTTTTCTATGAAAAGCATACATATGAATCATCAGACATCAGCTAATAACAGAATTTCATCCATATTCATACAGGAAAAGAGTGGGTTACTATTTCAAAATGCAAAGCAGGACATAGCATATGATATCTGAAACAAAAGCTATGACGTGACAAAATAGCATGCATATGGAGATAGGCTAACACCACGTCGTCATCATCACAGAAAAATCATCTCTAGCAAAAGATGAAAGAAACAAGGATAAAAGAAAATAGAACTATATACAATGCAGCATACTCAAAAAAGGAAAAGAAAACGTGATGCATGATAAAAAACGAAAAAGTGGTGAAAATAAGTGCAAGAGTGGAAAGAAAACGTGAGAAATCAAAATTAAAGGGTGGCTAAAATGAAAAAGTGTGAGAACTCACTCCCCCAAGCTGAAGTGCACAGTGTCCTCAATGTGCAAAGTATGGCACACCGAGAGACGTGAGATGGGTGGGGAGGGTGAGAATGCATGCATGATGAAAAAGAAAGAAAAAGAAAAAGAAAATAAGATGTGAATGAATGTGATGCATGCAAAGATCAGGATGGTGCAGATATAAGTGTCCCCAAAAGCTCTCTCCCTCACTCCCAAAAAGGTATAAAAAAGATATGATCAGGAAGGCATCAAAGTAATACGTGGAGGAGGGGGGCAAAAATCAATCACCAGGCCCAGGAACAAACGGGCAGCAAAACGACAAAAAATATCAGAGGCATCAAAAGTGTGCCTAAGCTGGTGGTGGCGATGCACCAGCACCGTCCTGTGGAGGAGGAGGTGGTGGAGGTGGTGGGCGTGGTATCTGATGGGTGG
This sequence comes from Scilla litardierei, assembly GCA_030789695.1. NCBI lineage: Eukaryota > Viridiplantae > Streptophyta > Magnoliopsida > Asparagales > Asparagaceae > Scilla > Scilla litardierei. Next base: position 773,971,035 of record CM061142.1, on the reverse strand, counting down.
GTGGGGGTAGTGGAGGCAGACACGCCAGGATCTGATTCAGGCAAGCCTGAATATCAGGAAGCAGGGTGACGCGGGACTGCACAGAATTGACCGTGGCAGAGAGAGCCCTAAAGTCTCCTCGAAGTCCACTAACAGCCCCCTCTAGAGCACGAATGCTCTGAACTAGAGTGTCTGGGGGTGGTGGAGCAGAGGGACGCACAGGTCGAACAGGTGAGGTACGGGGCTGTCTATAGCAGGCAGTGTATATGATGTGGCCAGCAGGGTAGTGTGGAAGGGGTGCTGTGCTCGGTAAGTGATGCCCAGCCTCGGTGTGAGGCTGGGACGCAGGCTGGGTCAAAGCAGCAGCAGTAGCAACAGAGGTGGAAGGAAAATGGGTGAGAGGCAGCATGAGAGGTCAGTGACGCAGAAGTGTGGACAGAAGTCACGACACTCTCGGTAAAGACAGCGGCAGTGGGGTCAGAAGGGCCGACGGCCGGGGTGGCCGTGGACAAAAGTGAAGTCAGAACCGCCACTGCAGCAGTAAAGGAGGTCTCGTCGCTCTCTAAAATGGTGCTGGGACGCTCGGGGATAAGAGAGGTGATAGGCTCGACGGACATAGGCTCAGCGGTGGTGGTGGTGGTGGTGGTGGACTCAGCTAAGGTGCTCCCGACACTGACAGAAGTGTGGACAGAGGTGTCGGGAGGTGCAGACAGTGCATGTGCAGGCTGAGGGATCACGGGGTCAACAGGTGGTGCAGGGGGTGCCTGCTCAGCATCCTCAGCCTCAAGCACGTCGGCAGCGGGGATAAGGAGATCCATCGCTGGAATCCAATTCCCGTGGGCCGGTCCAATGTGTGTCCGAGCGAGGCTCGGAAGAACCATGTAGTTAGCTCTAAAGGGACCGTGCAACCACACCCAGTGCCTGCGGCCGTGGGGACGAAGCATCTTCATCTGGGCCATAACATCTATCGAGAGTGAGGTGGGGCCCAGGGCTCGACTCAAGTCGTTAGGTAGGTCCACGCCGGTCATAAGGCTAGAAGTGTGATCAGACCGCCGCAACAAATAGGTGAGCAAGCGCTTACCGAAATGATGATGCGGTCCAGAAACCAACTAGCAATGTCAATCTCGACGGTGGGGACCAGGTCGTCGCTACCCCTATCCAGAACCCTAGGGCGAGTCATCTCGTAGAGCATATAGAGCTCTGGCGTAGACATGGTCCCGGGCTCGTACTGTCACGCCCCGCTTCCCAAAAAGGACGGAGGCGAAGCGTGACTAAGGCCCGCTTAGGCCGGGGCGGAGAGCCCAGACCCAATAAGCGTCTGTGGTATTCCAAAACGAAGGAAACAGGTCCCTGCAAGTTAGTACGAAACAATAAAAGTACTGAAAGAGCTAGCATTTCATTTTATTCCAAAATAACATCCAAAAAGTACTGAGAGTCTAAAACGCTCGAAGGGCTACAACTGCAGAAAAAGAAACTACTGGTGCAAGCACCCAACCTAGGCAAGAAAACAACAGGTGCTACACACCCAATCTAAACTGGAACAGTACTCTGGATCAGCAACTGGAGGCCTCTAACTCTGGTCCTCCTCAGGGTCGTCCTCCGGATCAACGTCCTCCGGCTCTCCGTCAGCTGGTAAGTCTGCCTCGTCGACGTACTCTGGCTCAACACCTGACGTACAACACCAAAAGAAGGAACTGTACGTCAGGTCAGGTCTACAAACAGGGTTAGACCAAACTGCAAGTGTATCAACTTTAGACAACGTTTTATTGGTTGATTAACATGCTGGGGTTATAACTGAGTAACAAACAGAAGTAACGCAGCAGGAAAGTAAAGCGCAACAAGTAGTAGTCATAGCGTGTGCTACCAACTACGGGACTAACCTACGGGTGTCATGACAAGACGGGACGTGACGGGACAAGACAAGACAGGACAAGTGAGACACGAAAGGGTTCACGCCTTACGGTTCGAGGGGGATCAGACCCTCTTGCCGTGTGCACGCTCAACCCAACCCCAAACCCAGGAACTCAGGACAAGATTTACAGGGATCATTTCCGCTAGGGAAACATCCGAAACGCCCGAAGGCTTTTTGTGTAACAGGGATCACTTCCGCGGGGGAAAGCATCCGAAACGCCCGAAGGCTTTTGTATCACGGGGATCACTTCCGCTAGGGAAAGCATCCGAAACGCCCGCAGGCTTTTTGTATAACAGTCACGGGGATCACTCTCGCATGGAGAGCATCCAAAACGCCCGAAGGCTTTTTGTGTAACAGGACACGACACGACAAGTGTAGGGAGTTGTTATTCTAGGGTGTCCACACGCACGCACACACATGATAGCCCTACAATATCAAAAGTCGTTGTTGTCAGGCTCAGACTTTGTCATCAAGTCTGAGCCGTCAGGAGTCGTCCCGGATGCTATCATTTCACATCCGGTTCTATTTGTTCACAGTTAACAATTCTAACCAACTAGGGCCTAAGCACGGCCAAAAGTGCAAGTGGATACACTTGCCTGCGATGGCGAGTGTGTCGTCCTCTCGAAGCGCCTCGTCCAAGCGTCTCGTCCACGGAAGTCCGTCTGAAATATCGCCACGGCGACGATGTCAGGTCTCAATTTCATCAAATCCTATTAGGGTTCGTTTCTAGGTTATCGGGACTATCCTATTCGTCAAAAATCACTTTTTCGATGTTTCAGCCTAATCGACGATCTATCCTATGTGCACAGTCAACAAAGTCCATTCGTCGATTTTCTAAGTTCGTACAACGTTTTACAGGTGCTGGAAAATAAATTTTAGTTCAAGTTGACGATTTTTAGTTTAGGGTTCAGTCAGCTATTGTGGGGGTTTCTACGAGTTTCGGGGAACCAACCTGAACCGGAGTTTATCGCAGATAGGAAGTCGTGTCTGATCAGAGGACTCCTCAGCTTCAGATCTGGTCCTCGCATGATTCTCCAAAAGCCGAAACTTGCGACGAAGGCCTACGACGTGTCGCAACGTCGTAGACGGCAAATCCGCGAAGTAGCACGTCCAAGTGGGGCCCACAGCAGTGCTAGGGGTCAATGGGGGACACACAACACCTCTGGAGAACTTGGGGGGCCCACCACAGGAGTTGGTGTGGGAGAAACAATGTTGCGACGAAGTTCTGTCGGTCGGGCACGGTCGGTGCGAGGGTTTCTCTCGGTCAGACCGAGAGAAACTCTCAGTCAGGAGGGTTGCAGCGCAGCGGAGGCGGGAGCTTGGGCGGTGCGAGGGAATCCTTCGGTCTGACCGATGGATCCCGTCGGTCGGACGCTTGCGGGTGCGGGCGTGCAGCGCTTGGGGGGATGCGGGGCGGCCTCTCGGTCAGACCGACGAGGCGGGTCGGTCAAGCGCTGGCGATGCGGGCGACAGTGCAGCGGGGTGCGGGCGAAGCGGCTGTGCGGAGCGGGCGCTCGGTCTGGCCGAGCGATGCTCTCGGTCGGAGCGGGCGATAGCGGGGGGGGCTTGCAACGGAGCGCTGCGAGCGGCGATGCGGGAGCGGGCTCCGGTCGTGCACGGGGATGTGCGGGGGCGGCCGTCGGTCGTGCACTGGGGCGATCGTCGCAACGTTGCGACGAAGCTTTGGGAGAGGAAACAGCTGCTAGGGTTTTTGTAATGCGGAAATAACCTATCCTAGGGCTAATATAAATAGGTTAGAGTTAGGGTTAGGGTTAGGGTTTAGGAAAACGTAATTAAAAATAATAAAAATAATTAATATAATTTAAAATTACTCTCCTCTCCCTTACGCAAGATGGGTGCAGCCAAAAATTCTGAAACTTGGTCAAAAAATTCTTTAATACGTTCTTATTATATAGGAATTTTATTGTAATTAAAAAACTTATAAAAATAGGTTTTAAAATTATTTAAAGCTTTCAAAAAATGGAAAAATAGGTCAAATTAAGTCCAAAAATTGTAAAATAATTATAGGGTGTTCGGGGCGACGAAAGAAAGAGAGTGGAGAAGACGGATCTAAATTTCGACGTCGAAAGACAAAACTACAAATAGAAACGTCTCGCGTCAAAGCAAAAAGTCGCGACGTCACATCAAATAAGTTAGTATCGCGGAATAACGACTCGAAATATGTCGTTCCGAAGTTCTTCCACAATCTAATACTTTCAGAGACGATCACGTCAACATATCACACTATAATGTTCAAAATCAAATAAAGTCAAAAATAAACACGTGCACGATCAAGAGCACGTGCATAAAGAAAGTACGATCGGAAACCGACCGTTACATCCTCCCCAACTTTAGAAATGATTCCGTCCTCGGAATCAACATCAAGCATCGCTGGGAAAAAGATGCGGGAAGCGCTCTCTCATATCATCCTCACGCTCCCAGGTGGACTCTCCAGGCGATCCGTGACGCCACATCACTCTCACCAGGTTGACTATCTTATTCCTCAACGTCTTCTGTCGACAGTCCAAGATCTGCACAGGCTGCTGGTCATATGTCAGGTCCGGTCGAACCGTAATCTCCGAGAAATCAACCGTGTGTGACGGATCACTGACGTACCGACATAGCTGAGATACGTGGAATACGTCGTGAACACCCACCAAAGATGGTGGCAGAGCAAGGCGGTAGGCCACTGCTCCCACACGCTCTAGCACATCAAATGGCCCAATATACCTCGGACTCAGCTTTCCCTTCTTCCCAAAACGAATAACTCCACGGTTTGGAGAAATCTTCAGGAAAACGTGATCTCCAGGCTGGAACTCCAAAGGTCTCCTCTTGGTATCTGCCCAATGCTTGAAGCGATCCTGTGCAACTCTAAGCTTCTCCCTGATGTCTCTCACGACATCCACAGCTTCCACTATCATCTCTGGACCCAACAGCTCCCGATCTCCGATGTCATCCCAGCTCAGTGGCGATCGACATTTCCTTCCATATAAGGCAGCAAACGGCGCCATGCCAATGCTCGCCTGGTAGCTATTGTTATATGAAAACTCCACCAAGTGAAGATGGTCCTCCCATGATCCCTTCAAATCGAGCGTACAGGCTCGCAGCATATCTTCCAGAATCTGAATAGTCCTCTCGGACTGGCCATCAGTCTGCAGGTGGTACGCCGTGCTGAAACTCAGACTCGTACCCAGATGCTCCTGCAAACTTCTCCAGAACTGAGATGTGAATCTCGTGTCTCGGTCAGACACAATGCTCACGGGGACTCCATGTAAGCGTACAATCTCCTGCACGTATGCGGTCTACGTTACTACCAACTCAAGAGGAAATTAAAAGAGAAGTAAAAAGAAATTTACCTCCAGATATTTCCTCGCCAAAGCTTCCGTAGACTGGCCCACTCGGAATGGGATAAAGTGCGCCGACTTGGTCAACCGATCTACGATCACCGAAACTGCGTCGTTCTGCCTCGGGGTCTGTGGTAAACCAGTCACGAAGTCCATCGTAATATGTTGCCACTTCCACTCCGGAATAGGAAGCGGTTGCAGCAACCCAGCAGTACGATGGTGCTCAGCCTTCACCTGTTGGCATATCAAACACTTGGCAACGCTCCGTGCCACACTCCTCTTCATGCTAATCCACCAATAATTCAGACGGAGGTCCTTATACATCTTGGTGCCTCCAGGATGTATAGAAAATGGCGAGTTATGAGCCTCGCTCAACAGCTCCTCACGAACATCGCCTGCAGGTACACAGAGCCTGCTGCCGTACCGCAGTGAACCATCCTCATGAATCACGAACTCCGTCCGTAGTCCAGCTTCGACCTGCCTCCTGATCCTCTGCAGCTTCGGATCTCTTGCCTGTGCTGCCTTAATCCGATCCACGATCGTGGACTGAATCTGCAAATTCATGAACGAATGAACCACACCAGGTAGGACAACCTCCAAATCCATCTCTCTCAGCTCCTGCTGAATCCTCCAGTCGGCTGTAAGCATCATCGCAGTAGGAAGTCTACTCAAGGCATCCGGCACTACGTTCACCTTCCCCGGATGATACTGCAAATCAATCTCGTAGTCAGCCATGAGCTCTAACCATCGCCTCTGACGCATGTTCAGCTCCTTCTGCGTAAAGATGTACTTCAAGCTATTGTGATCGGTGAAAATCTTCACACTCTCACCTAGCAAGAAGTGCCTCCAAATCTTCAGGGCAAAAATCACTGCTGCCAACTCCAGATCGTGCGTCGGGTAATTCTTCTCATGAGTCCTCAACTGACGAGAAGCGTACGCGACCACGTGGCCATGCTGATGCAAGACGCATCCTAGGCCCTTCCCTGATGCATCACAATAAACCTCGAAGCCTCCGCTTCGATCCGGTATTGCCAACACCGGTGCCGTGGTCAATCTCGCCTTCAAGATACTAAAGGCCTCCTCACAAGCATCTGACCAAAGAAACTCCTCGTCCTTCCTCGTCAGCTTCGTCATCGGCTCTGCAATCTTCGAGAAATCTTTGATGAACCGCCGATAATAGCCTGCTAAACCAAGGAAACTCCTGATGTCTGACGCTGACTGCGGAGTCGGCCAATCTCTGACTGATCTGACCTTCTCCGGATCTACAGATATGCCATCACCGGACACCACATGTCCCAGGAATGCGACTCTGTCCAACCAGAACTCGCACTTGCTATACTTGGCATAAAGCTTGTGTCGCCTCAGTGTCTCCAGCACTGTCCTCAGATGACGGCTGTGCTCCTCCTCCGTCTTTGAGTAAATAAGGATGTCATCAATAAATATAACGACAAACTTATCCAAGAAGTCGTAGAATATTAAGTTCATCAAATTCATGAACACAGCTGGAGCATTGGTCACGCCAAATGGCATGACCACGAACTCATAATGTCCGTACTTCGTCCGGAAAGCCGTCTTCGGAACATCATCCTTCTTCACCTTCAACTGATGGTATCCGCTCCTCAAGTCCAACTTCGAGAAGACTCTCGAACCTCCAAGCTGGTCAAAGATATCGTCGATGCGCGGCAGCGGATACTTATTCTTCACGGTGACAGCATTCAATCCTCGATAGTTCACGCACATCCTACGGGACCCATCCTTCTTCTTCACAAGTAAAACTGGTGCACCCCATGGTGACACACTAGGGTGGATGAAACCCTTCTGCAGCAACTCATCCAACTGCTTCCGCAGCTCCTCGAGCTCAGCTGGAGCCATACGGTACGTCGCCTTCGATATCGGCTGCGCTCCCGGCATAAGATCAATTCCAAACTCTAAAGCTCTATCGGGTGGCAGACCTGAGATATCCTCCGGGAAGACGTCGTCGAAGTCTCTGACGACGGCTGGTCACACGATCTCCATCTCCATCTGCATGGCTGCAACTATCAGCACCTCCGGCTTGGCCCGAAATCTGATGGGCCCAAGCGACTCATCCCTGCTGCGGAACTCGAACTCCGGATGACCTGGAATCCGGAACACCACCCTCCTGCTGTGACAGTCGATCGAGGCATGGAAATCCCCCAACCAATCGATGCCAAGGACGACATCGAAGTGTGGCAGATCATGGACAATGAAATCTGCGAAGAGCTCGTGTCCACTGACCACCAAAGAAATCGATCGACATCCCAAGTTCACTGTCACCACTCCGTTCCCTGTGGTGATGTCCCAACACTTAGGGAGTGTATGGGTGGGAATGGAGTGCTTTGTTACAAACCTCCGGGATATGATGCACATAGATGCACCGGAGTCGAACAAAGCCAAGGCTGGGTGAGAGGACACTAGAATGGTGCCTAAGATATAAGGGACCTACGGTCAAATCAAACTACTCTAACAAACAAATCAACAAACAACACAAATAATAATAGGATCTAAACTATGAAATGGAAGACTAGGATCAAGAGTTACCTGCTATAACTCCATCCAGCTCCTCAGTCTCCACAGCAGTCATGGTATACGCCGGCCTCTGGGGCTGTGCTGCTCTCTGAAACATTTGCCTCTGTGGCGCCAAAGGTGGTCCACGAGCAGCAGGTCCTCTCTGAACTGGAGTAGGCGCTCTCATCTGCAGCGGGGTTGGCGCTCCAACCACAGCATGACGAGCTCTCGGACAATCCTTCGCAGCATGCGAGGCATCATCACAAACTAGGCACAGTCCCATCTTCTTCCGGCAATCCTTCTGAACGTGTCCTATCTTCCCGCAGTAATGGCATGGTCCCTTACTCTGAATCTGCATAGGTGCTCCTGGCCTCTTGAATGGTACTGTCTGGACTGGCCTCATTGCCGGCCTAGCAGGTGGCCGGTACTGCTCCATGGGACGCTTCCCTTTATCAGCTGGAGGGTCAGGCAGAAGAGCTATGAGCTCATGATTCTTCGCAGCATCAAGCACCTCCCTCATAGTCGAGAAACTCACCGAAGACATAGAAGCCTGAATCTTCGGACGCAGTCCCTGACGAAAGCGATCAGCTCGCTTCTCCTCCTTCCTCACCATATGCGGGGCAAAACGGCTCAGCATCTCAAACTCAGCTTCATACTCCTCGACAGTCATATCTCCCTGCTTCAGGTCTATAAATTTGCTCAGCAGCTCCCTCCTAGCAGATTTGGTGAAGTACTTATCCTTGAACATAGACCTGAAGGTCTTCCATCCCACTGGCTTCTCAAGACGCCTCTCCTCGATGCGCCACCAGTTCCTCGCATTCTCCGTCAGTTGCATCTTTGCTATCTCCACACGGGTATCATCAGGAATCTTCGCAGCAACTAACTTCTCATCCGTGCTCTGGATCCACTCGTCAGCAGGTAGGGGTCCCTCCTTCCCTGAAAATGTCCTCGGCTGGAGCTCGTTGAACTGCTTCACTCCTGGAGCAGCTCGTGGGGGCAGGCGGAGGTGGTGGTGGTGCAACTGGAACAGCCTGGGCAGCACGCTGGGACTGCTGAACCAACTGATGCTGAACATCCAGTATCTCCCTAATCACACCCAGAAACTGACGAAAGTCTCTGCTTTGGTCCTCTGGAACTCCATCGCCTAAGTTCCCCGATCGGGTAAAACGTCATCCTACCATCCTATTGACAAAAACACAGAGGTTAGACTCGTACAATTATTGGATGATAATAAAATGAATTTCAATACTTCGATTGTTCCGTATTCGCAGGTTCGACACCTGCATGGGCCACCACTAAAACATGTCACGCCCCGCTTCCCAAAAAGGACGGAGGCGAAGCGTGACTAAGGCCCGCTTAGGCCGGGGCGGAGAGCCCAGACCCAATAAACGTCTATGGTATTCCAAAACGAAGGAAACAGGTCCCTGCAAGTTAGTACGAAACAATAAAAGTATTGAAAGAGCTAGCATTTTATTTTATTCCAAAATAACATCCAAAAAGTACTGAGAGTCTAAAACGCCCGAAGGGCTACAACTGCAGAAAAAGAAACTCCTGGTGCAAGCACCCAACCTAGGCAAGAAAACAACAGGTGCTACACACCCAATCTAAACTGGAACAGTACTCTGGATCAGCAACTGGAGGCCTCTAACTCTGGTCCTCCTCAGGGTCGTACTCCGGATCAACGTCCTCCGGCTCTCCGTCAGCTGGTAAGTCCGCCTCGTCGACGTACTCTGGCTCAACACCTGACGTACAGCACCAAAAGAAGGAACTGTACGTCAGGTCAGGTCTACAAACAGGGTTAGACCAAACTGCAAGTGTATCAACTTTTAGACAACGTTTTACTGGTTGATTAACATGTTGGGGTTATAACTGAGTAACAAACAGAAGTAACGCAGCAGGAAAGTAAAGCGCAACAAGTAGTAGTCGTAGCATGTGCTACCAACTACGGGACTAACCTACGGGTGTCATGACAAGACGGGACGTGACGGGACAAGACAAGACAGGACAAGTGAGACACGAAAGGGTTCACGCCTTACAGTTCGAGGGGGATCAGACACTCTTGCCGTGCGCACGCTCAACCCAACCCCAAACCCAGGAACTCAGGACAAGATTTACAGGGATCATTTCCGCTAGGGAAACATCCGAAACGCCCGAAGGCTTTTTGTGTAACAGGGATCACTTCCGCAGGGGAAAGCATCCGAAACGCCCGAAGGCTTTTGTATCACGGGGATCACTTCCGCTAGGGAAAGCATCCGAAACGCCCGTAGGCTTTTTGTATAACAGTCATGGGGATCACTCTCGCATGGAGAGCATCCGAAACGCCCGAAGGCTTTTTGTGTAACAGGACACGACACGACAAGTGTAGGGAGTTGTTATTCTAGGTCTCAATTTCATCAAATCCTATTAGGGTTCGTTTCTAGGTTATCGGGACTATCCTATTCGTCAAAAATCACTTTTTCGATGTTTCAGCCTAATCGACGATCTATCCTATGTGCACAGTCAACAAAGTCCATTCGTCGATTTTCTAAGTTCGTACAACGTTTTACAGGTGCTGGAAAATAAATTTTAGTTCAAGTTGACGATTTTTAGTTTAGGGTTCAGTCAGCTATTGTGGGGGTTTCTACGAGTTTCGGGGAACCAACCTGAACCGGAGTTTGTCGCAGATAGAAAGTCGTGTCTGATCGGAGGACTCCTCAGCTTCAGATCTGGTCCTCGCACGATTCTCCAAAAGCCGAAACTTGCGACGAAGGCCTACGACGTGTCGCAACGTCTTAGACGGCAAATCCGCGAAGTAGCACGTCCAAGTGGGGCCCACAGCAGTGCTAGGGGTCAATAGGGGACCCACAACACCTCTGGAGAACTTGGGGGGCCCACCACAGGAGTTGGTGTGGGAGAAACAATGTTGCAACAAAGTTCTGTCGGTCGGGCATGGTCGGTGCGAGGGTTTCTCTCGGTCAGACCGAGAGAAACTCTCGGTCGGGAGGGTTGCAGCGCAGCGGAGGCGGGAGCTTGGGCGGTGCGAGGGAATCCTTCGGTCTGACCGATGGATCCCGTCGGTCGGGCGCTTGCGGGTGCGGGCGTGCAGCGCTTGGGGGGATGCTGGGCGGCCTCTCGGTCAGACCGACGAGGCGGGTCGGTCAAGCGCTGGCGATGCGGGCGACAGTGCAGCGGGGTGCGGGCGAAGCGGCTGTGCGGAGCGGGCGCTCGGTCTGACCGAGCGATGCTCTCGGTCAGAGCGGGCGATAGCGAGGGGGCTTGCAGCGGAGCGCTGCGAGCGGCGATGCGGGAGCGGGCTCCGGTCGTGCACGGGGATGTGCGGGGGCGGCCGTCGGTCGTGCACTGGGGCGATCGTCGCAACGTTGCGACGAAGCTTTGGGAGAGGAAACGGCTGCTAGGGTTTTTTTAATGCGGAAATAACCTATCCTAGGGCTAATATAAATAGGTTAGAGCTAGGGTTAGGGTTAGGGTTTAGGAAAATGTAATTAAAAATAATAAAAATAATTAATATAATTTAAAATTACTCTCCTCTCCCTTACACAAGATGGGTGCGGCCAAAAATTCTGAAACTTGGTCAAAAAATTCTTTAATACGTTCTTATTATATAGGAATTTTATTGTAATTAAAACACTTATAAAAATAGGTTTTAAAATTATTTAAAGCTTTCAAAAAATGGAAAAATAGGTCAAATTAAGTCCAAAAATTGTAAAATAATTATAGGGTGTTCGGGGAGACGAAAGAAAGAGAGTGGAGAAGACGGATCTAAATTTTGACGTCGAGAGACAAAACTACAAATAGAAAGTCACGACGTCACATCAAATAAGTTAGTATCGCGGAATAACGACTCGAGATATGTTGTTCTGAAGTTCTTCCACAATCTAATACTTTCAGAGACGGTCACGTCAACATATCACACTATAATGTTCAAAATCAAATAAAGTCAAAAATAAACACGTGCACGATCAAGAGCACGTGCACAAAGAAAGTACGATCGGAAACCGACCGTTACACGTACCTCGCTAGGAAAGTAATCGCCATGAGGCGCTGTGCAATGCGGAGGCAGTGGTGCAGGATGGCTGAGGCCTTGGCCCTACTAGGGTCAAAGCCAAGTGGGGATCTCGTGATCCGTGTCCAGAAGGTGGAGGTGTCGAACGACGGGGGTGGGATGTGCGTGGGAGCATAGGCACGGTCAAGGACAGGGACAGCGGGCCACTGGAATAATGCTCTAAGCATGTCGAGAGTGATCTTGCACTCTCGATCCATCAAGCGGAATGTGCATGCTCTAGGGGTCCGGTCAATAGAGCTCAGGACCTCTAGTGTCGGACGGATATAAGTATCCGCCGACACCGACAAAAAATCACGCCATCCCACGTTGTCGTACAACTTGAGAATCCCCTCGAGTACCCCTAGGCGGTCAAGGTCAGCTAAGTATGCGAACCTAGAGGGTACTATCGAGCGATGGCAGATACGCTCGAATCTGGCACGGTGTGCGTCATTTCGAAACGTGATCCCCATCGGTCCGACGGCGGGAGCGAGTGGAGGGACAGGATCAGCAAGGATCGGCTGTGTAGGTGGTGGTGGCGGTGGCGAGCTAGGTAGAGGGGAGTCCTCCCTAGCATGAGAGGGGCCGGGATCATCGGTCCTCTTCCGCTTCGAAGAGGCTCCCCGTGTACGCGGCCTAGTGCGCGGCGGCATGTGTGCCGCGAGACGTGTCCCAACTAAATAAATACAGCGACGTGCTAAATGATGGAACGAGTGTACCTGAACACGCCGCGAGAGCAATAAGTGGTGCGTACGAAGAGACGCCTCCGCCGCGAAGCTCAAAGCGCGTCCAAAAGCTCCCCAAAGCTCCCCCAAGATAGCCTGCAAATCAAACGATCAAATCAGTGAATAATATTCAATATGTATGGGGGAGATGGGGGATAATAGATATATATGAAAGTTAATTTGGATTAGGGTCTCAATGGGCATACGGATCAAGAGAAACAGGGAGAAACGGTGTTTTTGGGGCAAAACGAGGTGATTGGGGGCGGTGGCGGCCGGCGCCAGCGAGGGGGGGTGGCGGCCGGTCGTCGACGAGGCGCGGGCAGGCGATCACCCGTGAAGGGGGGTCGATTCAGGCGAGGGACGAATCGATTCGGGTGATGGAGCTCAAGCGTCGTGGCTCGGGCTGAGAATTTAGGAGTTTTTTGTTTCGATTTTCGCGCAGCCCGCAGCGATAATATATAGGAATTGTTACGACTCGGCCGAGTGACAATGTCACTCGGCCGAGTGCGTAAACAAAAAAGAATTTCAAAAATCTCCTTGCCGCTTATGACTTGGCCGAGTGGCTTTGCTTCACTCGGCCGAAGGGAGAAACTCCACTCGGTCGAGTGGCTCTGCCACTCAGCAATTTTTAAGCTAGGAGGGTATCTGTTTCACTCGGCCGAGTGACAGGTCACTCGCCCGAGTGGCAATTTAAACTAAAACTTACAGAAATTGACAGAGAATTGGTCTGCAGAAACTTCCCTGTTTGGTGCTCCACTCGGCCGAGTGGAGTCTTTGCTCGGTCGAGTGGCATATGCTACTCGGCCGAGTGACATGCTGTTTCTGCATCGGCTCTCCGTTTTTGCTCTGGTCTCTGTTTTTCTTCCTCCAGTCTGTTTCTTCCTCATCCTAAGGCCTGAACGCCTTCCTGGAGCGCTCTTCCTTGCCTCAATCATCCTCCATATGATTGATCTCCATTTCTCCTTCTCCTGTCATGAAAATTAAGACCCGTTGTCACGATTTTCATGGACATAAAACTCTAAAAACTAATAAAAGGATAAACCAAAAATGAAAATCAAAATAAAAACAATGCAAAAACCGTCGGGTTGCCTCCCGACAAGCGCTCGTTTAAGGTCATGAGCTCGACCCCTTAAGATATTCGTTTAGCTTGCGATATTGGGTGCATACGAGATGCACCCGTCAAACTTGTCGGGAAGGCCGCTTGGGTTTGGGTCTTGATGTTCATCGGTCTTCCTCGACGCCTCCTCTTCATGGGCAATGTTGGGGGATAAGTCCCCTAAGCTAGAGCTTGTTCCTATCTTCTTCTTGGCCGGTGACACCGATTTTCCATTCGGTGGAGCTTTCTTCGGATTCTTGGGCTTTGAGAGCTTGCAAAGATCACGTATTCTTGTGACATCAGAGTCGCCTTCATCACCATCCGTGGAGCTATCTGGAGGGTCCTCCAATTTCTCTTCTTCATCCGAAGCTTGGCCTTCTTCGAAGCCATCGTCATGGAGAGCACCAATAGAGTGGGGGATTGCTTCTTCAATCACTTCATCGAGGAGATCCACATAATCTAACTCCTCGTGATATGGCATATGTTTCATGGCCTGGGTATGTGAAGCTCGACTTCTATGTTCCCGACATTCAAGGATAGAGTTCCTTCACGCACATCGACGATAACACCGGCAGTTGCGAGGAACGGGCGTCCAAGTATGAGCGAAGTGTCGCCCTCTTCCTTGATGTCCATTATGACAAAATCACAAGGCACTCATATACCTCCCGGTACTTGGAGTGGAATATTCTCTGCGATCCCTACCGGCCTAGTAATCCGACCGTCCGCAAGTTGAATCCTCATGTCGGTCGGCTTCAAGTTAGTGCACGTGTTCAATCTCCGGAACATACTAAGGGGCATAAGGCTCACACTAGCGCCCAAGTCAACTAGAGCTTTTTGCAAAGGGACGCCTCCTAGCGTGCAAGGGATGCGGAAACTCCCGGGATCCTTTAATTTCGCCGGCTCCTTCTCCTTTCGGGTAAACCAAGTTCCTTGCTCCGCAAGCATGATTTTTTCCTTCCTTTTCTTTCCTGAAATCAAGTCCTTCAAGAACTTCGCGTAAGACGGGATCTCAACAATTGCATCTAAGAAAGGAATATTGAGGCTTACTCCCCTCAAGTATTCTAGGAACTTGGCGAGCCTTTTCTCCATCTTGGCTCTAGCTAGCCGTTGTGGAAATGGCACCGGTGGCATGTAGCGGCGCTCATCAAGTGGCTCCACCACTTTAGAATTTCCTCCTTCAATTGGCTCCTTTTTGCTCTCTTCTTCAATCGTCGTCTCTTTTTCTTCCAAAATTTCCACCACGGGTTGCTTGCTCTGGGTAATAGCGGGAGTGGTATCCTTCCCGCCCCTTGTTGTAACCGCAACCACCGCATTTACGTGTCCGGTGTTGCTCCGTGGATTGGGCTCGGGTTGAGCCGGTAATTGTTGGGCGTTCTTGTTGAGCAATGCAAGTTGCTCCGCAAGTTGATCGACGACGGTACTTAGTGACTCTTGCCCCGCCGTCAACTTAGCATTTATCTTTCTTTGCTCCACCATAAACTCCTCCACCCTAGCTTTGTGGTCCGATCGTGATTGAGCTTGAGGTGGGTTGGGAGCTCTCCAACCTTGGTTGTACCCGGGGGGTCTATATGGTCCCGCTTGTTGCCTCGGTGGGTAATTTTGTTGCGGTGGCCCCCTCGGTTGATATTGAGGTTGTAGTGGTGGAGGCCGAGCTTGAGGAAGTTGTTGTGGCGGCGGGTTCAAAGCACCATCATTGTTTGCATATGAAAAGCCCGGATGGTTTCTAGCGGCCGGGTTGGCCCAATATCCGGAGTTTCCCGCGACATATTGTACTTGCTCCAAGGCTCCCTCTCCATTGTCCCGTCCTACATACATGGCTTGGGATTGGTCTTGCCAATCACTCATATTGCTTATCGGCGTAGATGTAGAGGGTGCTCCATGTGGATCGGTGATATATTTCTCCAATCTCTCCACCACCTTGTGGAGAGAGTCAAATTTGGTTGAAAGCTCCGCCACGGCCTTGGCCTCATAAATGCTAGTGGGCTTCAAAGAGGACAAAGAATGTCCTCGCTCGTCCCCCCATTGTTGGTTATTAGAGGCCATCTCCTCTAACAAGGCCGTAGCTTCATCTGGGGTCTTTGATAGTATGGCTCCATTGGCAGTTGCGTCAATAATTTGCTTCGTGCCCGGTTGGAGTCCATTATAGAAACTGTGAACAAGCTCCCAATCTTCTATACTATGATGGGGGCATTGATGTTGTAAGTCCTTGAAGCGCTCCCATGCTTCATAGAGGGTCTCTTGCGGTCCTTGCTTAAAGGACATGAGAGCACTCCGTATCTTCACCGTCTTGGAAGGAGGGTAAAATTTGTCAACGAAGGCGCTTGCCAACTCATCCCAAGTGGTGAATGTCCCTTTCGCTTGCGTCCTTAACCAATATAAAGCTTTATCTTTGAGTGTGAAGGGGAAGAGTCGCAGTCGGATTGCATCAACGGAAACGCCCGGCATTTGGAAGGTGGTGCACTTGGACAAGAAATGTTGGATGTGGTAATGCGAATTCTCATGGGCATTCCCATGAAACGGGTCTTGTTGCATCAATACTACCAATCCCGTTTTTAGCTCAAAATTCTTGTCCGCCGCTAGTTCCGGCATGGCGATGGATGATGTGGTGGAAGAAGTCTTAGGCCGAAGCCTATCTCTAATGGATATGATCCTCGCCATTCGTGCGGCTAGCTCCTCCGGTGTCTCCACATGGTTCATACAACCATCCTCCATAGCGTGCCTTCTCTCGGCTCTGATCCTCCTCACAGTACGCTCGATCTCCGGATCAAATAATATTTCCTCGGGGTTCATCGTAGATCTCGTGTACATGCAAGAGAAAACAGAGTTTCAAAGGAAATGTTAGCACGAATAAGGAGTAAAAAGATAAAAATAATAAAGGAAAAAGAAAACACTAAGTAAAGAGAATAAAACATTGTCGCCTCCCCGGCAAGGGTGTCAAAAACTTGATCGATGCCCCGGTAGTGCACACGCAACCGGGACAAGCGACTCGTAGTCTTACCGCAAGCGCACGGCGTAGTGGCGAGCGGGTATCAAACTCAGGGAGGAACAATGACGGCGTCTCGTTCTAATCACCTAGCTATCAAATGGTCAAGAATAATTTGAGGTAAAACTGTCACAATCGTTCGTATATCTATAGAAATATTAATGGAATAAAGCGCCTAGGGATAGGGAATCCCCGCTACGGACCGTATATCATCGTTGTGATTCGTAGGTTACATCATTGCTGGACTTGAATTTTAGGTGAACTAGTCGCAACTAAATGTGGAACCAAGCTCACGCTCTCGCTCTATTGTCGGTCTATAGCAAACCTAGGTTAGGGCCCAATCTCTTGCAAACCCTAACCTAAGCCGCTAGCATTAGGATCAACATCATCGTTCAATCGTATCTCGAGCCCACTCTCGTGCAAACTCGAGCTACTTGACCGGTGCCCCGTTTACGGTATGGGCGCGGTGTCGTTTTACCGCAAGTGCACGGTTAGTGTAGGGTGCGGGTTTATCGAACACAGGGAGGTGGATGGCTTGAATGGCTACTAGCCTCGCCTAGGTTGTGTGCTAGCTACACGGATAATGTGGGTGGAAGTGTAGAAATAAAGGAAAGAAATAAAAAGACACGAAATGAATCCCCGCCAACACGGGCTAGAGCACTCATGACACTTGGCATTTGACTTGATCCAGGGTGAGACATTGCCCCCAAAAGGTGGTACCTAGCGTCCATGGCCCGATATTCCGGTCGGTTCCAAGCACGCTAGGCCTACCCGGTTCCGGACGGTGGGCATTCCCATGTCCATTAACACCTTCCGCAACTGGGAGCATTAAGGCCACAATGATAACTCCCAACACTTCGTCCAAGCCGTTCCCACGTGCGAGGACTCGATGTCTACACTAGGGGCGTGAGCTGTGGCTAGGGAGTCAACCGCCAAGTTTATTCCCCCTTGGCCCGACGGTCAGAGGCGGTCTTTCTCCCGCCAATGACAATGAAACACCCCCGCGTAACCCTAATGGCCAAATAGGTCAAATGTGATTTCTAGCAATACATCGAAGCGGATCTTGACTGGACAAGCACCGGACCCCAATCCCCAACACAACTAGTGTGTTGCCGTACGAATTGGACCCAGATTGCTAGAAATCCCCATTGACACATTTCATCGAACACATGTCATGCAACCAAGCCAAATGTAACAACCCAAGCATCAATCCTACTCTAACCCGTATTAGGGTTCATCAACACTACTCAATGGTGAGAAACATAAAAATAAGCAACATAAAAGAGATACAAAACGTTCACCATCAAGAAAACTTAACACAATACAAAACAATAGAAAATAGGAGGAAGAAATACTTATCTTGAGTTTGAATCTTCAATCGAATACAAGATTTATTACAATAGAAAACCTAATCTAACCTAATCTAAAACTCCCAAGAAATGGGAGGAAAAGTTGCTGAAAAAATGCTGGAAGAACTCCCCAAGTCGTGCCCCAAAAGTCCTATAAATAACCCTCACAAAACACAATCAGTTCGGGTCCAGAACTGTCAAAACAGGCCCACCCGATCGGGTGGAAACTCCCCCGATCGGGTGGAATAAACAGAGACTACGAAACTGCTGAAATTGACTTCAACCGATCGGTTGGACTCCCAACCGATCGGTTGAAGTGAAATTTCAGACATCAGCCAATTTCAGCACATAGCTGCGCTCAGAAAATTCCAGAAAAATCTAGAAAAATCGGATTTGGGCATGCGACCTATCGTTGGAAAGCTAACGACGATGCCGACGCTAGAAAAATAAGAGATCACCCAAAATCCTTCTGGAATGATAGCAGATCTTCAATGAGTGCATCAGCAGCGCGCAAAGGCGGAAGAAAAGGCCACCCGATCGGTTGAAACATCAACCGATCAGGTGAGCCGCTTGTTGCTTTGGCCATCGGGCTTCGGGAGCTTCAACCGGGCGCAGAGGAGAGCGGGTGGCGTGACCGGGTCGTCCTTCGGAGGAATCGTCTACAGATGAACCGATCGGGTGAAGGTCACCCGATCGGTTGGAATTCAGCTCCATTTTCCCGAGAACTCTGTTGGGATGAACCGGTCGGTGAACCGGTCGGTTGACTTTGCTCCTCGCTCCAACTTCAGTCCGGGTCGTGCACGCGTGCATCACCCGATCGGTTGGCTGTGTCCAACCGATCGGGTGGGGGCTGAAAAGTGGCAATCTTGGTCGTTTGACCCCCTGGATCACGCGTGACTCCTCCCGTTGCTCCGGGGACTCATAATATCGTCGTTTTATGTCCCAAATGCTAGAAATTCCTGCAAAATACCAAAAACACGGAAAAGTGAAAGAAAACAAGAAAACACGAGAAAACGAATACAAGACGACGGTAAATAACGGAAAAACACAGAAGAAAACATGCGCAAATATATGAAATATAAACGCACGTCACTACGACCTAGGTTGAGATAGTTCCTACCCGTCCAATCTCTTGCAAACGGGTATTTGTATAGAAATACGATTAAAAACCCTAGCCTTGGTCCAATCTCTTGCAAACCAATTCTAGAAAATTCCAATCGTAAATCTAAATCGAATTTCTAGGGCTTCCTATCAATTGGGACCCAATCTCTTGCAAATCCCAATCGATATGAATCCCTAGCCATCCGTAATTTATCAATCCCAACCTAACCCTAATCAATTCTAGCAAGAATTTCACCAATTAATCACAATTCAAAAATAGGGTTCATAGGGTTCATCCACATGCCCTAAGACGATAAAACTACTCACTAATCATCATGCAATTCATGAGAAAATCAATAACAAATTCAGCACAAATCATTGCAATAGAGAAATTATCAATAAAAATAGAGTTTTTAACAAGAAAAGAGACAAACCAATGAGAATCCAATAGCATCCAACAAAAGTCCCCTTTCTAATCTCTCAAAAAGACTAAATCTAATTATCTAAAAATCTCTCTAAAAAGGCTGCAAAAAGTATCAAAAAGTTTTCTCTAACTAGGGCAAAAGCTGGGTTTAAATACCCCTCAAAATCTCCCAGAAATTCGTGACAAAAATGCCCCTGAGCAGCCCAGAAATCGCAGTTTACGCAGCAGGCGGGGCGGCTCACTCGGCCGAGTGACAAATGTCACTCGGCCGAGTGACAAACCCTGTAAAATTACAGTAAGTTAGGACTTTTCGGGGGTCTGTCTTCGGGAGTGACTCAGCCGAGTGGTTTTACTCACTCGGCCGAGGGGCAATTCTTGCTCGGCCGAGTCGGAATCGTCAAAAGCCTGTACATTTATAGTAAGTCGGCCTCTTTTGAAGTGGAATTTCCCATGCCACTCGGGCGAGGGGATTTCCATGCTCGGCCGAGTGGACTATCGTTACTCGGCCGAGTGCACGCCTATTTCCTTCTGTTGGTGACTGTCCGGTCTGGTCGGCCGAGTGGTCTTCTTGCTCGGCCGAGTGGGTGGTTCACTCGGCCGAGTGAGATGCTGTAGATGCCCAATCTTCATCTTTTCGCTTCCTCATCGCTCCTACGACGTTTCTTCTTCTTCCACTTGTCTTCCATCGCCGAATAGCCCTCAAAAGAGCCTTGGGTGACACTCCGGAGTGGGTGCAAATCCTCTTGATCTCAAAATCACTCCGAATCGCTCCATATCTCCTGAAATACGACAAAAACAAGAAATCGTGAAAAGCATCGCAATATTGTCGAATAATAGTGAAAAACGCGATATGAGCGATCAAAGGGGCATGCAAACATGCAGAAAAAGGGTGTAAAATACGGAGCGATCACATGTCAAGAAGGACTGCCGCGTGCTGTTGAATCTATGTTTGATATGCGGAGCATCAGTGCATACTACCAGAGATTGCCCTCGCCACACCAAAAACCCGACGACTGCTGGACCACTTGGACTTACTCAGCGTAGACTACCTCTGGCTCCACAACAGAAGACTCTTGGACAAGTGAGGCAGAACAGCCGAGACATCAGGCATTCACCATGACAGCTACAGAGGATGAGGTTATGGAACGAGTGGCTTCAGGTGGTGCCAAACCTTTCTTTATAACACTTATGGTATATGTGTAGTAGACCTATTTGTATTAATGGTGACGTTTGTAGTGCGTGTGGACCCGTGTGTGTGTGTGGATCTCGGTGTCCCACTCATGTATGAATGAGCATCCTCTTGGTATATCAGTATAGTATGTTTGCTCATTGTGTTGTATATGCATATGTGGTGATATACTTGATAGATATATAGTTATATACACACACACACACATATATGGTGGTGAGCGTCGTACTTATATGTATATGTGGATAACTATATCAATATAGGGATATCTGGATGTATTGGAATTGGTGTATAACTATATACTATGAGAGTATATTTCTTAGATGTACTTGCATATGTTTGTAATTGTATGCTAGTCAGGCTATGCGCATGTTGGGTTTTATGTACATGATGTTAGGGTGCTTATAGTGTAGGAATGCTTATAGTGTAGTAAGATATATGCCCTTGAGGCAATTTATCCTAAGAAACATCTTGTTCAATATATACATATATATATTACTAATTATCCTAGTATAAATTCAATGAATTATATACTTGGAATATTTCCTTAGACTTAAAGTCAGGTCATTACATATCTAGATGTTGATCTCAATTATGGGAAGTGGATGACCGATAGGAACTTAGGTCTTAGAACGTTCATGGTCATAGATGTGTCGAGAATAGGATATCGGCACATCGGACAGACCATTGTGTCTTTGTCTTACCATAAAGGGTAATGATGATCTCATACTCATTCGACCTGGCAAAGTCGGAGACAGGGCACATGTGCTCATTAGAGAATGAGTCAACTGAATGACCCAATGAAGAGTTATTATATGGTTAATCTATAACTAAACTGTCATTAATAACTCTATAGTGATGATAGGCAAGTTAATCATTAAGACCTGAAGTCGTTGTACGAACCTGTGCGTGAATAGTGTCACTTAGATCTATGATCTAGATTCGAGGTCAGGCCTATTGAAAGGTCTTAGGTTGGGTGACACCTGAAGCATACAAGGTAAGTAAATGACTAAGATGGGATTCGTCTCTTCGGTTAAAGGGAAGTTAGTGTCACAGGCTCAGTACGGTTCTTTGTGCTAAACCTCGGCAGGGAACGTTGTAAGATGTACAACGTGTATATAACAAAGACTGAAGTATGCTGAACGATGCTGGCTAGTAGGGTTGATGGTTTACCATACTCTAGGCCATGCAGGGATATAGTTATGACGAAGGGACTAAAACTACGGTATTCATCACTTACACAGTCAGAGTGATCCCGACGACACTTTTGTCGATAGGTCAATCATGTAATTATGATGCTGAAATAGAGACGACACATACTGCTCGTGGTCTCTATCGGATGGGGGTTTCGGGTCCCAACCTATAGTAGGGTCAGGATGTAGTGTCTCACACCGAGTTCGGTATGCGTCTTAGTAATAGGAAGAATTTAGGAGGAGTGCACTCGGGTGCACGAGGATAATTGAAGTAACTAAAGAGTTAGTGACATTAAGTCGATCTATATTAAATATAATTTAATGGGGTCGTATAAGTTTTTGACATTAAATGCGATTTAATAATGTTGCAAAATGTTTACGACTTCAGCATTAGTAGAATGCTGAATGGGATTATTGCATATGATGCAAACGGATTAAAAATACATTGTAAATAGTTTATGATGATATTTTGAATCATATAAAGCATATAAATAGATAGATGGCTCTTTGGGATGGTCCCATTCGAACCATGCTTTCCAACGAATCTAAAATCGGCACAAACGGAGTTGTAGAACTCAAGTTATGGCTCAAAAGGCCAGAACTGAGCTTTTGCCCAGTTCTTGCCTGACCGGACCCAGTTGGACTGGGCTAGCTCGCCCAACTGGGCAGGGCAAGCCATGCTCGCCAATGAGGCAGGCTCAGGCCAGAGCCCGCCACACGGGCTCTGGCTTGACCCCGCCCGCTCTGCGGGTGGGCGAGTCTGAGCCCGCTAGCTCTGCGAGCAGGCCAGCCCGCCTGGTGGGCGGGTCTGAGCTCGCCCGAACAGCAGGTGGGTCAGCCCGCTAGCCAAGCGCGGACTGTGCCCAGATTTGACTGGGCGTGCCCAACTGGCAGGAGGGCTCCACCTGCGGGGCCCACAGCGCAGAAACCCTAGGAGGGTTGTAACGGTTACAAATTTCAGCCAAATTGTGACTTTTTGCTTAACTTTGAGCAATTGTTTGAGGGATCAAACGAAGTCGAAATTCGTCGCTGTTTGTTTCTATGCGTTCACCGTTAATAACTCTTCAAAATGATAGGTTGTATCACTTCCGAAGCTCAACGGTGAAGAAAAAAATTAGTTTAAGTTTAGCCTTTATGAAAGGCAAACCAACTTAATTAATTCTCCTATTTTAAAATAGTCCCACATTGCTCGTGTGACGAGCAAGGGGGTCCGGATCCTTATATAAATAGGGGTCAACACCCTTTAGAAAAACTTGCACTAAGTCTCTGAATTGAGTAGCTCCAAAAAGTTTTGAGCACTCTCAGTTCAAGACGAAAATTATTTTCTCCTCTTTTCTTCCGTTTCCTTCACTTGCGTTCTAGCAAAACGACGAGAAGGATTTGGATTCGATCCAAAGTATAAGACGTTGGATCGCACTCAAGTAAAATCTTCTTCGGCAAGTGGTTGACTCGGAGGCGCAGTGTCGGCTCGCTTCGGGTGGATCGGTTCGGGAGCGCAGAGCCGGCTAGCTTCAGTGAGTAGAAGGAGGTTCGGTACACTTTGTCGGTGCAAGCAAAGTTCCGGGTATGTAGTTTAAATAGCTTTCTTTTAATTATATTGTAGTTGTTTAGATCTATCTTGGGTGGTCAGATCCACCTCAAGATAGCAGAGATCCTGGCTAGGGTCTTGAATCCTTAGGGCTTTCGTTAAATAGTTTAACGGTTGTTTTCCGCTGCATGTTTTTCTGTCTCTTTCGTCCGTCTGATGTGGGACGTGCATAGAATAATGCCCTAAGGGTCACACAAAACCCTTCAGTGGTATCAGAGCTTATTAAGCTTGCGTACGGGTTCTCGGGTAATGAGCTGACCCGAAGTAATCGCTCTTACCGTACCAAGTCCCGATAAGATAGTGATCTTATGATGGGTTGGGCGTTGTCAAGAGGCATGCCGTAAAACAAGTTCGTGAGTGATCTTGTGACGGGTCTAAGGTGCCATGGATCATGGGCCTTAATAGCGTTACAATGATATTAGAGCAATACCCACAAGTGGTATCATAGCATTAGGTCTGCATGTGATCTAAGGACTGCAATATTTTAAATGATTGTATGTTTTTGAAGATACATATAAAAAATCTAGTTTGACTTTATGAGATAATGTTAAAATGAGACCACTTGTAATTTGATGCTTTGAATAATTATTTTATGTTATAAAATTTTTTTTAGTAGCATGCAAATTTTATGTGATGATTTTAAAACAAAGTTTTTGAAATAAAAATTATGTGATAATTTTTATAAAACTATTGATTTTTATTAGAATTTTTTTTATGTTTTTAAAATCATTCTTATGATTTAAGTGTTAAATTTTAAATTGCATATTGTTGTTTATAGGATAAATTTTAATATGTTGTGCATGTTTAATAATTATTTGATAATTATTAAATAGTTAGAAACTTTTTTATGCGATAATTAAGTTGATAATTGCATGCTAATTTTATGTGATAAAGTTAGATTATGTTTTTAATGGCCATTCTAAATTCTTGTTTATTATTTGATGATTCAAGAAAACCCTTTAGGTTAGCCATTAAAAACTCTTTAAAAATTTATACGATGAATTTTATAATAACATGCTATGTTTAATAAACTATTACAACTTTTAAAGACCTAATTCCTGATTAGGGTAGCCCCTTTTGACGACGATTATTATTTTAATCGTTATAAAAATAATTTTCATTAAAGGCTACACTTTAAAGTGTTGTAATTTGTATTTATTAAAATCCTAATAACGATTAGGATAGCACGTTAATACATATGAAACCTTATAGTTGATAAGGACTTTATAAAAGTTATTAACGAATCCTAACAAATTTTGAATTTTTAAAGATTCCACTAGTTGATAGGATAACTAGTTCTAATAAAAGCCTTTTAGTTGACGTCACACATAATAATGATAAGTTTCATTCAATAGACCATGATCCGGTCAATGTGCTTGACTAAGTTTGCTGGATCACCCTAGCTAGACTGGGGATAAGTGATCCTGGTTTAGTCGATCCACTGGCAGTGTTCGCTGAACTGCAATGACGCGAATCATGATTATATGACACCCTCAACTATACATAAGTCTAATACGTTAATAATCTTTTTCAAGATAAAACATAACCCTCCTTGTTTTAGAGTTTGGCAACAATATGATCCATGTTACAGTTGTTGAGCACACTCAAGCTGTGACAGGGCAACCTTATAGAAACCAACTTCTCATTACATGTGATGTAGTCTAGCCTTGACCCAAACCGTCGTGTCGTGAATACACTGAGCGCCGGTGCAAGTTAAGCTAGACACGAAAACAAGGGCCTGACTAGGCTAGTCATTATGATTTGGATGAGCACACACATGATCATAAGTGGCTAAGGGTAAAAATATATATGGAGTCATATATGATATGATTTATGAAGAGTTCATCTACCAACTGCAGAATCAAACAACTTGTTGAGCACACTCAGGGTTGCGAGACTCAGGGTGGTTGGATCCCTCTCCCACAAATTTTTGATTATAATAAATTGTTTATTATTATGGCTTAAAATTCTTTAAAATAGTGGGAGAATATAGTTTAATAAAAACCTCTTAAACTATACCAAAACATATGCTAATTCAATGTCTATTAATAATGCAGTATGGAGTCAGGATTAAAATTCATAATCGAGAAGAACGTGCTAGATGGGACGAACTACAAGGATTGGATGAGGAACATAAAGCCGGTCCTCTCGCTAGCTGGGATAGGCTACATACTGACAGAGGATGCTCTAGAAAAGCCCGAGAGGATGCCACCAACGAGGAGAGGGAAGCATACAAGCAGTACAAAAGGGATGCAGAGAAGGCCAGTTGCCTTACTCTGGCCTCTTTGACCAATGACCTGCAAAGAAAGCACAAACATACGTATGTTCGGAGCTTGCTTTTGAACGCATAGGAATTTTATGGCAATCGTTCTAGAGCTACCAGGTTTGATGCCACATGCAACCTTTGGGAAGCCAAGATGACGATGTGCCATGTGCATGATCATGTTATCAAGATGATCGGGTACATAGAGGATGCAGCCCAACTAGGATTTGTCCTCGAAAATGAAATGAGCGTGGACATAATCCTTAAATCTTTGACCCCTGACTTCAACCCGTTCATTACGAGTTTCATAATGAACAGCACTGAAGTGGATCTTCCCGGTCTCCTGAACATGCTCTGGCAGTTCGAGGAGATCGAGAAGAAGCTAACAGCAGCGTTGGTTGTCGGCTCTGCCCCTTCTCACCAGTCTAAGGGCAAGGGTAAGAAGAGGCAGACCACTCAACCTGTAAAAGAGAAGAAGGGGAAGAAGAATAAAGGGGCGCCATCGAAATCTGAGTGCTTCCACTGCCACAAGTCGGGTCATTGGAAGAGGAACTGCAAGGTCTACCTTGCAGAGAAGAAGGGGCATGTTGATGCCTCTACCTCAGGTACAAATCTAATTTAAGAGCATATAAATTTCTATAAAGCTTTAATACATGGTATGAGATACCATTATGATTACTAAGACATCTGTATACTGTCTACAAGTGCTTGAAGCAAAGGATGGAAGAAGTTCCCAACGCAGTCGGCAATCAGAGTAATCGTTGCTGCTGGAGCCGTCTAGGGACTTCAGAAGATATCAAGAAGTAGTCGATACTTTTTTATTTTTGAATAAATGTATCGATGTTTTATTTTTAAAATAATGATTGAGTGATTGACACTAAAAGTATCTGTGATGAACAAATTTTTCATTCCAGATGAAATCGTTGTCTCTTTGATATCTTGGTAAAATATGCTCTGGTGGAAATATGATTTGTTGTGAATGGTTGTTTGCTGTGTATGGTTATCTGAGTTGTTGAGTATGTTTTTTCCTGAGTTGTCGTAGATGCTTCTGAGTTAATAAGATTAATTGGAGCTGTCGGTATATTTAACTAATCCAAAGTAACGAGTAAGTCCCAGGAGCGTATAAATTAGATGAGATATTTATTATGCGCACAATAAGAATAGTTCTTGTTGGACTGCATTTAATACTTCAAGTTAGAATATTAATGCAGTTAAAGGAAATAATAGTGTAGGAAGTTTTTGATTGAGTAAGCTATCATCAAGACTCCTATAAATGAATCTTGAAATGACTTATTCGTCCAATCAACCTGACACTGGTACATTCCATTTTAATTAATTCAGCACAAATAGGCTGGTTATATTTAATACATATTCTAAATAAGATTTAGAAATTTAAGTTGAAGTATTTAACCAGACGGTTCTAAAAGTCAATGGGAGCGAGCATATCACTTAGTTCCGTTTTTGACTAAGTAAAAGTTCCAAGTTATAAAACCATCTATATGTGACATCAAATCAAAAGAGTTTTGATTATGTCAAAGTTATAGAAACTTTGGTGTCATTAATGTACTGGACATAATTGACACAAGAATAATTGGAATATTCTATGATATGACTGACTTGTAGGAATGATAAACATTACATCAAGTTGTATATGCTAATCAGTAACTATACAAGAAGGAAAATCGTTGGATGAGATCCAAAGACGGTTTCGAAGGATCATCCCTGTGTGAGAAAATGGTGTATTAATAATAAGACTCCATAAAACTGCATAATAGATACGTTTTAGCATATCCCTTTTAGGTTTGACATATGAACGTCCGTAATAACTGATATGCTATAGTGGTATGAGATACCGAGATAAATAGCCTAAGTGTAAGTGGGAGATGTAGGAAAATATATGCCCTTGAGGCAATTTATCCTAAGAAACATCTTGTTCAATATATATAAGGTACTAGTTATCCTAGTATAAATTCAATGAATTATATACTTGGATAATTTCCTTAGACTTAAAGTGAGGTCATTACATATCTACATGTTGATCTCAATTATGGGAAGTGGACGACCGATAGGAAATTAAGTCTTAGAACGTTCATGGTCATAGATGTGTCGAGAAAAGGATATCAGCACATCGGACAGACCATTGTGTATCTGTCTTACCATAAAGAGTAATGATGATCGCATAGTCATTCGACCTGGCGAAGTCGGAGACAGGGCACTGGTGCTCATTAGAGAATAAGTCAACTAAACGACCCAATGAAGAGTTATTAAATGGTTAATCTTTAACTAAATTGCCATTAATAACTCTATAGTGATGATATGCAAGTTGGTCCTTAAGACCTGAAGTCGTTGTACGAACCTGTGCGTGAATAGTGTCACTTAGATCTATGATCTAGATTTGAGGCCAGGCCTGCTGAAAGGTCTTAGGTTGGTTGATACCTGAAGCATACGAGGTAAGTAAATGACTAATATGGGATTCGTCTCTTCCGTTAAAGGGAAGTTAGTGTCACAGGCTCAGTACGGTTCTTTGTGCTAAACCTCGGCCGGGGTACGTTGTAAGATGTACAACGTGTATATAACAAAGACCGAAGTATGCTAAACGATACTGGCTAGTAGGGTTGATGGTTTACCATACCCTAGGCCATGCAGGGACATAATTATGACGGAGGGACTAAAACTGCGGTATTCATCACTGACACAGTCAGAGTGATCCCGACGACACTTTTGTCGATGGGTCAATCACGTAATTATGATGCTGAAATAGGGACCACACCTGCTACTCGTGGTCTCTGTCTTCTAGGGGTTTTGGGCCCCAACATGTAGTAGGGTCAGGCTGTATGGTCTACACCAAGTTTGGTTTGCGTCTTAGTAATAGGAAGAATTTAGGAGGAGTGCACTCGGGTGCACGAGGATAATTGAAGTCACTAAAGAGTTAGTGACATTAAGTCGATCTATTTTAAATAGGATTTTATAGTGTGGCATAAGTTTTTGACATTAAATGAGATTTAATAATGTCGCAAAATATTTGCGACTTCAGCATTCATAGAATGCTGAATGGGATTATTGCAGATGATGTAGACGGATTTAAAATAAATTATAAATAGCTTATGATGATATTTTGAATCATATAAAGCATAGAAATGGATAAATGGCTCTTTGGGGTGGTCCCATTCGAACCATGCTTTCCAACGAATCTGAAATTGGCTCAAACGGAGTTGTAGAACTCAAGTTATGGCTCAAAAGGCTAGAACTGGGCTTTTGCCCAGTTCTGGCCGGACCTGACCCAGTTAGACTGGGCTAGCCCGCCCAACTATGCAGGGCGAGCCCATGCCCGCCAAGGAGGCATGCTCAGGCCAGAGCCCGCACCCGCATAGCAGGCTCTGGCCTGAGCCCGCCCGCACAGGAGCGGGCTGGTCAGACCCAGACTGTGCCCAAATTTGACTTTGGGCACGCCCAGCTGGCAGGAGGGCCCCACCTACGGGGCCCACAGCCCAGAAACCCTATGAGGGTTGTGACGGCTACGAATTTCAGCCGAATTGTGACTTTTTGCTCAACTTTGAGAATTGTTTGAGGGGACAAACGAAGTCAAAATTCGTCGTCGTTTGTTTCTATGCGTTCACCGTTTATAGCTCTTCGAAATGATAGGTTGTATCACTTCCGAAGCTCAACGGCGAGGGAGATTAAATTAGTTGAAGTTTAGCCTTTATGAAAGGCAAACTAACTTAATTAATTCTCTTATTTTAAAATAGTCCCACATTGCTCGTGCAACGAGCAAGGGGGTCCGGCTCCCTATATAAATAGGGGTCGACACCCTTTAGAAAAACTTGCACCAAGTCTCTGAATTGAGTAGCTCCAAAAAGTTTTGAGCACGCTCAGTTCAAGACGAGAATTATTTTCTCCTCTTTTCTTCTGTTTCCTTCACTCGCGTTCTAGCAAAACGACGAGAAGGATTTGTATTCGATCCGAAGTCTAAGACGTTGGATCGCACTCAAGTGAAATCTTCTTCGGCAAGTGGTTGACTCGAAGGCGCAGTGTCGGCTCGCTTTGGGTGGATCGATTCGGGAGCGCAGAGGCGGCTAGCTTCGGGGAGCAGAAGGCGGTTCGGTACACTTTGCCAGTGCAAGCAAAGTTCTGGGTATAACTTTAATTTTATTATATTGCAGTAGTTTAGATCTATCTTGGGGTGGTCAGATCTACCTCAAGGTAGCAGATATCCTGGCTATGGTCTTGAATCCTTAGGGCTTTCGTTAAATAGTTTAACGGTTGTTTTCTACTGCATGTTTTTTTGCCTCTATCGTCCGTCCGACATAGGACGGGCATGGAATAATGCCCTAAGGGTCCCACAAAACCCTTCATATAGTTGGGTTTATATATCTATTGTAGGACATATATAATAGTGTGTTTGGACGTGTACTCATGCCTGGATAGGTATGTACTTAGTTATATGTATCTATACATATAGCATATATATGTGTGCCTTACGTATTATAGTAGGGTTATATATTATATTGTGATTGATTGCCCTACAGATTGATATACATGTGTGTATTTGGATGTATACTAGGAGGTATACATGATTGTGTGTCTGTGTCTATGAATAGACATGTATATGTAGTAGTATACTAGCTTTATGTAGATTACCATGGTTGTGTATATTTGTGTGTATATATAGTAGGGCATGTCTATATTTGTGTATGGTGTAGTGTATCGTGTGCATATACATGTATAGTATGTGGCGTGGATAGTGTATTACGTAGTGTGTAAAGTGATTGTACTATTGGAGTGTTATTTGATTGAATATGATTGTGCTTATGTGTTAAGTATGAAGCGGTGTGTTTGTATGACATATAATATTATATGATTGGGATTATGGTTATATACATAAATAAAGCATGGTGTATTAGCAATAACGTGGGGTACAAGATAAGGGCACACTTGCAGTTGGTAAAGTTGATGTGTGTGTAGTAAAGTGCTACTATTTGCCTTAGTTAAAATATTGGTTTTAATTATATTGTGTGATGGTATTGTTTGTGTTGTGTATTAGAGATGTATATTGGTAATAAGATCGGTGTGTGATTAGTAATGTATGTGTGTGATATTATTATTATGAGTATGATTATTAGCTAGTATTATTAGCAGTATTACTACTGTTATTAGTAGTAGTATTAGTAATGTTAATTAAGTGTTTATAAAAGACGACATGGTTGATCATTTGTGGTGGGGGTGCATAGTAGAGAATGTGGTGCGTGTATATCGAAAGAGAAGTGCGAGCACTATCCTTATTTATCCCCCGTACCCTAGCTGATAGAATTCCGAGGGTGGAATTTTAATAAGGTTGGTAGGATGTAACGACCGGTATTTGTCGTACGTAAGTCATACGTGCATTACTGATGTATTGAACTATGTGACTAATCGTGTTATGATTTTATTTATTCTTCGTAGCCTGTATGCGGGACCATTACCGTGTTTGTGATCCACTTTACTTCACGATCACGCTGACACTAATTTTGTCATTTTGGACATCATTGATTCGCAGTGGCAAAATTGTAATAATCTGATATGTTAACCATATAGGTTTCCCTAATCCAAGCATATCTTGTAATTATTAATAAGTCTTAATTCATTTAATAAAAAACTTAAATACCATAATTAGAGTTTTCCTAATATCCTAATTAAAAATCTTCCTAATAATAATCTAACTATTAACTAAATTCTTAAATATCCCAACTAAGATATCATTTATCTTATTAATCCTACCAATCAAAAATTAACCTTATCTAACCTAAAACGTAACAACTATGCGGATCCACAGCCGCGTCTACCACAAATCACCCGCGGATCCCATCACTGACGACCCACGCCTCAGATTCGAAAGAATCTCTCGAGCAACCCCCATGCACACGTTCTGGATGTGGAAATCTCAACAACCTCCATGTACCCTGCTTCTACTCCCTCTTCTTCTTCTTCTTCAAAACCCCAGCCCACGCAACCAAGTCGGCGCTGCCTCTCCTATCTCCGAGCAACCACATCCGCTCACAGCGCCTCGCTTCCCGACACCTCCCATCCTCCCTACAAGCCTAGCGACAGGCCGCCTTCAAACTCTTTTACCGGTGTCCCCATACCCCCAACCACCAGCTCCTCCTCATGTCCTTCCAGCGACCACCCCGACTCCGACCCCATCTCTCCTCAAACTCAAACTCGGTGCCGTGGTAACCACCGGCAACCTACTCTCCTTCCCCGTCTCCGCCCCGACAGCCCTCGAAGCAACAGCCTCCCCTCACCTCAACCACGCAACGCCAGTTCTCTCAAGCCTTAGCCGTGACCTTTCTCCTACCTCCCGTCACCCAGCAGTGCCCCGTCGACGAACTCGCCACCACGCCACCGGCAGAGCTACGACCTTCCTCTTTCTTCCCGACCTCTCCTTAACTTGAAACCACGGCCACCCACCCCGCCGAACACCATCGCGCGGCCACCAACAACCCCACCAAACTCCTTCCCCCCACTTCCTCCACCCCGTAACGCCACCTTCCTACGGTGAAGACAACTGTCGTCCGTTGTTGTCCCCATGCCCACAGACTACCCCGGCATGTCGTCGATCACCGACTCCGGTCTCCCCTGCCCTTTTGCCATCCAACCCGTCGTCCACCTACAAGCGGACACGAAGCAGCATTGCAAACCAAACTGTGAGTTACTTTCTATGCGTAAGAATCTATATTATATGCACAGTAGTATAACGATATTATATGAATAGTAGCACACATGTACATTGTACTATGGGATTTGAACTCAGTTTACATATAAGTTTATTTTTAAAATGTTGTAAACCAGTGTTAGTTGATAGTACAAATAAATATATGTTACTAATAACAGAGGGTATACATATTAAGGAGTAGTATGTTACATTACTTATAAACAGTGTCTATATATATATATATATATATATATATATATATATATATATATATATATAGTCATAACTCGTGCCCGAGGGCACGGTTCATTTAAGATTTCCCCCGCAAAATCTTTGTTCACCGAAATTTTTTTTCATAGCTAAAATTTAACAGAACAATAAATTAGCATAAAAATATTTAGTGGCACGGGCACCTTCGACGCAGGCGTTTTCGGCGCGAAACAACAAATTCGGTGCATGTGCATTCGACACGTAACAACAAATTCGACGTCAAACAACAAATTTGGTCCCCGCGCTTTCGGTGCGGGCGCCTTCTGCGCGGGAGCGAAACAATAAACCTCAGGGTATTTTTACGCTAAATTGTTGTTCTGCTAAATTGTTTTGCGCGGAACAACAAATCACATGCTTCTCCATAATCTTTCCCAATGCACTTTTAATTTCAAAATTTAGGTTCCAAAGGCACTTCTCCCTTTCTCAAGGCAATTTTCCCTCCAAATTCAATCTCCACAATCTTTCCCAATGCACTTCTAATTTCAAAGTTTAGGTTCCAAAGGCACTTCTCCCTTTCCCAAGATACTTTTAATTTCAAAGTTTTGGTTCCCAAGACACTTTTTCCACAAAAATTTAAGTTTTCCCACTAAATTTTTTACAAAATACAATCTCAACCATTGATTTACCAAGATCAAATCTCAGCCATTCTTTATCTTGTCCTAGTCAGCCCTGGAATTCAAAAAACACTGTCAAATGTATTATATATATATATATATATAATGTAAAACAAATTAAGGTTAATATTGCTTTAATTTCCTTAGCTTAATGTTTTATAAATCCATGACGTAGATAACCGCGCCTCCCGTTACGTTCGTATGGACATCCGAAATAGACTAAATCAGGCAAGTATTTTATTGTGAATGGATTGCAAACCAAAAATGCTCAATATTAATATATGCCGAAATCTGTTGTTGATACGACTGTGGACTTTAGAACTGAGTTATATGCTTTCTCTTTGGTAGTTGCTTTCGAATGAATGGACATGTAAATATGAAGTCATTGCTGGAAACAATTGCTATCTGCCTACTAACAAAACGAACCAAACTGGACAGAGGGTTTGACACAACCCTTGAAACGAACATATGTAACACCATCGAATACAGATGGGATGAACATAGTCGAACTACTAGACAGACACTTGGGTGGGGTTGGTCAATGTAGTAGAGTCTATAAGTGTGTCCAGTACATCTTACGGCTACTTCCATACCACACTAATGGAAGCAAGCATCTTGACCATTTTCCAGGTTAGGGATGGGAAGAAGCTGTTGGATCTGGATCGTAGCCTAAGGGGGGGTGAATAGGCTATTAAAAATATTCGTGCAACCCACGAACAAACACACGCAGTTATAAGCACAGACGGGGCAATAAAATAGCAATCACAGAGTACGCACAGATATACCCTGGTTCGGTCGTCCCTACGACCTACTCCAGCCCCCGAAAGCAACTACTAGATAGATATGTAATCAAGTACAACTACAATGAGTCAAGATCCCAAATCTACTCACACCTAGCTCGTACGCACACCACGTGCTCTACACTCTCAATCTAGTCAGATGCTCTCCCTCCGTGACGACTCCCAAAATCGTCAGGTCCCCAAAAAGTAACACAAAAGGTAATGTTTCCCCTACAAAGATCGCTACACCACTACAGAGATAAATAAATAGAGTTTTAGAAATGCTCAGTAATGGTGTGTCGTCTCTGTTGTTCAGCACGGCGTCAGATCAATCTGACAAGTAGTAGTCTCTGATGTCCCCTCAATACTTCGGCTCGCCTCTCGATGAAACTTGCGCCTTTTGAGAATTGCGGCTTACACTTCTCCTCTTGATTTAATTGCAGAGATTCGTATGCTCACTTTTTGTGCCTACAACAAAACCAAAACAAACAGAACTTAAGATTCAGCCTGTACATTTGAGGTCTTCAAAGAATTGCTAGGAAGAGAAAATTTCGGCTCCTTGGGAATTTTTGATTGGCTCTTGGAGATGTTTGATTGGCCGTCCCCCTGTTCTTTGTTACTGCAATGATACACAAAAAAATAACTGGGAGAGTCAAAAGTTTCGGCCTCCTCCAAAAATTGGTATTAAAAAACAAAAACTCTACACAAAAAAATTCGGCTGCCTTGGAATTGCCCTCTCTCGAAATATCACAGGGAATGGATTTTTTTTTGATGTTGCTCCTCTTAAAAATTGTTATGAAAAAAAAACAAAAACCCTCCCCACAAAAATCGGCTGTGCTCTGAAGTTTGGAAGATTTCGACAGCACCTAGGAGATTTTCAAAGCCCAAAGCAAATAAAGCCCTTGTTTTTGTTTTATGAAGAGGTGCTGCTCTCGGTGATCAAATAAACCCTTAAGCAATAAGAGCAGCTCTCAGCAAATATAAATCACAACCTAAAAAAAATCGGCCCTCTCCTTTCTGTGCGGCACTTGCAATATGTTACCCTCTTTTAATTCGGCAGGAGGATCAAAGAGTTTCGACTGCTCCTCAAATTAATTTTTTGGCAGCAGCCTCCTTTTGTTCACTGCTTTTTGATTTGTTTGCCGCACACTTCAATGGGGAGAGATGGGGTATTCAGTTGGGCCGGCCCTTATGTAATTTTATAGGGATTTCCTCAAAAACCATAGTTGGCCTATTTACATAGTTGCAACCGTAAGTCGATGTTCACTTATTTTAGCCGTTTGGAGCTCGATTACTCATCCGAAAATTATTGCGACTTCCACGTTGTCTCCCCCATGATCCACGAACACATTTGATATTTTATACCGTCGTGCAGATGACCAAAATGCCATTTTATGACAAAAGTGCCCTTTATCTCCGAAATGACCAGATTGCCCCTGAATCAAGATGAGCTCCTTTCAACCTGAAAAACACTTAGCACACACATTAAAAACTTCAAATATGTTTTTCATCATCAAACTAGAATCCTAGATCGTTGCGTCCAACAGAAGCTTCATGGTAAACCCCCGATGATGGGGTGTATCGAGAACACTATACTTACTCAGACATGGACTTGCACGAGCTCAAATAACTGAAAATATTCCATTTGTAAATGTGTTAACTTCTTTAAAATGCAACTCACCTGTCAACTTATTCCAGCATGCTCATACTTTACTTTACGCACTTGTTTATCATATCTATGACTGACGCTTTTCTGTTGCTAAGTGGTTGCTTTCATTTGCTATAAAAATCTTGCAGGCTTTGCGCTGACATATATTTCAATGGAACTATGAAATATATGTTAGGTTCTGAGATGAAGTATAGCGAGGACCATACTTACGAGGATCCGAATCAGGAAGTAGCTCCCGCGGACCAGAGCTACGAGGACGCCGAGATTCTTCCTGTTGAGGACTAGATTATTGTTGTTGTATCCATTTATTAGTTTCATTTATTATTGCAGGTGTGTTGTTCATGTAATTAAATGCACGACCATGATAGGCCTAACTTATTTGTGTACCTGCTTGGAACTTTGGGCAAAGTTGTAATAAATATCCGTGTTGTTTCTGAATGTTGCGGTTGCAAGGACCTGATTGCTTTACACACAAAACGCTTATTGTGCTTAAGTCAAAGAAGAAAGAAGTACTTCTTCTTTGATTTAAGCACATGTGGACCCGCTCACGTTCTTACTTCCAAGTACAATGGAAAGTGTGGCGTGACACATTGTTGCGCTTCTGGGATGGATTGGAGTTGTATCAGCCTCACTTGGTCGAGTGAGCTGTGTCACTCGGTCGAGTAGGCTGAAATTTCATCGTTTTCTCCTTCTTCTCGCTTCTTTCCTCTTTCTCTCATCTTCCTTCTGCTTTTTCTCATCTTCAAGCACCGTGAGCTCTTGATATTGTCGTCGTTGACGCTCTGGCACGTGTGTATGTGCTCATAGCTCCAAATTTCTCCCGATTGCTCCATATTTCCTGAAAATCCAACGAAACATAGAAATAGTGAAATTCATCATAAGATCATCGTTTAAGCGTTAAATTTGCGATTTGAGCTATTGTTATGGCATGGAAAATAGAGAAATAAAGTGTAAAATATGAGCATATCAGAAGATGAGTAGATGAATGAGATGAGAATGACGCTAAAGAAGCTCTTTGGCCCTTTGGCTTCTATACTTATCAATACTCCTTGCAAGTTATATAGTTTATGTTTCTTTTTGAGAGGTTTACTCAGTTTAGTTTGTAGCAGTAGCAGTTGTTTAGTTTGTAACAGTAACAGTTGTTTTCATACCTAATATTGTCCAAATATATAGCTAATCATCTGTTTTAATTATTCCAGTTTTCTTTGGCATATTTCATAAATTTTTCGTAACTCTTTTGCTAATCTGTCTTCTTCTTTGTACACGGATTCAATGGGTATTGTTTTTGCAATTAACACCTTTTGGCTTAGTAGATATGGTAGGGTCTCGATCTGGGTCCAATTATAAACCACACACATCTCCTCCGATGAATACTACACATGAGGATAATGAGCCTCGACAACGTGGAAACACATGCTCTTGTAGGACACGGGGTCTGACTCGATAGCGAGAAAATCTGTCTGGTCCGCAGTAGCGGATGATGAGGATTTCTGGGAACAGGCATATATACATAGTTATTTTAATTAATGAAAGAACTATTTAATGATACTAACATTTCATGATTCATTTTGTATGAATTCAATGTAGTTTCTCGGATCCATGTGGTATTAGACAATCCATAATCATAGTGAGGGAAATGCGGACTATAACATTTCCGACATTTGGAGCGGTAACAGCGGATCACATGCAACATATCTGGGATATCACGAATGTAATTCACATAATCTGGTACTTATGTATATGCAATTTATTTTTACCGTTATGTATGTATGTATGAATATATATGTGTGTGTGGGATTCATGTAGATCGGGTGGCACCTGATCTACATGATGAGGTGCAAAACACAAAAAGTTGGGCCCCAACGAGTACAAGCCCATGTGGGGCTTGTACTTTCCACCCTTTTTTGTGTCTTGGCACCTTGATCAGGTGCCATATTTTCTACATTAAATCGTGTGTGTGTGTGTGTGTGTGTGAATCTTCATGTAAGAACATTTCACACCGTGCGAAATGTTTTTAGTTTTTTTTGAATTTTTTTAAATTCTTTTTCCACCTTCATTATATGTTGCTATACCCCCCTCAAAAATAATCGTTGAGAAATAATGTCATTTAGCATTCGATCAAGGCATTTCAACAAATTCGCACGTTTTGAGACCGTCAAATTTGTAACTGGTGGATGGATGCTCTAATCCCCTTAGGGTTCACCCATTATTTTTCCTAGGATATATAATTGTATGTATTAAACATCAAAAAAAATTTGGAAAAAAATTCGAAAAAAAGATAAAAGTCTTTTCGCAAGGTGCAAAAAGCCCTTTTTGCATTTGGAGATTACTACACACGCGCGCGCGCGCGCACACACATGCAATTTGTGTATTCGCATTTTTTAGCAAATGTACCCTCTGTATAACCTTACCGACGAGGAGCATGCTTATGATATATGGGTCCACCAAGTGGGTCACAATATGGCTGAGGACTCTAATATACTAGAGAGAAAAAGATGATACCAGGATGGCTGTTAAAAGAAATATGGTTGGCATACTGCAATATAGATAAGTGGAAGAATATGTCGGCACAGAATAAGAAGAATATGATCAGTTATTCTCCCTCTCCCACTGA
The DNA here is from genome assembly GCA_030789695.1 of Scilla litardierei. Taxonomy (NCBI): domain Eukaryota; kingdom Viridiplantae; phylum Streptophyta; class Magnoliopsida; order Asparagales; family Asparagaceae; genus Scilla; species Scilla litardierei. The sequence goes on along the minus strand of CM061142.1, from coordinate 773,932,690 downwards.
TAAAATACCTGACAGTTAGTGTGGTGGCTCTTTTACTATTGACCGATGCTGAGATAAATTACAAGTTTGTGTGCATTACTGCATTGTACCAGAATTATTACTTTCTATTTTTGGTGTAGCCTCTAGTTTTAACTTAATATTTGTTTGAACTTATCGAGGATTGCACCTGAGGAACATAAGGTGACCCACTTGGAGGTATTCAATGCGATCCATCAGAAGAAGGGGGCTTTTATTAGCGACCGCTCTCCAGTTGTCTCCGTAAGTTCTTTTTACTATATGTTGAATGCATGTTTTCTAGTTATTATCAATTTGGATAACTTATGTTGTGTAAGAGACCTATCGGGAACAAAAGACACAAGTATACGGGGACGACTCCAACTCTCACCCTGGTTTTGACCCGGGTTTCTTAGGGAAATACTTTGCGCCGAATCATACGCGAAATGTGGCCTATGCAATAGGCCGCATTATACACTTCTCTGCGGTGTCCCACCAGTTTTGGGCGTTGTCGGTCAGTTGGAGCATTGCTACCTCTACCAATACTGCCTGTGGGATGCAGGCAACGCTCAGGTTGTCTTCAATGCTTCATGCCCATTCTTCAGCTTCCAGTAGGCCTTCCTTCCCAAAGAACGTCGGTGGACGCATTTCACGGAATTGTTTAACTCCTGCATCACCTCGGGGATCAGGTTGAGGTTCACGTTGGAGAAGGTGATGTTGGATTTCCAACATCTCTCTAATGACTCCCATAAGGTCGTTGTCAAAAACACCAGTAGCTCTGTTAGCATTTCGGGTGTTGGATCGACCTGCCATGCTGCAAACAAACCACAATGTAAGTTAGGTAAGAAATTTATTCTAGTCAGACATTTTGATATCAATGTCGTCTAAACTATTTCTTAAAGTATTCACATGAGCAGGACCTACATGGGCCACCACAGAAACCTATCATGCCCCGCTTTCCATTCTACCGGCAGCGAGGACGCGAACAGGCCCAGGATGTGCTTAAAACAAAGGGGAATATTTTTGCTTCCGACTTGGTTTAAACACAATAATGCGTCTATGAATAAAAACGATAGGATCTTTCATGCTTATACGAAATAGTACAGATGACATTATTACAATACCAAAGCATCCGAAAGTAAAGTACAACATAGGCCTAGTATGACCGAATCAACAAAGTACACAAATTACATTATTTTAAATATAAAAGTGCAGTCGCGAAGGTGATCGTCTAGTCTTTGGCAGGTAAGTACTCCACGTACTCTTCGAGCACTGGCTCGACTTCTGCAGCAATGTCTTCCACGAAATCACTATTAATACCCGACAGACATTTCATAAAACAACAATTGAAATGTCTGTCAACGAGGTTTACTGGGTAAATAATATCCATAATAGAAGGGTTAAGCAATTTAATTAAGCCCAAGCTAAAATCAAGATATCAACAATAGAAGGGTTAAGCAATTTAATTAAGCCCAAGCTAAAATCAAGATATAACCATAATCAATGTTGACATTGATGATGATTGGTATTCTAACATTGGCCCAGGCATTCACGACCAGTCAGATTTGGCCAAGTAGGTCACTATCCCCGCAAGCATATGATCCAAAACTTGGACGCAAACAATCCTAGACACAGGGTGAAACCAATGTTAAGAATGCCAATTAAAATCTCTGCTCCATCAATTTAGTCATAACTTTACAATCAAGCTTGGTGTGAGTACATAGAAGCAATTATCCAGTTTAATATGAAAGAGTTACAGCAGTTAAACAATTGATAGTAATTTTGCAACCTGTAGCAGTTAAGCATTTGATAGTAATTTGCAACCTGTAGCAGTTAAACGTTTAATAGCAATTAGCAACTTGCAAGAAGAAGATGTTAAAGCAACATTTAATGCCCAATTTATTCTAGTGCTAAGTCCGTGTCTGATGGCACATTGTGCAACTAAAATGCACACTACCATTGGGAGCTCTCCGTGGTGCTACTTACCAACCTATTCCATTGGGCAATGGTCAAGTACTTTCCTCCACTCTGTGTGAGTGGAGGTAAAGTTATAATGTCCATCCAGCCACTCACTTGCCCTCAAGACAATTGGACTAACCCAAATCCCACGGGTCAAGTCGAGTGTCGGGTCAAGGTCTGTGTGCTATCTATTTACCATTAAGTTCCATCAATCGTTCAGTTTGTTCTGTTTATTTGCATCGTATCAGATGCGTACAATTTTTTCATGGTGTCTCAATAGTCCATATAATAGTCCACACAATTTTTACGATTTTACAAGTATAAATTACAATTTTACCAAGGGTTGAAAACAGACGATTATACTAAGAAACGAGCATAGAAATGATTACAACTAAAAAATTAGTATAATTAAGTTTAAAATATTTTTCTAAAACTAGTAGGTAATTTTTAGGAATTTTAAATAATTATATGGTATTTTTCTTAATTTAAAAAGGTCAAAAACTAATTTTTAAACTAAAAAAATGATTTACACAATATATTCGAAAATTTATTTGGTCAAATCATACGTCAGAATTCTTTCAACAAGGGGTCAATTGACTACATTAGCTAGCACTACAACATATATTTTTCTCGGACGTCAGTGTAAGTGAAAATCGTGTGATATAAAAGTTAAAGAGAAAATAGCTTAATTGGGTTTTGCCTTTGAAAAATCATTGCGAGAGATATACTTGCTTTTTGGCGATGAAACTAACACCAACACTTCCGTTTCGTCGAACTGGATTTCTAGCTCTTCCCGTGTAATTTTCTGACACATACACAATATAATATGAATATAAAACAAAATCAGTCTATACAAATATATATACGACTTATACGTATAAAATATATATACAACTTATACGTAAATAAAGTATAAAGTATTATTTTTAATATAAAATAACAATTTTCACGTACGACTCCAAAAATTACGAAAAAGTAGTAACGGGTTCGTATCGTCGCGAGGATCACGAATACAAAGTCCATTTCAAAGTTTGAGTTACGAAAGTATGAGTTTCGAGCCAAAACGTTTAGGTCGCGGATTTGTGGGTTCTAAGTCGATATGACTCCAGAAAAATCCGTAAAATTCCCGAGAGTACTACATGACCATAGAATCACATCGTAAAAGTTTGAAATCGTGTTGATAACTTATATATATATAAATAATTGATACGGCTATATTAGTAATAATTAAATAGAAAATATAATATAAATTATTTAAAGGCATTGGATGTCACTCGAAATTATTCAAACAGGCTATTGTTGTGAAGGGAAAAGTAGAGTAATATGTGTAATGGGTTAGGAGCCCCCCTTCCCTCATATATATAGCTTTCAATGAATGTGTGGATATCCAATGGGCCTCATGGGTCTATTCATAACACTTCCCCTAATCCAACCAACATTGAATAAGAGGTGGATTCTTCAGGATCTGAGTTAGGATAACTGCCTTGTTAAATAAGAACAATTTATCCATAACTTCCCCTGTTTTAGGGACGTGTCTAGGGGTGGATACTTCAGGATCCAGAGTCAACAAGGTTGCCTCGTCAAAACCTTGACTATGGAAAACCATGTGGGAAAAGCCAATAGCCAAGGGAAAAGAGTACAACTCTGCGGTTGACTCCCCTCATCTGACCAAGTTTTAGGCTTGCAGATTTCCTATGAATCTATACATCAGTCTCCTATGCATCTATACATTCATAGTCATCTCATCCTGACCCAGTTTACATTTTATCACTCTCTTCATCCAAATCTCATTTACAAGTTTCTCAAAGGTACTAGTAGGCAGGGATTTGGTAAGCAAATCCGCCAAGTTATTACATGATTGGATCTTCTGTACCTCAATCTGTTTTTGCTTCTGAAGGTCATGCGTCCAGAAGAACTTGGGGGAGATATGCTTCGTCTTGTCGCCTTTGATGTAGCCGTCCTGTAGCTGGGCTATACATGTTGCATTGTCTTCATGGAGTGGAGTAGGCTCAAGAACGCCGGTCATCAGGCCGGTATAGGTGAGGATGTGCGGATCATAGAACATAGCCAGAAACTCTCCTTGCTTGCTTCGTGAATTGCTAGAAGTTCTGAATGTGTGGATGAGATGGTCGTCATAGTTTGCTTCACAGATCTCCAAGATATGGCAGTGCCGCCATATGTGAACATGTATTTGGTCTGAGACTTCTCTGTGTGAGGATCGGATCAGTAACCTGCATTAGCATAACCAACTAAACCTGTTGTTGCCCCTTTCCTGTAGAATAGACCTAAGTCTATGGACACTTAGAGGTAGCACAGAAGATGCTTAACTCCGGTCCAGTGCCGCTGTGTAGGTGCAGCACTATATGTGGCTAGTAGGTTGACTGCAAATGCTATGTTAGGGCGAGTACAGTTAGCCAGGTATAGGAGTGCACAGATTGCACTTAGATAAGGCACTTCAGGGCCTAGTACTTCCTCCCCCTCTTTCAGCGGTCGGAAAGGGTCTTTATGCACATCCAATGATCTAACGATCATTGGGGTACTGAGGGGGTGGCACTTATCCATTTGGAACTTTTTCAACAAGTTTGATGTATAAGTTGACTAATGTAACAGGATCCCATCGTTAAAATGCTCTATTTGAAGACCTAAACAGAATTTCAACTTTCCGGGGTCTTTCATCTCGAAAGTTTCTGTCAGGCTTCTAGAAATCTCAGTGATCTCTCCAGGAGATCCGATGAGGTTCAAGTTATCCACATAGACGGCTATGATGACAAATTCTGTTGCCTTTGCTCTTATAAAGATGCAAGGGCAGACTGCGTCATTTGCAAATCCTTGCTTTACGAGGAATTCGCTCAGTCTATTATACCACATCCTTCCAGATTGTTTTAGACCATATAATGATCTTTGCAGTTTCACTGAGTAGATGTCACGTTGTCTCTTTTTTAGTGCTGCAGGCAAAGAATAATCGTCAGGCAATCTCATATAGATGTCTCGGTCTAAATTTTCATATAGGTATGCAGTCAGTACGTCCATAAGCTGCATATCCAGACCTTTTTGAGCTGTTAAGCCAATAAGGAACCGGAAGGTGATCGCATCCATGACTGGGATGTATGTGGCGTCAAAATCCACCCCTGGATGTTGGGTAAAACACTGCGCTACAAGTCTTGCTTTGTAGCGAAGGATCTCATTTTGTTCATTTCTTTTTCTAACAAATACCCATTTATAACCCACAGGTTTTACACCTTTTGATGTCTGGACAATAGGTCCGAAGACCTTGTGTTTTGTGAGTGAATCCAACTCCACTCCTATTGCCGCTTTCCACTTTGGCCAATCATCTCTGCTTTGACATTCTGTCAGAGAGTATGGTTCAATATCATCGCCGCAGTACGTAACGTTGATGGCAATATTACACGCAAATGTGTCATTTATAATTGTGCTCTTTCTGTCACAATACTCCACAGTTCGTACATAATGTATCGAAACTTTATTTTCTCCCGGTTTTTCCTCTGTTTGAGAGTCTGGGAGAGATGGGGTAGCAAGGCTTATAGTAGCATCCTGTGGTGGTATTGTTTTACCATTGCCAAGGGTCCCACTCTTTCGATGGACTTGGTCCTTGGATCCCGGTGGTCGTCCTCTCTTTTTAAGAAGTCCAACCTGTTGAATATTGGACTCCCCGGATTTGGTTTTGATGATGAGCAAACATAAATAATTCATGAACTAACAATTTGTGAGCGCAGTATTGGAGATCGTCGCCAATTTCACGAGAACAATCAAAGCTCTTATTCATTGCCTAAAGCTTCGTTGAAGCCTTTGGACCGTTTTGGAAGTCATGAAGAATTGATCGAAGCTCTCGAAGACCGTTCATTAAGGTTTTATTTATAGTCTTTTAGCTTCGATCTATAGAATGTTAAGCCTTGAGTATATCTTACGATTCTATCTTTATAACGCTCATATCGTAGCTCTAGGATCTTAGTACAAGTCCACTCTAACTTCCTCGAAGCATCGCGCTTCGATTCGGACTTGTTTGTGCATGTTAGTTGGTACAAGAAGAAGTACTGACCGACTAGATCATGATCTAGTCGGTTAGCAGAGCTTCTTGGACCGACTAGTTTGAGTTAATCTTTTCTTGTTCAGTACTGTTTACAGTTAGTCGGTCTACGTTGACTCACCGACCGACTAGTTTGTGAACTAGTCGGTCAGTGATGCTTCTTTGACCGACTAGTTGTGATTTACTGTACATGTCAAATTTCTCCTAAGCTATTGTTTATCGTTAGTCGGTCTAAGAATGTTTGGTGACCGACTAGTTGATAATCTAGTCGGTCAACATTTGTTCTTGGACCGACTAAGTCAATTTGTATTCAGACTATTTGTTTTTGCCTCTTAGTCGGTCTACGTTCACTGACTGACCGACTAGTTGTGAAACTAGTCGGTCAGAAAGTCTTCTTGGACCGACTAGATTTCTAGGTCTGAATTTCTATCTCTTCTCAGTTCTTCACTTAGTCGGTCCATGTTGTTTGACTGACCGACTAGTTGATGAACTAGTCGGTCAGTGGTTGTTCTTTGACCGACTAGTTGCCTCAGATTTCTAACCGTTGGGATTTGACCAAACTCGTTTTTATGGGACCCTATAAATACGAACCTAGGTCATTTCTATAAAAAAAAGAGCTGCCATTAAGAGATTCATTGAGATTAAAAGAGATAGCCATTCTCACTCATTTCCAAAGCTCTCTTCCTCACAAGAAATCCATTCTCTCACTTTCTAGATCTAGAATCCATCTTGAGAGAAGTTTGTTCTTGGTGAGCCCTTCAAGCTCTAGCTTGATTCAAGTCTCCAAATCACTCCTAGGCACCCATTGTTGGTCATTTCTTTGGTGCTAGGTCTTGGTGACTTCATCTTCCTCAAATCCCTCCTTGCACCTATTTGGTAAGAAAACTCAAGGTATAGGATTTTGTGGTAAGATCGTTTATTTCATTATAAACTTGTTTATATTGCTTGTTGATTCTCTCGGTTGTGAGAGAAGGTTGTGATCCCGGGTTGTGGGATTCACTATTGCTATTGCATGTATGATTTGATCTTGTGAAGGTTTTTCACAAGATATCATAGTGGAAATCTTGGGTTAGGGTTTCTAACCTAAGTATCCGGAGGGGATCCGGGTGGTTGGGACGTAGGATCACCGGGAACAAGTCGGGGAGACTTGGGTGGATCCGAACCCAGTAACATCTTTTTTAGCATTGTTATTTTTGTTGTTGTCATTCAATTTAAGCTTCCGCAAATTGATTTGGTAGTTGTTTGCACTTTAATTAGGAATTATACTCCTTGTTATTTTTAAAGTACTATTCACCCCCCCTCTAGTACTTGTGCAGTAGCTTGTAGGGCATTACATTTGGTATCAGAGCCAGATACTGAGCTATGTCTGCCAACGACAACATGACCGTGCGTCCACCTTCTGACTATGGCACCTTCAGGAACCGTGAAGGAGCGTCTTCGGTGATGGAAGGGCATTCCTCTACGAGGCCTCCATTCTTCAACGGTACCAACTACGGGTACTGGAAATGCCAGATGGAAACCTTCCTCCGGAGTGCATCTCTATGGAGGACCACAATGAAGGAATACATCGAGCCCGAAGAAGAAGACTTTGAGAAATGGACAACCGCGGAGGTCGCCGCGGAGGTAAGCAATGCCAAGGTAATGAACACCTTGCAATGCGCATTGGAGCCCGAGGACTTCAATAAGATATGCACATGTAAGAGTGCATATCAAATTTGGAACTCCCTCCTCATACTACATGAAGGGACGAGTAGGGTAAGAGACTCTAAACTCGTAGTTGTAAACAAAGATTACGAAATGTTTCATATGCAACAGGGCGAGAAGATGAAGGAATATTATGCTCGCTTCGTTGACATCATAAACGAGTTAGAGGCTCTCGGCAAATCCTACACCCAAAAGGAGAAGTGATCGAAGCTTATCGAAAGACTTCCTTCTTCTTGGGAGAAACGTACCTTCGCCATCGAGGAAGGTAATGACATGAATAAGTATACCGTAGTTCAATTGATGGGTACTTTGATGTCATACGAGGTACGCAAAGATAGCAAGGTGAAGTTACAAGAAAAGATGAAGTCCTATTTGAACCAAGACGTGCCTAAGAAAAAGGCGATTACATTCAAGGCGGCTTCATCCACCTCTACCGATGATGAGGACTCGGAAGAAGAAATGGACATGGAATCCATTGCACTCATGGCAAAGAAGTTCAATCGCTTCTTCCGAAAGGGTAACTTCTAACAAAAATCTAAATTTACTTCTACTAACGCCTCTCCACCTTTGTGCTTTAAATGCAATAAGCCAGGACACATCAAAGCGGATTGTCCTCAAAACAAGCAAAGGGAGAAGTGGAAGGCGCCGAAGTTCGACAAGTCCAAGAAGTACAAAAAGGGGTACAAAAAGGGACTTGTCGGAGCAACATTCACCGACTCCGAGGATTCCTCAAGCGGAGAGTCGGACGATGAGAAAATGGAGCAAGCGCACATGTGCTTCATGGCAAGAGAGGAGCATGATCAAGGATCCTCCTCTTCCGATGATAGTGACGACGAAGGCGATGAGGTAACTATGGATGATCTTAGGGATGCTAACTCTCATTTATGGTCTAAATACACTAAATTAGTAAATAGATATACTAAAGTAAAAGATGACCTAGCTAGCATTCAAACCTCGCCTAAGACTATCATCACCAACAACGACACCGTTGTTGAAGAGTTAAGAAATGAGATTGTCAATCTCAAATCTAAACTTGAACATGTTAGCATTGAAGATCCGGAAGAACATAGGATAGCGGATTTGACTTCTCAAAACTCGACTTTGAGTATTGAGAATGAGAATCTTAAATCTCGTGTTTATGTGCTCACATCGCAAGTATCAAACTTGGATACTTCTATGCGTTCTCTCAAAGAGAAATATGAGAACACATTAGGCCGAATTAATAAATTCAATAAGGGTAAGGACCATTTGGATAAAATCCTAAGTGACTTACTTCCGGTCAATCACCACATTGGTTTGGGGTATACGATGGGATGTCCATCCAAAGCGGCCACTACTTTTGTTAGGCCAACTTCCGGTGACTACGAGTGGTAGCAAACACTCTATTGGTAGTTCATCTACCAATGGTGCTTCCACCTCGTCCACACCCTCTTTCGGAAAGAAACCCACTTTGGGTGGACCTCCAAAGAAGGGGCATGCTTATGTGTACACCAATACCATGCCACGTAGGAACACACGTCCTACTCCACCGTCTCACACATATGATGATTTTTATGCAACACATTCTCGGGCACGTGCACACCATGTGAGACACCCTCACGCACGTGTTCCCACACATGCATATGTTCACCCACCTCATCATATGAATAATTCTCGTCGTGCACCATTCCATCATGTTCAGTATGCCTATCCACAACATGCATCACGTAGAAATCAACGTCGCATGCATGCACCCAATAGGATAAGGGCTCCCAAGATTTTCACTATTTGGAGCCCAAAGGACACAAGCATGGATGAAAAACAAGTATATATGAATGCTTATTTTTCGGATGTTGTGCATAGTAGAAATTATGTGGGGAAGTCTAAGTCCAATTGGACTTGGCTTCCAAAGGACTAACCTTTGAGGACCCAATGACCTTGGGTACCATGATATGAAATTTTCTATCTTTAGGTACTCAAGGAAAAGAAAAAGAAAAGGAGCAACAAATTTAAATTTAGCTCCAAAGGGAATTGGATACTCGATAGCGGGTGTTCAAAACACATGACGGGTGACGCTCAATTGCTCTCCGGAGTAGTTCCCATTGCAAATGGAAACCGCGTCGTATTTGGAGGCAACGAGAGCGGAACCATCGTCGGTGTTGGTAAAGTGGGTAACCCGTCTAAACCCTTAATTAGTGATGTTTATCTAGTTAATGGTTTAAATCATAATCTTATTTCAATAAGCCAACTTTGTGACAAAGGTTACAAAGTTAGCTTTGCGAAAGGATTGTGTCATATTTCAAATGATAATAATGATTTATTATTTTCCGGCACACGCCATAAAGATATTTATATTTTGGATCTTCCTAAGTCATATGAACAATGTCTCGTTGCCAACACAAGTGAACAACACTTATGGCATCGACGCTTTGGACATGTGAACTTTGGAACACTTTATAAGCTTTCAAAATTAAATTCCATTAAAGGTTTTCCGAAGCTCGTTTTTGAAAAGAAAAGTTTTTGTGATTCTTGTCAACGTGGCAAGCTTCCTAAATCTTCATTTAAACCTAAGAAAAGCATTTCCTCTAAGCGGCCTCTAGAGCTATTACATCTAGATTTATTTGGGCCAACTAGAGTTGCTTCCTTAGGAAATGCAAGATATGGACTTGTCATCGTCGATGATTATTCTAGATTTACATGGGTATTTTTCTTATGTAATAAAAATTAAGCTTTTGAAAACTTCACAATATTTGTGAAGAAAGTACAAAATCTCATCGGAACCACCATTGTCACTATTCGTAGTGATCATGGGGGTGAATTTGAGAATGAGTCTTTCTCAAATTTTTGTGATGATCTTGGAATTACTCACACGTTTTCTTTCCCTCGCGCACCTCCTCAAAATGGTGTTGTTGAGAGGAAGAATAGAACGCTTGTGGAGTGTGCTCGCACTATGCTCGAAGATAGTCAACTTGGTTATCAATTTTGGGCGGAAGCGGTACACATCGCTTGCTATGTGTTTAATAGAATACTTTTGAGGCCCGGCACCAAACAAACTTGTTATGAATTGTTGTTTGGTAGATTGCCTCAAGTTAAACATTTTCGTGTTTTCGGCGCAAAATGTTTTATTAAAAACACATATGATAATTTGGACAAGTTTGATCCGAGATCGGATGAGGGGATATTTGTTGGGTATTCCTCACGTAGCAAAGCCTACCGGATATACAACAAAAGATCCTCTACGATCGAGGAATCACTTCATGTCTCTTTTAATGAGAATTTTATTACTCCTAGAATTTCAAATGATGATGACTCTATGGATGTTTTATGTGATTCGTTTGAAAATTCTAAGTCTATTGATTCAATTGATTCTATTGATACTAACCCGACTAATGAAGTTGTTGAGAATGTGCCTAGTGATCAAGGTATTCCCAAGCGGCTTCATACCATTTGCGACCATCCCCATGAGCAAGTCATTGGCAATATTCAAGATAGAGTCAAGACGAGATCGCAAGTCCACCACTTCGCCAATTGTGCCTTTGCCTCATCAATAGAGCCAAAGAATATAGTTGAAGCGTGCGAAGATAGTGCTTGGATCCTTGCCATGGAGGAGGAACTCATTCAATTCGAGAGGAATGAGGTATGGGAGCTTGTTCCTTTGCCATCGAAAAACCACACCGTCATAGGGACAAAGTGGGTCTTTAAGAACAAAACCGACAAAAACCAAGTCGTCGTTCGGAACAAAGCTCGGTTAGTAGCTCAAGGCTATCGACAAGAGGAAGGTATCGATTTTGAAGAATCCTTCGCTCCGGTAGCTAGATTAGAATCAATTAGACTATTATTGTCTTTTGCATGCCATAAAAATTTTAAATTATTTCAAATAGATGTTAAAAGTGCATTTTTAAACGGAGATGTCGTTGAGGAAGTTTACGTTTCTCAACCTCCGGGCTTCATAAATGAAAAATTTCCAAATCATGTTTTTAAACTAAAGAAATCTCTTTATGGTTTGAGACAAGCTCCTCGAGCTTGGTATGATCGCCTAAAGAATTTTCTTTTGGATTTGAATTTTAAAATGGGCGAAGCCGACTCTACACTTTTTGTTAAGCATGCGAATAATGATATTCTATTAGTTCAAATTTATGTTGATGATATCATTTTCGGTGCTACTAACTTCACTCTTTGCGAAGAGTTTTCTAATGTTATGAAGGAACAATTTGAGATGAGCCACATGGGCGAACTCAAATATTTCTTAGGTCTCCAAATTCGCCAATTGAACGATGCAATCTTCATCCACCAAACGAAATACACGGTGGAGTTGCTAAAGCGATTTGGAATGGAGAATGCCTCCGGGAAAATGACTCCTATGAGCACTACAACGCATCTTGATAAAGATACGGGCGGAAAAGATGTAGATATTCGTCTATATCGAGGTATGAGAGGTAGTTTACTTTATCTTACCGCAAGTAGGCCCGATATTATGTTTGCCGTTTGTATTTGTGCTCGTTATCAGTCTCAGCCTAAGGATTCTCACTTAGTAGCGGTTAAACGTATTTTTCGCTATCTAAGTTACACTTTAGATTTTGGATTACTTTATCCGAAGTCTAGCACATATGAGTTAGTCTCATATAGTGACGCTGATTATGCGGGATGCAAATCCGACAGGAAGAGTACTAGTGGCACTTGCCATTTTCTAGGAAATTCCCTTGTCTCTTGGTTTTCCAAGAAGCAAAATTCGGTATCACTTTCAACCACCGAGGCGGAATACATTGCCGCCGGTGCCACTTGTGCCCAGGTTCTTTGGATGAGACACACACTGAAGGATTTTGGTATTCAGTGTGATACTAGCCCTATCATGGTGGATAACCAAAGTGCTATTTGTCTTTCAAAGAATCCGGTGCACCATTCCCGATCTAAACACATAGATGTCCGACACCATTTTTTAGATGATCATGTTGCTAAAAAGGACATCATTTTAGTGTACGTTGAAACCCAAAAGCAAATCGTCGATATTTTCACGAAACCCCTAAAGGAGGACTCCTTTGTGCGGTTACGTCGAGAATTGGGGATTATGGGTGAATCCGAGATATAGAATTCATGTTTCATTCAATTATCTTGCATGCTATTATATTTCGTGATATTTTGTTCATGCTAGCATTATTGAATTTTTGGGGATTTTATGTGATATGTTTGAATTTTTGCTCGAATTCTTATTTGAATGTCGTATTTGAGATTTCGATGTTTTATGGGGTAGTTTAGATGTCTTATGAGAGGGTTAAGATGTTTCGTCCAAGTGTTTTATGGAGAAAACTCATTTATCAACTTTTGGACTCTTCTAGTCGATTTCAGTTCATCGGCCAACCGACTAGATGCTCATCTAGTCGGTCAGCTAGTGAACTCAGACCGACTAGTTCAAGCTTTAACTTTCCCTTGTCATTGACTTCTTTTAGTCGGTCACAGTTCACTTACCGACCGACTAGATTGAAAACTAGTCGGTCAGTGATTATACTGTGACCGACTAACTCTAGCCCTAGAATTTTCTGTTTGCCTCTGTTTCGACTTAGTCGGTTTAAGCTCATTGACCGACCGACTAGATCGTAATCTAGTCGGTTAGTGCTTGAACTGTGACCGACTAAGTACTCTAGGGCAATCACGTCTTTTCGCATTCCCGACCGACTTAAGCCTTTTCTATCCGACTAGATTACATTCCAGTCGGTTGTTTTTGCTCTCCAGCTCGAAAAACCCCCTAAACCCCGATCGAGACTCCTCGTCTTCCGTCGATCTCCGGCGTCTTTTCCGACCATCCGCCGCCGCCGATCACCCTCCCCTAGGTATATCTCCTCCTCCTAGGTCGTTTTCCTATTCTAGGGTTTGATCTTGGCCGATTTCATCCTCTAGGGTTCTAGGGTTTCGAAATTCATTCTTAGGGCTTGTGTGTTAGGTTCTAGGGTTTGAGCTTAGGATTGCTTGATCTTATCTTACGTCGCTTGATTGTACTCGTTGTGCCGTGATCATGGCAAGAACGAGACTCCCGATTACCTCTTCTGGGGCATCCCCCATGACCGTAGAGACCGCGACTGCTTCGACCCCTCCTAAGCGTAGGACCAAGACCACTCGTCCCCCCTCTTCGTCTTCAAATCCGTTGAAGAGGAAGAGGACGTCCAAGCCCAAACCTACCGGCCAATCTTCCAAGCCCAAACACAAACCCAAAAAGTTTCGTGCACCCACTCCTCCCAGTGAGCGTTCAGATAGTGACTCCGAGGATGATTCCGAGGAAGAATACACTCCTGAACATCCCGAGAAGGCACCTACTCCACCCCCTCCTCCACCACCTCCTAAGACCCGTAAGGCTAAGGGTAAAGGCCCGATGCCAGTCGGCGGTGTTGATATATCGTTGTGTCACGACGACCCTCAGTGTCTAGCGGCTTACAACCGTATAGAGCACTGCCCACTGCTGTTGGAGCATTACGTTCAGTTTTCTGATTTTCTTGGCCTTGCTGATCTACTATCCTATAGTGGCCTATTAGACTACCTTAGATTTGCCTCCAAGGCGAACCCTAGACCCTATCCTCGCCTGGTCAAATTATTCTATGCCAATCGTGTCCGGGGTCAGTACGGTGAGACTCACTCCATCAAGACTTCTGTTTTGGGGACTCCGATAGTCCTCACGGCAGAGATCTTGGGGGAGTTGATAGGTTGCTCCTCGTGTGGCCTCCTCCCGTCTGACATCTCTGTTGACGATATCTCCTCCCTCGATCAGCGAACCCTAGGTAAAATCTTCCAGGTTATCCCCCCTGCTTTCATAGGAGTCCCTTCGAAATCATTCAAGCCGAATGCTTGGGTGATTAACCTGATCTTGAAATCCTGCCTTCTTCCCAAGTATGGATCTTCTTCACTTCCGTCTCAGCCGTTTCTGAAATTGATATACGCTCTGTTCATGGGTAGCGAGATTAATTGGGCTCGCATTATACTCGATAAGATGGATTCTTTCGAGTGTATTCACAAGACCACTAAATCTGCGCATATCCCATATCCATGTCTGTTGACCTTGGTTTTCTATCATTTTCGTGTCCCTCTGCCTCCTGACGATGAGCGTCCTCTTGGTCCTCCACTGAACGCGACGGCCGTAAAGAAATCTCTTGTGGCACTCCGTCACGTGCAGCGGACGACTCCTTCTGCATCTCATGGCACTACTTCTGCTGCTGCTGCTTCTCGTCCTCCCACCACACTTGATGATGTTGTCCGGTTACTTCATCGGCACGAGTCTCGGTTGGCTCGTACCGAGGAGGTAGTTTGCTGTATGGCTAGTTTGATGGGCGTCCAGCTTCCTCCTCCTGTTTCTGAGGATGAGGAGATGGACGATGAGGATATTGATGAGCTGGTCACCTCCCTTTCTCGTGGCGCTGAGGCCACTGCTGCTGCTGCTGCTACCACATCTGCTCCTGTAGCTGGCACCTCTTCCGGTGCTCCAGAGACTTTTGCACCAGTGGATCAGACTTCTGATGATGCTGCTGCTCCTACTGACGACCCTGCTCCTGTTTTGCCTGCTGATGTTCCTGTTGAGACCCCAGCCGTTGAGCCAGTCGTCGATGTCTCCACCCCTGCCCCGACAATCCCTTCTGTTCACACACCTCTCCTCCCAGCAGAGCCTGAGTCCACTCCCTCAACTGGACCCCCGGAGACTGCTGATCCAGCCACTTCCTCGTGATCGTCTGTTTCGAGGCCTCTCCTATGATCTTTGGATGATGCATCTTATTGAGAGTATTTTGGGTTAGGATGGAGTTTGGGTGGTGATTTGATGTATTTTGATTTTCTGGATATCGGTGTTGTATTTGATGCATTTTGGATGTTGATGTTGGTATGTCGATGATTGGGTTGTACCTTTTTGGTGTTGATATAGATGGTATGTTGCGCTTGATATGATGTAGTCGATGTGACTTTTGGATGTACTCATGGTATTCATATATATATATATATATTTCATCGATGTTCTCTTTGTTTTACTTCGTCGTGCACATTTAATATTCGTTCAATGCATATGATATGTGAATTCGTCGCTCGACGCTTGAAAACTTGGTTAAATAGATTATAATTCTATAATTGTATAGAATTGTTTTCCATGCACACATTTAACCAAGAATATTGAATATTGGAGGGTATGTTCCTTTATTCAATACATGAATTAATATTTGGTATTTTTGATGATTTTAATTTTCGTTTTTTTTATAATGGACAATTTGGCACACCTTTATTTGATTTCATCAATTTTTCCTTGGTGTCAATTAGGTCCATCGTCAATATCTACGACTCCCGATGTTGGATTTTCCTTTTTCCTAGTTGTTGTCGTTGTATGCCCCCCATTTTTGGGATAATGCCAAAGGGGGAGAGATAATGATAATAAATAGGGCAAATGAAAATTTAACTCAATTTCCAAGAATCTAATTTAATGTGTTAGATTCAGGGGGAGTTAAGATATATATAAGGATTTTCAAAATCCGATATTTCAAAAATCGATTCTCGTTATATATCTTACTCGTCTCATTGATGCAATTTATATATATTCATTTTGGAAGTAACGTGTCATCAATGCAGGGGGAGTAAGTATTTTACATTTGAATCATTATTTTTTATTATTATTTATGTTGGTTTGTCATCACCAAAAAGGGGGAGAATGTTGAATATTGGACTCCCCGGATTTGGTTTTGATGATAAGCAAACATAAATAATTCATGAACTAACAATTTGTGAGCACAGTATTGGAGATCGTCGCCAATTTCACGAGAACAATCAAAGCGACATCTCAAGACTTCTCAAAGCTCGTATTCATTGCCTAAAGCTTCGTTGAAGCCTTTGGACCGTTTTGGAAGTCATGAAGAATTGATCGAAGCTCTCGAAGACCGTTCATTAAGGTTTTAATTATAGTCTTTTAGCTTCGATCTATAGAATGTTAAGCCTTGAGTATATCTTACGATTTTATTTTCATAACGCTCATATCGTAGCTGTAGGATCTTAGTACAAGTCCACTCTAACTTCCTCGAAGCATCGCGCTTCGATTCGGACTTGTTTGTGCATGTTAGTTGGTACAAGAAGAAGTACTGACCGACTAGATCATGATCTAGTCGGTCAGCAGAGCTTCTTGGACCGACTAGTTTGAGTTAATCTTTTCTTGTTCAGTACTGTTTACAGTTAGTCGGTCTACGTTGACTCACCGACCGACTAGTTTGTGAACTAGTCGGTCAGTGATGCTTCTTTGACCGACTAGTTGTGATTTACTGTACATGCCAAATTTCTCCTAAGCTACTGTTTATCGTTAGTCGGTCTAAGAACGTTTGGTGACCGACTAGTTGATAATCTAGTCGGTCAACATTTGTTCTTGGACCGACTAAGTCAATTTGTATTCAGACTATTTGTTTTTGCCTCTTAGTCGGTCTACGTTCACTGACTGACCGACTAGTTGTGAAACTAGTCGGTCAGAAAGTCTTCTTGGACCGACTAGATTTCTAGGTCTGAATTTCTATCTCTTCTCAGTTCTTCACTTAGTCGGTCCATGTTGTTTGACTGACCGACTAGTTGATGAACTAGTCGGTCAGTGGTTGTTCTTTGACCGACTAGTTGCCTCAGATTTCTAACAGTTGGGATTTGACCTAACTCGTTTTTATGGGACCCTATAAATACGAACCTAGGTCATTTCTATAAAAAAAAGAGCTGCCATTAAGAGATTCATTGAGGTTGAAAGAGATAGCCATTCTCACTCATTTCCAAAGCTCTCTTCCTCACAAGAAATCCATTCTCTCACTTTCTAGATCTAGAATCCATCTTGAGAGAAGTTTGTTCTTGGTGAGCCCTTCAAGCTCTAGCTTGATTCAAGTCTCCAAATCACTCCTAGGCACCCATTGCTGGTCATTTCTTTGGTGCTAGGTCTTGGTGACTTCATCTTCCTCAAATCCCTTCTTGCACCTATTTGGTAAGAAAACTCAAGGTATAGGATTTTGTGGTAAGATCGTTTATTTCATTATAAACTTGTTTATATTGCTTGTTGATTCTCTCGGTTGTGAGAGAAGGTTGTGATCCCGGGTTGTGGGATTCACTATTGCTATTGCATGTATGATTTGATCTTGTGAAGGTTTTTCACAAGATATCATAGTGGAAATCTTGGGTTAGGGTTTCTAACCTAAGTATCCGGAGGGGATCCGGGTGGTTGGGATGTAGGATCACCTGGAACAAGTCGGGGAGACTTGGGTGGATCCGAACCCAGTAACATCTTTTTTAGCATTGTTATTTTTGTTGTTGTCATTCAATTTAAGCTTCCGCAAATTGATTTGGTAGTTGTTTGCACTTTAATTAGGAATTATACTCCTTGTTATTTTTAAAGTACTATTCACCCCCCCTCTAGTACTTGTGCAGTAGCTTGTAGGGCATTACACAACCATCTCTGCTGCAGGTGGATTGCATCCATTTTGCGGTATGTCAATCCTAGCTGGAGTGTTAGCAGTAGGGACGTGTGATCTGACAATCTTCTGGTTGTCAGTAAATTTGTCCGGTAAGAGATGGACAGTATTTTGGATATGGAGAATCTTCAGGACCTCCTCCTCACACTGGCTTGTGAGCGGATCAAAGTGACTTAGTGTCTTTGTATTCCAAAGTGGTACTCGCTGAAGCTTCAGGCTTCTTGGTTTGTAAGCCTAGTTTTGGAAATGATGTTTCATCAAATTCACAGTCTTCTAGACGTGCCTTAAAAACGTCTCCCGTAAGGGATTCTAGGAATCTTATTATGGAGGGCGTGTCAAACCCAACATAAATGCCTAGACGACGTTGTGGACCTATCTTTGTCCTTTGTGGTGGTGCTAGGGGACGTATACTGCACAACCAACTATTCTCAAGTGTGAGACAATTGGTGGAACTCCAAGTGCTAATTGCATAGGAGAAGATGACTGACCTCCAGAAGGTCTTAATTTTATTAAGGATGCAGCATGAAATATTGCATGACCCCATGCATTCACTGGTAGCTGGGATTGAAGTAATAATTGTTGAATATTGGACTCCCCGGATTTGGTTTTGGATGATGAGCAAACATAAATAATTCATGAACTAACAATTTGTGAGCGCAGTTTTGGAGATCGTCGCCAAATTCACGAGAACAATCAAAGCGACATCTCAAGACTTCTCAAAGCACGTATTCATTGCCTAAAGCTTCGTTGAAGCTCTTGGACCGTTTTGGAAGTCATGAAGAATTGATCGAAGCTTTCGAAGACCGTTCCTTAAGGTTTTATTTATAGTCTTTTAGCTTTGATCTATAGAATGTTAAGCCTTGAGTATATCTTACGATTCTATCTTCATAACGCTCATATCGTAGCTCTAGGATCTTAGTACAAGTTCATTCTAACTTCCTCGAAGCGTCGCGCATCGATTCGGACTTGTTTGTGCATGTTAGTTGGTACAAGAAGAAGTACTGACCGACTAGATGGTGATCTAGTCGGTCAGCAACGCTTCTTGGACCGACTAGTTTGCTTCCTTAATTTCTTGCACCTTATTGTTTACAGTTAGTCGGTCTACGTTGACTCACCGACTGACTAGTTTGTGAATTAGTCGGTCCGTGATGCTTCTTTGACCGACTAGTTGTGATTTACTGTACATGCCAAATTTCTCCTAAGCTACTGTTTATCGTTTGTCGGTCTAAGGACGTTTGGTGACCGACTAGTTGACAATCTAGTCGGTCAACTTTTGTTCTTGGACCGACTAAGTCAATTTGTATTTAGACTATTTCATTTTGCCTCTTAGTCGGTCTACGTTCACTGACTGACCGACTAGTTGTGAAACTAGTCGGTCAGAATGTCTTCTTGGACCGACTAGATTTCTAGGTCTGAATTTTCTATCTCTTCTCAGTTCTTCACTTAGTCGGTCCATGTTGTTTGACTGACCGACTAGTTGATGAACTAGTCGGTCAGTGGTTGTTCTTTGACCGACTAGTTGCCTCAGATTTCTATCCGTTAGGAATTGACCTAACTTGTTTTTATGGGACCCTATAAATACGAACCTAGGTCATTTCTCTCTAGGTTAGAGCTGCCATTAAGAGATTCATTGAGATTAAAAGAGATAGCCATTCTCACTCATTTCCAAAGCTCTCTTCCTCACAAGAAACCCATTCTCTCACTTTCTAGATCTAGAATCCATATTGAGAGAAGCTTGTTCTTGGTGAGCTCTTCAAGCTCTTGCTTGATTCAAGTCTCCAAATCACTCCTAGACACCTATTGCTGGTCATTTCCTTGGTGCTAGGTCTTGGTGACTTCATCTTCCTCAAATCCTTCCTTTCACCTATTTGGTAAGAAAAACTCAAGGTATAGGATTTTGTGGTAAGATTGTTTATTTCATTATAAACTCATTTATATTGCTTGTTGATTCTCTCGGTTGTGAGAGAAGGTTGTGATCCCGGGTTGTGGGATTCACTATTGCCATTGCATGTATGATTTGATCTTGTGAAGGTTTTTCACAAGATATCATAGTGAAAATCTTGGGTTAGGGTTTCTAACCTAAGTATCCGGAGGGGATCCGGGTGGTTGGGACGTAGGATCACCGGGAACAAGTCGGGGAGACTTGGGTGGATCCGAACCTAGTAACATCTTTTGTTAGCATTGTTAAATTTGTTGTTGTCATTCAATTTAAGCTTCCGCAAATTGATTTGGTAGTTGTTTGCACTATAATTAGGAATTATACTCCTTGTTATTTTTAAAGTACTATTCACCCCCCCCTCTAGTACTTGTGCAGTAGCTTGTAGGACATTACAATAATGGATGAGCAATCCATTGCAGTCTCTTAATTAGAGATTCTGCTAACCCATTTTGGGTGTGAACATGTGCTACAGGATGTTCGACTTCAATGCCCTGTGCTTAACAATAGTTTAGAAAGACTTGTGATGTAAACTCCCCCGCATTGTCCAGACAAAGTTTCTTTATCTGGTAGTCGGGAAAGTGGGCCCGCAACCTGATTATCTGAGCTAAAAGCTTAGACAGTGCTAAGTTACGGGTGGACAGTAGACACACATGTGACTACTTAGTAGATGCGTCTATCAGGACCATAAAGTATCTGAAAGGACCACTTGATGGGTGTATATGCCCACAAATGTCTCCATGGATTCTTTCCAGAAAGTTTGGAGACTCCAAGTCCACTTTAAGTGGAGAGGGTCCCGTAATTAGTTTACCCTTGTAACAGAGTGGACATGGGAACTTACCTTTTTGAAGAATCTTTAGGTTCTTCAAATATATACCCCTTGATCTTTTATGATGCGGTATATCATAACAGATCCAGGGTGTCCCAGTCTATTGTGTCAGAGTTGGAATTCTGGTGTTTGGGGGCACTGCAGGTGCTCCGTTAATAATGCTTCTGGAGAGTGAATACTTGTTTGGTAGAGTCCCGTGGGGAGTCCCTCGAAACGTTCCACAATGGTTTTTGTACCATTTGTAAGATACATTACGTGCAAGTATTCCTTTTTATTATCCTCGACCGTCTCTAAGTGATACCCGTTTAAACGGATATCTTTAAAACTTAGAAGGTTTCGGATTGATTTGGTGAGTATAACGCATCTCTAATTTTGATGAGTGTGTTATTGGGGAGCAATATGATTGTTTCCCCTGATCCTTCCATTATATCAGCTGGTCCTGAGATTGTTCTCAATGGACCAGAATAGCTACTAATGCTCGTAAAGTAGTCTGTATTTTGAAGGATTGAATGCGTTGATGCACTGTCCATTGGGCATATGGATTCCATATATATATAAAAAACATTCAAGCAATAAATAATACGAAAAGAAACTACTTTCATTTATTACATCTATATTAAGATGCTGAATAATAAGAATAGTTGACATGGAATTTGAAAAACATAAAGCAATATACATTGCAGGAAATGAAGATACATAGCTAGAAAATAAAAAATGCAGATGATCCATGGCTAAATAGTGTCGTCTCCCATGAAATCTTCTGGATTTCATGTAGTCTCTGGTAACGCTGCGCTATCTATCGGGTTTGTCTCAGCGTGAGGCTTGAGACTTTCCTGGTAGAGGTCCTATAGGTGTTTGGGAGTGTGGCAGATTCTGGACCAATGTTCATTCATTCCGCATTTAGAGCACTTATCCTCCCAGTCTTACTTGGGAGTACCACCTTTATTAGGCGTCCACTTTTTCTTCTTTGCCGCGAACTTCTGGTTCCGGGGAGGAGCTTGAGGAGTAGCCTTTTTCCGCTGCTTCTGTTCTTTCCATTTCTGGAACTTTGTCTTCGTATCCATCTTCTTCTTATGGAAAGATTGGAAATGCATCTCTGCAGGAGGTGGAGGTGGAGCGGAGCCAGGAGGGCGTAGGTTGTGAGTGACAACCAACAAATCTCTGTTCTGTTCAGCCATTAGGAGGGATGAAAGTAGATCAGAGTACTTAGTGAAATTTCTCTCACGGTACTGTTGCATGATGATCATGTCCTTCTCATGAAAAGACGTAAACGTCTTCTCTAGCAACATTTTCTCAAGCACACTCTCACCACACAACTTCAGGTATGAGGTGATTCGGAATAGTGCTGAGTTGTACTCTGCTATGGATTTGTAATCCTGTATGCGGAGGTGAGTCCATTCGTACTGTGCACGAGGGAGTATGACATCCATTTGATGTCTGTACCTCTCCTCAAGTGCATCCCACAGTTCATAAGGATCCTCTACACTAGATACTCGGCCTTCATGGTCGAGTCTAAGTGTTTCCTGACATAAATAATGGCTTTCGCCTTAAGTATATTGGAAACTTCTTCTGTATTAGGGGCTTCTTTAGAAGCATCCTTTTCAGTTGCGGCAGTACTTGTTGTTGCTTTTTCTGTGGGTGTTAGACTGAACCCATGAGAGCGCAGGTGGAACTTCAGGTCCAACTGCCAACTCAAGTAGTTCGACCCATCGGCCTTCAGGACCGAGAAATCGACATTCGCAAGTCTGGCCATTTGTGCAATCTAGCAACATAAACAAAAGATAGCATGAATTATTTAACTATTTAAAGTAAACATCCACGCATGTAATTTCGCAACATTAAAATATCATGAAATATTTAACTATTTAAAGTAAACATCCATGCATTTTAATATATATGCAAAGAAAATAAATTAGAGCTATGGGGATCAGCCAACCGATACTGAAAAAAAGTCCAAAAGGTTACATCCCATAAATCAAAAAGTGCATAAAAATAAAGACAAATCGGGAACTTTTAAGAAAAAGCCCTTTATGCTAGCGCCTTCGCCTCGATGGGGTGGTCCTTAATCTTTGACTTTTTATATTTATAACCTCACTTACAGGTTTCTCTCAAAAAATTGCAGGAAAGTAAGAGTATCGGAAACCTGGCTGATCCCTAAAAACATAGTGTCACGCCCCGCTTCCCAAAAATACGGAGGCGAAGCGTGACAAGGCCCGCTTAGGCCGGAGCTGAGAAGCTCGGACCCAATAAGCGTCTGTAGGGGTACCATTTTAAAATTTACAGGTTCTTGCATTTATAAAGTTCGAAACAATAGAAAGTACAGAAGGAAGGTTGCATAATTTAATATCCAGCGAGTACAAAAGGTCTAAAGAGAGGAAAGCCTAAGCATGGCTACAAACTATCGAAAGAGCGAACTAAAAGTAGTAACCTCTGAAGGTGGCGACCGAAAAGTCCTCCAGGTCTAGTCCTCGTCAGCACGTACTCTATGGTGACGTCCTCGGGCTCCACGTACTCCGGTAAGTCTGCCGCGTCGACGTACTCTGGCTCAACACCTGACGTACAGCACCAAAGACAGGAACTGTACGTCAGGTAAAGTCTACAAGAAACTGTCAGACTCTACTGCAAGTGCACTGTATTATTAAACATTGTTTTACTGGTTGATTAACATGCTAGGGTTATATTGAGCTGTAAAAGTAGTAACGCAGCAGGAAAGTAAAGCGAGACAAACAGTAGTCGTAGCGTGTGCTACCGACTACGAGACTATCCTAAAGGTGTCAGAACAAGACGGAAACAAGACACGACACGACTGACAGGACTAGTAAAACACGATGGGTTCACGCCTTACGGTTCGAGGGGGATCAGACCCTCTCCCCGTGCGCACGCTCAACCCTACCCCAAACCCCAGAACTCAGGACAGGAAACACGGAGATCACTTTCGCAAGGAAAGCACCTGAAACACCCGTAGGCTTTTTGTAACACGGAGATCACTTCCGCAAGGGAAGCACCTGAAACGCCCGCAGGCTTTTTGTACAACGGTCACGGGAATCACTCTCGCATGGAGAGCATCCGAAACGCCCGAAGGCTTTTTGTGTAACAGTGACATGACATGACAAGTGTAGGAAGGGTTATTCTAGGGTGTCCACACGCACGCACACACATGGCAATCCTACGGTGTCAAAAGTTGTTGTTTGTCGAGCTTAGACTTCGTCGTCAAGTCTAAGTCGTCAAGGCGTCCCGGACGCTATCATTTCACGTCCGGTCCTACACACACTCACAGTCTAACAGTTCTAATAGTTCAAGACCAAGACGCGGTTGAAAATGCAAGTGGGTGCACTTGCCTGCGGTGGCGAGTGTGTCGTCCGTCCGGAGCGTTTCGTCCAAGCGTCTCGTCAGCAGTAGTCCGTCTGAAAATAGTGTCACGTCGACGGTGTCAGGTCACATTTTCAGTAATTCCTATTGGGGTTCGTGTCTAGGTTATCGGGACTATCCTATTCGTCAGAAATCACAGTTTTGGTGTTTCGTTCAACCTAGATCGACTTCTACCCTATGTGCACAGAAAAATTGTCCGATCGTTGATCTTTCCTACGGTGGGCAACGATTTTCAGATGCTGAAAGTAAATTTAGTTCAAGTTGACCAAATTTTAGTTTAGGTTTTGGTTAGCTACGGTTTGGGTTTTACTACTCGTTAGAGAAACTAACCTCGTGATGTCGTCCAACAAGCGGAAGTCGGGTCTGAACGGCGAAACGTCGGCGTCGTATGGAACTCCTCGGCCGCGGGTAGCGCAGCGAGGTACCTCTGGACAGCGGGGTGGCGGCGTGAAATCAGCGAGCTAATCAGCGATCCTCCTTCCGTTGCGAGTAGCGCAACGGTTCTTCACGATAACGTCGACGTCGGCTAAAAGTACGTGCGTGCGGCAATGCACGTGAACTCTGAGAGTCCAAGGGGGCTGTTGGTAGATGAAGTGGGACCAAAGAAAGATGCTCGGCCCGGTGGATGGCTGACGGCGCGAGCGCACGGCGGTGGGCGGCCGTGAGAAGCCGGGGAGGACAGATTCGCGCCACGTCCGTTGTCGCGCGTCTCAGTGAAATTTCAGAGATGAACATCGGAAACAGAAAGTTGCAGTGGGTAAAGGACTTCAAGATGAAGCCAATGACAGTGGAGTTGTCATCGGGGGTGGTCGGAGGTGGCCGTGCGCGGGCGGCGAAGTTCAGCTTCCAAATCTGTGAAAAACAACCGATACGGCGTGTTCCGACGAGGATTTCGGGAGCTACAGGTGGGCTATAAGCGTGAGGGAAGTTGCAGTTGGTAGGGGGTTTCGATAGGAATCCAACGGCGGTAGGGTGGTCATCGTAGGTGGCCGGATGGCAGGTGGGCGTGAGTTTTCCCGGAGGTGGCGCAGATCTGTAAAACTGCAGCTAGATCTGAGTTCCACGGGGTTTTCGAGGAGATCGAGACGTGGAAAAAGGGTAAGGGGAGTTGGAGATGCTCGGGGGGTCAGAGAGGAGTTGATCGGGGGTGGTGGTCGCCGGTGGGGGTGGCCGGAGCGGCGCCGGCGGCCGTTTTCCGGCGGGCGCGCACTGCAGGCATGGGCTGTGTTTACTTGGTGTTTTTGATGGGTTTTTGATGTCTTGGAGAGGTGGAGATGGAGGAGAGTGATGGAAATTGAATTCCACCCCAAGTGATTTTGATGATGAGCACACCAAACGAAAGCTTGGTGTACTAACTACACTACACTTAAAGTGTGCAGAATTCGTGAAGCTCTACTTATACTCAAAGAAGCACACTTCAACGCTCAAAGACAAAGACGAACATGACTAAACTCAAGTGATGAAGCTCAAGCTCAAACAGAACAAGAAGCACAAAGAGAAGCTCGCTTTCACTTCATCAAGTTGACCAAACTTCCGAAGACATGTTCTGAGTCCATAGTGAGTGTGTCGTGTCTTTTTAGGGTATTTGTTAAAGCCATATCAAATAGACAAAACACACATACACAAACAATTTCGAAAATACTTTTAATTATCTTCAAAATATTTTCGAGAGCTTTTTCTAGTCACTCCATAATTTTCGTAGTGAAACTCCACGCACCCTGGAGCTAACTACTTGTCTGACTAGAAGAGCAGCAGGAAAAACTCCTCTGGGAGTCGACTACCAAAAGTAGGGAGTCGACTACTTGTCAGAGATCAAAAACTCCTGGAGTTCTCTGGGAGTCGACTACCTATATGAGGGAGTCGACTACCAGCTGTAAATTTCAGACGTTTTTTGAATTTGAATTTTGAAATCCTTGAGCAATTTACTCCGTAATTTTTGGGACAAAAGTCAAACGAAATTTGAAATTCAAATCTCAGTTTTTCCCTATAAATAGAGCTAAATTCTTTGATGAAATACATAACATTGAAAATCAATCTCTTGTGAAAACTCTCTTGAATTCAAAGCTCTCATTTTTCTCTCTAGCCAATTTTGATTTTATTTGATCTTGCAATATTCTTTTATAAAATCTTTTGAAGATCATACTCTTATTTTTATTGGCTAAAACATTTTTCAAAATCCTTACTATTATTCTCTTTATTTTTATTTAAATGATTTTTGAAAAAGATCTAGATCACAAAGAACTTCTCTCGTATCTTTGTGTGATCTAGACTATCATTCTATCAAGCCACTACACAAATTTGTCTAAACTTTGATTGGCTATAGAATTGGGTGTGTAAACCAATCTCCATCATTTATTGTGGTGTATTGGATAAATTCTCATTGTGTTGATTGTTGGAACACTAGACAAGGCTAGTTGTTGTCGGTTGGAAAGTCCTCGGTTTGTGAGGCAATGGTAAATCCTAGACAAGTCTAGGTGTTGTGGTTGGAAATCCTGGTCAAGGCTGGGTCGTTGGAAATCCTAATGAGTGAAGTTAGGTAATTGTATTTGCCAAGGCAGATAGTGGAAATCTCGTACCGGATTGGTCGGGGACTGGACGTACCCGGGTTGCGGGGAACCAGGATAAAAATCCTTCTGTTTGCGATTGTTGATCTATGCTTGTTTATCTTTACATTTATTTTATCATTTATCTACAGCAAAGATCAATTTATTTCTATTCGCTGAAATTCATATTTGTGATTTTATTTTCACATATACTCTGGGAGTCGACTACTGTTCATAGGGAGTCGACTACCTACTGTGAAATCACTCTGTGTATTTTATAGATTATTTTGTTGATTAAGAACCAAGCATAGATCACTCTACTTGGTTTCTTAGGCAACATTAGAAGGGCTTTATTTGTGTTAAATATCGTCGAGCGAAAAAGTTTACTATATACACAACACTATTCAACCCCCCCTTCTAATGTTGTTTGTCATCCACAGGATCCAACAGAGAGGAGGGTGTAGATGATGCTGGCCGGAGTTGAGGAGATTGGGGGGCTGCCGTGGTGGCCGGAGGAGGAGCAAGGTGGCTACAAATGGGTTCATGCGTGGCCTCATATGGTTGTGGTTTGGGTTTGTTAAAAGAGAAGAGAAACTTGATATATGGGTGTTAAAAAGAGTGTATTTAGGTGACTAGGAGAGAGAGAGTATGTGAGAGGAGGGGGTGTAGTTTTGGGTGTGGGTAGTAGAAAATCACACATGCATGATACGTAGGGATTCTATAGGATTTGATTAATTTTGAGATTTCAAAAAGATTACAGGCTAATCAACGGTTGAAAATTGATTATGGGATATCTTCCACCACGGGCATCGGAAAAATAATCCGAAAATACCGGGACGATCGTGGAGACGAGAAGTACGGGTCTACGGGATCCGATCGCGTGTTACATCTACCAAAAATTATCGTAAAATCAGGAACCGCGTATTGGTGCCAAAAGACCAAAACGCCCTTCCATTCAAAGCTGTTTTGCGAGAAAACGAGCCATGAGATGACGTTCCCAAAAATTACCATAAAATTCTACACTTCCATACGGTCACAACGGCATATCACATCGTATATACCAAAACCAAGAAAGAGTCAAATAAAATACGTGCACGAAAGGTACGTGCACGTAGAAAATACGAACGGTCGGAAAGCGGTCGTTACATTCTACCCACCTTAGAAATGATTCCGTCCTCGGAATCACCTATAATAATAATAATAATTTCTAAACACTTAAGCCTATAACTCCCATCTTCCACACAATGATCTCTAATCCTATAACTTCAACATCGTTCCTCAAATAATCCATCGTAACCCGTCTTTTCACTGGATAATGCCACGACTAAACTCACATCCTAACACTTAACAATAGACACATCACTGCTGTTCAAATTTCCAACTCCAAGTTCTTATAAAAGAATAATAATCATCTTCTAATACCATACCACTCCACTAAACATCATCGTTCAATAACATCTTTAAATTTTTCAATCTCTTCCCAATATTAATCAATCGCAAAAAAATGATGTTCTAGTCAATCACCAATCCAAGACAAAAACTTTGTCTATCTTATAGCACCTTTCACAAATCAACAATCGCCGTGTCCTCAATACATTCCTTGTCATATCTTCCCATAAATTTATCCGTCGAATAATTGAACTATCAAAAATCACATCTTATCCTACTCACTATAACTAATCACAACCAATATTAAGTCCGACTACCTAACCATCCATTTATCTCAACACGTCTTGTTATTCCCAATGTCTTCTCACGTCAACATTAACAATCAAGTCTTGATGCTTTAAATGATCTATTCATTCTCATGATCACCCTAACTCATACTATACTCCGTAGCTACTCCTATCTACCCCTCGTCTAAGTCTCAAGTCTGATAAGTTATCATCCCCCCGCATATAATTTCATCCGACCAGAATTCTCCATTGAGTCCGTCACACGTTTGCATTATAAATAAGTCTTGGACACCTCATTCTTTTCATCCAAAGAAATCTAATCTAATATCTTTGTGTTCCAAAATCAACTATCCACCGGTACAACATATCTCATCTCACTCTAAACCTACCCACAAACATAACCCTATAACAATAACAGCTATTACTAACAATATCATAACAATCAAACTTAACACTCCCGAAGAGGGAAGGAAAGGAAGTTTAAGGCCAAAGACATATTTAAAACATTCAAAAAAACGTGTGGAGTTGTGGTATTGGATGAGGGAAGATCGGGGTTGTGATCTTGTGTGCTAGTCTCAAAACTTTAAAGATTTGGTTTAAAAGAAAACAAAATTTTTTGAAACATACATAAGCAGCCAAAAATAAGTCATACCATAATACGAAAGACTAAGTCTAAGGAATTGCCTGCTATGACGCTATTCACACCTATATGAATACTATCATTCAGACCACTCCATACGTATATCACGGCCCACACTGAGTACACATACACGACACAAGAGACAATCACTAATATCCTAAAGGTAGCACACTCGTACCGGTCCACACACTCTACCTATACACATGCACTACGACGACATCACAAACCAATGGGCCCACTACTAACTAGAGATGACATAGGCAACTACAGGCACTGATGTCTACATGAAAGAAAGGAACCGAAACCAAAAGCGAAACAAAACAAGATCGGAAAGAACGAGTTTGGACAAGGCGAGGAAAAGGGGATAACTGATTGGATGGGACTAAGATATTGCCCAAAATAATTAAGTAGATGGAAGAAGGATTACGTGTAAAATATGGTATACTTTATACTTATAAAAAGTAGAAATAGCGAGCAGATGGTAGAAAATATTGCAACTCGGAAAAAGAGTTAGACGAAGGAAAAAGAGGAGAGTGAGATAGTGATTGTTTTGCAACGAGAAATCAGTTTATACAAAAATTATTTTGAAGTATGAGCACGATGAACGACTGATATATATATATATATATATATATATATATATATATATATATATATATATATTAAAGTTCTCTTTATTTTAGAAAATATTCTAAAAGTACGTATGGTAAGGAGTTAAAAATAAATTTCGTAGTTTAGAAAAATGATATATTGAATTCCCAAAATGGTAACAAAGTTTTAAAACTAAAATACGATGGATACCGATTCGAAAATAAGTACGAGACTGTAACTTAAAATTTTACGACAATAAGGTTTCAAAATTTGCGAAAGAATTTTAACTCAACCGAAAGTAAGAAATTTTAAATATTTAATAAGAGTTTTCAAAGAAGTTAAACTGAGCGAAGAATTTAATAATGAATTTCGAAAATACTCTGAGAGGAAACGGAATTTGAAAATGGGGAAGGTTTCGAAGAATTAACGACGATCGTCGGGAAGCGATCGCGTGATTCAGGAGAGGAAAATGATCGCATGATGGATACACATAGGATATGATTCATGAAAGCTGCGATGAATCTCTACGACCGATAACGCAAAAGTGTAATGATCAGGAAGGCGCTAGAAGTCAGGGATTCTAGTTATCGGGCCGTCTAAAGATCAGGAGAACTCAGCACCAAAACCGTCTAATGAACTAGACTATAATAGAGTGATTCTCAGGAAAAGTTCCTAAAAGAATCAAGATTACGTTCTGCTGGGCCCGAAGTCGATGGACCCGAACGAACGACTAAAAGACGGGCTCTAGAAATCTAACACGGTCAGAGTCAAGTGGGGGCTACTAAGGTATCCTAAGATGTGTATGACTAAATCATAACCAAGGCGCCTGACTATCAAACCTGGATATCTATCTAAGTCTTCCTACCTAATTTAGACTTGTACATGGATATTAAATGAATGCAGTACTCTTATTGTTCCGAACTTTTTGCATGACCTGCATGGGCCACCACTAAAACTTGTCACGCCCCGCTTCCCAAAAATACGGAGGCGAAGCGTGACAAGGCCTGCTTAGGCCGAAGCTGAGAAGCTCATACCCAATAA
Source organism: Scilla litardierei (assembly GCA_030789695.1). NCBI lineage: Eukaryota > Viridiplantae > Streptophyta > Magnoliopsida > Asparagales > Asparagaceae > Scilla > Scilla litardierei. The sequence continues at coordinate 773,901,942 of CM061142.1, read as the reverse complement.
GCGTCTGTAGGGATACCATTTTAAAATTTACAGGTTCTTGCATTTATAAAGTTCGAAACAACAGAAAGTACAGAAGGAAGGTTGCATAATTTAATATCCAGCGAATACAAAAGGTCTAAAGAGAGGAAAGCCTAAGCATGGCTACAAACTATCGAAAGAGCGAACTAAAAGTAGTAACCTCTGAAGGTGGCGACCGAAAAGTCCTCCAGGTCTAGTCCTCGTCAGCACGTACTCTATGGTGACGTCCTCGGGCTCCACGTACTCCGGTAAGTCTGCCGCGTCGACGTACTCTGGCTCAACACCTGACGTACAACACCAAAGACAGGAACTGTACGTCAGGTAAAGTCTACAAGAAACTGTCAGACTCTACTGCAAGTGCACTGTATTATTAAACATCGTTTTACTGGTTGATTAACATGCTAGGGTTATATTGAGCTGTAAAAGTAGTAACGCAGCAGGAAAGTAAAGCGAGACAAACAGTAGTCGTAGTGTGTGCTACCGACTACGGGACTATCCTAAAGGTGTCAGAACAAGACGGAAACAAGACACGACACGACTGACAGGACTAGTAAAACACGAAGGGTTCACGCCTTACGGTTCGAGGGGGATCAGACCCTCTCCCCGTGCGCACGCTCAACCCTACCCCAAACCCCAGAACTCAGGACAGGAAACACGGAGATCACTTTCGCAAGGAAAGCACCTGAAACGCCCGTAGGCTTTTTGTAACACGGATATCACTTCCGCAAGGGAAGCACCTGAAACGCCCGAAGGATTTTTGTAACACGGAGATCACTTCCGCAAGGGAAGCACCTGAAACGCCCGCAGGCTTTTTGTACAACGGTCACGGGAATCACTCTCGCATGGAGTGCATCCGAAACGCCCGAAGGCTTTTTGTGTAACAGTGACATGACATGACAAGTGTAGGAAGGGTTATTCTAGGGTGTCCACACGCACGCACACACATGGCAATCCTACGGTGTCAAAAGTTGTTGTTTGTCGAGCTTAGACTTCGTCGTCAAGTCTAAGTCGTCAAGGCGTCCCGGACGCTATCATTTCACGTCCGGTCCTACACACACTCACAGTCTAACAGTTCTAATAGTTCAAGACCAAGACGCGGTTGAAAATGCAAGTGGGTGCACTTGCCTGCGGTGGCGAGTGTGTCGTCCGTCCGGAGCGTTTCGTCCAAGCGTCTCGTCAGCAGTAGTCCGTCTGAAAATAGTGTCACGTCGACGGTTTCAGGTCTCGTTTTCAGTAATTTCTATTAGGGTTCGTGTCTAGGTTATCGGGACTATCCTATTCGTCAGAAATCACAGTTTTGGTGTTTCGTTCAACCTAGATCGACTTCTACCCTATGTGCACAGAAAAATTGTCCGATCGTTGATCTTTCCTACGGTGGGCAACGGTTTTCAGATGCTGAAAGTAAATTTAGTTCAAGTTGACCAAATTTTAGTTTAGATTTTGGTTAGTTACGGTGTGGGTTTTACTACTCGTTAGGGAAACTAACCTCGTGATGTCGTCCAACAAGCGGAAGTCGGGTCTGAACGGCGAAACGTCGGCGTCGTCTGGAACTCCTCGGCCGCGGGTAGTGCAGCGAGGTACCTCTGGACAGCAGGGTGGCGACGTGAAATCAGCGAGCTAATCAGCGATCCTCCTCCCGTTGCGAGTAGCGCAACGGTTCTTCACGATAACGGCGACGTCGGCTAAAAGTACGTGCGTGCGGCAATGCACGTGAACTCTGAGAGTCCAAGGGGGCTGTTGGTAGATGAAGTGGGACCAAAGAAAGATGCTCGGCCTGGTGGATGGCCGACGGCGCGAGCGCACGACGGTGGGCGGCCGTGAGAAGCCGGGGAGGACAGATTCGTGCCACGTCCGTTGTCGCGCGTCTCAGTGAAATTTCAGAGACGAACAGCGGAAACGGAAAGTTGCAGTGGGTAAAGGACTTCAAGACGAAGCCAACGGCAGTGGAGTTGTCGCCGGGGGTGGTTGGAGGTGGCCGTGCGCGGGCGGTGAAGTTCAGCTTCCAGATCTGTGAAAAACAGCCGATATGGCGTGTTCCGACGAGGATTTCGGGAGCTACAGGTGGGCTATGAGCGTGAGGGAAGTTGCAGTTGGGTGGGGGTTTCGATAAGAATCCAACGGCGGTAGGGTGGTCGTCGTAGGTGGCCGGATGGCCGGTGGGCGTGAGTTTTCCCGGAGGTGGCGCAGATCTGTAAAACTACGGCTAGATCTGAGTTCCACGGGGTTTTCGAGGAGATCGAGACGTGGAAAAAGGGTAAGGGGAGTTGGAGATTCTCGGGGGGTCAGAGAGGAGTTGATCGGGGGTGGTGGTCGCCAGAGGGGGTGGCCGGAGCAGCGGCGGCGGCCGTTTTCCGGCGGGCGCACACAGCATGCCTGGGGTGTGTTTACTTGGTGTTTTTGATGGGTTTTTGATGTCTTGGAGAGGTGGAGATGGAGGAGAGGAGGGTGGAGATGATGCTGGCCGGAGTTGGGGAGCTTGGGGGCTGCCGTGGTGGCCGGAGGAGTAGCAAGGCGGCTGCAAAATGGGTTCATGCGTGGCCTCCTATGGGTGTGGTTTGGGTTTGTTAAAAGAGAAGAGAAACTTGATATATGGGTGTTAAAAAGAGTGTATTTAGGTGACTAGGAGAGAGAGTATGTGAGAGGAGGGGGTGTAGTTTTGGGTGTGGGTAGTAGAAAATCCCACATGCATGATACGTAGGGATTCTATAGGATTTGATTAATTTTGAAATTTCAAAAAGATTACAGGCTAATCAACGGTTGAAAATTGATTAGGGAATATCTTCCACCACGGGCATCGAAAAAATAATCCGAAAATACCGGGACGATCGTGGAGACAAGAAGTTTGGGGCTACGGGATCCGATCGCGTGTTACATCTACCAAAAATTATCGTAAAATCAGGAACCGCGTATTGGTGCCAAAAGACCAAAACGCCCTTCCATTCATAGCTGTTTTGCGAGAAAACGAGCCTTGAGATGACGTTCCCAAAAATTACCATAAAATTCTACACTTCCATACGGTCACAACGGCATATCACATCGTATATACCAAAACCAAGAAAGAGTCAAATAAAATACGTGCACGAAAGCTACGTGCACGTAGAAAATACGAACGGTCGGAAAGCGGCTGTTACACATAGCCTAATTTTTCATCCACGCAGATATTATATGTTATACAACCACGCAGATATTATATGTCACATGCATATAAAAAATTAATAAATAATCTAGAAAGAAAATGACGTGCTAAAAATAATTTTAAAAACTTTTAATCCTGATCCATTTCATTTTTGTTTATCTTTCCGCTTAACTCTATCACAATTAAAAAATTTATTTAATTATTGGGCTTTAAAGGCCAAAATAATTAAAGAAAAAATTATGTGGAAATGGGCTAATTTTTAGGCTTATGGGTCATGAAAACAACCCAATAGGGTTAATTGGCCCACTCCCCCCAAAAAATAGCCTGTTAGGGCTAGTGTTTCGAAAAATTGAAACTCTAGAGGGGGTTTGCTGCGACGGCTAGCCGCTGGCCAGCAGCTGCTAGCTGGCCGCTGGCCGCGGCCTGTTGGCTGATGGTCGTCGGCCGGCGGCCGGCGGCGCCTGCAGGGCGCCGCCCCCGCCGTCGTTGCCGCGCCCTTAGGGCGCGACGGGCCATGGAGCATGATAAAAAATATATATATAGGAAAAAACTGATTTTTGGACATGCAGATCTAAAAAAATTCAATTTTACAGTTTTTAGACATTCAGATCTAAAAAGAATCGATTTTTACTGATAATAGACATGCAGATTTAAATAAAAATTCGATTTTTACCGTGTTTATAAACTATTTCGATCTTAAAACATGCGGATCTACTGAAAAAGCAAGTTTAGATCTAAAAATTTGAGTATTTGCCTCTAGATTCGACTAAGGAATCTAGACGACAGTTGATGAAGGATGCCATTTACGCTCCCTGTTGAGAAGAATACGATCTTCTTAAAACTGAGCATTGGATGAAATCCTTCCTTGAGCGTCGTCGTCTTTTCCTACGAGCGTGATTGTACTGATAACGTGTTGTGAAGGGAAAAGTAGAGTAATATGTGTAAGGGGTTAGGAGCCTCCTACACTCATATATATAGCTTTCAATGAATGGATGGATATCTAATGGGCCTCATGGGCCTATTCATAACAGCTATAACTATTTTGACGCTAAAAAGTATTTTTTATAAAGGATTTTGACACCATTATTGATATTAAACTTCTGACAAATCATTTTAAAATACTTTTAAAATATAAAAATATATAAAATACGAAAATACGCGTCTGATGGATACGGACCGTCACATTTATCGATTGCGTAGAAGATAAGGGTCAGTTAGACCAAGTCAGGGGAGTTATGGGATCCCTGATTTTCAGAAGTTGTTGGTTCCCACGTATTAAGCCGGCGGGCAGGTATTGAATGCCTTCCGTTTGTAACTGCTTGGAGAAAGGACGGCCCATCCACCTGAGATCGATCACATGGTTGCATGAGGCTTTTATGGTGGATTGACCTCACCTAGATGGGCACCATCATGTATGGTGGACTGGTCGTACGTCGATGATCGTGCCGCCTTAATCACACGGACAGACCTCACCAGATGGGCATGTCCTTGGGTCATGAGGTTAAAGGAGCCGATATCGGATGTCGAGGTCGTCCTTGTAGAGTGTAGCAAATAGAATCCAGTGTAATTTGGGATAAAAGACCAATAATTCAAATATAAAAATAGAATCGACGAGATTGTGGGAATAAGAGGGCACTAATATAATTGAATTAAGACTTTAAATATAATTAAAATAAACCAGACAAACATAAAGGCACCAGTGGTCTAGTGGTAGAATAGTACCCTGCCACGGTACAGACCCGGGTTCGATTCCCGGCTGGTGCAATTAAATATTTTTATTTCTCTTTGACCTAACAAATTTTTAATTTACCCTTTCATTTATTTGCTTGTTTGCGATATAATTCTGCGAGATCCCTCGTCGCGGCTTCCAGTAGTCGGCAGTGTCTCTCTCTCCCCCCTTCGCCCTCGACCCCTCCAAAGATGTCCGCCGCAAACCAGAATCATCTCCAAGGTAACATTTCTTTTAATCGCCAAACTATCCTTGTACAAGTCCCAAATCATCAGCTACATCCCCTAAACCCTAACATCCTCTATCTATCTCTTTGCAGAACAAGCCGCCACCGACGACTCCGATGCCGACTCCGACACCGCCGACCTCGAAAGCTCCTACCGCCCCATCTCCTTCAACTCCGACATTGACTCCGACCCCGAACCCGATAACGAATTTCCCATCCAGTCCAACGGCGACGGGATCCGAAACACTGACAATCACCACCAACAAAACCCTAACCCTAACGGCGTTTCGCCCTCCTCGTTAGATCTCAACGGGACGATAGATGAAGAGGCGGATGAAGTAGAGAGAGTACGTGAGAGGGACGCCTCGATCCTGAGAGCTTTTAGGGAGGACGAGAGCAGGAGGAACGCGCCGCTGACGCCGGAGAACGCGTCTAGGGTTATGGACGCGATGCGGAGGGTTAGGTTTGTTGGACCGGCGCCCGAGTGGGCGGATCAGGTGCCTGAGGATCGGTGGGTGGATCGACTGAGGAGGTTGCGATGCGAGGGTACCGCTGCTACTTCTCCGAGCTAACGACCGAGCAGGTTAATTTGAAGATTTTTATTTCCTCCTGGGTTTTGTTGATGATTTATGTGTTGTTTATTGGCATTTTGATATAGATTGGATCTTTTGCGCCTTGTTTGATTGTTTCCAACTGCATGGTATTCACATTCTATCATTAAGTGATGTTCAATATTCAGCCAATTGTTTGTACTTTTATATTTTTCAGAGTTCTAACAAATTTATAGACGAACATATTGTTGGAAATAACCTCCTAGACTATGTTTGATGATAACAAACCCTAATGAACTGTTCTAATATGTGTGTTAAGTGTATCTCAGGTCCATATGCAGTGTGACAGTCATGTTTGGTCAGGATACACATGCACGTACTCAAGTACGTTGAAATACAAGGCTGAAACTACATTTGGAATTACGAAAGCTGATCAAACAAGGAATTATAGCTATGAAACTCTACCCTAGAGTTAATCATAGGCTATAAACATCATGAGAATTTTCTCAGGAATTATGGAAGTTGTTTGAAGCCAAAATACGTGAAAATACGAGGAAATACAGAGTATACAAAGAAGGAAATTTTTCTACAAGTGATGAAATGAGGTGAAACAATTCTAACATGTAAATATGGGGCTATGGAATTTTTGAGATTTTTTTCAGAATTTTTGGGATTTATTTGGAGGGCCAATACGGTGAAATACGTCGCAATTACGCTAAAAATTGACATATGGTACTGTGCACATTGCGGCGTCGTGTCCCGCGCCGAGTCGCGGTCGACGTGGACGTCGATCCACCGTTGGATCATCATCCAACGGCCACAAGGCTGCCGACTCGAAGTCAAAAGCGGCGGGCGGCTTGTGGGTCCGATTCATCGTTGGTGGGTGCAGACACGGGGCGACGTGGCCAAATCGTGGCCATCGATCCATGATCGAACGGTGACCGACAAGCCGTTTTTGCGGGCAGCGCATTTAAAGCGGGTTTGACCCGCGAAGCCGCCGGTCGCGGATCCCTTGGAACATGAGATTGAGAATCTTAAAGCTACAATTTCAAAACTAAAAGGAAAAACTAGTTTGCATGAAGCTCCTAAATGTGAATCTTGTGCCATGCTAAAACTAGAAGAAAGCAAGTCCAAAGAAAAGATTATGAGTCTTGAAAAGAAAGTTGAAAACTTTAAGAAAAATGAAGATCAAAATAAAAAGGCCTTTATTTGTAAAAGTGCCATGCTTGTGAATGAAAACTTCTATCTAAAATCCAAGATCTCTGATTTAGAATTGAGTATTAAGAAATTTGGTGTAGGGAATTGTTTTCATTTTATCTTCATTTTGTGAAATATGAAAATTATGCTGCTGTAATTCAAAGTTGGTTTCTTTTAAGGATTCTACAGAGGATTCTAGATTAGTGATCTCTATGTTCATATTTTCACAAATGTTCATCAGTTCTGATAGAGAGAATTCGTGTACCTCCGATTTTGTTGAATCGATGTCTCCAACCAGACATAAGGAAGAGTGAGCAACTTCCTTTTCTGGTTCATCCTCGTCATCGTCATCCCACGTCACAGCAAGTGATCTTCCTTTTGATTCTGTTGGGGCATCCTTCAGAGTTGGACAATTTTTCATGAAGTGTCCTTGTTTCCTGCATTTGAAACACTGTAAAGACTTAGTAGTATTCTGTTCAGAAGAAAAGTTTGAAGGATTAAACCTATTAAAACGATTGAACCTTTTTGACATTTCAGACTTTCCCTGCGGTGTTTTGATGTATCTCCTGAAGCCTCTGACCATCAGGGCTTGCTCATCATCAAGGTCATCGTCGCTTTCTTTAGCTTTGAATGCTATGTACTTTGCAGCTTTGGCTTCTCCCTTTTCCCGTGACTCGATGGTTTTCAGTTCTAACTCATGGGACATCAGGTTCCCAATCAAATCATCCAAGCTCAATTTGGAGAGATCTCGAGCTTCTTGGATTGCAGTAACTTTTGGACGAAAAGTACTTGGTAATGCTCGAAGGATTTTCCTTACCAGTTCCACGCTTGGGTACGTCTTTCCAAGTGCCTTTGAGTTGTAGACGATGTCTGTGAATCTTGCATACATGTCCTTGATCGTCTCTGCAGGTTTCATGTGGAAGCCATCGTATTCAGTGCTGAGAAGCGCTAGTCTGGATTCCTTGACTTGAGAAGTTCCCTCGTGTGTTACTTCCAGAGTACGCCAAATTTCCTGTGCAGTTAAACAGTGGGAAACACGATTAAATTCAGTCTTATCGAGTGCACAAATTATTGCATTCATTGCTTTTCCATTTAATGAAAACATCTTTTTATCATTGTCATCCCATTTATCTTCAGGTTTTGGGATTTCAATATTTTCAATTATTAAAACAGGTGATGTATATCCATTAGCAACAATTTTCTAGACATCATAATTAGCAGACACTAAATATATTTTCATTCTAGCTTTCCAGTACGCAAAATCACTTCCATTAAATTTTGGGGGTCTGACAGTGGATTGACCTTCAGCAAATGCTGAATCATAAAGGCTCATTGTAAACTAGACTTAAATGGTCAAGCCTGGTGCTCTGATACCAATTGTAGGATCCAAATAGGGCCTAGAAAGGGGGTGAATAGGCCGATGACCAAATTATCGCGAGATAAAAAAATATTTAAGTCTAATTAAAAAACAGAAAAGTAAAAACAATAGTAAAGCAAATCACAACAACCAGAGCAAGCAGATGACACAACAGATTAACGTGGTTCGGTCTCCCAAGACCTACATCCACCCCAGAACAACATCACTAAATATGTTTCTTTAAGCAGTTACAGTCACACAAGATTAGAGCCCCAACTCTAACCACTCTGACTAACCCTAACTCACCAAAGCCCAAAAAGATAAAAATACTTATGATGCTCTCCCAATCCGATATGTCCCAACAACTCGGATTACCCAAAACAATTTAGCGAAAGAAAGAATATAACCCAAAGACCAACGACATATACAACATATTCACAAAAATAAAAGATTAAGAGTTTAGAAAGCTCATTTGTGAAGATCCCTCTGGTGGTCGTCTTTCAGCATATCAGTAGCTTCGCAACGCTTCTTACGGAATGTCCATCGGAGTTGTGTAGATGAAGTAGTCGCTGTCCCTGTGAAAGTAGTCGGTAGAAGTTCCTCACTCAAAGTGATCTCATTTGCTGCACAGGAGGAACTAGCTGCTCAACTTGGTGTCACTGCGTCGGGGATGAAGTCACGGTCGCAACGCCTCTTACGGAACTCAATTTGGATCCCTAGAACTCCACTTATTGATGAAAATGTGAAGAGTGTACATGGGTTTATATAGGATCATACTTAACGGGTTTTGTTACTGTTCCAAGGGATCCGCGACCGGCGGCTTCGCGGGTCAAACCCGCTTTAAATGCGCTGCCCGCAAAAACGGCTTGTCGGTCAAAGTTGGTTGCATTATTGATCATGTTTAGAGTGAAAATATTTTATTTTATTTGGTGTGCTTTCATATTTTTTGTGTGGTGTGCTATAAAAAGGAAAAATAAACAAAAAAATGAAAAAGGAAAATATAAAAAGAAAGGGAAAATGGAATGTCTATCTCGTCTTTTTGCACTTTTCATCAGAAACATCTTTGATGCAAAACATATGCTTTATGGATTTTGAATATTATATTCTTAACAATGCTTGCATTCAAAGACTACATGCTTCATTAAGGTCATATTCATTAATGAGTAACTAAAGTTTTTCATCTTCAAATCACACTTACACAGATCAAAATGTTTTTGATATGGATTTGAAATATTGAATAGGAAAAGTGGTTGGTGGAATAATTTATGTTTAACTAATGGGATATGATGTTTCAAGGCATGGGTAAAAAGAAAAGCTCTCATCAAAATATATATATGTGTATAAAAATTAACAAGACAAGTGTCTTATACACAGAGCTTCGTATGAAAAATGGATACGATCCATATCCTTGATACTACCCTCGGACATCCAACTTATGCTATAAATGTCATTTTCTTAGCGTTGGTGTTAAGTCCGTCAAGCACTGTCATTTCACATTTAAAAATCCTTATCGGTCATGTTTGGAATTGGTAACTTGAACTCATATTACATGAGAAGGGGAAACTCAATCTTTGATGTTCATATATTCAGTTGAAAAGTTGGAAATGACAGGCTGTATTCCTTATTACATCTCCATATGTACTAAACTTTTGATCATCACACTTGAGCACGGAGATGAATTATGATAGTTATGATTTAGTGCTTATAGCTTATTTATTCATTGTGGTCATCGATGTATTGCTTTCTGTTATGCTTTATAATGTTTAATTTTCCATTCATCATATGATATTTGCTCTCTTTTGATGAAAACAAAGGGGGAGATATATATTAAGATTGGGAATGAGACATGAACACAATGTTACATGATGGTCAGAGATAGGGGGAGCATGTAAATAGGGGGAGCATACACTTAATCATTTTGCCATTTCATGCTCAAAATTTCATGCTTCACACTTCACACACTTCACACGTTTTTGATGTAATCTTAATGTTTGGTTTGTTCTCATCAAAAGGGGGAGAATGTTGGAAATAACCTCCTAGACTATGTTTGATGATAACAAATCCTAATGAACTGTTCTAATATGTGTGCTAAGTGTATCTCAGGTCCCTATGCAGTGTGACAGTCATGTTTGGTCAGGATACACATGTACGTACTCAAGTACGTTGAAATACAAGGCTGAAACTACATTTGGAATTACGAAAGCTGATCAAACAAGGAATTATAGCTATGAAACTCTACCCTAGAGTTAATCATAGGCTATAAACATCATGGGAATTTTCTCAGGAATTATGGAAGTTGTTTGAAGCCAAAATACGGGAAAATACGAGGAAATACAGAGTATACAAAGAAGGAAATTTTTCTACAAGTGATGAAATGAGGTGAAACAATTCTAACATGTAAATATGGGGCTATGGGATTTTTGAGAATTTTTTCAGAATTTTTGGGATTTATTTGGAGGGCCAATACGGTGAAATACGTCGCAAATACGCTAAAAATTGACATACGGTACTGTGCACATTGCGGCGCCGTATCTCGCGCCGAGTCCCGGTCGACGTGGACGTCGATCCACCGTTGGATCATCATCCAATGGCCACAAGGCTGCCGACTCGAAGTCAAAAGCGGCGGGCGGCTTGTGGGTCCGATTCATCGTTGGCGGGCGCACACACGGGGCGACGTGGCCAAATCGTGGCCATCGATCCATGATCGAACGGTGATCGACAAGCCGTTTTTGCGGGCAGCGCATTTAAAGCGGGTTTGACCCGCGAAGCCGCCGGTCGCGGATCCCTTGGAACAGTAACAAAACCCGTTAAGTATGATCCTATATAAACCCATGTACACTCTTCACATTTTCATCAATAAGTAGAGTTCTAGAGATCCAAATTGAGTTCCGTAAGAGGCGTTGCGACCGTGACTTCATCCCCGACGCAGTGACACCAAGTTGAGCAGCTAGTTCCTCCTGTGTAGCAAATGAGATCACTTTGAGTGAGGAACTTTTACCGACTACTTTCACGGGGACAGCGACTACTTCCTCTACACAACTCTGATGGGCATTCCGTAAGAAGCGTTGCGAAGCTACTGATATGCTGAAATACGACCACCAGATGGATCTTCACAAATGAGCTTTCTAAACTCTTGATCTTTTATTTTTGTGAATACGTTGTTGTATATGTCGTTGGTCTTTGGGTTATATTCTTTCTTTCGCTAAATTGTTTTGGGTAATCCGAGTTGTTGGGACATATCGGATTGGGAGAGCATCATAAGTATTGTTATCTTTTTGGGCTTTGGTGAGCTAGGGTTAGTCAGAGTGGTTAGAGTTGGGGCTCTAATCTTGTGTGACCGTAACTGCTTAAAGAAACATATTTGGTGATGTTGTTCTGGGGTGGATGTAGGTCTTGGGAGACCGAACCACGTTAATCTGCTGTGTCATCTGCTTGCTCTGGTTGTTGTGATTTGCTTTACTATTGTTTTTACTTTTCTGTTTTTTAATTAGACTTAAATATTTTTTATCTCGCGATAATTTGGTCATCGGCCTATTCACCCCCCCTCTAGGCCCTATTTAGATCCTACACATATATGTGGTGGTTGCTGCCGTTAGTAATTCATGGTTGTTCTGTTATGTTGTTCTTTTGTGTCTAAATCCACTGGTACAGAGAAGGATGCAATTCTGATGCATGCTCGTTAGAAGATGCATTCAACTATCTAATGTAGGACTAAAGATTGTAGTATATGATTATTTAATCTGTTGTCTTTTTATAAGTTTTTAATTGGGGCCATGATTTGAAAAAGGGAGGCTTTAGTGGAGACAGGGAAATCCTTGTTGAAGTTTCTGATGGCGAAGAGGAAGAAAGGTGACTATTGGAGAGGAAAATGCCGCTCTCTCTGTTTTTTCTTTCTTTCTTTTCCTTCCTTTTTATTCTTTTTGCTGTTTCAACTATTATGGGTGAAGTGTTGAAGTGGGATTCTAACTATTACTCTGTGTCTGAGAGGTTTACCACTGCTGCTATGGTACTGGCAAAATCTTCTTGTTTGAGCCTGGTGTATCCTCTCTGATCGATGCCTCTTCCTCTTTAATCTTTCCACCAGAACTTTGGGTTTCCTTCCACGATGACGGTTTTCTTAAAATACACTTGATATGCGCCCCATTTTTTCTTTTGAATGAAATAAATAAATACATACATAAAACATTTCTTGAGGCATGGTGGCTTGACAGAATATATTCTTTATGAAAGCCAGTGCACTTTCATGTTTGCCAAAACACCCTCTCTCTTCTCCATTTTTACATGGTTGCCATTGGACTTTGTTTTTTTCACTTTAATCCCCACATTCCTTTGAATTGTAAGGCTTGCCATTGTGATTTATGCACTTTGCCCCACCTAAATTTTTTTGTGATTTAACCCTTGCTTTTCACCCTTTTATCCCCTGACGATACCGCGCACACACCCACACTTCTCACTCCTTTTTGGTTGCGCCGGTGCACCGCATCATGTGTGAGTTTTTTTGCTACGTGCACTCTGTGCATGGGTTATTTCTAGTAAGTTTTTAATTGCGGTTGTGATTTGAAAAAAAAGGAGGCTTAAGTGGAGACGGGGAAATTCTTGTTGAAGTTTCTGATGGCGAAGATGAAGAAAGGTGACAATAGGAGAGGAAAATGCCGTTCTCTCTGTTTTCTTTCTTTCTGTTCTTTCTTCCTTTTTTCTCCTTTTGTCGTTTCAACTATAATGGGTGAAGTGTTGAAGTGGGATTCTAACTCTTACTCAGTGGCAGAGAGGTTTACCACTGCGCTGGCAAAATATTCTTTTTTGAGCCTGGTGTATCCTCTCTGATCGATGCATCTTCCTCTGTAATCTTTGCGTCATAACTTTGGGTTTCCTTCCACGATGACGGTTTTCATAAAATACACTTGATATGAGCCCCCATTTTCTTTTGAATGAAATAAATACATGCATAAATAAAACATTTCTTGAGGCATGGTGGCTTGGCAGAAAATATATTCATTCCCAAGCATGCATAGCCATGGAGTTCTAATGGGTTTTGGTGCTTTGGTGCTTTAGTGCTGGTATCATTGTACCCATGCACTGGCCCTCCCTTTTTCCTCTTATACACTGTACCTACAAGACTGAGCATGGCTTTTACATCTGCACCGGTCTTGGTCGAGCTATGACCGGACTTCCATGGGCAATGAATATGTATTAGGTTACAAGAAAGTAATATGCTTATTTTTTGCATATGACAATGCCTTGGGGTGGATGTAGCCTACGTTGGCTGTGAAGCAAGTGTATTGCGTGCGCCGGGGGGGGGGGGGGGGGGGGGGGGGGGGGGGGGGGGGTGGGGGGTGTGGGTGGATATTTGTCTTTTTGGACACAGAATAGAGCGGAGTTAACATGGTGTCTGATGTGATCTCGTAAGGACACATAAAATGCTTTTTTGGATTTTCGAAAGGATGATATAAAGATTGTAGTAGTTGGTTATTTAATCAGTTGTCTTTTTTAAGTTTTGATTGGGGTTGTGACTGTATTGAGAGAGGCTTTGGTTGGGACTTGGAAATCCTTGTTGAAGTATCTGATCTACCTCTGCTATAGTGGTGCTTGTGAAATGCTAGTTCTTGAGCTTGTTGTATATTCTCTGGTCGATGCCTCTTTCTCTTTGATTTTTGCATTAGAATTTTGGGTTTCCTTTCATGATGATGGTTTCCATAAGATACACATGATATGAACGCAGTTTTTCGTTTGATTAAAAATAAAATGTTTCTGGAGGTGTAGCGGCTTGTAAGAAAATATATTTATTCTCAAGCATGCTTAACCATGGAGATCTAATGTGACTCGGTGCCTTAGTGCTGGTTTGATTGTACGCATGCATATGCATTCATTTTTCCTCTTATACCTTGTACATACAAGGTTGAGCATGGCCTTTTCTCACTGGTCTTGATCGTGCTATGTGGGACTTGCTTGAGCAGCTAATAAATATATTATGACCAAGTTTGGGAATGGAGCAAGTCATAGTACCTCCAAATTTTAGAGGCATTTGGAAACAATCTTGAAAGGTAGATACCTTCAATATTTTGGCCTAAGTGCAGGTATTGGAAATACACTCAGATCATAAGGTTCGTACCTCCATTTTGGGGCCTCATGTGAAGCTTGTTTCTTTTTGCCAAATCCAACACAATCCCAAACCTGGAAAAGCTAAACATCTGCCCACACTTGCTCAAATCCACCGGTGCAAGGAATATTGCAATGTTTGATGCATATTGTCATGGGTAACGCGTGTTAGAAGATACATTTGAATCTCTGCAAGACTAAAGAAGGTTATTTAATTGGTTATCTTTTGATAGTTCTATTTGGGGCTATGATTAGAAAGGGAGAGGCTTGAGTGGAGACTTGCTAATCCTTGTATAAGTATCTGATGTTGAAGTGGGAGAAGTGAGGCTAAAGGAGAGGAAAATGCCGCTATCTTCTTTTCTTTTCTTTTCTTTTTCCTTTTCTACAATAATCTAGAAGCCATCTTGCCAAGTGCAAAGAGGTGTTTTCACTGCCATAGCGGCATTTGCAGAATGCTGCTCCTCGAGCCTGGTGTATCCTCTCTGATCAGTCTCTCTTCCTCTTTAATCCTTCATCAGAACTTTGGGTTTCCTTCCACAATGACGGTTTCTGTAAGATACACTTGATATGAGCCCCATTTTTTCTTTTGAGAAACAACGAGCAAATGTTTTTTGAGGTATAGTGTCCTGATCGGAAATATGGCCTTGCCCAAGCTTAACCACAAAATTCTGACTGGATCTGGTGCATTAGTTCTGATATAATTCCAATTATGCATATGTCTTCCCCTTTTCCTCTTATACTTTGCACCGATTGAGACTGATCATGGTCTTTCTCTCCTCACTGGTCTTGTCTAAGCTAGGACAGGACTTGGCCATGCAAATAATTAATACGTTGTCTTGGTTGCAAGTCCCCTAGTGCAACAAATGATGCAATTTTTGCTGCATGTTGTGATTGGTAAAATGCATTGAAGATAATCTATGATGCAGGACTAACAACCATATTAATTGGTTATTTAATCGGTTGTCGTTTTAAAGGTTTTTTTTTGGCGCTGTGATTGGTAAGAGAGTTGCCTTAGTGGAGACTTGGAAATCCTTGATGAAGTATCAGATGGTGAAGCAGAAGAGGGGATGCTAAAGGAGAGGAAAATGATGCTATCTATTTCCCCCCCTTTTTTCCTTTCCTCATCTGTCTCCCTTTCAACATAATCTGTCGATTAATGATTATTGGATTTTAATCTATCAGAACTCTTGCCAATTACGAAGTTGTGTTTTTGCTGCTATAATGGCATTGCGGAATGCTTCTCCATAAGCCTGGTGTATCCTCTCTGACTAATGCCTCTTCCTGCCTTATCTTTGCATCGGAACTTTGGGTTTTCTTCCACGATGAAGGTTTTGTAAAATGCACTTGATATGAACTTCTTTTGAAATATATAAATATCTCTCGAGGTATATAAGCTTGACAGTAAATATGGTCTTGCCCAAGCATGCTTAATCATGGAGTTCTTATGGGATTCAGTGCGTTGGTGATGTTATGATCATAGTGATGCATGTGTCTTCCCTCTTTTCTCTCTTTTACATTGTACCGACGTGGCCAACCATGTTTGGTCTTGCCTAAGCTATAGCAGGACTTGCTCAGGCAAAGATATATCTTAGCAACTAAGAGAACAATCTGCTCATTTCTGGAGGAGACGGCATGGGATAGTGCGTTGGGGTGTATATGGTGCATCTCTAAATTTGTCCGACTGCCCTAAGCTCTGCTGGGGCCCAACCAGGGCATTGGTGCATCTCTAAATTTGTCCTTTTTTCTTTCTTTCTTTGTTTTTCCCCCTTCCGTTCATGTGTACAAAAAGATGCGGTCCAGAAGGACCAGAACTGAACCTGGTCAGTCCACAGTAGCACATTTGCAGGAACACCTTCATGTATGTGTGATTGTCCTTGTGCAAAGGGCGTGATTTATTTGCACTTAAAATCTTCATTTAAAATTAAATTACTAATGCTTTTTTACCTAGGCGGATTTAAAGTACTATGAGCATATTCCACCAAGGATCTTCATTTCATATAAGAATGATGTTATCGTTTCAATCAAATCTGTTACCGATGTATCTCTGAGCATGTAATCTGCCTTCTCTTTATTGTGCTATTTTTATTATACTATAAGCTTATGGTGTCTTCGTTGTTTGTGGCTTGTAGATAAATCTTATAGAGGAAGATTTACCAACAACTCTTATGTGAAAAGGAGTCTAACTTAGTTGATGTATTTTTGTAATTCTAAATATGGAAGTGATTATCATGAATACATGATAGTTAAATATTTGAAATATGTGTCTGAAGTATTTGGATAAGAATGGGCGTGTGGGAAAAAAAGTTTAAACAAGATTCATACTAACAGTTAGTAAAGCAGAGAAGAATTGGGAAGTTAGCTTAGTGGGAAGAGAGGATATTAGTAAACAGGTCTTTGACTTTTGCTAAAAAAGTCAAAGCACTTATCAAACAGCCAATTTAAAAAAAATCATTATTTGCTTTAAAAGTGGGGAAAGCATTGATCATAAAATGCTGAACTTAGTTGCTGAATAACTTGTTTGCTCATGCTGTCTGCTGTCCAACAAACTCCATCTAGTTGGATCAAATAAATAGGTTGGGCTTGGAGGGTACTTTTTGTACCGGCGAGCATGATGATTGCTGATGCTTCAAGAAACCACTGGATCCAACAGTTCTTGAAAATATAGTTGTAACATCTGCAACTCTAAATTTGAAGCATTGTTGACTATTATTTCATCCTGCGAGTCCAGGTGTCATTTCCTCAAGTGAGTAACTTTAGTTTATGGCATCTGATAGGTTATCTTTCTGAAGTTTTTTCATGGGGCTGTGATTAGAAAGAGGGAGGCTTGAGTGGAGATGTAGAAATACTTGAAGTATCTGATACTGGAGAAAAGTAGGAAGCCCAAGGAGAGGAGAATACCGCTTCTTTGAGCCTGGTGTGTCCCTCTTTTTTTATACCCTGCACATCAGACCTTTGGGTTTGCGCATCTGAGACACATCATCATTTTTGTGCGTGACATGTGTAAATGTCTAAACCGTTAACATCAAAATACACCTAAGATACCCACCAACTCGTATCACAACTGGCGTGGGGTTGTGCTAGCTTCTAGGAGGTCTCGAGTTCGAGTCCCACTGGATGCAGTTGTGTTAAAAATTGGTGAGGGAGAGCTTTGGTTGTCCTTTGCGGGTCCTACCTGGCTCGAGCCGGATTAGTCGGTGCACAATGTGGTGTCCGGAAACCGGTGGTTAAAAACAAAAAAAACATATAAGATGAAGTATATTAATGCTCCTTTCGATAAAAGCTAATTATTATGGCCAAAGCTTGGTTTTTGTCACATATGAATACCACTCAGTACATGTATCATGGGTCCATATGCTCACAAGAAAGTTGGATATATGGCCATGTCATGTCCATGTTGGACCAAAGGCTCATTTGGGCGTCTACAAATCATAGTGATACGATCCGGTGGATCGATCCATAATTTCAGATTTAAACGTGGAAAATATATGAAAAGGTGGGATTTTTATATTGAGAATAACGAAGACAATGATAACTTGGACTCTTTTCGAGACGAACCTTATCTCCTAGCTTTTAATTGAACGGAATAAAAGCCTAAATCTCCTTCACAAGATGCCTAAGAAGTTCTTCACAATTCAAGCATAAGAAAATAAGAAAGGAGGCTAGCCCTAATAAATAGAAAAGAGGGGATTCTTTACTAATCTAGTCTGAAAAGACTAGAATACCCCTAGACCCACTAACCCAACTACGTGGTTCCTCCACGCCTCCTACGTCGCACGTACGTCACCAAGGGTGGGCCCGCCTCGTCATCGGGGGCGGATGATGCGTCTGTATCAATACCCCCCTAAAAGAGCCACCTTGCCCTCAAGGTGGAAGTCCGGAAACTGCTCCTGGATCACGCTGTACGTCTCCCATGTAACATCGCAATCTGGCAACCTTGCCCAATGTATCAGCACCTCCCTGCGCCCGCTCTGTCCCTGGCGGACGGCCCGAACCTCCAGTGGCTCCAAAATAGCACCTCCATATCCTCAGTAAGTGTGGGCGGTAGTGTAGAAGACACCGTCTGCTCTCCAATGGCACGGCGAAGCTGTGACACATGAAAAACTGGATGTACCGTAGCCGTCGGGGGCAGCCTCAACCTGTAAGCTACTTGGCCAATCTTGGTCGAAATCTCAAAGGGCCCATAGAATCTAGCCGACAGCTTCTCGTTCCGTCTCCTCACTAGTGATCTCTGTCTGTAGGGCTTCAGCTTCATATATACCATATCTCCCTCCTGGAAGTGCATATCACGACGATGTCCATCTGCTCTAGTTTTCATTACCTGCTGAGCCTGTAATAAGTGCTTCTTCAGCTCCTCTAGCATACTCTACCTCTCCTCCATGTAATCCTCCACCTGCGAAACTAGTGTCTGTCTGTCCCCAAACCGAAGCAACTCTGGTGGGTTCCTCCCGTACAACACCCGAAAGAGTGTCGTCCCTGCTGCTGAGTGGTACGAAGTATTGTACCAATACTCCGCCCACGCCAACCACCGATACCACTGCCGAGGTGTCTCCGACGCAAAACACCGCAGATACGTCTCAATGCTGCGGTTCACTACCTCCGTCTGCCCGTCTGTCTGAGGGTGATATGCGGTACTCCTCTTTAACACCGTCCCCTGGACACGGAATATCTTCCGCCAAAACCCACTCATGAACACCAGGTCTCGGTCCGATACTATCGACGCTGGAATCCCATGCAGTCGTATCACCTCTCGAGTAAAAGCTGTAGCCACTGAAACTGCAGTGTACGGGTGTTTCAGCGGTATGAAGTGAGCGTACTTACTCAATCTATCCACCACCACGAAGATCATCGTGTACCTTTCCGACCTGGGTAGCCCATCGATAAGTCCATCGTCACCTCCTCCCAGACCCGCTTAGGCAACGCTAGAGGTTGCAGCAACCCGGCCGGCGTCATGGCCATGTACTTGTGACGCTGGCAGACGTCACAAGCGGCAACCAAGCGGGCTATCGTCTTCCTCATACCGGGTCAGTAAACCTCTCGGGACATCCTCGTATATGTCTGCTGCACCCTGAAATGTCCCCCAACCACGAATTGTGGAACTCCTGAAATAGTACTGGTATGAAGGCCGACGTCTGTGGTAGTACTAACCGCCCCTGGTACAGCAGCCTCTGTCCTTCTAGGGAGTACCACATCGGTAATGAAAGCGCCCTCAAGTGTGCCCCATCCTCTCTGCGCGATAAGGCGTCAGCCGCCTTATTCTCTAACCCTGGTCTGTACTCAATGTCGAACCGGTGCCCCACTGACGTGCGTTTATATTTCATATATTTGCGCATGTTTTCTTCCGTGTTTTTCCGTATTTTACCGCCGTCTTATATTCGTTTTCTCGTGTTTTCTTGTTTTCTTTCACTTTTCCGTGTTTTCCGTATTTTGCAGGAGTTTACTGGCATAGGGGACATAAAACGACGATATCGCAAGTCCCCGGAGCAACGGGAGGAGTCACGCGTGATCCAGGGGGTCAAACGACGATTATATCATCTTTCAGCCCCTCACCCGATCGGTTGGTCATCTTCAACCGATCGGGTGATGCACGCGTGCACCACCCGGACGCAGCTTGGAGCTCACAAGAAGTCACCCGGTCGGTTTGCAGGCCGGTTTAAAAGCCCAAAGTCTCTGGATTTTTATTGTGATTGCCAACCGATCGGGTGACCTTCACCTGATTGGTTCATCTGTAGCCAAATCTCCAGAGCCAAGACACGGTCAGCTCAACCGGCCTCCTCACCCGACAGCACCAAGATCCAACCGGTCATATTCATATGTCAACCGACCGGGTGAAGATGACCGGGTGAAGTCCCGCATTGCGCTGTAAATGAGTGAAGCAGATCACCCGACCGGTTGACTTGTCAACCGATCGGGTGATTTCGTATTCTATAAATAGAACCCCTAGGTTTTCCAGAAACGGGGAGTTGGTTATTTTTACTGTTTTCTTCATTTTGTGATGGCTGTAATTTCCCAGTTTTTGTAAGTTTTCAGATCTTTGTCAAATTTTAGTATTATCTTAATTGCTTTACTACCATTGCATTTCTATTGTCTGATTATGATTTTGACGGTCCATTTTCATTTAGATCACTTTTTAGTAAATATGTGTGAGTAGTTCCCAAATCTGGGATTTTGGCGGAAACCCCTTTGTGGGCTTTTTTCCGATGCGTCCATAGGACTAGGAAATCGATAGGGATTAGGACTCTAACGGTTACGCGGGGTGTTTTATTGTCATCGGCGGGAAAAAGACCGCCTTTGACCGTCGGGCCAAGGGGGAATAAACTTGGCGGTTGACTCCCTAGCCATAGCTCACGCCCTTAGTGTAGACGTCGAATCCTAGCGCGCGGGGAGCGGCAGGATGAGACGTTGGGAGTTATCGTTGCGAGCTTAGTGCTCCCTGAGTCGATCAGTGTTAATGGACACGGGAGTGCCCACTGATCGAATCCGGGAAGTCCGGCGTATCATCCTGGGCACCGACCGGAATATCGGGCCCATGGGACGCTGGTACCACTCTTAGAGGCAACGTCTCACCATTAGACCCTAATTCCGATCGTTATCTTACCCGTAGGCCGTATCGGCGAGAATCGCTCGATAGGGTGGAAACCAAAGTCCCGGGTTTTTCCTTTAAATTGTTTATTCCTTGCATTCCATTTACCGTGACAACCCATCATTCGATCCGGGCTAGCTCGCCCATGGGGTGATTTTGACCCTACTTGACACAAGCACATCCACGCCTCCCTGAGTTCGACCCCTAAGCCACACTACAACACTGTGCGCTTGCGGTTACAAATATTTAAATCTCACGCCCCCGATCGTATTATTGCACACATCTACCACGCACACACGGGGGGCGTCAAGCTTTATGGCGCCGTTGCCGGGGAGGCAACGTGCTTGTTATTTTAGGATTTCATGAACCCTTGTGTCTAGCTCTCATCCCTACCTCGCGATAATTTTCGCATTCTTCTTTTTCCTTTTTACCTTCTTATTTTTATTTTTATTTTTATTTTCTATCTTATCTGTTTCTTTCACACTTTTCGCTTCACGGGTGTTTGTTGTTTTTCATGCGCAGGAGTTCAAGAAGTCTCGACGACTTGATCCCCGTTGATCCAGAGATAAACGCCACCCTAAGGCGATTGGCTGCCGAGAAGCGAAGAAGAGAGGATCCTGAAGCCATGGGGGAGAACACCCCACCTCACAAGTCCCTGCTGGAGTACTCGATGCCATCCATCGAGTCCACCTCCGCTATCCGTCCTCCAGCTATTACGGCCCAAAGCTTTGAGCTTAAGCCGTCTTTGGTGACATGGATCCAGCAGGATCAGTTTTCGGGTGCACCCATGGAGAGCCCCATTGAGCATTTGGACTCCTTGGAGAAATGTGACACCTTCCGGATAAACGGTGTCACAACTGAGGCGATCCGATTGAAGCTATTCCCATTCTCTCTGCGAGACAAGGCCAAGCTGTGGCTTAGGGGGAAGGACCTGAATACATTCAACACCTGGGAGAAGCTCTCAAATGCTTTCCTGACGAAGTTCTTTTCTCCGGGGAAGACCATGAAGCTGAGGAGTGAGATCTCCTCCTTCTCCCAGGCCAGCCACGAGTCTCTGCACGAAGCCTGGACCAGATATAAGGAGATGCAGCGAAGATGTCCCCACCATGAGCTCCCCAAGTGGCAGATCATAAATCTGTTCTATAATGGGTTGAGGGACGATTTGAAATCTTCCATGGACTCCGCGGCTGGAGGGTCCTTTATGTCGAGAAGCGAAGAAGATGCCGGACAGATTCTTGAAAATATGGCATCCAACAATGAGCGGTGGTGTGACGAGAGAGCCACACCTAGATCCGGGGCATCCATAGGGTCGAGGACGTCGACAAATTGTCGAGCAAGTTTGACTTGCCGTCGACCCAGATCTCCGCATTGATGGTAGGCGCCGGTGGCGCCGGTACACAACAGATTGCTGCGGTGGAATCCGAAGTTTTTGGAGAATTCGACGGTGGTGACATCTCACCACCGTTGGATCAGGCGAGCGCATTATTTTACAATCCTACAGGGAATGCGCCTTTTCCACCCCGAACCAACTCCAACCCGGTCTACTCTCCAAACAACCGGAATCATCCGAACCTTAGTTACCGGGCACCATATCAGCAGCCAACTCAGCAGCAACAACAGATATATCAGCCGGCTAGGCCCTAGCAGAAGTTTCAGCAGCAGCAATTTCAGCAGCAACAACCTCCACAACAGTATCAACAATATGCTCCTAGGAATCAGCAGCCCACCCAGCAGCAATACGGCCAGCAGATGGCCATCTCTCCGGTTGAGTCTCTCTTGACTCAATACATCGCCAACCAGGAGAAGATAAATCTGAAGCTGGAGATGGGACAGAGAGTCCTCACTGATCAGGTGACCCAGCTGGGGTTACAAGTGGCGAACCTTCAGAGACCGCAGAATCTATTACCGCCACAGCCTGAAGTGAACCCGAGGGGGGTGAATCGAACCTTGGCGCTCGCGCATGAGCATGAGAACGTGTCCGCCATCGTCTTGAGGAGCGGAACGCAAATACCCACGAGAGTGCCCCGCAAAGGACCGGAAGCACCGTTGGTCGTGGAACGACCAATTGAGAAATTAAATGACAACGGTGCTTCGTCGCCCAAGCCAACTACTCCGGAGGGAGTTCATAGAGAGGAGAAGAAAAAGGACGAGGAAGGGAACCTAAGAGTATTCAAGCCCGTTGTGCCTTTTCCACAACGGCTTGCCTAAGCCAAGATTGATGAGAAGTATGGCAAATTCTTTGCCATGGTGAAAGATCTGAGCTTACAAATCCCCTTCCTCGAGGCCATCGAGACAATTCCCTCATATGCCAAATTTCTGAAGGACTTGGTGACACGGGGATCCAGAAAGGAGAAGGTCGTGTTAACGGCGGAGTGCAGCGCCCTCATTCAGCGCGCAAATCCGCCCAAGCTCAAAGACCCAGGAAGTTTCTCCAACCATTGCTCTATTGGGGAAGTGCAAATCCAGAGGGCGCTCGTCGATCTAGGAGCGAGCGTCAGCTTAATGCCCCTATCGCTGTACAAGAGAATAGGGATGTGAGACTTGGAGCCCACCGGCATGACATTACAACTTGCTGACCGTTCAGTCAAGTACCCGGTGGGAGTAGTGGACGATCTCCCCGTCGATGTGAGAGGAGTACACGTACCGGTTGATTTTGTGGTGATGGACATGCCGGAAGACAAGCATACCCCTATTATCCTTGGATGTCCCTTTATGGCAACCGCCGGAGTTTTGATAGACGTGAAAAATGGGAAGCTTTCCCTCAACGTCGGCCAAGAAAAAGTAGAATTTGACTTGGGGTTGTCGATGAAGTACCCCGATCCTCCGGATGACCCTAGTATCAATGCGCTGGAGCTGGAAGATGAGAGAGTCGTAGAAGCGAGCTCCTGGGAAATTCTCTCGAGAAATCCCCCGACCACTTGGGAGACCTTGGAGAGCAAGTTGGCTCCCCAAAGAAAGAAGTTGCTGATGAGGCGGTCGCGCGACATTTGATCCCTCCCGGATTCCCAAAGGCTCCTCCTACGAGGAGGAGAGGCAAAAGAGCCCATGGACCTCACAGGTGATGAGGTCCGGATCCTGAAAAAGATGGCTGTAGACGCCAATATGAAGGAGAAGCACCCGGACCCCGTCGACAAAGGGAGAGTGGTCGAGCAAATTCTCTTGTCGCCACCGGCTGCAACAAAGGGAGAAGCTGAAACGCTGCCAAACTCTGGGCATCACCCGTATCGGCCACCTTGAACATCATCAACGGGCGTCGAGCCAACGACGTTAAACAAAGGCGCTTCATGGGAGGCAACACATGCTCTAAACTTTTGTTTCAATTTTTTAGGATTACTTTTTTTATTTTATCTATTTTTATAAATAAATCCAGCCGCAAGAACTTCCGTTGTGGAACTTAGGCGATTTGTGGGTTTTTGCAGAAAACAAGGCCCCTAACTCAACCGATCGGTTGGGATGTATCAGGTAGATGCCGTGTCTGCCACTAAATGAACCGACCGGGTGAGGAAAGAGGAGACCGGTTGGCAGACCGGGTGACCTGGGGT
This sequence comes from Scilla litardierei, assembly GCA_030789695.1. Lineage (NCBI taxonomy): Eukaryota > Viridiplantae > Streptophyta > Magnoliopsida > Asparagales > Asparagaceae > Scilla > Scilla litardierei. The sequence goes on along the minus strand of CM061142.1, from coordinate 773,877,510 downwards.
AAACTCTCGGGAAAATTTCAAAGTTCTTCAACCGATCGGGTGACAAGAAGCAAGACCGGTTGAGGGACCGGGTGAGACTCTAAATTCTCGGGAAAATGTGTGGAGCGGTCAACTGATCGGTTGACATGTCAACCGACTGGTTCACCTGTAGCAACTCTTCAGCCAAAATTTTCGACCACTAAGTCAACCGATCGGGTGACAACTCACCCGACCGGTTCGACTTAAACCCTATAAATATCCCCCCGACACCCGTTCACATCCCCTCGCCCGATCGCATTTTCTCACCGTTGTTTCGCCTCCCCGCCTCTCCCAACGGCCAAAAACTTCTCTCACACGTCCTCCACTCCTCCATTAGCCTCTCTCTACACCTCCCCCTTCCATCTCTCCATCTCTTTCTCTCTCTCCCGCTCCTATTTCGCAATTTCCTAGCCCTAATCCACAATATCCACACCTCTTCCGAATTTTTGCTGAAGAAGAGTGTCGCGGCTCCACATTTCTCCCATTGCACGGCATTGGGTCAACTACAATCGAAGAACTCGAATCTCTGCTGGGTAACTTCGCTCCACTTCTCAAATTTCAATTTTTACCCTAGATATTTAATTTGCTTGATTGTTCATGTGTGTGCACTTCGATAGTATTTTACACTCATTTGCATCACTCACACGCACACATGGCCCGGGATAGAGATAAGGGGAAGGGTATCTTGCGGGAGGAGGAACCGTCTCGAAAGAGACGAAAACAAACACGCCCTCCTCCCCACACATGTGAACTGACACTAGCCCCTCCCCCACCTGTTATCCCCCCTGTGGACCCCATGTTGGGCCCGCATGGGTACCTATTTAGGAACCAAGAGCATAAAGACTTTTATCGTAGACTTGATGCTCGGGGGCATCTTTCGACCAAGTTCGCCCACGCCCAATCGCTTATCGACCTCGGTGTCTTCACCGAGGTCGAGACTCTTTTTGCTAACTTAGGTTGGTTGGCCTTCCTGAATGCCTCTGCGGTATCCTACCCGTCACTCACCCTAGAGTTTCTTTCTACACTTGTTTTTGAGTCGGGGTCGACTGTCATCTTCCGGGTGCGTAACAAAACTATCCGCACCAACCTGAATACCATCAATGATATATTTGGTTTCCCCATCCTTGGGGACGACACTATCCGTCACTATGGATACCCGCCCGAATTTGACGTCGATAACTTTTGGTTCTACCTCACCCTAATAGGTCGCTATCCCCGAGGTAAGGCCAAGGCCTCCTCAATCATCCATCCTATATTTCGTCTGGCCCATAGGATCATATCCTCTGCATTTTTCCCGCGGGATGAGTCAGGCACCGTGACTATCCCCGATCTTTTCATTCTTTGGGCCATGACTTCCCCTTTGTTCGTGATGATGATGAGATTAGCTTTAGAGCCCCGACTGTCCCTGTCCATGCCGGCGATTGGCTTGTTTACAAGCTTCTCGTGATTAGCAGGGCCGGGAAGGGCAAGATCTGTTGTGGGGGCATTATCACTATTATTGCTTCTTGCCCGCAGTTTAACATTCCCATCCCCCAAAATCTTCCTACTGCCGCATGACCCTCACGTCTAGATCTTGACGTCCTGCGGCACATTCATATGATTAAGCCCCGCCCCGATGGTCGTTTCGAATTCAGTTACGGCCACCCCCCTCGCCCCTACACCATTCTCCCCAACCCCGCCCTCATGACTATTGCTCTAAGGGGAGATTGGACTTTTCCGCCCGATCCCGAGTTCTTTGCGGAGTTGCGCCTTTCTTTCCTTCCCGAGGACGCACGCAGACCACCTTCCCCTGCCGCCCACTTAGGCGAGCAGGATATTCCTGCGTCCCGGGGAGATATCGGGGCTGGCCCGAGTCACACCACCCGTGCTCCTGGCCCCATCACTTCTGAGCATCTTTTTGCGGCCATCTCTGGCCTCGTGTCCAGTGCCGGCATGACAACTGCCGCCGGCACTACTTCCACATCACTTGCCGGCACCACTTCCGCTTCACGTTAGTCCACTTCCTTTGGTCGCCGCCAGGTCTCTGCCCGTTTTGCTCTCGAGAGGGAGGTCGCAGCCCTCCGTGATCTTGCCACATCCTCTGCCCCCTCGGACCCATCACCGTCCTCCTTTCTCACTCACCCACGCTTCCTCGCACTTGAGAGGAACGTGGCCGCCATCCTTCGCCTTCTCACTCACCTCCACGGACCACCACCACCCACACCACCACCCTCACCACCACCTTCACCACCTCGACGTTCCTCACCTCCCCCGTCACATTCTTCTCCTCCACCATCCCACCCATCCCCACCTCCCCCACCCCACCTAGGCGATCATCTCCCCCTCCCATATCTATTCCCATCCCCGTATCCACCTCTACTCTCATGACCACTTCTGTCGCACCCACACCACCTCCTCCCTCCTCCACCATCACTCCATATACGCGCCGCAGGAAACTGCAGGTGCGCTCCAGATCACTCCCACCGCCATCCACTATCGTCTCCATCATTTCTTCTCTCCCCATTTCTATCCCTTCTACCACCGCTTTGATCGCCGTTCTTCCTCCACCACCCACCTCCTCCGACACTACCCCCATCATCCACATTCCCCCTGCACCTATTCCTCCACCTCTTTCCCTGCTTCTCCGCACACCACCCGTCTCTCCCGACCACATTTCCACACCCTCGTCCGAGGAGGGCGAGGTCTCACCTTCTCCTGATTTTTGATTTCACTTTGTTTTTTGCTTCCCCTTGCATATCTCTGCACTTTCACGATCATATCTCATTGCTAGCATTGTCATGTCTAGCTTGGGGGAAGTCTATTTTGCTGTGTTGTCGTGTTTTGTTTTCTTTGTGTGTGTGTGCTTGTTTCATTTGTCGTGTCGTATCATTTTCTTTCTTTCTTTTTCTGTTTTTATGTCGTGTGGTTTGATTTTGATTTTTCTTTATTTTCAGTTTCGTATCTGTGTTTTCCATGTTTTTCATTTCTTTTTGTGTCAGTGCGTATTCCCCCATTTTCATTGCCCTCCCGTACTCACTCTTATTGCATTGAGGGCAATGCAAGCTTCAGCTTGGGGGAGTCGCACTTTGTGCGTCATTTGAGTCTTTCTTTTTCGTTTTTATGTCGTTTTCATCGTGTTTTAAATTTTTCTTTTCTTCTTTTTATCTCTTTCTCCTAAAGATGAACCCTATGATGAATTGCCACAAAATCACACACACCTAGCATGGCATCGATAATCACACTCACTAACCCTAGGATATCGAGTCCTCTTGCATTTCATGCATCGTGGGTCCACTTAGCTTTTTGTGAGTCGTGTGTCGTGCCTAGCTGTTTGGTGTGCTTCTGCTTTGTGATTTCACTTTATATACCTGTACAGGAATGACCCCTAGATTATCACGCTTCGATATGAATAATGCGGTATTTGCTTCTCTTGCCTGTTTGCTTCTGCATGCTATATATGTATCGTATACTTCATTTCGCATGTGTCGGGATCCCACAATTAAGGACTAGGATAACCCATTTAGCCCATGCTCTAACTAGCGAGAATAGTTTCCTTTGCCCAAGTGTTTAGATTCCGATTTCTTTTTTTGTTTTACTTGGTGCAAATCCCCTCGTCGTGTACCGTTCTCCCACTTGGGAGAGTACACATGTGTATAGCCAAAAACCCAAAAATAAAAAAAAAGAGAAAAGAAAAGAAAAACCCAAAAAGAAGAGAAAAGAAAAGAAAGAAAAAAATTGTATAGCCAAAAATCCAAAAAAATATACAAATACCCAAAACCCAAAAAAAAATTCCCGTGTGAATTTCTTTTCCTACTTGTCGAGAATAAAGGGAAGGCGAGAATTTGCACCGAGTGTTCTACTCCACATCATCTCAACCCTCATCGGTTTCGAAAACATTTGGCTTAGGAACTTTTTAGCTATTATCTTGGCTATAGTGAGGTGATTTCCTTAACCCTAGTTGTGGAGTCCCTGACGCATGATACGTTTCGATTCCCTCTCTATTCTCATGCATGCTTGAACTATATATTCACCGCTTTATTCAATTCGAATCGATATTTGGGTCATTTCCTGGATTTGTGTATATCGAGCTTTATCGCACATCGTAGATAGTGACACCGTCTGCTAGCACACGACCACACTCACTCGCGCTTCACCGCGTGGGCCCACGACACTTGTCTGGACTCGTATTCCTTGGTTTAGTGATGCGATTTAGCGTTTGCTTGCTTGGTGTGTCGTTTTTGATTTTGTTGGCCCTGACAGGTGATCTAGGATATAGAGTTTTCTTTTTCTCTCTTTCTCTTTATTTTCCCTCTCCGAGCTCTTACTCTCACTCGTCTTCCTCGAGGACGAGGAAGAGTTCAGCTTGGGGGATTTTGACTTGCGTTTATATTTCATATATTTGCGCACGTTTTCTTCCGTGTTTTTCCGTATTTTACCGCCGTCTTATATTCGTTTTCTCGTGTTTTCTTGTTTTCTTTCACTTTTCCGTGTTTTCCGTATTTTGCAGGAGTTTACTGGCATAGGTGACATAAAACGATGATATCGCAAGTCCCCGGAGCAACGGGAGGAGTCACGCGTGATCCAGGGGGGTCAAACGACGATGATATCATCTTTTAGCCCCTCACCCGATCGGTTGGTCATCTTTAACCGATCGGGTGATGCACGCGTGCACCGCCCAGACGCAGCTTGGAGCTCACAAGAAGTCACCCGGTCGGTTCGCAGGCCGGTTCAAAAGCCCAAAGTCTCTGGATTTTTATTGTGATTGCCAACCGATCGGGTGACCTTCACCCGATCGGTTCATCTGTAGCCGAATCTCCAGAGCCAAGACACGGTCAGCTCAACCGGCCTCCTCACCCGACGGCACCAAGATCCAACCGGTCACATTCATATGTCAACCGACCGGGTGAAGATGACCGGGTGAAGTCCCGCATTGCGCGGTAAATGAGTGAAGCAGATCACCCGACCGGTTGACTTAACCGATCGGGTGATTTCGTATTCTATAAATAGAACCCCTAGGTTTTCCAGAAACGGGGAGTTGGTTATTTTTACTGTTTTCTTCATTTTGTGACGGCTGTAATTTCCCAGTTTTTGTAAGTTTTCAGATCTTTGTCAAACTTTAGTATTATCTTAATTGCTTTACTACCGTTGCATTTCTATTGTTTGATTATGATTTTGACGGTCCATTTTCATTTAGATCGCTTTTTAGTAAATATGTGTGAGTAGTTTCCAAATCTGGGATTTTGGCGGAAACCCCTTCGTGGGCTCTTCCCGATGCGTCCATAGGACTAGGAAATCGATAGGGATTAGGAATCTAACGGTTACGCGGGGTGTTTTATTGTCATCGGCGGGAAAAAGACCGCCTTTGACCGTCGGGCCAAGGGGGAATAAACTTGGCGGTTGACTCCCTAGTCATAGCTCACGCCCTTAGCGTAGACGTCGAATCGTAGCGCGCGGGAGCGGCAGGATGAGACGTTGGGAGTTATCGTTGCGAGCTTAGTGCTCCCGGAGTCGATCAGTGTTAATGGACACGGGAATGCCCACTGATCGAACCCGGGAAGTCCGGCGTATCATCCTGGGCACCGACCGGAATAGCGGGCCCATGGGACGCTGGTACCACTCTTAGAGGCAACGTCTCACCATTAGACCCTAATTCCGATCGTTATCCTACCCGTAGGCCGTATCGGCGAGAATCGCTCGATAGGGTGGAAACCAAAGTCCCGGGGTTTTCCTTTAAATTGTTTATCCCTTGCATTCCATTTACCGTGACAACCCATCATTCGATCCGGGCTAGCTCGCCCATGGGGTGATTTTGACCTTACTTGACACACGCACATCCACGCCTCCCTGAGTTCGACCCCTAAGCCACACTACAACACCGTGCGCTTGCGGTTACAAATATTTAAATCTCACGCCCTCGATCGTATTATTGCACACATCTACCACGCACACACGGGGGGGGGGGGGGGGGGGGGGGGGGGGGGGGGGGGGGGGGGCGTCACCCACCAGCTTGGATAGCCAGCGCTGATGCTCCTCAGCCACCAACCTCTGCTCCAGTAAATACTTCAAGCTGCGTTGATCTGTCCTAACCACAAACTCCCTTCCCATCAGATAGGACCGCCACTTCTGCACCGCTAACACGATAGCCATCAGTTCCCTCTCGTACACAGACTTCAGTCGTGCTCTAGCTGAAAGCACCTGGCTGAACTAGGCTATCGGTCCACCCAACTGCATCGAACCGCCCCCAAACCAACGCCTGATGCATCAGTCTCCACTACAAATGCGATGCTGAAATCAGGTAGCGCCAACACCGGGGATGTCGTCATCGTCACCTTCAAGGCCTCAAATGACTTGGCTGCCTCTTCTTCCCACTGGAACCCATCCTTCAACTGGTCAGTCAATGGTCGTGCAATGGTGCTGTACCCCTCACGAATTTTCGGTAGTAGTCTGTCAGTCTGAGAAATCCCCGCAACGCCCTCAGAGAGGTAGGTACCGGCCAGTCCAACATCGCCTCTATCTTCGCCCTATCTGCTGCTACCCCTGCGGCCGATATCACATGCCTCAGATACTCTGTCTCTGGCCAAAGCTGCACTTCTTTCGGTTTGCATACAGCTGGTGCACCAATAACTCCCAGAAAACCACCTTCAAATGGCCCACATGCTCCTCCATGGTCTTGATGTAGACCAGAATGTCGTCAAAGAAGACGAGTATGAACCTTCTCAGGAACGGCCGGAAGACATTGTTCATCAATGTCTGAAATGTGGAAGGAGCATTCGTCAAGCTAAAAGGCACGACGAGAAACTCGTAGTGTCTCTTGTGGGTGCGAAATGCTGTCTTCGGTATGTCCTCTGGTCTCATCAGGATCTGGTGATACCCCGCCTTCAGGTCAATCTTCGAGAAAACTACACCATGCAGCTCATCCAGTAGCTCGTCGATCATGGGGATATGAAACTTGTCAGCCACCGTCTTCTTATTCAGCGCTCGGTAGTCTATGCAGAAGCGCCAACTCCCGTCCTTTTTCTTTACCAACAGCATCGGGCTAGAGAACGGGCTAACACTAGGCTGGATTACCCCAGCATGCAACATCTCTCCGACCATCCTCTCTATCTCATCCTTTTGCACGTGGGGATACAGGTAAGGTCGCATACTCACCGGTGCTGCTCCTTCCCGTAGAACTATCGCATGCTCATGCCCTCTCACCGACGGTAGCCCCTGTGGGTCCTGAAAGACCTCCTGGAACTACCCCAACACCTGCTCGACCTCCTCGGGAATCCCTGCCTGTGGCTCCTGCTCCACTCCAGCCACACGGCTCTCAACCAAGTATCATTCTTCCTCTCTCCGTAAGGCTCGAGTAATGGCCTTGAATGCCACCAGCGACAAACATAGGGTCGGATCCCCCGTGAGCACCACCGTACGGTCCCACTCCTGGAACTCCATCCTGAGACGTTTCCAGTTCACCTGCATGTCTCCCAACTTTTTCAGCCACTTTACGCCTAGAATGATGTCAACGTTGCCCAGTTCCAAGGGCAAGAAATCTTCCATGATCTGCATTCCCTGTAAGGTCAGGATAGCCCCTTGCAGAGCCCTTTGCTCTCCTCCATCTTCCCTGTCCCCAGTAACACAGTAAACTTCTACAGCGTACTCAACTGCAGCCCATGCCGCTCCACTACCCGGCTGGAGATGAAATTGTGGGTGGCCCCACTGTCTATCAGCACTATCACCGCCGTATCTCCTAACTGCCCTGATAACTTCATGGTGTGGTTTGGAGTGAACCCCACACAGAGTTCAGGGAGACCTCTGCGGAGTTTAGATGAGACTTCTCCTCCTCCACCGGTGACTCCTCTTCGTGCTCCTCATCACCCACGTATCCCTCTTCGTCTGGTACCATGATGATCTGCAACAGACGGCTCGCACATCTGTGTCCAGGAGTGAACTTCTCGTTGCAACGAAACACGACCCCTTGTCACGCTTCTTCCTCACTTCTGCTTCCGTCATCCGTCGCCCAAAAGTAGCTGGGCGGGCCTCTCCTCTAGTCTTAGGCGCAGCTGCGGGTGTCCTCGGTGCTGCTGCCGCAGGAGTGGGGCGGGAATTTTGGGTTCCCCACGCTCCTCAGATCCTCCTATCTTCCGCATGCTTGTCCTCCACCTTCTGTGCCAGGCGCAGTACATCCTCCAGGGTCCCCGGGCTCTGCATCCGGAACTTCGCCCGTATAGAGGGCTTCACCCCCCTCATGAAGTTCTCAATCATCACCTCATCTGTCACCACCTTCACTCTGATGTTCAGCATTTCAAACCTCTCTACAAAATCTCTCACTGTCCCTTCCTGCCTCAGAGCAGACAGCCGCTCGTAGAAATCTCCCACTGGCGTCTACTGGAATCGATCAATGATCAGTGCTGACAGCTCCTCCCAAGTGCGAAAAGGGGTCCTCGCCACCTTCCATCTGTACCACGCCAGCGCCTTGCCCTCGAAATAGATCCCGATGGCCCTCAGGATCTCCTCCTCCGTCAACCTCATCACATGGAAGTAATGCTCCGCCCGATAGATCCATCCGTTAGGATCCGTGCCATCAAAGTCGACATCTTCAGCTTCATCAGTCGGCGATCCGCATTGATGTCCCCCTGTTGTCTCCCATCTCTGCCACGGTCACCTCCCTGGCCAAATTCTCCGCCGATCGCCTCTACTGGTCCTCCCCCGTCAACTCCGTAGAACTCCTCAGGCCAACTGGGCATCTTCCATGCCTCAGGCTGGTAGTGGTACTCTGGAAACTCCGGTGGACGTGCAAAAACGGGTCCTCCTGCTCCTCCGTGTTGCTGTGTAGGCGCTGTCCGGCCTCCCACATAGCCCCCCCGGTCTTTGTCCCCGTCCCGTGAAGCCCTCAAACGTCTGCCTAGGGTCGGTCATGGGTCTCGGTCCCTGTGGAGTAGTCTCTGGTCTCCAAAATTGGCCCACCGGGGTCCCAATGACGACTCCCGACGCCCATCCGCCTCCACCATCCCTCGAAACCCCACCAAAATGGGGCGTGAATCCCGCCACTCCCCCAAAGGGGGTTGGCGGTACCGCCGGACCCCCGGGAGGGGCGGCCCAGCTTGCCGGCCCCTCGGCTGGGCCGCCGGCCTCCCAGCACCCCCGGCTGGGCGTGCCGACCCTTCCGCACCCCCTGCTGGGCGTGCCGACCCTTCCGCACCCCCTGCTGGGCGTGCCGACCCTTCCGCACCCCCTGCTGGGCGTGTCGCTTCATTCGCGCCCCCGAAGGGGGCGCTGTGCCCTCCGGAGGGGGCGTTGGGCATCGCCCAGGCCTCGGCAGGCCTGTGCGTGCCCGACGTCCCCCGACAGGCCCTAACGGGCCTGTTGAATGAAAAACAGGCCCATGGGGGCCTGTCGACTGCCGCACCAGCCCGGAAGGGCCTCCCGAGCCGTCGTCTTGCCCTACGGAGCCCGCCGATGTCGCCGCTTGATCTAGGGGGTGATTCGATGATGGACTCGCCTCAGATCTCCTCATCTTGGATCCCCTTGCCCCGATCTGCTCCTTTCTTCGTCGTTAGGGCTTGCAACATCGCCATCATCGCCGGGATCGACGACACGGCTTCCTTCAACCCTTGGAGATCGCGGCTTGTTTGTGCGGCCTCCCTCCTCATGGTCCGAAGTTCGATTTGAATGTCTTCCTGCGAGTGGGCGTGACCCTTGATCGAATCCCTCACCGTTTTCTTTAACCCTTCGAACCTTTCTCCAATTTCACGATTGAGATCCTCCCGTAGTGTTTGAATCTTCTCATCCACGATATCCGCCTTCAATCTTGTGCCTGTCGCCATGAGATCTCACCGCTCTGATACCAATTTGGTACGATCCGGTGGATCGATCAATAATTTCAGATTTAAACGTGGAAAAAATGAAAAGGTGGGATTTTTATATTGAGAATAGCGAAGAACAATGATAACTTGGGCTCTTTTCGAGACGAACCCTATCTCCTAGCTTTTAATTGAACGGAATACAAACCTAAATCTCCTTCACGAGATGCCTAAGAAGTTCTTCACAATTCAAGCATAAGAAAATAAGAAAGGCGGCTAGTCCTAATAAATAGAAAAGAGGGGATTTACTAATCTAGTCTGAAAAGACTAGAATACCCTTAGACCCACTAACCCAACTACGCGGTTCATCCACGCCTCTTACGCCGCACGTACGTCACCAAGGGTGGGCCCGCCCTGTCATTGGGGGCGGATGATGTGTCTGCGTCACATAGGTTGGAAGATGGGCATGTGGGTTTTTGTGTTGGGCGAAAATGTGTTAATTGGCATTCAGGATCTTCACTTCATCTTTTATAGTTGTAAAAAATAGTTATTAAGGTCAATGGTTTAATTGGTGGCTTAAATTTTGATGAAGGCATGGGGGAGTTAGCATATGAATATCTTTTAATAATCTACAATAATTTGCCGACTACTTGTACCTTAAAATCCTCTGAACCTGAATTTTCCTCTATTAAGTTGTTTTGCTTTTCTTTTCTTATTGCACAAAGGAGTGGGTTGCCATAACATAATAATGCCTTGTTCATTTGCAAAAGAGTTCTTTGAACAATAGAGTCTGCCTACTTATTAACTGAGCACATCAAGTATGGTTGGTGTCTCTTATGGAGTAGATCATCCCTTCTAAAAACGTAAGTGTTTGTCAACTTATGTCTAATGCATGTTCATGCATCCTTCCCAAGTTGTTTCACCTGCCGTCGGGGAAGGCAGGACAACTTCATAGTGTTTAACGATTTTTTCTTACAAAATTGTATGTTTAGTGAATATTATTAGTAAAGATTGCGGATATGTTGTGTTCGGTTACTGTTGTTTTTCATGTATTGAGAAATATCTTTGAGCTGATTCAGATTCGTTTAAAGAAACCCTGCTGCTATTACTGTGAAACTGTTTCATATCAGCACAAGACATCCATCAGGCCTGAAAATTGCAGAATTGATTCACAGATGTAGGGGTTGCAATTTTCCGAAGGTCGTATTCAGATTCTGGTAATGTATGGTTGTCCCTTTGTGTGGTTTTATGTATACATGTATTTTATAAAGAATAGTGCAATTAGTTTTCCCTTGTTCGTGTAGCCACCCACTCTTGAATGGTATCAGAAGCAGGCTTTTGTAATCTACTGCAGTTTTCTGTTTTCCTTTGAAAGAAGGTATATATTTATCTACCACTTGTTCCATTGAGCCAGACTTGATTCACAGTTGACATAGCCCCAATCTATTACCTGTCTTATTTTTTGTTGTGGCCTTTTGTTAGCTTTTACGTTGCAGAGATAACCTGAAATGCCCACCTTTTGATTTGATAGTAAGTTTGCAGTCAGATCCATGCATAGTGTCTAAATTAAGATAGCATTTGATAGCAAGTTATCATGCATTTCACACTTTTTGTGTGTATCATTTTGTTTTTTCAGTACTTAAGATAGCATTGTGAGAGAAAGCAGAACCATAAAGGCAGTTTCTTCATAGTTAGCCAATAAATAAACCATCCATCAAAAAACAAAAGAAACTAAAATTGAAATGTATGCTTGAAACTGCAAACATCCACCAGTAACTTGTAATTGGAGGGATCCTGAGGGAAGAGGCCTGCATGCAGATCATATTCCTGCAGCAGTTCAGGCAATGGTTTCTGAATTTTTCCTGAAATATGATTGTACAACCTTGACTTTCGCCATTATTATTGTAACGTGTATTACGCTAGTATATTTTATTGCCTAATTTTGTTTTTAGCATAGAGCAAGTGTCTTCATTTAATCCTGTCTCATAAGACAAAATGATTTCCATCTTTCTCCTTGCAAAAAAAAGATGATCTTCTCTCTTTTGTCTCCATGTGTATTCATTCTACGGTTCTCTTAATTGGCGCTGACATGTTCAAAGTCTTGTTGTAGATTTTTCATGAACCCTAAGGAATGCAACAACAGTGAATACGAGCTTGAGACATTTGCAGGAGTCTAGTGCAGTTGCATACCCATGTGAGACCGAGGAAGCATAGAATCGGCATTGTTCTGGGAGCAAAGAAATTACCATGACTTTTGATGCCGATTTAACTTGAATTGATGTGTTGGCACTCAACTTTTTTACTTATTGGGAGAAAACTGATGGGCTCATCACGTACAGCCGCTGGTGCACCAAGGGGAAAATGGGTCCAACCGCATGACTCAGAGGCGTATTCGTAACCTTTTTGGCCTCTTTATATTATTTTAATTGTTTTGGGGGTTCATTAGTAAATTGCTAAAAGAGTGAAATTGTATTAGAGGGGAAGGGTGTGGCCGGTCTTAGTTCATGCTTGATTTGATTATTTTGATTAGACGGATAGATAGTTCTTCGTTCTACGGGAGAGTCCAGATGTCCTCTTCAATCGGCGTCGTGGGAGGGAGGTTACCACTTTAATTGTAATCGATTTATCTCAATTATTTTCAGTTATTATCAATAAAATTTCAGATTTACTTCGAGTCCTATCAATTTGGTATTAGAGCATCTACGATATATGGTGGCAACAACGAGATCCAAAGATCGTATCGACATGGTGGAGGAAAAATTCCATCGTGAGATTGAATACATGAAGAAAACCTTAACGGGGCATGGCGAAGCGTTAGTAAGGTTGACGGCTTCCAATGAAAAGATGGCAGCTAAGCAAGACAAATAAGGCGAGACCTTTGCTCAAATCGTCCAACAACTCGCGCTTCTCACGGCGAAGGGAAGGAATGATGGCGGAAACCCTAATCTTACGATAAAGGCGACACCTTTGGAGAAGGGGAAGGGAATGATGGAGAACCACAAGGAGGGCTTGTTTTCCGACGCCGGCGATTACTTCAATGAGGAAGAGGAAGGGGCTTGTATGGAGGAGGAACTCGCCATGCATCAACAGAGCACCAGTGGAAGCCGGTCGAACCCCCAGAAGCAACTAGGGGGCCAGCCGGCCCAAAACTGGGGCGGGGGCAGTCGCCCCGCCCAGATCGGCAGGGCCGGCCGAACCCTGCCGGCCTCCAGCAGGGTCGGCCGACCCTGCCCATCACTTCAGAGGGGCCGTCGGGCCTTCGGCAGCCCCTGCAGAGCCAGCCAAAGGGTCGGCAGCCCCAGGCGACCCCCGGCAGCCGCCAGGGGGGTTTCCCGAGTCCTTCCCGGGTCGAAAAGCATCCCAAAGGCCATCGCTGATGCATCACGGCCACGAGGATCAATTTCAGCTGCCCTACTGCTATTCAGAGCAAGCGCAAGGTGATGGTTATTACTCAGGAGATGAAGGAGGGGGTTAATACTACGAAGATGAGGCGGGAGAAGCCTACAGGGAGGTGAAGGTTGGTAAGACTATGGAGGAAGAGGCCCAAGGGGGGCTTCGAGGGGCACAGAAACACCTACCAACCCAACCGTCAGAGATACCACGAAGAGAGAGCAGACCAGGGACATTTTAGGGTGGACAACAGAGTCCGGAAGCTGAAGATGCCCATATTCGAGGGGGAGGACCCACATTCTTGGATTTACATGGCGGAGAGGTTCTTCACTGTGTCCTGTATGACTGAGGCATAGAAGTTAGAGGCGGCAGCAGTATGTCTGGAGGGCAAGGCTCTTGGGTGGTATCAGTGGAGGGAGCATCGGCACCCATTTCGCTCTTGGAAGGAGATCAAGGACGAGATGTTTCGAGAGTCCCACGTGGAGAACCTTCATGAGCATCTGTTTTCACTCAGGCAGAACGGGTCTGTTAGTGAGTACAGTGAGTGGTTCGAGACACTTTCGGGACGAGTGCGGGGATCTCTGATGAGTCACTGGAAGGTACTTTTATGAAGGGCCTGAAGCCCATTGTTCGCTCAGGAATTCGTCCACATAAGCCTCGGGGTTTGATGGAGGTCATGGAGATGGCGCAGATGGTAGATGACCACCAGGTGGAGGAGCGAAGAGCCAGGAGCAGTTGGGGTGAGCATGTTTCCTGCGGTGCTCCAGCAGTGGCAGAGGGCAGAATGCGGCTACATGGACAGATCAGGCAAATACGGAGAAGACTGGGGAGAAGAGCATTACCCCACAGACGGTGGGTCAGTTCAGGAGGATGACGAACGCAAAGATGAGTGAGAAAAGACAGACGGGTTTATGCTTTCATTGCGACGAGAGGTTCACCCCAGGGCATATATGCGCGGTGCGCAAGCTCCAGGTGTTGCTGGGGCCTGAGGAGGACGACATAGATGTGGAGGACGAGACCGTCGAGGCTCCGGAGGAGGAGCATCACCACCTTGATGTGGCGTAGGTTTTCCTCAACTCTGTGGTAGGGTTCACACTGAACCATACCATGAAGTGGGTTGGATACATCGATGACTATGAGGTGACTGTATTGTCCAACAAGGGGGCTACCCACAATTTTATCTCCAAAAGAGTGGTGGAGCAGTAGGGACTTCAGCTGGTGGATACATGCAGCTTTGGTGTGATGATGGGGACGAGCAAGATGGAGAGCAGTCGAGGTGTGTGTCGTGGGTTGATTTTGACACTGCGGGGTATACATGTGGTGGTGGACTTCCTACCTTTGGATCTTGGAAGCACTGATTTTATCTTGGGGATGCGGTGGTTGCATACGCTAGGGGACATGAAGGTGAACTGGAAGCTGCTTTGGATGGAGTTTCAGGAGGACATGAGGACAGTGCTGTTACAGTGGGACCCTAGTCTATACAAGACTATGGTTTCCCTGTAGACCATGTCGTTGACCATCCAGGCAGAGAGGGGGGGGGGGGGGAGGGGGGGGGGTTCTGGTGGAGCTACAGTGTGTGTTATGCGAGGATGAAGCTGGGGCAGAGAGTGTACAACCTATCCCAGGAGAGGTGCATCAGTTGCTGGGACAGTTTGAGGAGATTTTTGAGGAGCCCCAGTGTCTCCCACTTCCTAGAGACCATGAGCATGCCAAAGTATTGAGGGAGGGCGTGTCTCCGATCAGCGTCAGGCCCCACCGTTACCCACATGCTCAGAAGGACGAGATAGAGACGATGGTGATAGAGATGGTGCGAGCATGAGTCATCCAGCCCAGCGTGAGCCTTTTTTCTAGTCCCGTATTGCTGGCGAAGAAAAAAGATGGAAGTTGGCATTTCTGCGTGGACTACATAGCGTTGAATAAGGAGATAGTTCCTGACAAGTTTCCAATACCTGTGATTGACGAGCTCCTGGATGAGTTACACAGACCTTCCATATTCACAAAGATTGACTTTAAATCCGGCTACCATCAGACCATGATGCGGCCCAAGGAGTTGCCAAAGACCACCTCCAAGACTCATGAAGGTCACTATGAGTTCCTGGTCATGCCTTTTGGCTTGACCAACGCTCCCAGCCACCTTTCAGTCTTTGAACAAGGTATTTCACCCCTATCTCGACGATTTGTACTGGTGTTTTTTTGATAATATTTTTGTGTATAATCGTTCCTTGAAGGAGCACTTGGACCAACTGCAAGTTGTATTTCAGGAGCTACAGTACCATCAACTATATGCGAACAAGAAGAAATGTCTATTTGGCTAGCCACGAGTAGAGTACTTGGGGCATGTGTGCCACATGTGGAGTACTTGGGGCATGTGGTGTCTTCAGAAGGGGTGACATCAGATAGAGCAAAGATAGCGGGATGCTGGACTGGCCACGTCCCACCACACTCAGTGGGCTGATGGAGTTCCTTGGACTGACAGGATACTACAGGAAATTCGTGGAGGGATATGGTACCATCGCCTGGCCGCTAATCGAGCTGCTGAAGGACAAATTTCTTTGGAGTGACGAGGCGACGCTTCCATTCGAGGCCTTGAAAAATGTCATGACTTTTGTACCAATACCGATGCTACCAGATTTTTCCAGACCATTCATTGTGGAGGCAGACGCATCGGGACATAGGCTGGGGGCTATGCCGATGTAGGATCAGCGGCCTATTACATATTACAACCAGGTGCTGACAGTGAGGGCTATATTGAAGTATGTATACGAGTGGGATCTGATGGCTATAGTCCTAGCGATTCAGAAGTCGAGGCCTTATTTATTGGGGCGGAGTTTCTTGGTTCGCACAAATCAGAGGAGTCTCAAGTACTTGTTGGAGCAGTGCATAATGACAGAGGAGCATTAGAAATGGCTGCGGAAACTTATGAGATACACCCCTAGCCCCTAGCGGGTCAATTTTTTAGGGGAGGCCCAATTAACCCTATTGGGTTGTTTTCATGGCCCAAAAAGCCTGGAAATTAGCCCACTTACATAATTTTTCTTTTTTCTTTTTGGCCTCAAAAGCCCAATAATTAAAGAAATTTTAATTTTGTGATAGTGTTAAGCGGAAAGATAAATATAAATGAAATGGATCAGGATTAAAAGTTTTCAAAATCATTTTTAGCATGTCACTTTCTTTTTAGATTATTTATTAATCTTTATATGCTTGTGATATAATTCTCTGCGTGGTTGTATATTTTATATAAAATCTACGTGGATGTGTTATTAGACTATGATTTTAGGGATCAGTCAGGTTTCCGACACTTTCACTTTTCTGCAATTTTTCTTTTTTGAGAGAAATTTGTAAGTGAGGTTATATATGTAAATAGAAGCTGAAGGACCACCCCCAAGGAGTTGAAGGCGCTAGCATAAAGAATAAGAGGCTTCTCTCAGAAGTTCTCGAGTTGTCTTTATTTTTATGCACTTTTTGATTAATGGGATGTAATTTCGGACTTTCTTTTTCCGTTTAGTGTCGGCTGGCTGATCTCCATAATTCTAACTTATTTTCATTGCATATACATTAAATGTGGGGATGTTTACTTTAAATAGTTAAATAACTCGTGCTATTTTAATATTGTATAAAAATGCATGCGTGGATGTTTATTCTTAAATAATTCATGCTATGTAAATGTTGATAAAAATGCATGCGTGGATGTTTATTTTTAAATAATTCATGCTATTTAAAATGTTGCAAGATTGCATGCGTGGATGTTTACTTTAAATAGTTAAATAATTCATGCTATCTTTTGTTTATATTGCTAGATTGCTTAGATGGCTATACTTGCGAATGTCGATTTTTCGGTTCTGAAGGCCGATGGGTCGAACTACTTGAGTTGGCAATTGGACCTGAAGTTCAACATGCGCTCTCATGAGTTTAGTCTAACACCCACTGAATAGGCAACAAGTACTGCCGCAGCTGAAAAGGATGCTTCAAAAGAAGCCACTAATACAGAAGAAGTTTCCGATATACTTAAGGCGAAAGCCATTATTTATATCAGGAAACACTTAGACTAGACCCTGAAGAACGAGTATGTTACTGTAGAGGATCCTTATGAACTGTGGGACGCACTTGAGGTGATGTACAGACATCAAAGGGATGTCATACTCCCTCGTGCGCAGTACGAGTGGACTCACCTCCGCATACAGGATTACAAATCCGTAGCGGAGTACAACTCAGCACTATTCCGAATCATCTCACGCCTGAAGTTGTGTGGTGAGCATGTGATAGAGAAAATGTTGCTAGAGAAGACGTTCACGTCTTTTTATGAGAAGGACATGATCCTCATGCAACAGTACCGTGAGAGAAAGTTCACTAAGTACTCTGATCTGCTCTCATGCCTCCTAATGGCTGAACAGAACAGAGATTTGTTGGTTGCCACTCACAACCTGCGCTTTTCTGGCTCCGCTCCACCTCCACCTCCTGCAGAGGCGCACTTCCAGTCTTCCCAGAAGAAGAAGATGGATAAGAAGGCAAAGTTCCAGAAATGGAAAGAACAAAAGCATCGGAAAAAGCCTACTCCTCAAGCCCCTCCACAGAACCAGAAGTTCGCGGCAAAGAAGCAAAAGTGGACGCCTAACAAAGGTGGTACTCCCAAGAAAGACTGGGAGGATAAGTGCTCTAAATGCGGAATGACTGGACATTGGTCCAGAATCTGTTGCACTCCCAAACACCTACAGGACCTCTACCAGGCAAGTCTCAAGTCTCACGCTGAGACAAACCTGATAGAAAGCGCAGCGTTACCAGAGACTATATGGAATCCAGAAGATTTCATGGGAGACGACACTCTTTAGTCATGGACCATATGCATTTTATTTTCTAGCAATGTATCTTCCTTTCCTCCAACGTATCTTGCTTTATGTCAAACTACTCTCGTTATTCAGCATCTTAATATAAATGAAAGTATCTCCCCTTTCCTTTTCGTATTATTTATTGCTTGAATGTTTTTTTATATAGATATGGAATCCAAATGCCTAGTGGACAGTGCATCAACGCACTCAATCCTTCAAAATACAGACTACTTTACGAGCATTAGTAGCTATTCTGGTCCATTGAGAACAATCTCATGACCAGCTGATATAATAGAAGGATCAGGGGAAGTAATCATATTGCTCCCCAATACACACTCATCAAAATTAGAGATGCGTTATACTCACCTAAATCAATCCGAAACCTCCTAAGCTTTAAAGATATCCGTTTAAACGGGTATCACTTAGAGACGGTCGAGGATAATAAAAAGGAATACTTGCACGTAACGTATCTTACAAATGGTACAAAAACCATTGTGGAATGTTTCAAGGGACTCCCCACGGGACTCTACCAAACAAGTAATTACTCTCCAGAAGCATTATTAACGGAGCACATGCAATGTCCCCAAACACCAGAATTTCAACTCTGGCATAGTAGACTGGGACATCCTGGATCTGTTATGATGTACCGCATTATAAAAAGCTCAAGGGGTATAAATTTGAAGAACCTGAAGATTCTTCAAAAAGGTAAATTCCCTTGTCTACCCTGTTACAAGGGTAAACTTATTACGAAATCCTCTCCGCTTAAAGTGGACTTGGAGTCTCCAAGCTTTCTGTAAAGAATCCATGGAGACATTTGTGGGCATATACACCCATCAAGTGGTCCCTTCAGGTACTTTATGGTTCTGATAGACGCATCTACTAAGTGGTCACATGTGTGTCTACTGTCCACCCATAACGTAGCACTGTCTATGCTTTTAGCTCAGATAATCAGGTTGCGGGCCCACTTTCCCGACTACCAGATAAAGAAACTTCGTCTGGACAATGCGGGGGAGTTTACATCACAAGTCTTCCTAGACTATTGCCAAGCACATGGCATTGAAGTCGAATATCCTGTAGTGCATGTTTACACCCAAAACGGGTTAGCAGAATCTCTAATTAAGAGACTGCAATGGATTGCTCGTCCATTATTACTTCAATCCCAGTTGCCAGTGAATGCATGAGGTCATGCAATATTGCATGCTGCATCCTTAATAAAATTAAGACCTTCTGGAGGTCAGTCATCTTCTCCTATGCAATTAGCACTTGGAGTTCCACCAACTGTCTCACACTTGAGAATATTTGGTTGTGCAGTATACGTTCCCATAGCACCACCACAAAGGACAAAGATGGGTCCACAACGTCGTCTAGGCATTTATGTTGGGTTTGACACGTCCTCCATAATAAGATTCCTAGAACCTCTTACGGGAGACGTTTTAAGCCACGTCTAGAAGACTGTGAATTTGATGAAACATTATTTTCAAAACTAGGCATACAAACCAAGAAGCTTGAAGCTTTAGAGAGTATCACTTGAAATACAAAGACACTAAGTCACTTTGATCCGCCCACAATCCAGTGTGAGGAGGAGGTCCTGAAGATTCTCCATATCCAAAACATTGTCCATCTCTTGCCGGACAAATTTACTGACAACCAGAAGATTGTCAGATCATACGTCACTGCTGCTAGCACTCCAGCTAGGATCGACATACCGCAAAATGGATGTAATCCGCCTGCAGCAGAGATGGTTGGACCTCTTAAAAAGAGAGGACGACCACCGGGATCCAAGAACCAAGTCTCTCGAAAGAGTAGGATCCTTGGCAATGGTAAAACAATACCACCACATGATGCTACTATAAGCCCTACTACCACATCTATCCCAAACTCTTAAACAGAGGAAACCCCGGGAGAAATGAAGTTTCGATACATTATGTACGAACTGTGGAGTATTGGGACAGAAAGAGCACAATTATAGATGACACATTTGTGTGTAATATTGCCATCGACGTCGCGTACTGTGACGATGATATTGAATCATACTCTCTGACAGAATGTCAAAGCAGAGATGATTGGCCAAAGTGGAAAGCGGCAATAGGAGTAAATTTGGATTCACTCACAAAACACAAGGTCTTCGGACCAATTGTCCAGACACCAAAAGGTGTAAAACCTATGGGTTTATGTGTATTTGTTAGAAAAAGAAATGAACAAAATGAGATCGTTCGCTACAAAGTAAGACTTGTAGCGCAGGGGTTTACCAAACGTCCAGGGGTGGATTTTGACGCCATATATTCCCCAGTCATGGACGCGATCACCTGTCGATTCCTTATTGGCTTAAGAGCTCAAAAAGGTCTGGATATGCAGCTTATGGACGTCGTGACTACATACCTATATGGCAATTTAGACCGAGACATCTACATGAGATTGCCTGACGGTTATTCTTTGCCTGCAGCACTAAAAGAGAGACAATGTGACATCTACTCAGTGAAACTGCAAAGATCATTATATGGTTTAAAACAATCTGGAAGGATGTGGTATAACAGACTAAGCGATTTCCTTGCAAAATAAGGATTTAAAAATGACCCAGTCTGCCCTTGCATATTTATAAGAGCAAATGTAACCGGATTTGTCATTATAGCCATCTATGTGGACGACTTGAACCTCATCGGATCTCCTAGTGAGATCGCTGAGATTTCTAGAAGCTTGACAGAAACTTTCGAGATGAAAGACCTCGGAAAGTCAAAATTCTTTTTCAGGTCTTCAAATAGAGGATCTTAACGATGGGATCCTGTTACATCAGTCAACTTATACATCGAACTTGCTGAAGCAGTTCCAAATGGATAAGTGCCACCCCCTCAGCACCCCAATGGTCGTCAGATCATTGGATGTGCATAAAGACCCTTTCCGACCGCTGGAAGAGGGGGAGGAGTATTATGCCCTGAAGTGCCTTACCTAAGTGCAACCGGTGCACTCCTTTACCTGGTCAACTGCACTCGTCCTGACATAGCATTTGCAGTCAACTTACTAGCAGATATAGTGTTGCACCTACACAGCAGCACTGGGCCGGAATTAAGCATCTTCTGCGTTACCTACAAGGGTCCATAGACTTAGGTCTATTCTACAGGAAAGGCGAAACAACAGGTTTAGTTGGTTATGCTGATGCAGGTTACAAGTCCGATCCTCATACAAAGAAGTTTAGATCGGATACATGTTTACCTATAGCGGCACCACCATGTCCTGGAGATCTGTGAAGCAGACCATGACGACCGTATCATCCACTCACTCAGAACGTCTAGCAATCCATGAAGCAAGTAAAGAGAGCTTCTGGCTACGTTCTGTGATCCAGCACATTCTCACCTCCACCGGCCTGATGACCGCGTTCTTGCGCCTACTCCACTCCATGAAGACAATACAGCATGTATAGCCCAGCTACAGGACGGCTACATCAAAGGTGACAAGGCGAAGCATATCTCTCCCAAGTTCTTCTGGACGCATGACCTTAAGAAGCAAAAACAGATTGAGGTACAGAAGATCAAATCATGTAATAACGTGGCGGGTTTGCTTACCAAATCCATGCCTACTAGTATCTTTGAGAAACTTGTATATGGGATTGGGATGAGGAGAGTGAGAAAATGTAAACTGGGTCAGGATGAGAGGACTATGAATGTATAGATACATAGAAGACTGATGTATAGATTCATAGGAAATCTGCAAGCCTGAAGCTTGGTCAGATGAGGGGGAGTCAACTGCAAAGTTGTACTCTTTTTTCTTGGCTATTGATTTTTTCCCACAGGGTTATCCATAGTCAAGGTTTTAACGAGGCAACCTCGCTGACTCTGGATGACTCTGGATCCTGAAGTATCCACCCCTAGACACATCCCTAAAACATGGAAAGTTACGGATAAACTGTTCTTTATTTAACAAGGTAGTTATCTTAACTCGGATCCTGAAGAGTCCACCTCTTATTCAATGTTGGTTGGATAAGGGGAAGTGTTATGAATAGGTCCATGAGGCCCATAGGGTATCCGGCCCACCATTGAAAGCTATATATGTATATATATATGAGGGTAGGGGGATCCTAACCCCTTACCCCTATTACTCTACTTTTCCCTTCACAACAAACATAATTTTAAAAAATATACCAATTATGGGAATTGCTCCTCACGCCGGCCATTTTACGCACACGCACAACCGCTTTACACCTAGAATTACTCATTGCACACAATCATTCGAAAATGTCGAAAATACCCAGATTGTGCGCGATGAGTTAAACACACGACTGCCTGCAGCCGGCGGCGGCACCACCTCTGCCAATCTACCCAGCATAGGTCCCCCCTCCTCCGCCCTTCATCATCTTCCCCGGCCCCTTCGACGTCTCCTCTTCCTCTGTCCCATCTGACGGTCTACCGATTAGAGTTGGGCGCCTACCGATTAGAGTTGGGCCGGGCCTACTGATCTTCGGCGGTCTTAAATAAAGTAACACTAAACACTACGACAGAAATAAAAAAATAAAAAACTGTTGAATAATTAGGAAAAATGAGTAACCATGGTACAAAACCATGGTTCTCTATTTATTCAAAATCATAGAAGCCCAAAGGCTATGGGATACCAAAGGTCCCCATTAGTGGAGATAATGGGCAGTAATGGGGGGATAAAGATGAGGGGAGGCCAAAGGCCTCCCTCATTCATAACACTCCCCCTTATCCATCTATTACTTTGGTCTTAGCGTAAATGCTAAGGGGGTGGATACTTCTGGATCCGGAGTAATCGTGTTTGCCTCGTTAAAACCTTAGCTGTGGAAAATCCAGTGGGAAAAATCAACAGCTTAAGGAAAAAGAGTGCAACCCACAGTTTACTCCCCCTCATCCGTACAAGCTTCAAGCTTGTAGGTCTTTTAGCTGTCTCATACCGATTCCTTTTATAAGTTTTACAAAAATACATCTCAGTAAAGATTTAGTAAACAAATCAGCTAAGTTGTTGCAGGATTGGATCTGGTGAATGTTGACCTCCTCGTTCTTCTGTAGATCGTGCGTCCAGAAAAATTTGGGAGAAATGTGTTTCGTTCTGTCTTCTTTGATGTAGCCCTTTTTGAGTTGTGCTATACATGCAGTGTTATCTTCAAACAAGGTAGTGGGCTCAAGACCACCAGTCTTTAGGCCAGTGGCATCAAGGATATGTTGGACGACAGGGCGGAGCCAAAAACACTCTTTGCTTGCTTCGTGTATCGCAATAAGTTCAGCGTGATTGGATGATATTGATGCAGTGGTTTGCTTTACTGATCTCCATGAGATATCAGTCCCTCCGTAGGTAAACACAAAGCCAGTTTGTGATTTTGCTGTGTGGGGATCAGATATGTAACCTGCATCAGCATAACCAAGTAACTGGGAGGAGGAACCTCTCTGGTAGTATAGTACCAGATCTATAGAACCCTGGAGGTAGCGTAGAAGATGCTTTACTCCGTTCCAGTGGCGCTTTGTAGGCACAACACTGTGTCTGGCAAGTAGATTAACTGTGAACGCTATATCGAGACGCGTGTAGTTTGCCAGATATAGAAGTGCTCCAATGGCACTGAGGTAAGGTACTTCAGGACCCAGTATCTCCTCCGTCTCTTCCAGCGGTCGGAAGGGGTCCTTATGAATATCCAGCGATCTAACGACCATAGGAGTACTTAAAGGATGACTTTGTTCCATTCGAAACTTGTTTAAAAGTTTCCTTGTATAGTTTGATTGGTGTAACAGGATTCCACCTCGTAGGTGTTCAATCTGTAAGCGAAGACAGTACCTCGTTTTGCCTAGGACTTTCATTTCGAATGTATGCTTTAGGCTTTCAGATATCTCATTGATCTCTGCAGGAGATCCTATGAGATTTAACTCGTCCACATATACTGCGCCGATGACAAATCTCGTTTCCGTTCTCCTGATAAAGATACACGGGCAGACTTCATTGTTTGTGAATTCTTGTTGTGCAAGAAAAACACTTAGTCTGTTATACCATATTTTTCCCGATTGCTTAAGACCATATAATCATCTTTGAAGCCTTACTGAGAAGACGTCCCGAGGTCTCTCTTTCATCTCTAGGGGTAAATTAAACCCATCTGGAAGTTTCATATAGATTTCTTTATCTATATCGATATGCAGTCATAACGTCCATGAGCTGCATTTCAAGGCTTTTCAGAAATGATAGGCTAAGCAAGAATCGAAAAGTGATCGCATCCATGACCGAGAAATATGTATCTTCATAATCAATCTCGGCATTTGGAAAAATCCTTGTGCTACAAGGCGTGCCTTGTAGCGAACGATCACATTTTCTTCATTTCTTTTTCTTATGAAGACCCACTTATAGTCCGCAGGTTTAACACCTACAGGTGTTTGGACTACTGGTCCAAAGACTTTGTGTTTCAAGAGTGAGTCCAGCTCTACTCTTATTGCCTCGTCCCACATTGGCCAATCATCTCTGCGTTTACATTCCGCTAGAGATCGTGGTTCGACGTCATCGTCGTATTCAGCGACGTGAACAGCAATAACGAACGCAAAATTGTCGACGACGACTGTGCTATGTCTGTCCAGTACCTCTCCAGTACGTACGTAATTTAATGATGTTTCTCCTATTGTTTCCTCTGCAGGAGAAATAAGGAGAGGAGAGGTCGCTGGTCTGAGCTCAGTATCCTGTGGAGGGATCATCTTATTATCTCCAGGAATCTTCCTCTTTTGAGGAACTTTATCTTTTGAACCTGGTGGGCACCCTCTTTTTAATTGAGGTACAGCCAATTCTACTGCCGGTGGATTGCATCCATCTTTGAGGATGTCAATCCTAGCTGGCGTGTTGGCAGCAGGGACGTGTGAACGAACAATCTTCTGGTTGTCCGTAAATTTATCCGGTAGTAGGTGTATTGTGTTCTGAATGTGAAGGATCTTCATGATCTCATCTTCACACAGATTAGTACGCGGATCATAAAGGGACAGAGACTTCTTGTCCCAAGAAATGGTCTCAGAAGCATCAGGCTTCTTAGACTGTGTGCCTAGTTTTGGAAATGATTTCTCATCGAATTCACAGTCATCAAGACGTGCCTTAAATGTGTTACCCGTAAGAGGTTCTAGGTATCTAATAATAGAGGGTGAATCAAACCCAATATAGATACCTAGACGACGCTGAGGACCCATTTTGGTCCTCTGAGGTGGTGCTATTGGGACATACACCGTACAACCAAATACTCTCAAATGGGAGATATCTGGTTGTGCGCCATATGCTAGCTGCATCGGGGATAATGTATGGCCACCCCAGGGCCTTATCCTAATGAGCGATGCGGCGTGCAGTATAGCATGCCCCCAAGCCTCCACAGGCAACTGGGATTGCATGAGCAATGGACGTGCAATCCATTGGAGTCTCTTTATAAGAGACTCTGCTAATCCATTCTGGGTGTGAACATGAGCGACATGATGTTCAACTTCGATACCCGTTGCCCGGCAATAGTCATCGAAGACTTTTGAAGTGAATTTGCCCGCGTTATCAAGACGTAGTTTCTTGATATGGCTATCGGGGAAATGAGCCATCAATCTAATTATTTGTGCCAACAGCTTTGGGAAAGCTAGGTTGCGGGTGGACAATAGGCACACATAAGACCATTTTGTGGATGCATCAATCAGTACCATGAAATACCGAAATGGGCCACTTGCGGGGTGAATAGGCCCGCAAATGTCGTCATGAATTCTCTCTAGGAAGCCATGAGACTCTAATCCCACTTTCAGAAGGGAGGGTCTCGTTATTAGTTTTCCTTGAAAACAAGGGGACAAGGAAATTCACCCTTTTGAAGAATCCTCTGGCTCTTCAAATTATGTCCACGGGATTCAGAGATGATGCGACGCATCATAGCTGATCCAGGGTGACCAAGTCTATTGTGCCAGAGTTGAAACTCTGGCAATGAAAGGCACTTCTGGTGCTCAGTCATATTGGCTTCTATTGGTTGAATATACGTGTGGTAGAGACCCGACGGGAGTCCCCTAAATCGTTCGTAGATGGTCTTCTGGCCATCTTCTTGACGAGTCACATACATATATTCAATGTTTTCTTCATCTCTCGTTTCTAAGTGATATCCGTTAAAACGAGTATCTTTGAAACTTATGAGATTTCTATTGGATTTTGGAGAGAATATTGCATTTTGTATTTTAAGTCTTGTGTTATTTGGGAGCAATATGATTGCCTCCCCAGATCCTTCGATTATGTTGGACAGTCCTGAAATTGTGAACATGACCGTCATATTTGTTTAAGCTATAAAAATAGCATGGATCGCGAAGGATAGTGTGCGTTGAGGCACTGTCCACTAGGCACTCATACTTCATCTATAGATAAGCAAAAATGAAAGTTTATTTAAGTAAATGAAAAACTGCCATTCAAATAAAAGTGCTTTCAAAGCAAACTACAGATGAAGCTACATAGATTTAAATGCATAGATATAAAGATATGGCTCAATCGAGCAGATCGTCATTCTCGAAGTCTTTTGCAGTGAACTTGGTTGGCGGTTGAATAGCCGTCAAGTTTGTTTCAGGTAGAGGCTTCTGGCTCGCTTGATACAGATCTTGGAGGTGGCGAGGAGTGCGGCAGTTTCTGGACCAATGTCCAGTCATGCCACATCTATGGCATTTATCCTCCCAGTTCTTCTTAGGAATTGACACTGGACCAGTGTTCTTACGCTTCCATGTGTAGTTTTTCTTCCTCTGGTGTTGTTCTGGGGTGGTACTCTTGCTGGCTTCATTGTAGCTTTCCCTTTGTTCTGTCTAGCCTTCTTCTTGTTTTTCCACTTCTGGGGAGAAACATGGTGGGCTTCAGGGAGAGGTGCAGCACCAGCAGGGCACAGATTATGAGTGGCCAGTAGTAAGTCTCTATTCTGCTCTGCCCGAAGAAGGCAAGATAGCAAATCAGAGAACTTCGTGAAGTTGCGTTCACGGTACTGTTGCATGAGGATGGCATCTTTCTCGTGGAACGAGGTAAATGTCTTTTCCAACATGCGGTGCTCTGAGACTTCTTCACCACACAACTTCAGGCGTGAGGTGATATTATGAAGTGCTGAGTTGTACTCAGCAACGGACTTATAGTCCTGAAGACGGAGGTTTTCCCACTCATAACTGGCACGTGGCAGTATGACATCTATCTGATGCCTATAACGTGCCTCAAGTGCTGTCCACAACTCAAGAGGGTCTTCTACCGTTAAGTATTCGGCCTTTAAAGTCCGATCTATGTGTCTCCTGATATAGATAATGGCTTTAGTCTTATCCATGTCGAAGACTACGGTAGGAGAACTGCTAGATGGTTGTGCCGCTTCTGGGGCATTGCTAGCAGTTGTAGCGGCCGCTGCGGGGGCCAAAATGGAGTGAAGGAGGGCCATAGAACGCAAGTGGAACTTCAGGTCCACTCGCCAGCTAAGGTAGTTCTTTCCTGCTGCGTCAAGAACCTCGAAATCGACGCTAGCCAATTTTGCCATTTATATCTATGCAATTAAATAAGCATGAATTAATAATAAGCGGTTTAAGATCATGCTCAATGTAAAGGAATAAATAAGAAAAAAAGGAGGGGATCGGCCAGATACCCAAAACATACAATGTCCAAAGTCAGTATTACAGTCCATAAAGCGGAATAAAGAAAAATACAACTTGGAAACCCATCGGGGTCCCAGACTTATGCAAGCTTCACCTTCTTCTCCATAGGTTGTAACACCGGTATTTGGCATTGATACATAAAAACCTCACTACAATTTCTCTCAGAAAAGAAAAATACAAAGTTAAGGAATTTAATAATAGGATATCAAAATTGGCCGATCCCAAAAAACACATTTTGTCTTATTTAAACAACCACGCAGTTTTATATATGCTACTGGCAAATAATAATATTGCAACATCACAGCTATTTCAAAAATTCATCAAACGCAATTTATTGGAGAAATATATAATATTTAATAATTATTTGGGCCACGTGGAGACATATCATGCAAGCAGAGCGATCTCAGGACCGTCCATAATTATTAAATAATAAAAAATCTAAGTAATTAAATAAATATGCATTTGTTGTAATTTAACATAATATGAAATGATAAAAAGTATTAAATTAAGCAACCAACAGGTTATAATTTGATTTTTCCTAATTCTTTTATAGGAAATTTAAGTGAAAAACTGATTTAAAAATCAGTTTTAAAACAATGTTAAAGTATATTTGGGCTTATGGGTGGGCTACAGGCCCAAAAACAGCCAAAATAACTTATTTATAATGCAGTTTTGGGTTGCAGACCCATGTGATTTAATTCTGTAAAATATGTCTAGAGGGATAAAAAACACCCTTAAATCCACCCCAAACCTATTTTAAAGTTTAGGGTTTTTGTTAAGGAGGCCCCCCTGCACGTGCTGGGGGGGGGGGGTGTTCGGCACGACAGAGGGGCCGCCCCCCAACCGCCAGGGGGGGCATTCTTCGTGACAGAGGGGCCACCCCCGCATCGCCGAGGGGGGGCGTTCTGCGCACAGAGGGCTCGCCCTCCCATCGCCGGGGGGGGTTCTGCGCGACAGAGGCCCCCCACCCAAATCGCTGGGGCGGGGGGGGGGGGGGGGGGGGGGGGGGGTGGTGGGGGTGGGGGTGGGGGCATTCTGCGCGACAGAGGCCCCCCCACACAATCGCCGGGGGGGGGGGGGGGGGGGGCGTTCGGCGGAACCCCCCCCCACGCACACACACATCGCCGGGGGGCGTTCGGCAGAACCCCCCCCCCACGCACACACACATCGCCGGGGGGGGGGGGTGTTCGTTGGATCCCCCCCCACCCACACACAATCTCCGGGGGGGGCAAAAGAGGAGCCCCCCCCCGCCCGTCTGGTGGGGTGGTCTGCGCAAACGGCGGAGCCCCCCCCCGTCTGGGGGGTGGTCTGCGCAAAAAAGGAGCCCCCGTCGAGGGGGGGCGGTCTGCGCAAAAGAGGAGCCCCCCGTGGGGGGATGAGGAGATTCTAAAAATTTTATTTTCTTTTATTTTTTTATTTTTGTTATATTATGATAATAATAACAAAAAGCCCAAATCTAAGATTGTGTATGTTCTAGATTTTGAGCAAAAAAAGGTATATAATATTTGCATATTATGTATCTACGGGATAAGAAATTATACATCTAGATCGTTGATCTAGGGAAGAAAAAAAGTAATCCGTAGATAAAATAATCCCACGCTATGTAAATCAATGCAGCAAGAGCTTTGCCGCAACGGTTCGCTGCAACAAAAGATTCCTAAGCGCGGTGAAGATGATTTGAGGGGATGATTAGGAGAGGCTCAAGAAGTAGAGCTAAACGTGCTGATAACGTGTTGAATAATTAGGGAAAATGAGTAACCATGGTTCTCTATTTATTCAAAAACATAGAAGCCCAAAGGCCATGGAATACCAAAGGTCCCCATTAGTGGGGATAATGGAAAGTAATGGGGGGATAAAGATGAGGGGAGGCCAAAGGCCTCCCTCATTCATAACAAAAACATCCCCCGAATTTTTTAGTACGTACAAAACATCATCTTTAATATTTTTTTCTATACAAGTCAGAATTTGTTATAAATCAACTACTGAGGGGAGAGCCCTCAGGTCTATATTTATAGCCAAAGTGGAGAATACAAGTGGGCTTATACAGATATGGGCCCAAACACTTTGGTTGGCCCAATAACTCATCCAACCCAGTAAATACCCATTCACAACACTCCCCCTTATCCAGCCATAGTTATGGACCCTGCTCATGAATACTTCAGGATTCTGAGCCTGTATGGGTCTCACATGGGGTGGATACTTCAGGATCCTGAGTTGGTGAGATTTGCCTCGTTAAAACCTTTGGCTATGGAAAAACCAGTGGGAAAACCCATAGTTAAGGGAAAAGAGTACAAACTCTGCCAAACTCCCCCTGATCTGTACAAGCTCTCAAGCTTTCAGATCTCTTAGGCGTCTCATTCCAATCCTATGTACAAGTTTTCTAAAGGTAGCAGTAGGAAGGGCTTTAGTGAACAAATCTGCCAAATTGTCACATGACTGCACTTGTCTGATGTCGATCTTGCCATCTCTCTGTAGCTCGTGCGTCCAGAAGAACTTTGGTGAAATGTGTTTCGTTCTGTCGCCTTTGATGAAGCCACCTCGTAGCTGAGCTATGCAAGCAGCATTGTCCTCGAACATGGTAGTGGGCTCGAGGTCTCCAGTCTTCAGTCCGGTCGTAGACAAGATATGGTAGATGACTGAGCGTAGCCATACGCATTCTCTGCTTGCTTCATGGATGGCAATGATCTCCGAGTGATTGGATGAGGTCGCTGTCAAGGTTTGCTTGATGGATCTCCAGGAAATGGATGTCCCTCCGTAGGTAAACACGTACCCAGTCTGTGATTTTGCTTTATGGGGATCAGACAAGTACCCTGCATCAGCATAACCTGCAAGTGTAGAGGATGTTCCATTTTTGTAGAAGAGTCCCAAATTTGTAGACCCTTGGAGGTAGCGCAGAAGGTGCTTTACCCCGGTCCAGTGGCGCTGTGTAGGCGCTGCACTGTATCTGGCAAGCAAATTTACTGCGAATGCTATATCGGGACGCGTGCAGTTTACCACATATAGTAGTGCTCCGATGGCACTCAGATAGGGAACTTCCGGACCAAGTATATCCCCCCCTCTTCCAGCGGCCGGAAGGGGTCTTTATGTGCATCCAGGGATCGTACCACCATAGGTGTACTCAATGGATGGCAATGGTCCATATGGAATCTTTGCAACATTTTTTTCGTATATGTGGTTTGGTGTAATAGGATTCCGTCTTTTTGATGTTCAATCTGTAAGCCAAGGCAGAATTTGGTTTTGCCTAGGTCTTTCATTTCGAATTCTTTTGTTAGGCTTACAGATATCTCAGTGATCTCTTCGGGAGATCCTATGAGATTCAGATCGTCTACGTAGACAGCTATTATCACGAATCCTTTTCCCTTTGTTCTTATGAAGATACAAGGGCAGACTTCATTGTTCGTGAATCCTTGTTGAACAAGGAACTCACTGAGTCTGTTATACCACATTCTTCTTGATTGTTTGAGACCATACAATGATCTTTGTAGCTTAACAGAATAGACGTCCCGAGGTTTATCTTTCAGTTCAGCAGGCATTGAAAAGACATCAGGAAGTTTCATGTAGATCTCCTTGTCGAGATTGCCGTATAGATACGCAGTCACAACATCCATTAGCTGCATATCTAGGCCTTCCTTTGCTGTTAAGCTTATCAGGAATCTGAACGTGATCGCATCCATGACCGGGGAGTATGTTTCGTCATAGTCTATACCCGGTCTTTGGGAAAATCCCTGTGCTACAAGTCTAGCTTTGTAGCGTGCGATCTCATTATTTTCGTTTCTTTTTCTGACGAATACCCATTTGTATCCCATAGGTTTGACACCGGTAGGTGTCTGGACTATTTGCCCAAAGACTTTTCGTTTCTGAAGCGAGTCCAGCTCGGCTTCTATTGCCTGATTCCACTTTGGCCAATCATCTCTACGTTTGCATTCAGCAACGGAGTGTGGTTCATAATCATCATCGCTTCCGGCGACGTGAATGGCAATGTGAAACGCGAAGTCATCGTCGACGACTGTACTCTTTCTGTCCAATACCTCCCCTGTACGTACATAATTTAGTGATATTTCTGTTTCTCCCAGCAGTTCCTCTGCAGTGGATTCCGGGAGTGGAGAGGGTATGGACACGAGCTCGTTTCTCTGTGGGGGTATCGTCCCAAGGTCTCCGGATATTTTTCTTTTTCTTGGATTTTTATCCTTGGAGCCTGGTGGTCTGCCTCTTTTCTGTTGAGGTGCAGCCACTTCTGCTGCATGTGGATTGCATCCATCCTTCGGGATGTCAATCCTAGCTGGAGTATTCGCAGCAGGGATGTGTGATCTGACAATCTTCTGGTTGTCAGTGAACGAGTCCGGTAATCTATGGACTGTGTCCTGGATGTGTAAGATCTTCCGGATCTCATCATCACATTGTTTTGTTACCGGATCATAGTGGGTCAAGATTTTTGTATCCCACGTTAACATTTGCTTTGCACTAGACTTTTCGATGTCTATGCCCATTTTGGGGAAATACGTCTCATCAAAATTACAGTCTTCAAGGCGTGCCTTGAAAGCGTCCCCCGTTTGGGGTTCTAGGTATCTTATAATGGAGGGTGAGTCAAACCCTACGTAGATACCTAGGCGACGTTGAGGACCCATCTTGGTCCTCTGTGGTGGTGCAATGGGGATATAAACTGCGCAGCCGAAGATTCTCAAGTGAGAGATGTTCGGCGGCGTTCCATATGCGAGTTGCATTGGAGATAGACTCTGACCTCCTGAGGGTCTAATTTTTATTAGTGATGCAGCATGCAAAATTGCATGTCCCCATGCATCCACCGGCAACTGGGATTTCATCAGCAATGGTCGTGCGATCCATTGGAGTCTTTTAATTAGCGACTCAGCTAACCCATTCTGGGTGTGAACATGCGGCATCAGATGTTCAATTTCTATTCTCGTTGCCTGGTGTTACGAGGTGGAACTCGCGTACAATGAATTTGTATTATGGGGAACCAAGGGCACGGTGGTTATATGGAAATGTGGGGTTAGGTAGGCTGTTTTACAAGTGATTAGTGGGAGGAAGAGGTTGGATCCGTTGCCGATGGAGCTCACAGGATCGTGTCTCGTCGGACGTAGCTGAGGAGGGTCGGACGGCGGGAGGCTGACGCTGACTTTGGCCAAGGGGCGAGCTCTCCTGCAGCACGAACAACTCGTCAGAAGGGCGGGGTTGGGGTCCAACCCTTAGCCCCTCCGATGCCTAAGTCAGTAAAGGGCTTAAATGGGGGGCTGGACACGCCGGTCGGACTAACTGTGTGTCCGCCTCGCGTGACGAGCTGTAGGTGGGAGAACAAAGATATGGAGGACCTTTGCTCTCGTGTGTGAATGATAGAAGATGAGAGAGTTTTTCTAACCTCTTCTCCGTAAGAGGAGAGGAGGTATTTATACCTGACGGGTGATGACTAGGCGTGCTGAGCTGGCTCGGGTGTCAGTGGAGGCTTCGGACAAGGACATCGGGAACAGGAGTTTCTGACCTGCCTCTGTCAGGCGGCGCAACGGCCCAGGGGTGCTTTTGTCGGGATGTCAGGGCCGAAAGCACTAACCGCCGGTCAGGTCAGCCGCCTGGGGGTGCTTTGTCAGACGGTCGGGTGACGTGTGGGTTAGTCACGTCCTTATCCTAGGCTGTTTGTCGTTAGCGTCGAACTAAGGGTCTGGCTCGCTTTCGGCGCCGCGGTTCGCGGGAATCGGATGGGCCGATCCGGTCGGGGGTTGTCCGGCCCGGCCGCGCCCGCCAATAGGCCTGGCCTAGCTATCCGAGTGTCCCCTAACGTGCTCCCCCGGTGGGACGGGCGGCTGCGGTTGTTCGCCTCGGCCGGCTACAGTTGTTCGCCTCGGCCGTTTCGGGGAGCGCTGTAAGGCGCGCCTATCTCCGTGATGCCCCGGGTTTTCGGGGCGGCGGCCTTAATTGTTAAAAGGTGAGCTAAAGGGGTATGTTAGCGGATCCGGGCTGGAGTTGGGCTACTACGATCTTTAGGTCGTAACAATTGCCCCCGGCATTCGAGTGCGAAGCGGAAGCCCGGTTCGGCTCGGATGGCGTAACGTTACCGTGATACTACCCTTTACTTGGGATTCGAACCGGGGTCTCGGCTCCGGGGGGTGACGCCGGCCCCGCGGGATGTGTCCCGCTATAGCGGGGTCATGAAGTCTCTCCCTGACTCCGAGCTAAGCGGGGCGTTATCCGAAAAAAAGAAAAAAGGGAAAGTATTATGCACCAATCTTTATCGGAAATCTCGACGATATTTACAAGACTTAGGAGAAGATGTGTGGGACGGAGTGTGGTCCACATTTGTTGTTCGTTTTGCCGGGAGGAGCAGATCCCTGCGTCAGGGCGGTCTTCCCGTATGTCGATTACTGAATTCCTACCGCCACTGTCCAAGGGTGAGCCGAGGAGCCGACCCACGGTCGCAGGAGGGGATCCTCTCCTTTTCCCGTTCTTTGCTTCCTCACGTTTTGCCTTGCTGTCGCCGTGCTGGGGGGTTGCGCTGCCTCGTCGGGGACTTCGCACACCGAGGGGGAACCCCCGGGTGGCTGAGGACGAGGTGGCGGTGGTGGCGCCGCTGGGCGAGCCGTTGAGGGGTTGTCCCCTCCCCGGCACCCTGTGGGGATCGCCGAAGGTGGCGGCATTAATTAGGGTGTTACGGCCCGCGGCCGGCTATCTGGGCCCTCCTTTTGATACAGTAACAAGCAGGAGGAAAGCTGGCGGGCGGTGCCTCCCATGTGTAAGGGGAATATCCAGTTGGAGGTGGTGGGGCATTTGGGGCCGTTTTGTGCCCGGAGTGAGGGTATGGGAGTCCCTTGCATTACTCTTTTTCCCCCCTCCTCCCCTGGCCTATGGAGGGGGGGTATTTATAGCGAGGTTCTGCGGAAGGGTTTCTCTTGAGTAATGCGGGGGGTTAGCGTTTCTAGGGGGCTCCGCGGAGTCACGTGCTTTGGGAATCGCTTTTCCCCGGAGGTATCCGGCACTCTGGCCTCTCGGGGATCGTGTTACTGCTGACGGCGCGTCGACCGAGCGGCCTTTCGTTATGTTGAGTCGCATCGCGGCACTGTTCTGACGAGACAGGGCACTGCCTTTTCAGGACTGGGCGCCTACTTCGCGGCCTCTGCCTCGGGACCCGGGTCATGTTGTTTTGGCATCTTGCGGAAGTTACGCAATTACCTATCATGCCCCAACATTCCCGTGTCCGAGATCGCGAGGTCTGGGGGAAGGGGATGTTGTTGGCTTGTGTTGCTTTTAGGCGGGGTGGGGGTCGGCAGAGTGGCTAGGGGCGATTCCCGTTATCCTATCGTTATTCAATCACGGGTCGACCCTGTTACGCGGGGCGGGTACCAGTGCCTCTCTTTCCCCCTGGAGGGAAAGGTGTCGGGGACTTTTGGTGAGTGGGAGTCGCGCTATAGGCGTAGATTTTCCAGAGGTCCTATGCCAGTTAGGAGGGGTAGTGCGGTGCTAACCCAAAGCTTGGCGGGGGATAGCTATTCGCTATGGTGTTCTCCGAAAAATCTGAGCGTATAAAGAAGAGCATTTTTATTTAGGTTTGTAAAGGCTGATTTACAGCTTGTACAGGAGTTCTTAGTTTATCGCCCGTTGCGGGGTCCGGACCGGCTGGGGGGGAGCCATAGAGCTGTCCTCGCCCGCGGTTTAATGACCTCCGGATCGGGATGTCGCTGTGGGCTGGGTGGGCCCTTCGTAACTTGAATTGAGCTCGGCGTGGAGGAGAATGGCCGCCTTCCGTGCTGAAGTGTTGCAAGGTCTCTTTGGCGATCGTGCCACCTTCCCTCCGTTGCTTCGTCATCTCTTTCCGCGGAAAGGGGTTTCCTCGGTCCGGAAGAGGCGCCGAGGGGGGAAGCCGCCTTGCTGCGGCTTGCTCCTTGGGGAGGTTCCTGAGCATAGGGCCGTCCCCCGCCGCCCCGTGTCTTGCCGCTTCGGTTTGAGAGTGGCGTTCAGCGCGCGGCTGTGTATGGGCGGGCCGACACGCCATGATTCGCCATTTGGGGTCGTCGGGGGTGCAGCCTTTCCGAGGACCTCGCCCGTGGGTCGACGGTGCGGAGGTACTGGCCGGCCAGTGCTGGGGGCTCTCGCCTGCCCAACCGGCTTTGAATGGATGCCATTCTTTCTCCGATCCGTCGTCGTTCGGGGAGGACGGAGGCGTGAAAGGTGGATTTCCCTTGTGTAAGGGGAATACCCTGTTTGCGATCCGTTTGTAAGGGGAACACCCTGTTCGCCGTCTTGCCGGGGCGTGCGCCTTGGGGAGGTTCTTGAGCATAAGGCCGTCCCCTGCCGCCCCATGTCCCGCGGCTTCGGTTTGAGGGTGGGGTTCGGCGCCCGGTTGTGCACGGGCGGGCTGACACGCCGTGACTTGCCTTTTGGGCTTGTCAGTGATGCAGCCTTTCCGAGGTCCTCGCCCGGTGGTCGACTGCAGAGAGGCGCTGGCCGGCAGGCGCTGGGGGCTCTTGCATGGCCGGCCGGCTTTGAACGGATGCCATTCTTTCTCCGACCCGTCGTTGTTTAGGGCGGGCAGGGGCGTGAAAAGTGGATTTCCCTGGTGTAAGGGAAATATACTCTTGGCGATCCGTGAGTAAGGGGAATACCCTGTTTGTGGAGGTTTTGATGCAGGATCCGCCGCCTGGGGCGGCGGGAGCCATTGATGGCCGGTGACCTCTCTTTTGTGAGGGCGGGGCTTCTCGGTCCTTTTCCCGGCGGGTGGGGGAACAAGGTGGTGGAGTTTCATGTCTCGGTTTTTTTTGTTCCTTTCAGACGGGGGAGTGGCCTCTTTATAGGGAGATCTCATTGACGGTTTCTTCCCTATTTATTGCGCTGAGTTGGCGCTATTAATGGGTTTCTTGAATTCGTGCCCATGGGAAACCGCCTTTGCCAGGTGGCTCTTGCGGGTCTTCTTTTGAAGCGTGTTATTAATTGTGGCGTGTTTCTCGAGCGTCCTTTCGTTTCGTCGAGTCCCATCGGGGCCGCCTACTCGGGAACTGGCGTCATTTCGTCCCGGTTTGTGTGCCCGTCTTATTTTGACTTTTCGAGGGCCATGGGTGCGTGGCCCTCTCCGGTTTGGGTGGCTAGGGTTGGCCTTGCCCCAGAGGTCTGGAGGGGGGGAGCGGGCGCGTAGCCCGGCCCGTGCCCTTCTCTGGTTCGGGTGGCTAGGGTTGGCACTGCCCCAGAGGTCGGGAGGGGGGGGAGCGGGCGCGTAGCCCAGCCCGTGCCCTTCTCTGGTTTGGGTGGCTAGGGTTGGCCCTGCCCCAGAGGTTTGGAGGGGGGGAGCGGGCGCGTAGCCCGGCCCGTGCCCACCTCTGGTTTGGGTGGATAGGGTTGGCCCTGCCCCAGAGGTCTAGAGGGGGGGAGCGGGTGCGAATCCCGGCCTGTGCCCTGCTCTGGTTTGGGTGGCTAGGGTTGGCACTGCCCCAGAGGTCTGGAGGGGGGGAGCGGGCGCGTAGCCCGGCCCGTGCCCTTCTCTGGTTTGGGTGGCTAGGGTTGGCCCTGCCCCAGAGGTTTGGAGGGGGGGAGCGGGCGCGTAGCCTGGCCCGTGCCCTTCTCTGGTTTGGGTGGCTAGGGTTGGCCCTGCCCCAGAGGTCTGGAGGGGGGGAGCGGGCGCGTAGCCCGGCCCGTGCCCTGTTCTGGTTTGGGTGGCTAGGGTTGGCCCTGCCCCAGAGGTCTGGAGGGGGGAGCGGGCGCGTAGCCCGGCCCGTGCCCTTCTCTGGTTTGGGTGGCTAGGGTTGGCCCTGCCCCACAGGTCTGGAGGGGGGGAGCGGGCACGTAGCCCGGCCCGTGCCCTGCTCTGGTTTGGGTGGCTAGGGTTGGCCCTGCCCCAGAGGTCTGGAGGGGGGGAGCGGGCGCGTAGCCCGGCCCGTGCCCTTCTCTGGTTTGGGTGGCTAGGGTTGGCCCTGCCCCAGAGGTCTCGAGGGGGGGAGCGGGCGCGTAGCCCGGCCCGTGCCCTTCTCTGGTTTGGGTGGCTAGGGTTGGCCCTGCCCCAGAGGTCTGGAGGGGGGGAGCGGGCGCGTAGCCCGGCCCGTGCCCTTCTCTGGTTTGGGTGGCTAGGGTTGGCCCTGCCCCAGAGGTCTGGAGGGGGGGAGCGGGCGCAGAGCCCGGCCCGTGCCCACCTCTGGTTTGGGTGGCTAGGGTTGGCCCTGCCCCAGAGGTTTGGAGGGGGGGAGCGGGCGCGTAGCCCGGCCCGTGCCCACCTCTGGTTTGGGTGGATAGGGTTGGCCCTGCCCCAGAGGTCTTGAGGGGGGGAGCGGGTGCGGAGCCCGGCCCGTGCCCTGCTCTGGTTTGGGTGGCTAGGGTTGGCCCTGCCCCAAAGGCCTGGAGGGGGGGAGCGAGCGCGTAGCCCGGCCCGTGCCCTTCTCTGGTTTGGGTGGCTAGGGTTGGCCCTGCCCCAGAGGTCTGGAGGGGGGGAGCGGGCGCGTAGCCCGGCCCGTGCCCACTTCTGGTTTGGGTGGCTAGGGTTGGCCCTGCCCCAGAGGTCTTGAGGGGGGGGAGCGGGTGCGGAGCCCGGCCCGTGCCCTGCTCTGGTTTGGGTGGCTAGGGTTGGCCCTGCCCCAGAGGTCTGGAGGGGGGGAGCGGGTGCGGAGCCCGGCCCGTGCCCTGCTCGGGTTTGGGTGGCTAGGGTTGGCCCTGCCCCAGAGGTCTGGAGGGGGGGGAGCGGGCGCGTAGCCCGGCCCGTGCCCTTCTCTGGTTTGGGTGGCTAGGGTTGGCCCTGCCCCAGAGGTCTGGAGGGGGGGAGCGGGTGCGTAGCCCGGCCCGTGCCCTTCTCTGGTTTGGGTGGCTAGGGTTGGCCCTGCCCCAGAGGTCTGGAGGGGGGAGCGGGCGCGTAGCCCGGCCCGTGCCCACCTCTGGTTTGGGTGGCTAGGGTTGGCCCTGCCCCAGAGGTCTTGAGGGGGGGAGCGGGTGCGGAGCCCGGCCCGTGCCCTGCTCTGGTTTGGGTGGCTAGGGTTGGCCCTGCCCCAGAGGTCTGGAGGGGGGGAGCGGGCGCGTAGCCCGGCCCGTGCCCTTCTCTGGTTTGGGTGGCTAGGGTTGGCCCTGCCCCAGAGGTCTGGAGGGGGGGAGCGGGCGCGTAGCCCGGCCCGTGCCCTGCTCTGGTTTGGGTGGCTAGGGTTGGCCCTGCCCCAGAGGTCTGGAGGGGGGGAGCGGGCGCGTAGCCCGGCCCGTGCCCTTCTCTGGTTTGGGTGGCTAGGGTTGGCCCTGCCCCAGAGGTCTGGAGGGGGGGAGCGGGCGCGTAGCCCGGCCCGTGCCCTTCTCTGGTTTGGGTGGCTAGGGTTGGCCCTGCCCCAGAGGTCTGGAGGGGGGGGAGCGGGCGCGTAGCCCGGCCCGTGCCCACCTCTGGTTTGGGTGGCTAGGGTTGGCCCTGCCCCAGAGGTCTTGAGGGGGGGAGCGGGTGCGGAGCCCGGCCCGTGCCCTGCTCTGGTTTGGGTGGCTAGGGTTGGCCCTGCCCCAGAGGTCTGGAGGGGGGGGGCGGGCGCGTAGCCCGGCCCGTGCCCTTCTCTGGTTTGGGTGGCTAGGGTTGGCCCTGCCCCAAAGGTCTGGAGGGGGGGAGCGGGCGCGTAGCCCGGCCCGTGCCCTTCTCTGGTTTGGGTGGCTAGGGTTGGCCCTGCCCTAGAGGTCTGGAGGGGGGGAGCGGGCGCGTAGCCCGGCCCGTGCCCTTCTCTGGTTTGGGTGGCTAGGGTTGGCCCTGCCCCAGAGGTCTGGAGGGGGGGAGCGGGCGCGTAGCCCGGCCCGTGCCCACCTCTGTTTTGGGTGGCTAGGGTTGGCCCTGCCCCAGAGGTCTTGAGGGGGGGAGCGGGTGCGGAGCCCGGCCCGTGCCCTGCTCTGGTTTGGGTGGCTAGGGTTGGCCCTGCCCCAGAGGTCTGGAGGGGGGGAGCGGGCGCGTAGCCCGGCCTGTGCCCTTCTCTGGTTTGGGTGGCTAGGGTTGGCCCTGCCCCAGAGGTTCGGAGTTTTGTCGAAACTGCAAAACTTGTGCAGGAATAACCATATTGGGAAGAACGGATGGATATGTATACTGCGTATAAGAAAAGGAAAACTCACAACTATTGGTAGAATTTTAGCAGATGTTTTACGTTCCAAGGGTGGGCCAGTTCGCTCCCTTCGGGGGTAGCCAGGATGTACGTGGCCGGCCCAACAATGTCGATGACCGTGTAGGGTCCTTCCCACTTAGCGGCTAGCTTTCCCCGCTTTGCAGTCTCGGGGCGGAAGGTGGCATCTCGGAGGACCAAATCGCCGATCCGGAAGGTCCGCGGTTTCACCCGGGAGTCGTAGTGCCGTGCCATCCTCTGGCTGTGCTTGACGAGGCTAGTCAAGGCCCGGTCTCGCACCTCGTCTATCAACTCCAAACTGAGACCGAGTCCTTCTCCGTTGGCTTCTTCGTCGAAGAGCTTTAGCCGGAGTGTCTCTTCGCCGATTTCCACGGGAACGACCGCCTCCGACCCGTATGCTAGCACGAAGGGGCTTTCCCCAGTCGAGGCCTTGTGGGTGGTACGATAAGACCACATGATCCCCGGCAGCTCGTCGACCCAGGCCCCCAGAGCGGCGTCCACCTTCTTCTTCATCGGGTTCAGGATACATTTATTCGTGGCCTCCGCCATTCCGTTGCACTGCGGGTGGGCGACTGCCGCGAATTGGAGTTTGATTCCCCAGCCTGAGCAAAAGTCGCGGAAGCCCTCGCAATCGAACTGCTTTCCGTTATCCGTGACGATGGAGCGGGGAATCCCGAAACGGCATATGATGGATTGCCAGATGAAGCCCTTCATGTCCGTCCACGCGATTCGCGCCAGCGGCTCTGCTTCGATCCATTTAGTGAAGTAATCCACGGCGACGACTAGGTATTTCCTTCCCCCGGAGGCTTTTGGGAATGGCCCCAGGATGTCGAGCCCCCACCTGGCGAAGGGGATCGGGCTCAAGATGGGCATTAGGTTGGCCGGGGGTGCAGTCGTCCACCGATAGAACTTCTGGCATGCCTCGCACTTCTTGACGTATTGTATCGCATCCTGGATCATCGTCGGCCAGTAGTATCCTTGGCGCATTACTTTGTGGGCGATGGTGCGCCCGCCATGGTGGTTTCCGCAAAAGCCCTCATGCACCTCACGGATGACTTGCTCAGCTTGCTACGGGCCCAGACACTTTAGGTAGGGCAGGGCGTCGAAATTGGCTCGGCGGCGGCGGTATAGCACTCCGTCGAGAAGTACGAATGAAAGGGCCCGCCTTTCCACCTGTTTTGCCAGCATCCGTTCCTCGGGTAGCTCGCCCGTCTCCAGGTACTTTATTATGGGGGTCATCCACGACGTCCTCGTGCCCGCGCACATCAGTTCTCCCTCGTTGATGGTTGGTGTCGCCAGGCTTTCCACGTAGATTTCCTTCCCGATCTCGGCCGCCGAGGAGGAGGCCAGCTTAGACAGGGCATCCGCGCGGAGGTTGCTGGAGCGGGGTAGGTGTTGGACGTCTGCTTTCTTGAACTTTCGGAGTTCGATCTGGATGCGATTTAGGTATCGCTTCATTGTTTCCTCTCGGGCTTCGAAGCCCCCCAGGATTTGTTGGATGACGAGGCGGGAGTCACTCAGGAGCAACACGTTCGTCGCCCCCACCGCCCTTGCGAGCTTCAACCCGTTCACCGCGGCTTCATATTCCGCGACATTGTTGGTGGCCGGGAAGCTGAAGCGCAGGGCGTACTCCAGCGAGCATCCATCCGGCGTTTGAATGACTATTCCTGCTCCTGTCCCAGAGCCTGTTGCGGAGCCGTCGACGTGGATGGTCCATAATTCGCCCGCTGTCGTCGGGGAGGGTGCTGAGGGTTCACCCACCTCGACCCTCCGCGAGGATGTGGGCACCGATGGGAGCTCCGCCCGGTCTCCCGGCGGGATCTCCGCTGTGCATTCCACCACGAAGTCGGCCAGCGCTTGGGCCTTGATTGCCGTCCGGGTTTTGTACGTTATGTCGAACTCGCTGAGCTCGACACTCCAATTGAGCATCCTCCCCGACCGCTCCAGCCTCTTCGGGTTCTTTTCGAGGGGCATGTCGGTGTGGACGATTACAGGGTGGGCCTGGAAGTAGGGTCGGAGCTTCCGGGCCGTGGTGACTAGGCAGTAGGCGGCCTTCTCGATAGGGCTGTAACGAGTCTCCGCCTCCCGGAGGATCCGACTGGCATAGTAAACGGGGCGTTGCACTCCTCCTTCCTCCTTGATCAGGACGGAGCTAACGGCCCTCTCGGTGGTCGCCAGGTACAATCCCAAGGGTTCGCCCTCCTCCGGCCGCGCGAGGAGCGGTGGGCTCTGTAGGTATGCTCTCAGCTCCGCGAACGCCCGGGCGCAGTCGTCATCCCACGGGATCACCTTCCTTTGATCTTTAGCTTCGCCCAAGGCTGTGCGCAAGACCCTAAAGAAAGGGAGCGATTTCTCCGCCGATCTCGACAGGAATCGCCCCAAAGCTGCGATCCGGCCGTTCAGTCGCTGCAAGTCCCGGATCGTCCGGGGCTCCGTCATGCCGATGAGGGCCGCCACCTTGTCGGGGTTCACCTCGATTCCCCGCTTCGTTATCATGAAGCCCAGGAATTTTCCCGATTGCACGCCAAAGATACACTTCGCGGGGTTTAGCCTCAGGTTGTACTGGCGGACCCTCTGGAAGGTTTCCTGTAGGTCTGTGAGGTGGTCGGGAGCCCTTCCGCTCTTCACCAGCATGTCGTCAATGTAGACCTCCAGGTTTCGCCCTACCTGAGGGCCGAATATTCGGTCAACCATTCGTTGATAGGTTGCCCCGGCGTTCTTCAGTCCGAAGGGCATCTTGGTGTAACAGAAGGTGCCTTTATCAGTGACAAACGAGGTCTTCTCCTCATCTTCCACCGCCATCGGTATCTGGTTGTATCCCGAGAAGGCGTCCATGAAGCTCAACAACTCATAGCCGGACGCCTGGTCCACCAAATGGTCGATTCTGGGTAGAGGGAAGCTGTCCTTCGGGCACACCTTGTTGAGGTCGGTGAAGTCAACACACATGCGCCACTTCCCGCTTGGCTTCTTCACCAGAACGACGTTGGCGAGCCAGTCGGGGTAGTCCACCGGCCGAACAAATTTGGCCTCGAGGAGTCGCTCTACTTCTTCCTCGGCCACCTTCTTCTTTTCGCCCCCTGCACTTCTCTTCTTCTGTCGGACAGGTCGGGCTTCCGGGTCCGCATTCAACCTGTGGGAGATTACTCTCGGGTCCACCCCGGGCATGTCTGCGGGTGACCACACGAATATGTCCGCGTTTTCTCGGAGCAAGGCCACGAGGGCCGTCCTCAATGCGGACGGGAGTTTTGTCCCGATGGAGACGGTTCTTCCCTCGCCCGAGGCCACATGGACCTCTTCTACTTCTTCGGCCGGGGTCGGCCGCTGGTCGCAAAAATCCTCCCTCTCGTCTGGGATGAGTGCCGTCAGGGCCCGCCTCGGGCTCCTACACAGGGACGGCGCATGGTTGTGGTCTCCGCGCATCTCCCGTCCTCCCCGGACCTGTCCCACCCCCCGCGGGGTCCGGAACTTCATCGTCTGATGTCGCAGGCTGGGGAGCGCCTCGATGGCCGTCATATATGGACGCCCTATGATTCCGTTGTACGCCGAGGTGACGTCGACGATGACAAAACGCGCTTCTCTGGTGACGACCATCGGCTCCTCCCCCAGGGTCATGGGCATGGTGATCATTCCCTCGGTGGGAATCGCGTGGCCGGTGAAGCCAGCGACAGGGCCCACACAGGGCTCTAAGTCTGCATGCCCCCACCCCATCCTCTCGACCGTTGCCAGGAACAGGATGTCACAGGAGCTACCAGTGTCAATCAGGAGTCGGCCGACGTCACTCGCCCCAATCCGAGCTTCGATGACGAGGGCGCCATGGCTCTGGCTCCGTGCCTCCGGCCAGTCCTCCTCGGTAAAGGTGATGGGGGGCCGGTGTATCTTTCGTCGCTTCGACCGGAGGCCGGCGCCCGCCATCATCACCTGTCGGTCCTCGGCCTCCAGGGTTGCGGGCGCTCGTCCCGTCGAGGTTGGGCCTCCAGTTATCATCTCAATTCGCATGACCGCCCTCGGGGGGCGGGGCTCCTCCCCATCGCGGTTCGCCGGCGGTCCCCGTCCCCCCTCCTCCGGGGGGTCCCTCTCTCCTGTCGTCACCCGCCTTCCCGCGACAAAGTTCCCCAGGTGACCCGCCTGGATCAGTCGTTCGATCTCTCTTTTAAGGGAGTGACAATGGTCGGTGTCGTGACCGTGGTCCCGGTGATAGCGGCAGTATCTCCGGGGGTCCCTCCTCGCCGG
Organism: Scilla litardierei; assembly: GCA_030789695.1. Taxonomy (NCBI): domain Eukaryota; kingdom Viridiplantae; phylum Streptophyta; class Magnoliopsida; order Asparagales; family Asparagaceae; genus Scilla; species Scilla litardierei. Next base: position 773,833,657 of record CM061142.1, on the reverse strand, counting down.
GTCCGTCCTCATCTCCCGGGGAGGCTCCGGCAGTAACCCGGCCCTTGTCGCCGCGGCCAGCACCTCCATCATGGGGGCATTGAGTCGCGTGTACTGCCCCGGTGGGGGGTCTTCTTGTCTGGGGATGACTCCGGGGGGTCTCCGCGCCGGGGCAAACTCGCGCGCCGGGCCAAGCCGATCTCGTGGGCGAGGCTCGGGCGGCTCCCGCCGTGGTAGGGCCATCTGATCGCGGCCTCGGCCCCTCTCTTCCTGCCTCGGCCGAGGGTGCGGCCGGGGTCCGTCCTGGGATGGTTTCGCCGGGGGGTATACGACCTTTGCACCAAGGGTCTCTTCGGCCAATGCGTGCCTTTCCGCCATTGCAACCAGCACTTCGTAGTCGGTCGGCGGGTCCCGGAGCAGGGATTTGTGGAGGCTCCGAGTCCGCAACCCCGCCTTGAAGGCCAGCATTAGCACCTCATCGCCGCATGTCACCACCGCCCGCCTTTCTTCCTGAAAGCGGCGGAGGTATCTTCCCGTTCTCTCCCCCTCTCCTTGGACTATCGTGCAGAGATAATCCAAAGGCTTCTTCTTCGTCCGCCCGGCCCGGAACTCTTGGCAGAACTTGTGTGACAGCTCGCCAAAGCTCCCGACGGATCTCGCGGGCAAGCTGAAGTACCAGTCCAGCGCGGTGTCCCTCAGGCTCTGGGAGAAATGTCGGCATAGGAACGCCTCGTCCACATCCTGCGCCTCCATCGCCCCCCGGTATTGCTGCACGTGCGTGAGGGGGTCGCCTCTCCCGTTGTACGTGGCCAAGAGAGGGGGTTTGAACCTTTTGGGCCTTGGGGCGGACGTGATCCACCGTGCGAGCGGCGTGGCCTCCTCCGGATAGGTAGGGCGATCCGGGGCATCCCCTCTCCGCCATTCGGGGGTCAGGCTTCGGTCGCGTCGCGGCCGTTGACGGTCCTCCGCCCCCGGGGAGTAGTCCGATGGTCGTCTGGCGGGGCTCCTCCCTCGGGCCGAGGACTCGACGGGTTGTGGGCTACGGCTCTCCCAGCGTCAGCGCCTCCCGGTCAGCTCTCCTCGGGCCTCCATCCGTTCCTGATTCTCTCGGAGGAGCCTCTCGCGCTCGGCGGCGAGGAAGCGTAGTTGTCGACAAACGGCTTCCTCGCGCAGGGTATCGGAGGGGTGGTGCTGGTGACGCGGGTCGCCTCCTCCAGGTGGGGATCTGTTCAGCAACGGGTCCCGCCCGTTCCCGGGCCGCCGTCCCATCGTCGTTTCTTCAATGACTTCTTGGTTGCTTCTGTTTTCCTTCCTCAGCCTTTCGCGCTCCGCGACGATGAAGCGGAGTTGGCGGCGGGCGGTCTCTTCTTCCTGGTAGGCCCTCCGGGCGGTCTCGGCCGCCTCGTCCAAACGCCTTTGCGTGGCGGCCGCCTCCCCCAGGCGCCTCCACCGCTGCGCAACTTCCATCTCCTCTTCTAGGAGCCTTTGCTGGGCCGCAATCTCCTCAGCGAGCCCCCTATTCTCCCCCTCCTCCTCGAATTGAGGGTGGAGGTCCCGCCTCACGTTCAGGGGCTCTGAGGGGCCGGGCGGAGGCTCCGTTCCAGCCGTCTGATAGCCTTTCCTGGCCAGGGGGACGGCCTCGAAGCTCTTCAGGACGACGGGGGCCGAAGTATGTTCAGTCTCGGTGCCCATCCCCAGAAGGGGGTCGGACGCCGGGGTGATTTGTAGAGAGAGCGGTTCCTGACCCACGGGATCTTTACCGTGGTCAGGGTTCCGCGAGATCGGCATGGAGTCTAACATGGGTGTGACCCTTCGTTCCCACAGACGGCGCCAATTGTTACGAGGTGGAACTCGCGTACAATGAATTTGTATTATGGGGAACCAAGGGCACGGTGGTTATATGGAAATGTAGGGTTAGGTAGGCTGTTTTACAAGTGATTAGTGGGAGGAAGAGGTTGGATCCGTTACCGGTGGAGCTCACAGGATCGTATCTCGTCGGACGTAGCTGAGGAGGGTCGGACGGCGGGAGGCTGACGCTGACTTTGGCCAAGGGGCGAGCTCTCCTGCAGCACGAACAACTCGTCAGAAGGGCGGGGTTGGGGTCCAACCCTTAGCCCCTCCGATGCCTAAGTCAGTAAAGGGCTTAAATGGGGGGCTGGACACGCCGGTCGGACTAACTGTGTGTCCGCCTCGCGTGACGAGCTGTAGGTGGGAGAACAAAGATATGGAGGACCTTTGCTCTCGTGTGTGAATGATAGAAGATGAGAGAGTTTTTCTAACCTCTTCTCCGTAAGAGGAGAGGAGGTATTTATACCTAACGGGTGATGACTAGGCGTGCTGAGCTGGCTCGGGTGTCAGTGGAGGCTTCGGACAAGGACATCGGGAACAGGAGTTTCTGACCTGCCTCTGTCAGGCGGCGCAACGGCCCAGGGGTGCTTTTGTCGGGATGTCAGGGCCGAAAGCACTAACCGCCGGTCAGGTCAGCCGCCTGGGGGTGCTTTGTCAGACGGTCGGGTGACGTGTGGGTTAGTCACGTCCTTATCCTAGGCTGTTTGTCGTTAGCGTCGAACTAAGGGTCTGGCTCGCTTTCGGCGCCGCGGTTCGCGGGAATCGGATGGGCCGATCCGGTCGGGGGTTGTCCGGCCCGGCCGCGCCCGCCAATAGGCCTGGCCTAGCTATCCGAGCGTCCCCTAACGCGCTCCCCCGGTGGGACGGGCGGCTGCGGTTGTTCGCCTCGGCCGGCTACAGTTGTTCGCCTCGGCCGTTTCGGGGAGCGCTGTAAGGCGCGCCTATCTCCGTGATGCCCCGGGTTTTCGGGGCGGCGGCCTTAATTGTTAAAAGGTGAGCTAAAGGGGTATGTTAGCGGATCCGGGCTGGAGTTGGGCTACTACGATCTTTAGGTCGTAACACCTGGCAATATTCTTGGAATGACTGAGAGGTAAATTCCCCCGCATTATCCAGACGTATTTTCTTTATTTGGTTGTCTGGGAAATGCGCCCGCAACTTTATTATTTGTGCCAAAAGCTTTGGAAAAGCTAAGTTGCGGGTTGAAAGTAGACACACATACGAGTATTTCGAAGATGCATCAATCAGTACCATAAAGTACCGAAAAGGCCCGCTAGGGGGGTGGATAGGTCCACATATGTCTCTGTGTATTCTTTCAAGGAAGCTAGGAGACTCAATATCCACTTTAAGTGGTGATGGCCTTGTTATTAATTTACCCTTAAAGCAGGGTACACAAGGGAATTCTCCCTTCTGAAGAATCTTCTGGTTCTTCAGGTTATGCCCATGGGATTGTGCTAGGATGCGGTGCATCATCACAGATCCGGGGTGGCCAAGTCTATCGTGCCAAAGTAAGAATTTGGCCGATGTCGGGCACTTCAGGTGCTCCGTCAGGTTTGCTTCCTCTCTCCGGATTTTTGTATGGTAGAGGCCTGATGAGAGGCTCTCAAAACGTTCAAGTATGGTTTTAACTCCATTTTCTTGAGACGTTACATACAGTAATTCATTTTCTTTGACATTTGCTGTTTCCAAGTGGAATCCGTTAAGACGGATATCTTTGAAACTTAGTAAGTTTCTCTTGGAATTCGGAGAGTAAAGTGCATCTTTTATTTTTATTTCTGTTCCATTGGGGAGAAACAAGGTTGCATTCCCAGAACCTTCAATTATGTCCGATGGCCCTGAAATTGTGTTTACAGGGCTCTTATACGGGATAATGCTATGAAAATAGCATTTGTGCTGAAGGATCATATGTGTTGACGCGCTGTCTACTAAGCAGTCATGAGAGCATTCCATCTAAAAAAGATGAGTAAACATTTGCATTCAGAAAGGCTAAATTTTATTCAACAGAATTGAAGATACATAAAAGCTCTCATAAAGTAGAATGTTCATACAATAAGATGCTAAGATAAATGATAACAGGCTAATCAAGCAGATTATCTGACTCGAAGTCTTTTGCTGTGAATTTGATTGCATTATTTGCAGCCACCAGGTTTGATTCAACATTCTTTTTCTTGCTTTGTTTGTAAAGCTCTTGGAGATGCACTGGGGTCCTGCACACTCTAGACCAGTGGCCTGTCATGCCACAGCTGTGGCACTGGTCTTCCCAGTCCCTCTTGGGTGGGGGTGCATTGTTTTTCTTGTTATCATTCCTGCGCCATGTGAACTTGCGCTTCCCTTCATTCTTGTGCTGCTGTGGTGGGCCCTTGGCTCTTTTCTGTTGTCCCCCTTTCTGTGGTCTTTCTTTTCTTTTATTATCCCTCTTCTTTTTGAAGGAAGAGGTATGGTGAGCTTCTGGTAGGGGGCAGTGCCGGGAGGGCGCATATTGTGAGTGACGAGAAGAAGCTCTCTGTTTTGCTCGGCCATGAGAAGACATAATAGCAGCTCTGAATACTTGGTGAACTTACGTTCACGGTATTGCTGCATAAGTATCGCATCCTTTTCATGGAAAGACGTATACGTCTTTTCCAGCATGCGATCTTCTGAGGCTTTTTCACCACACAACTTCAGGCGTGAGGTGATGCTAAAAAGTGCTGAGTTGTACTCAGCAATGGACTTAAAGTCCTGCAGTCTCAGGTTCTCCCGCTCATATCTCGCCCTTGGGAGTATAACATCTCTCTGATGTTTATACCTGTCCTCAAGGGCGGTCCATAGCTCAAGTGGATCTTCGACCGTAAGGTACTCAGCCTTTAAGGTCTTATCCACATGGCGGCGAATATAGATGATGGCTTGCGCCTTCTCTATATCGCTAACATTTTCTTTTTCAGTCACAGCAGTGATGAGGGACTTGGCCCGCAGGTGAAACTTAACATCTAGCTGCCAGCTTAGATAGTTTCTGCCTGATGCATCCAGCACTTCAAAGTCAACGCTTGCAATTTTAGCCATTTATCTAGCAGAGCACAAACATGCATGAATTAATAATCAATCAGAAAAAACATTTTCATGCGGAAGCAATATTTAATGAAAAGCTAAACGTGTGGATCGGCCAGTCCCACAAGAAAGAGTCCAAGAGTCCACAGTCCAAATTATACAAATTTGCAGCTTGAATAAAATGAAAATACAACTTTGGAAACCCAGTGGGTCCCATTTAATATCTTCGTCTTCAAGCGTAGCTTCCGACTCCATGGAAGTTGGTCTTCTTTCTTTGACATTTACAAAAATTCCTCACTACAATTTCTCTCAAAAATAAAAGAAAAGTGCGGGAAATAAACTGTGGGACTAAACGGCCGATCCAAAAACCACATTTAGCAATTCATGCAAGAATATTGTGCTCATCAACATTTTCATCCATAGACATCACAAGCAGTTTATTCATATGAGGATAAAACGATATTTAATCACTTAATAATTATTGGACCACTGGGCAACGTCATACACCGTTAGGTTAGGTAACTAACGGCAGAGCGGTCGCAGGATCTGCCTAATTATTAAGTTTTTAAATAAAATGTACAACCACGCAAATAATATCCACATAATTTTGCCAGAGATGTAAAGCATGTAAAAGAAATTACGATGCATAGGTTGTAAGGTAAATGGGTTTAATCAATTAAATTGATTAAGAGCCCAAAATTAACATTTTCTTTTGTATGAGGAAAAAGGTTCCCTCATCATCCCAAAAGCCCCCCAAAAAAATCCCCAAAATGCCCTTGTCTGCCCGATATTTGTCCCGTAATTTACCGTGATTTTTCACGAATATTTTGCCTTTGAATCCCCATTTTAAATTAATCTTTAGGCTAATAAGGTGCCTTTTGAGGCGAATTTATAGCCCTTTGCCTCCCCCAAATTTTTTTTCTCAGATAAACCAGCCTGCGGGCCTGAAGCCCACAGTCGACCTATGGGCCTCAGGCCCATAGGGCTTTTTTTTGAAAATCTGTGGGCCTGAAGCCCACAGATCTGCTGTGGGCTTCAGGCCCACAGATCTCTCTGTTTTTTTTGGAATTAGGGTTTTGAAGGGGGGGCGCCGCCGCCGCCCCCCCTGAACGGGAGGCGCGGCGGAGGCCGCCGCCCCCCGCTGCGGGGGGGGGGGGGGGGGGAGCGGCGGGGGTCGCAACCCCCCCCCCCCCCTCGCAGAGGGGGGCGCGGCCAGGGGGCCGCCCCCGGTAGAGGGGGAAGCGGCCAGGGGGCCGCCGCCCCCCTCTGCGGGGGGGGGGGGGGGGGGGGGGGGGACGGCGGGCGCGGGGGCCGCCCCCCCTGCAGAGGGAGGGGGCGGCCTCGGGGGGGCCGTCGCCCCCCCTGCAGGGGGGGAGCGGCGGCGGCCGCCCCCCGCAGGGGGGTGCGGCGGCGGCTGCCCCCCCTATGGGGGGGACGGCGTGGCGGGGGGGGGGGGGCGGCGGCGAGGCCGCCGGCGGGGTTGATTTAGGGTTTGATTTTAAGAAAAAAATCCAAAAACCCTAAAAAAATTGATTTTTGGGATGAAAAGTCCGTCGTTTTCAAGGCGACGATGAATCCCCATGACGATCTTGCGAGATCTAGGGGAGGGGCAATCATACGTATGATTAAAAATATTGTTTTTAGAGTTTTTACCTCTATATCCGGTCTCCGGATATAGCGACGTTTGCTCGAAGCCCTACGCGGATGACAATGCTCGATTGGGGAAGCCTTGCACCGCGCTCGTGGATCTCCCGACTTCGCCTTCGCAACGGACAGAAAAAATTTTGTGGAAAAAAGAAAAATTTAGAGGCTCGTGCTGATAACGTGTTATAAATCAACTACTGAGGGGAGAGCCCTCAGTTCTATATTTATAGCCAAAGGTGAGAATACAAGTGGGCTTATACAGATATGTGCCCAAACACTTAGGTTGGCCCAATAACTCATCCAACCCAGTAAATACCCATTCACAACAGAATTTAATTAATTCTGAGAATAGTTTAATAATAATTCAAATCATTGTAATCATATTTTTTAGGAAACAATTATTTTATTTTAATCATAGTTGAATTTTAAATTAGTAGTTTTTCTTACTCCATCGAACACTTCTTAAATAACTATTTAATTTTCATCATACATTTTTAAGTACAATTTAAATCTTATTGTTATGTGGTTCAAATCAATTAAGAATTGCATAATTTATCAATCTATCGTAATCAAATAAGACTTTTTAACTAAATGTAATCAATTAAGCACTCTTAATTATACTCGGGTTATATTTTGACATGTATCCTTTTTAATTAGAAAGAAAAAGGAAAAGAGGGAAAAAAGAGCATGCAGAAATCCCAAAAGCTGAAGTTTTAAGTATATTTCAGTCATTTAATTTCAATTAATACCTCTTAAATCGTATATTTTGGACATGATCAAAAGTTCAGTTTTCTAATACCTTTTGTTTCAACTCAATACAAGTTGCATAGTAAGAGATAAAATCAAATAACCACTGGATGCGCATAAAATCGAAATTGCAATTTTTTGTTCAAAATCTACAATTTTAAGAGCAATTTAGGTTGGAAAAGTGACGAACCCTGAAAGGTTATTTGGCCAAACGACTATGGTCCAACAGCATTTACTTCTGGTTTTCAGTTGGACCATCAAGAATCGATCCATGGAAGATGCGAAACACACGCACGACTTTAACCAGATGCATAAAAGAGGGTATTTGAGAACCGGACTGCAATTTTAAAATGCACAAGAAAAATGATCCATTGGCCTTGCAACGAGTTCCAAACGAGAAAATCAACAGCTTGCATCAAAGCTAATTTTCTTTGTATACAAAGAAATGTCTAAATGACTCAAAATAAAACCCAAAGCCATACACCAACAATATCATGAAAATAAAGCTTTTTTTGTTTAAAATCTCTCACTTTTCTGCCATCAAATGCAACATGTGTTGATGTTCTCATTTGTGCTCAGCAATTAGAACAGCAGGCTTACAAAGACGGCACAAATCATGGGAGCTCCTTCTTCAAAATATGATCTATTGCCTCATCAACCGTTTCCACGACCTGCAACATGTCAATGTAACATACTGTTACGCACAAGAAAACACCATCATTCACTGCAAGAATTCTGGAAGCGTGATGGCAAATTAAGGTGGCTGGTCGAGAGAGAGGCGAGGTAGACTTGTGCAGGAAAACACCATCATGGCTTGAACTTGAAGAGAACAATGTATTACTGTTTCCGTGCTAACATCTGCCACGTTAAAAATAATTTGTATCGATGTGTAGTTCATCCCGGGGCTAAGTTTGCAAAAATATCATTAACAAGCATCACTGGAAGTGCCCAACCCATCATGGAACAGGTTAAGCATGATAAGAGAAATTTATTTGCAACTAAAGTGCATATGGTATCTGAAAACCAAGATGGCATTGAATTGATATGAGCAGCAAAACAAAAATTTACACACACACAGTAACTATTTCTAGGAAAAGTGGAAGCTTTGTATTTAAATTTAATGAAGTGAAACAGCATGGTTTAATATAGCCCTACAAAAGAAGTGATCTTGATTTTTAAATGGCTACCAACCTGATATTAACCATCTAAGCATCAGCAACAGAGTCAAGGTCTAAGCAACCATTGGGCTAGTGCAGTAAGTTAGGCAGCCTGCAACTGCAGACATGCCCTTTTCATTCATAAAGCATAAGTTCATACAACAAAAGAGCAAATCTCCAAATTCCCTAGGCTAGAAAAGGGTCCAGATGAAGAGAATAAATAAACCATTGTCCTGATGAATGGTTGAGACACCGAAAGGCAGCTGGCCAGAATGGTGGATCTTGCGGGAATCAGTAAACTATAACTCCAGATAACATCGGCTTAACGTCACTGTTAAGCAGCATGAAAGAGAGCTATGAAGCTTGATATACTTCACCACAATTCTACATTACATATAATTCTAGTTTTAATCTAAATTAAACCGATGGATGGTTCCTTGGGGAATGACATTTAGTAATTTATACACATGCATGAGGATACTTGATTGCAATATGCCGAGAAGGAATGGATTTTGATTGTGAAGAGCATATGTGACCTACCAGATCTGCGGGATACTGTGGGTGATTATCCTTTCCACGGAAAACACCAGTCCTCGTAAGAACAGAAAACCACGGATGTCCTGTCTGTAAGCAAACAACATAAGATATCAGTGAGTGAATCATACTGGAACTTGATGGAACTTCCAAAGTTCTTCAACACCCTCATTGCAAATCAGCACATTATATGATTTCAGATAAAGAAGAGCATTCGGACATAAAATCCACCAGCGTAGTGTACCTTGAGTGTGGATGGAACTGAATTTTGTAATATTCATCGGTTTGAAATGCACAGAGGATAAGAAACAGATAGCGAGGCATGACAACCAGTTAATCATATTAGTTATGCAAAGGGTGAAGCCTAAAAAGCAGAAAATTAACCGCAGGACATGTGGGATGTGTAAGACCTAAAACTATGGTGGGAACACTGTGGGTGAATAGTGTTTTATGAAATAAAAAGGAAATTACGCCTAATTAAAATCCATAATGCAACCAAGTGTGCAGAATAGAAATAATGAAGACAACAACCCAGAAAATGCAGACGCAAACAATTGATATAACATGGTTCCAATTCCCCATAGTCAAATCCCGACTCCCTGGAATCCTTCTCTACCAATCCACTAGAAAATTCCGCTAGTGATTCGTATCCACTAATAACTCACTTGCCAAATCCCGGCAAGTGTAAATCCAATACACTTTTAACTCACCACTTTCCACAACCCGGAAATGGTACATTCTCACAATCGAGAGTAAATCTCAACAAAGATAGAGAGATTGAAATATGAAATAAATAGACAATCATATGCCTTGAATATGATCTTACTTAGAAGTGAAGGCTAGGTGTGTGTGTAGTGCTCTAATAAATGAAATGTGAGCACTTATTACTTGTCCAAAGAGAGAAACAAAGCGTGCTTGAAGATTGAGCTTGAATGCTTTTAGGACAAGTGTAGAGAAGAGAGCCTGAATACTAGTAGAGATTTGAATGCACTTGTAAAAGAAGTATTAAAGGTTCTAAGAGTTCTAAGTGAATGCATCAATACTCTATATATACTCCCAGAAAATCCCACCAAAATATGTACAAAATTTCAAGCATTAAATGCTGGAAACGGCTCTAAACGGACAAAAATCCGAGTCACTAGACGTCTGGAGAAGAACTACCAGATGCCTGGTACACTGTGCTGATAGGACAATTATATGAGTCTAACGGCTAGTACCAGACGCCTGAAGAAGGCTTCCCAGATGTATGGTCTACTGTGCAGACTTCTGAGTCCATCGCTTCGGACGTCTAATCAGTCAGGATGAAGAAATTGAGATGCTGGAATTTTTGGTCATAAATGGCCAGATGTCTGAAGGTCATCACTGAGGCGTCTGACGTATGGGTGGTAAAATAAGCCCGACCCGCCCCAAATCCGGCCTCCTTAACCGGGTATGGGTAGGGGCCAATCTGGTACAAGTAGGATCCGGGTTGGCCTGACCGGACCCGGACCCGGATAAAATCTGGGTCGGGATTGGGTTTGGTCTGTCAATCCGGATGACCCGAATTCAACCCGATTTACTTTCTATATATATATAATAACTTCAACACACATTTGCAAGGGAAGTTGTGCTTATACGGTTTGAATTGTTGTCCTCTTTAAGATGTCTTGAATTCAATTCCATTTACATACAACTTTTCAGTTAATTTATTACTTTCGTTAATAAAATGGTAAAGCTAATTATACTTCCCTTCTATCATCAGTGCGGTTTAAGCGATGAGCTGCTGAAAATTATGCAACACTTAATAAATTGTCGTTGGCTCTTAATAAATAGCCGGATATTGAAAAAAGAGCAGTTGCGTGTAATTCAAATCTTAACCCGATGGGTTAACCCGAACCCGACCCGAATTCAATCCGGGTCAGGTTAGGGTTTACCCATATCCAGGTCGGGTTAAATCTGACCCACCCCGAACCCTACCCGACCCGTTTGCCACCCCTAGTCTGACACATTGTGCAGACGCCTGAAAACTTCAGGTGTTTGGTTAGGTTAGGATTTAGAAGATGTTACATATATGCACGCAGGCGTTTGGTGGCCAGGCACGAGGCGCCTGGTTAAGGTTGAAAAACTCCATTTTGAGTTTTAATGAGTTCTAACCTTGTGAGATTGAATAATGAATGGACTAAGATGTTATGTTAACAATCTAATTCAATAAGAAAATAAAGAAATGAAAACATTATGTGTTAATCCCCTCCACGTCCTATTTGAAATCATTGAATTCTTCTATTTAAATTCCATGAGTCCATCAATTGATTTCCTCGCAGCATTGGCTCAAGTCATCGTCACTTTTGATATTACTTGAACTACATTAACGATGTTTTAATTAACTACAAAACAAGGGGTTAGTCACAATTAATTATGTTTGCTCATCATCAAAACCAAATTGGAGGATCCAATACTCAACATTCTTGCCCTATTTATAATGACAAATAAGCATAAACAAAAAAATAATTGTGCTTAAAATTAAATACTTACTTCCCCTTGCATTCATGCCAATCAAGTTAGTCCAAAAGAATACAAATAATATGAAGCATCAATGCATGGTAATAGTGTGTATCACATGGAATGTGTATTATAGTCATTAAAGCTTTTAAACATAATTGAATACACATAAATCATGATATAATGGTGATACCCATGGAGGAATGAAGAATATGAGAATGGAATCAAAACATTCAATGTAATAATGACACTAAAAAGCCAATTCATATATCATAATCCCCCTCAATCATGCAATGGTTCAAAAATAAATTTTGAATGCTATGATTCATGGAAATGTTTTAAATTCATAATAGCACATAAATTATTATCTTATTTATTTCTCTCACCCTTGGTCATAATCGAAAAAAGAGTGGAGGAAGAGAAAACAACTACTAGTGCTAAAAGAAGAAATAAAACATAAGAGTTATTGAATATGATAAACAATCGAGTGATACTAAATGAAAAAAAAATTCAAAAACATGAAGGAGTATCAACCCAATTATTTATCTCATCTCAAATCAAAACCAAGCATATGGAAAAAATATCAACATTTACCTTAGATATGCATACGAAAATGTATAAAGAATACACAGACACATTTCCAATAACAATAAGCACCATATGTGTGTGTGTGCGCGCAAAAAATGTACCTAAGAATGTGCGCAGGTAGAATTACCTGCGCACGCCCCCTCTGTTCGGGGTTTCTGAGTATTTTTTTTTTGAATTTTTTTGCAGTGGCTAGATATTCGTGTTATGAAGCTCCCCACAAAATTTCAGGCCAATCCGACACCGTTATTCTGGACAGTTTTGCGTAATGTTTTTGAAATCGATGAACGGAGGCTCAAACGGTGTCGGATTGACCTGAAATTTTGTGGGGAGCTTCATAACAAGTATATCTAGCTACTGCAAAAAAATTCAAAAAAATTACTTAGAAACCCCGAACAGAGGGGGTGTTTGCTGGTATCTCTGCATGCACACGTTCTCAGGCACATTTGCCCCTGAATATATAAGAGAGTCGATGTTACAAGATATGGAAGGACATAACTACATCACTCATACAATAAAAAAATATCTAACATCATATACATCCATCAATACAAAAAAAATACATCATCATATCATCCAACCTCAAGAAAAACTCTCAATCAAAAAACAAAATGTCATATGCTTGAGAGTCTCCTGACATAATCCTAAGGTAGTCAAGTCAGAGGTGGAGGAGTAGAGCTAGATCCTGGAGCATCGGGAGGAGTGGCAGCAACAGCACTCGTCTCTGGAACATCAATAGTATCACCACGGAGTCAGGTGCAACATCTGAAGGAGACTGAGTGAGACTACGACGACGAACATACTGACTGGGTGAATCACGTTAAGGCAGTGCATCAGGAGTGACATCGCGTCGAACGACGACAAAAGGAGTCATCCGGAGATGCTGAAGAATCTGACTCAGCATCTTTGTCAGCTGAAGGTGATAATGTCGCAACTGGGACAGCTCAGTGAGCACACGACCCATGACCTCTTCCAGACTAGTGATCCGAGCTTGCAGAATCTTAAAGGAATCCTCGGAGAAACGAGGACGCTCAGAGGATGAGGGGATGATGGGAGTGGTAGGAGTGACAGGAGGACGACCAGAAGGACCCATGGAGGAAGAGGCACCAGCTGATGCAACCTTAAGGGCTGCCTCAGACTTGTGATGCAAAGTGGCATTGATAGGGGTTCCTGCGGAGGTACGCTCAGAAGGAATCAATGGAAGTCTGAGGTGCGCAAAGATATGTGTCAGGAGAGATGGGTAAAGCAGGATAGAGGTGTCAATCATCCGATCAAGAATGACATGTGCCCAATTTATCTTTATCCCTCCTAAGAGAGCATAAGGATAACTGAAATACTCGAAGGATATGTAATAAGAAGACCCATATTTTGGAAGAATGTTGGACTTCAAGATGAGGTTAGAAATCCAACCAAAATTGATGAGAACTTTGGGCTTAATAGCAGCTGAGATATGCTGGGGAATCTGAAGGAAAACTTTGGACAAAATGGTGTGGTTGGTCATATAGATATCAATATCAATAGTGTGCTGATTAGAGGAGGGGATGCAAAAGATAGACCTTAAAGTCTCGGCTGTAAGGATGATTGGAATTCCCAGACAACAGTGTCCAAATGATGAAGGTCGTCCCTAACACGGTTTGCATAGAACAAACGTACTAGGTAGTGGACCAAGTGTCACACTAAAGTTCTAATAGACCAGCATGTTCAAAAATCTCAGAGAGGCCGGAAAAATCAGCATGTGTGATAATCTCGCAGGAATAATGCGAGTGGATAAGAGAGATGCAAATCGATCTTCACACTTAGGGTTGCGAAATGAGAGAGTAGGACGTGTCCCTGAAGGAGGAGGTGGTGGTGGAGCAGTGGGTTAAGGCTGTTGTGGAGGAGCTTCTGGTTGCGACTAGTGTTGAGGTTGACCTGAGGATTGAGCAAAACGTGTGGCTTCGGCCAAAGATATAGTGTGCGAAGCATCGAGATGAATGAATCCGTTGGACCTCTTGGCCCTAGGTGTAGGTTAAAAGGAGGAGATCTAGGGGATTTACGTGTGGGTTGATTCTTGAGTGGTGCAATAGAGAAACTAAAAATGCAAGAGATGAAAACCCTAAAACCCTAAACGATATATCTAAGCAAAGAAAACGAAAACCTAATCGAAAACTAAGAGATTGAACAACGAGAATATAACTAGGGGTCGAGGAACCTATGAACGATCAGAAGATGGCTGAAAAAATGATCAGACGGTCGGAAAATCGACGGTCGGAAAATCGACGGAGAAGTCGAAGGAACTCGGTTGGGAGAGGGTCAGAGGCAAGGGCAGACGGTCAATGTGAATGAGATTATCAAAAGGATAGAGGAATTTAATCGATCGAGTGAATAAATCACAACCATCGGATTAAACATAATCTGAGTTTTAAACGCTCGACAGACATCAGGTGAAGGACGGCCAGCGTCTTGAGATTTAAAAATAAAAACAAGATCTCGATGCGACAGACGTTTATATGGAGAACATAAGACGTCCGATAGGAAGAAAAAATTGGATGGAAATTTTTTTATGATAACCAGACATTTGTTGAAGACCAAACAAGCACCTGCTCAACTATGCATGTGTCTAGTCAACCTTCATCTGACAACTGGATTAATGAAGAGAAAAAATGAAGCTCTCGGGAAAATTGTCACAACAAAAACGTCATTGATCATGCGGCTGAAGTTCAAAAGTCAGGCGTAAGGACCACTGTGCAAGAGTTTGGTCAGAGAACCGAAGAGGTCTAGAAAGTGAGAATTTTTAGAGACACCGAGATCAAACACGGCAGACGTCTGGTTCGACTAGACTAGGCGTCTGTCCTGTTCCAGAATGCTTAGAATGAACCGAGAATTAAATCTAAAAGAGATCTCAAGCTAGGTAAGATATAATCATTCTAACTAAGCATAAAGCATCTAAAATACATAACCAATTATCAAAATCTGAAAGTAATCAAATAAACTTCGAAATGCTTAACAATAACATAATAATACACATATATCTCATCAACAACATAAAACATGAAAAGTTGAGATATATAATTTAATCATATCAAATGAGCATGGAACATGACATACCATATGAAATGAGAATCAAACATGGTATGACATAAGAAAAATGATTTCCTAGAGTTCTGATTTACCTATTATCCCTAATTCTCTCATAAGCCTCATAAAGGAATCCTCTTTGAGTGGTTTAGTGAAAATGTCGACGATTTGTTTTTGAGTGTCTATGTAGTCTAGTTTAACATCCTTGTTGAGGACATGATCATTAATAAAGTGATGTCTAGTATTAATGTGTTTAGTACAGGAATGGTATATCGGGTTCTTGGATAGACATATAGCACTTTGATTATCGACCATGATAGCACATGTGCCACAATCGATACCATAGTCCTTAAGCGTTTGTCTCATCCATAATACTTGTGCACAAGCTAGACCAGCGGCGTAAAAAGAGATACTGAATTTTGTTTCTTGGAAAAAGCAAGACACAGAAATTTCCTAGAAAATGACAAGTACCGCTAGTATTTTTCCTATCGAATTTGCATCCAGTAAAATCTGCATCGCTATATGAGACGAGCTCATACGTACATGACTTTGGATAAAATAATCCATAGTCAAATGTTTGGTTAAGATAAAGAAAAATCCGTTTGATTGCAACCAAATGAGATTGTTTTGGTTGTGATTGATAACGTGGACACAAGCATACGACAAACATGATATCGGTCTACTTACGGTAAGATAAAGTAAACCACGTATCATACCTTAATATTGACGAATGTCAACATCCGTGCCACGCTCATCTTTATCAATTGTATTATCGTGATCATTGGAATATGCTTGGAGGAAGAAATTTACATCCCAAAGCGCTTGATCAACTCCACCGTATACTTCGTTTGGTGGATGAAGATCCATTGCTCCAATTGACGAATTTGAAGACCTAGAGAATAAGTGAGCTCTCCCATGTGGCTCATCTCAAATTCATCTTGCATGAACTTAGCAAATTCTTGACAAAGTGAAGTGTTAGTAGAACCAAATATGATATCATCTACATATACTTGAATAATGAGAATGTCATGATCAAATACTTAAGTAAAAAGTGTTGAATCAATCTCTACCATTTTGAAACCAAAAGCCAAAAGAAAATTCTTCCGACGATCATACCAAGCTCTAGGAGCTTGTCTCAAACCATAAAGCGCTTTCTTGAGTTTAAAAACATGATTTGGAAATTTTTCTTGAATAAAACTGGGTAGTTGAGAAACATAAACTTCTTCATTAACATGACCATTAAAAATGTACTTTTAACGTCCATTTGAAAAAGTTTAAATTTTTTTGATGATGCAAATGATAATAATAACTTAATAGATTCTAATCCAGCTACCGAGACAAAGGGTTCCTCGAAATCAATATCTTCCTCTTGTCGATAGCCTTGAGCCACTAACCTCACCATGTTATGGGTAATGACTTCATTTTCATCTGTCTTGTTCTTGAAGGTCCACTTTGTTCCAGTAACATGGTGGCCTATCGGAGGAGGAACAAGTTCCCAAACTTCGTTCCTTTCAAATTGGATAGCTCTTCTTCCATCGCCATGATTCACGAGCTATCTTCACACGCTTCGTCGATGTTCTTTGACTATATCGTTGAGACGAAAGCACAAATGCGTGAAGAGCTCCACCCTTGACCTTGTACGGACTCCATCGCCAATTTTACATATCACTTGGTCATGCGGATGATGTGGTACCATAGCAATTGGGTACACCTAGATCACTTGAAACATTCTAAACAATAATATTAGTAGGGTTAGTCTCATTAGAATCATCTAATTTAACATTATGCAAGGTATCACATAGAAATTCTAAGCTATCATAACAATGAGATAAATGAGCACCAAAATCCTCATAAAACGAAACGTGAAGCGATTCATCAACCGTTGAAGTTCTTTTATTGAATATATGGTAAGCCTTGCTACGATCGGAATATCCAAAAAAATCCCTTATCAGAACGAGAATCAAATTTATCTAACTTGCCGTGTGTATTTTTAATAAAACGTTTTGAACCAAAAACACGGAAATACTTTACTTTAGACATTTTATCATAAAATAATTCATAACAAGTTTTGTTCGTACAGAATCTCACAAGAATCCTATTTAGCACATAGAACGCAGTATTGATGGCTTCTGCCCAAAATTGTGAACCAATGCGGCTATCACTAAGCATAGTGCGTGCACACTTAATTCGGGTTCTATTTTTTCCTTTCCACAATATCATTTTGTGGCGGGGCACGAGAGAAGGAAAATGTGTGAGTGATCACGTTCTCATGACAAAAATTAAAAAATAATTCGTTATCGAATTCACTTACATGATCACTACGAATAATGACAATGAGGGTGTCATTGATCTTTTGAACTTACTTAGATAAAATAATAAATTTTTCAATGACCTCATTTTAACTATGTAAAAATCTTAACCAAGTAAATCTAGAATAGTCATCCACTACAACAAGTCCAAAAGGCATTCCCTAAGGATGCAACTTTAGTATGCCCCCAAATAAATCTAGATGTAAAAGCTCTAGGTGCCTAGGTGCATAAGTTACATTCTTAAGCTTAAATGACAATTTATGAATCTTGCCATGTTGGCATGAATCACAAAAACTTTTTTTATTAAAAGAAAGTTTTGGAAATCCGCTAACTAGATTATGCTAGTTTGTAAAGGTGTTTAAAGTGTATATGACCAAAGTGTCGATGCCATAGAAGTTGTTCATTCGTATGGGCAACCGAGCATTAGTCTTGTGTATGTGACAAGTTCAAAACATAAATATCTTTTTGGTGTATGCCACTAAATAAAAATATTTTTATTAGAACTACCAAATATACTACACAATCTATCACCAAAGTTAACTTTGTAACCATTGACACAAAGTTGACTAAAGTTGATCAAGTTATGATTTAACCCATCAACTAAATATACATTATCAATGAGAGGTTTAGAAGGATTACCGACTTTACTAATACCTATCATGGATCCCTTTTCATTGCCTCTGAAAGTGACCGTTTCTCCATCCTTGATGCGGATGATCTCAGAGAGCAAGCTTGGGTGTCCCGTCATATGTTTGGAGCACCCGCTATCAAGAATCCAACCCTTCCTTTTGCACTTGGAGCACTCTTCCCCTTTATTGCTCTTTCTCCTCATTTTGGGTATCTATAGAATAAACCATAAGCACATGGTACCCAAGCATGTTGGTCCAAAGGGATTATTAGCCCTTTGGAAACCAAGTCCAAGTAGACTTATATTTCCCAACATAATTATCATTATTCACCACATCATGAAAGTAGGATTGTACATATGCATTCCCATTATTTATGCTTACGTTCTTCGGACCCCAAATGGTGTAAGTTTTGGGAGTCCTACGCCTATAGGGTGCATGCATACGAGGATGATTTCTACATGGTGCATGTGACATGTAGGCATTAGGGTGAACATAAGCATGTGGATGTGTATGAGGTGAATGTGTTTGTGCATACCCATTGTGTGGTGCATGAGGAGTGTAATAGTGATGTGGGTGTGCATGATAGTTTGCAAGTGTTCTAGCATGATGAGTGACTTCATGGTGTGCATAAACATGTGATCTCACATCATGTGTGTGTAAGGTGCATAGGAATGTGGAACATATGAAGCATGAGGAACATGTGAAGCATGTGGATGAGTATGTGAGTGAGCATGCATATGTGTATGTGGTGGTTGTGCATAAGCATGTGCATGGGTGTAAGTGCGAACATGTGGGTGTCTCACATGTGTGCTGGCACGTGCACGAGAATGAGGTGCATAGAAATCATCATATGTAGGAGCATGGTGTGTAGATGCTTTCCTACGTGGTTGTGTACTAGTGTACATGAAACATGGCCCTTCTTTGGAGCTCCACGCTTGATGGGTTTCTTTCCAAAAGAATGTCGGGTCGGAGTGAAACCTTTCTTGGTAGTGGACCAATCCAAGATGTTATGGGTGCCACTCGTGGAAGCACCGGAGGATAGCCTCACAAATTCTATAGTGGCTCCACTATAGGAGGTGTGATAGTTGATAGCATTTGCTTTCGAATAACCAAGTCCACCATGATGATTTGCGGGGAGTTGGTTTTCAAGCAAAGTGTCCAACTTATCCTTGCATTAATCTCTCAATGTTGGTAGACATGAGCTCATATTTCTTTGTGAGTGAAGAAATATTAGTATCCAAGGTGAATACACGTGAAGTGAGCTCGTGTACTTGGAATTTGAGAACTACGTTCTCATTTCCCAAAAGAGTGTTTTGAGAACGAAGTGTTTCAATTTTAATGTCATCACACGCAACGACGTGAACTCCGTCCAATTGAGATTTGAGGGATACAACCTCATTTCTCAAATAGTCGTTTTGAGAAACCAAAGTAGCTTTCTCCTTGACAAGTGTGTCTGATGGGCCTCCGGCTCAAGCCCTGCGGGTTTACACCAGCAGGAAGCCCGCGCGGGTACCCGCGCCTGTCGCCCATGCCCAAGAGCCGCTTGCGCATGCCTTGCCCCCCACGAAGCCCTAGTTTCTATTATAAATAAGGGGGTAGCCGTCTCTTGTATACCTATGCTTTGGATTATTGATATTGTGTGATTCCATAGGTAGACGAGTGCGGACGTCCTCTTTGGCGTCTTGGGAGGAGAGCGCACCTCTTTTGTGTTCAATTATCTTGTTCTTCTTAATTAGTTTGCTATAAAAAATCGTATCTTTGTTAGTTCCTAACAATTTGGTATCAGAGCACGTGACGATCCATGACGGCTTCGACAAGATCGCAAGACAAAATTGAGACTTTGGAGGCGAAATTCACGAGCGAGATCGAGGCAATCAAAAAGTCGTTGGCGGGGAACGATGAGTCCATGGCAAAATTAACTACATCCATCTCCCAATTGGCGTCGAATCAAGCGAAGCACGACGATCAATTCGCGCAATTGATGGGAGCCATAAATCAATTGGCGACAAACAACAAAGGGGAAGGAAACCCTAATCCGACACCAAAGGTGGCACCTTTGAAGAAGGAGAAGGAAAAAGAAGAGATTTTTACCCAAAATCAACCCTATTACGTGGAGGAATTGGACGAGGAAAACGACGAGGAGCTATGGAGGGTCCACTACCGCGAGGAGGTGCGGCGAAAGGCGGTAAAGAGCCAAAGGGAAGACGGCGGCCCTAGCCGCCCATCGTGGGAGCCGCGCGGCATCGGGGAAGGGCGGCCGACCCCCCACGACCACTGGGGGAACGGCCGCCGCGGGAGTAGGGCGGGTGCCCCCCCGCCAGCCGCGAGCCATGGCAGGGGCGGCAGGGCCCTGCCGGGGCCCGCCTAGGTCCGGCAACCCTGCCGGAGGTCCGGCAGGGCTCGTCGGCCCTGCCGAAAGGCCGGTAGGGCCTGCCGGCCCTGTCAGGGGGCCGGAGGGGCCCGCCGGGCCTGCCTGAAGGCCGGCAGGCCCCTGCCGGCCTGCGCAGGGGATGTGACCCCCTGGCAGCCGCCGGGGGGTGACGGACACGGACAGACCCCTGAGGGGTTTTTCGAGCCCCCCGGGCAGCGGACAGAGGATCGAAGGGCAAATTTCATAGGAGAGGACCCCGCGGACAGCTTTTGGGTGGGTTTTTCGACCCTTCAGGACGGCGGCCAGCAGCGGATGATCCCTTTCACAGAGACGGAGACGGGAGAGGCCATTATTCTGACGGCGGGGTGGCTACGAGGCAGAGTTCGGCGATGATGCAGGGTGGGATGACTTCGATGGCCGACGTGAAGATTACCGAGGAGGCTATGAGGGTCACGGGGGAGTGCCACCTAGACCGTACGAGACCCAGGACGAGAGGAGACATCACTACCGTCCGCATCACCGAGAGGAGGGGAGGCATGAGCAGTGGCACTTTGGGGGAGAGTGCAGGGTGCGAAAGCTGACGATGCCGCTATTTTCTGAGGAGGATCCGCATGCCTGGTTGTTCACCGCAGAGAAATACTTCGCGGCACACCACATGACTGAGGCTCAGAAGTTGGAGGCGGCAGCCATTTGCATGGTGGGGAGAGCCTTGGGGTGGTTCCAGTGGAAGGAGAGATGGCAGCAGATCCGTAGCTGGGAGGAGTTGAAGGACCTGGTGCTGGGGAAGTTTAGAAACCCCCGTCTGGGGAACCTACACGAGCAGCTGTATGTCCTCAGGCAGAAGGGGCCGGTGCGGGAATACATCGAGAGATTTGAGATACTAGTAGGGCGAGTACATGGCGTGTCTAACGAGTCACTGGAGGGCACCTTGAAGGGGCTGCGACCCAGCCTCCGCGCCGCAGTGAGACCCTACAAGCCCATGGGGCTTTCTGAGGTCTTAGAGATGGCACAGATGGTAGAGGATGCGCAGACAGGATAGGCGGGTCAGGAGCAGCTACAGTAGCCAGATAGCGAGAGGCGCCCCGTCTGGGGCTGGAGGAGCAAGGACCTCCACGGTGGCAGCCCAGACGAGCAGGGAGAAGACTGGGGAGAAGGGTAGTGCACCATTGGCTGGAGGGCAATTCAGACGCATGACCGACGCTGAGATGAGGGAAAAAAGGCAGAAGGGTTTGTGTTTCAGGTGCGATGAGCGATTTTCACCAGGTCATCGGTGTGCGGACACAAGCTTCAGGTGATTCTGTTGGAGGACGACAACGACGAGTTTGATGTCGAGGAGGAGGCAGCTGAGGCAGAGGAGTTGCTGGAGGGCCAGTAGTTGGACGTGGCAGAGGTGTCCCTCAACTCCGTGGTAGGGTTCACACCGAACCATACCATGAAGCTGAGGGGGGAGATAGGCGACCAGGAGGTGACTGTGCTCATTGACAGTGGTGCTACCCACAATTTCATTTCCAGGAGGGTGGTGGCACAGCAGGGGCTTCAGCTGACAAATTGCGGCACTTTCAGTGTGATGATGGGGACGGGGAAGAAGGAGAGCAGCCGGGGAGTTTGCAGGGGACTAGTACTGACCATGCAGGGGATACAGGTTATTGCAGACTTCTTACCTCTGGACCTGGGGAGCACCGACGTCATTTTAGGCATGACCTGACTACAGACGTTAGGAGAGATGACAATAAATTGGAAGCTGCTACGGATGGAGTTTCAGGAGGTGGGGAGAGCAGTGATTCTCCAGGGGGACCCCAGCCTCTGCAGGGTTTTGGTCTCTCTGAAGACCATGGTTCCAGACAGAGGGAGGAGGTTATTTAGTGGAGTTGTACTCTTTGACAGGTGAGGGAGGCGCAAAGGCCAGTACAGAGCAGCCCATTCCAGGGGAGGTGCAGCAGCTGCTGGGGCAGTTTGAGGAGATCTTCCAGGAGCCTCAGGGTCTTCCACTACCGCGGGACCATGAGCACGCCATAGTACTACGAGAGGGCATATCCCCCATCAGCGTGCGGCCCTACCGATATCCCCAGCATCAGAAAGAGGAGATAGAGAGGACAATGCCTGAGATGGTACAGGCGGGGGTGATCCAGCCGAGTGTGAGCCCGTTCTCCAGCCCAGTGTTGTTAGTGAAGAACGATGGTAGTTGACGTTTCTGCGTGGACTACAGGGCATTGAACAATGAGACCGTCCCGGATAAATTTCCCATACCAGTGATAGACGAGCTCCTAGACGAGCTACACTGGGCAGCCTGGTTCAGCAAGTTAGATCTGAAGTTCGGCTACCATCAGATCAGGATGATATGTGAGGATGTGGCCAAGACGGCGTTTAAGATGCATGAGGGTCACTATAAGTTTCTTGTCATGCCCTTCGGTTTGACAAACACACCTGCCATCTTTCAGGCTCTTATGAATAATGTATTCTGTCCCTATCTCAGGCGATTTGTACTAGTTTTCTTCGATGATATTTTGGTATACGGTCGTACTCTGGAGGAGCATTTGGACCACCTACAGGTGGTATTTCAGGAGCTGCAGTACCACCAGCTATATTTGAACAGAAAGAAGTGTCTTTTCAGGCAGCCACATGTGGAGTATTTGAGACACGTGGTATCAGCAGGAGGGGTGGCCGCAGATAGAGCAAAGATAGCGGCCATGCTGGACTGGACGTGCCCCACTACGATCAGAGGGCTACGAGGCTTCCTGGGGCTTACCGGATACTATCGCAGATTCCTGGAGGGGTATGGGATGATTGCCTGGCCGCTGACGGAGTTATTAAAGAAGGATCAGTTTCATTGGAGGGAGGAGGCGACGACAACATTTGAGGCCCTGAAAAGGGCAATGACCACTGTGCCAGTATTGGCGTTGCCCGACTTCTCCAGACCCTTCGTGGTAGAGGCAGACGCATCAAGACAAGGGCTGAGAGCAGTGCTGATGCAGGAGCAGCGGCCCATAGCTTACTACAGCCAGGTGTTGACCGCGAGGGCCCGACTGCGATCGGTCTATGAGAGAGAGCTGATGGCTATAGTGCTGTCCATACAGAAGTGGAGACCATATTTGTTGGGTCGGAGCTTCATAGTTCGCACGGATCAGCAGAGCCTGAAGTACCTGTTAGAGCAACGGATGGTAGCGGAGGAGCATCAGAAGTGGCTGCGGAAGCTGATAGGATACAGGTTCGAGATTGAGTACCGCCCGGGACTGGAGAACAAGGCGGCTGATGCTTTATCTCGGCGGGAGGAGGAGGCAGAGCTTGCGACACTTGCAGTGTCTATCCTGGAGGATTGGGGCCCACTACAACAGGAGGTGGAGCAGGACCCGGAGTTGGCAGCTATACGAGAGGCCCTTCTACAGAGGTCGACTGAGTACCTGGGGTATTCTCTTCAGGACGGGAGGCTACTCTACCGGGGGAGGCTTGTGATATCGAGGACATCTGCATTTATACCGGCCATACTCAGAGAGTTCCACGGCAGTGCTATTACAGGACATTCCAGGGTCCTCAAGACCTACCAGCGGCTGGCGAGGGAGGTCTATTGGAAGGGACTGAAGAAGGAGGTGGCGAGGATGGTGGCAGAGTGTGACGTGTGCCAGTGTCACAAGTACCAGGCGATGTCCCCAGGAGGACTACTACAGCCGTTGTCCTTACAAGACCGGGTTTCGGAGGACCTCTCTATGGACTTCATAGATGGATTACCAAAGTCGGGTGGATACACTGTCATTTTTGTTGTGGTAAACCGCCTCAGCAAATATGCACATTTTGTCCCGCTTCGGCATCCTTACCGCGCAGTTTCTGTGGCGGAGGTTTTTCTGAGGGAGGTCATTCGTCTGCATGGACCTCCGAAGTCCATAGTCTCGGATCGAGACAAGGTGTTCCAGAGCAAATTTTGGTAGGAGCTTTTCAGACTACATGGGGACAGCATTGAAGCGAAGCACATCCTACCATCCCCAGACTGACGGTCAGACGGAGGTGGTGAATAGGAGTGTGGAGACTTACCTGCGATGCTTCATTTCGGAGAATCCTAAGGAGTGGACGTGTTGGCTACCGTGGGCGGAATATTGGTATAACACTTCATATCACACCGCGGCGCAGACTACACCTTCAGGATTTTATATGGTAGAGATCCTCCGCACTTACTTCATTATAGTCATGAGACGACTCCCGTGTCAGATATGGAGCAGTACCTGGCAGAGAGAGACCATATTCTAGAGGAGCTGAAGCTCCATTTGGCTAGGGCTCAGCAGGTGATGAAGGCACGGCAGACCTACATCGTCGAGACGTACACTTTGAGGTAGGCGACATGGTGTATCTGAAGATGAGGCCCTACAGGCAGAGGTCGGTGGCTCATAGGAGGAATGAAAAGCTGGCACCGCGGTATTTTGGGCCTTTCGAGGTCGAGGCGAAAGTGGGACCGGTGGCCTACAGATTCCGCTTACCCCTAGGATCCACCATTCACCCAGTCTTCCATGTTTCACAGTTGTGCCAGGCCATTGGCGACCACACCTCTTCCCCTATATTACCAGAGACCCTTACTGCTGATATGGAGATGAGAATGGAGCCCGAGGTGCTGAAAGGGGTTCGACGGAGCGACACAGGCGGGAGGCATGTGTAATTGCAGTGGAGGGGCTTACCAGAGCACGAAAGCTCGTGGGAGGACATGGATGATATGGTGGCGCGCTTTCCAGACTTCCACCTTGAGGACAAGGTAGCTCTTTGGGGGAGTATTGATGGGCCTCCGGCCCAAGCCCTGCGGGTTTACACCCGCAGGAAGCCCGCGCGAGTACCCGTGCCTGCCGCACATGCCCAAGAGCCGCGCGCGCATGCCTTGCCCCCCACGAAGCCCTAGTTTCTATTATAAATAAGGGGGTAGCCGTCTCTTGTATACCTATGCTTTTGATTATTGATATTGTGTGATTCCATAGGTAGACGAGTGCGGACGTCCTCTTTGGCGTCTTGGGAGGAGAGCGCACCTCTTTGGCGTTCAATTATCTTGTTCTTCTTAATTAGTTTGCTATAAAAATCGTATCTTTGTTAGTTCCTAACAGTGTCAAATGTGGAGTATCACTAAGTGTGATGGATGTGGAAGAGGGGTAATAATAGCTAACTTATCCTTAGCAAGCAATATGAATTAAACAATTTTTGACACCTATCAAAAAGTTGTTCATTTACAAGTCTAAGGTCGTCCATGATTACCTCATTCGAGTTACTCTCGCTATCGCTCGGAGTGTCCTTTGGAGAACCCTCTCACTCCATGAAGCACATATGTGTGACTTCTCCTTTTTCCTCATCCGAGTCCTCGCTACTCGAATCATCACTAGAATCATCTCATGTCCCAACCAAACCCTTCGTCTTCTTGTTATCCTTGTACTTATCTCCCTTCTTGTATTTGGGAGCCTTCCACTTTTACTTATTCTTTAGCATGGGGCAATCCTTCTTGATATGCCCTGACTTGTTACAGTTATAACAAAGAAAAGAAGTGTTACTAGAATCGAATTTATCATTGGATTTGAAATTACTTTTTCGAAAGAAATTTTGGAACTTCTGAGCCATGAGTGCCATAGACTACATGTCCATCTCTTCATCGGAGTCTTTATTGTCTGATGAGGCCTTGAAGGCAATATCTTTCATCTTGAGCTCGGATAATGCTCTAAAGCCTTGCCTTTGTTCTCTATTTCCTTCCTTACCTCATATGCCGTAAGGTTCCCAATGAAGCTCTATACGGTGTACTTGGTCATATCGTTTCCTTCTTCAATGGCCATCGTCTTCTTCTCCCAGTCCGAAGTGACGGCAATGATGAGTTTCCTCACTTTCTCTACTTAGGTATACACCTTGTCCGTGAACCTATCGTACATGATTGTTATCTTTTCATTCTCCTGTATTTGAAACATTTCAAATCTTTGAACATAAACATGGAGTTTAGATATTTTCACCGGTGTAGTCCCTTCAGTGTAACTTGGAAGTGGTTCCATGTTTGGAATGCGGACGTGTAATTCTATACTTTGTTGAACTCCGTCGCTTCCAACGCACAAATGAGCGAGTTCATTGCTTTGGCGTTGTTCACCTCCGCTTGCACTTGAATGTGAGTCCATTTGGTAAAATCTTCTTCAAGGGTTTTATGTACTCCTCCACCATACGCCATATAGATATGCTTTGAGGAAGACGATCATCCTAGCCTTCCAATATCCCCAATTTGACCCGTTGAAGAGGGGGGTCGAATGGTGGATTGGCCTTCGGCAATAGAAGATGCATCATCGCGGTTATTGTTGATGGGGGTTGCCATAGTTAGTACCTTACTCTGATACCAATTCTAAGACATGAAACTAAAGGGGGAAACAGTAAAGGGTGTGAATATTGTTTTATGAAATAAAAAGGAAATTACGCCAAATAAAAATCCCTAATGCAACCAAGTGTGTGGAATAGAAATAATGAAGACAACCTGGAAAATGAAAACTCAAACAATTGATATACCTTGGTTCGGATTCACCTGAGTCAAATCCCGACTCCCTGTAATTCTACTCTAGCAACCTACTAGCAAATCTCGCTAGTGATTAGTATCCATTAATAACCCACTTGTCAAATACCAGCTAGTGTAAATTCAATACACTTTTAATTCACCACTTCCTACAACCCGGAAATGGTACACTTTCACAACCGAGAGTAAATCTCAACAAAGAAAGAGAGCTCAATATGAAATAAATACAAAATCATATGCCTTGAATATGATCTTACTTAGAAGTGAAGGCTAGGTGTGTGTAGTGCTCTAATAAATGAAATGAGAGCACTTACTACTTTCCAAAGAGAGGCAAAGCTTGCTTGAAGATTGAGCTTGAATGCTTTTAGGACAAGTGTAGAATTGAGCGCTTGACTGCGTGTAGAGCTTTGAATGGACTTGTAAGAGAAGTGTTAATGGTTTTAAGAGTTCTAAAGGAATGCATCAATACCCTATATATACTCACAGAAAATCCCACCAATATCTGTAGGAAATTCCAAGATTAAATGCTAGGAACGGCTCTAAACAGACAGAAATCCGAGTCACCAGACGTCTGGAGAAGACCAACCAGGCGCCTGGTGTACTATGCTGATAGTATAGCTATATGAGTCTAACGGCTAGAACCAGACGCCTGAAGAAGGCTTCCCAAATGTCTGGTCTACTGTGCAGACGTCTGGGTCCATAGCTTCAGACGCCTGATCAGTCAGGATGAAGAAACTGATATACGGAAATTTTTGGTCATAAATGGCCAGACATCTGAAGGTCATCACACAGACGTCTGAGGCACTGTGTAGATGCATGGGAAGACAACTTCAGGCGTTTGGCTGGGTTAGGGTTTAGAAGATGTTACATGTATGCACGCCATGCATCTGGTTGCCATGAACCAGGCACCTGGTTGAGGTTGAAAAACTCTATTTTGAGTTTTATTAAGTTTTAATCCTATGGGATTGAATAATGAATGGACTAAGATGTTGTGTATGACATGAATGTGCTTCTAGCAAGTCTATTCACGGCTCAACAATCTAATTCAATAAGGAAATAAAGAAATGAAAAGATTACGTGTTAATCCCCTTCACTTCCTATTTGAAATCATTGAATTCTTCTATTTGAATTACATGAGTCCATCAATTGATTTCGTCGCAGCATTGACTCAAGTCATCGTCACTTTTGATATTCCTTGAACTACATTGACGAAGCTTTAATTAACTACAAAACAATGGGTTAGTCACAATTAATTATGTTTGCTCGTCATCAAATCCAAATTGGGGGATCCAATACTTAACAGGATGTCTCATAATATGGGCACAAAAGCAGACTTCCTATCATATTAATATACCAAATAACATGTATTTCTACCAATGTAACATGTTAGAAGAGGAAAAAACAATGAAGAATGGAGCGATTAGCCTTCTTCCTTACGTGTCCTAGTTATAGTAAAACTGTTACACATATGTTACAAATTTAGATCTACCATGCATGTGATGCGATCCGGGTCTACACCAGGCGGAGCGGCGTGCACCCACGGGGGTGACTTATCCTTTTGCTCATTAGCGAGTTGTGTGTTTAGCAATTAGAGGGTTTTCGCTCATTAGTCGAGTTGTGTGTTTAGCCATTAGAGGGCTAATTAGTCTTTTTACTTATTTTCATGATTATGAAGGGTTAAAAGCCTACGAGTCGGCCATAGTTTAGAGGGATCGAAGAACGATCAATTGTTTAGAAATATTGTTAGGGTTCATGAGGGATTAAACTTGTTCCATCAACACAAGTTAGGGAGAGATCCACTCCAGAAAAGGATCGTTCTATCTTATATTTCAAATATAAATTCCACTTTATAATTCTTTTCGTCTCTTAAATCTGATTTGTTGTCTTTTAGAAGCAAATCGTATCAATTTGGTATCAGAGCAATCGATTCTATGACGAACACACGAGTGGATGCGACGAAAACTCTGGAGGAGCGACTTGATGCAGAGATATCGGGGTTGCGGAAGGAGATGATGGATATGAAGGACGAGATCAAGGCATATCTGATCGCGACCATGGATGAGAAAATGAATCGGATCTCGGAGCGACATTCGCGTGAGATGGAGGGATTTGCCGGGTTAGCGAAGATGCTTCAGCAACAGCAGTTTTTTCAGCGAGATCCGGATCCAAAATCGTCGGGATCTTCAGATCTGATCTCGCGAACAAACCGAGAAAATGACGACGGCGGAAGGCAAACCTTAACCCTAAGGTTTGAAGAAGGGGCTTCCCCTTCGTGGGGGATGGCATGGGACGGAGGGAGGATGGGCGGCCCCACCAGGGGCCTGCCGATGATCGGCCGCCCCCAACTGGGAGCAGCGAAGGCGGGTGGCCCCAAACTGGGGCCGCCGGAGGGCAACCGCCCCCTTTTGGGGGCGACGAACAGCAGTGGGCCCATCTGGGGCCCGTTGGGGCATTTCCGCCCCCCATGGGGGGCGACGAAGGGTGGCACCCCCAAACTGGGGGTGCGGGGGGGTTTCCGCCCCCGGCGGAGGCGGAAATGGCAGGCGGGCCCACCTGGGGCCCGCAGAGGGAGATCCACCCCTCGTGGGGGGTGGAGGAGGGTGGCAGGCCCACTTGGGGCCCACAGGAGGCGGGCAGACCCCGTGGGGGGCGGCGAGGACGGGCGGGCCCATCTGGGGCCCGCAAGAGGACTTCCCCCTCCTTTTGGGGGCGTCGGAGAAGGGTGGCTACGTGGAGGACCCCAGTGGGAGTATGTTGATGAGTGGGAAGATGTGGGTATACTCGCCAACGAGAGGACCAGGGGAGATGAAGGGCAGTGGAAAGCGGAGGAGCATCCTTACCAGAGGCGTCAGGCAGCCAACGGAAAAGGGCCACCACGAGGTGACACCAACCCAGAGACGAGGATGAGGAAGTTGAAGGCACCGCTGTTCGATGGGAAGGACCCCGATGGGTGGATTTACCAGATAGAGAGGTATTTTGATGTCACAGGCTTCACTGAGGTGGAGAGACTGAGGGCGATAGTATTGAGCTTTAAGGGTAAGGCTCTTCGGTGGTACAGGTGGACCCAGAAGCAGAGGCCGATACGGACGTGGAGGGAGCTACAGAGTGCCTCATGGGCCTTATGTACTGAAATTGTTCGGGAGACATGGTCAAAGCTCGGGTTGAGAAGCAAAAAGAAAGGGGATAGACGGCGGAAGCCGCCAAAGCAGGATTAGGGCATTAGTGGGGTTGGGAAATTTTGAATTTTGCGCATGAATGAGTTACTCGAGGCTGTGCTCCCTTTTCTAGAGTCCACTGCCCAAGCCGCAGCAGAAGCGGAAAAAGTGGTAAGTTTCAGGAGACCCACGCGGGAGGGCTGTTGGAGCAGTTGTACACCTTGAGGCAGGATGGGACCGTGCGAGACTATATCACGAAGTTCGAGACACTCGCGAGCCGAGTGGATGGTGTGTCTGCGGAATCAATGGAGGGGGATTTTCTGAGGAGGCTGAAGCCGGCAGTGAGAGCTGAGCTGAGAGTGCAGGACCCTCAATGGTTGACTGCCATGATGCGTGTAGCCAGGAGAGTGGAGAACAGGTTGGCTGAAGAGAGAAAGTCTAGGGGGCCAGGGGCGGATCGACAAACCGCAGTCCAGCACCTACTGAGACAACCCAGACCACTGTGGGGCACCAGCGACAGCAAGGGGGATGCGACGGAGACGCGACCGGAAGGGCAGACTCGCCGCATGACAGAGGCCGAGATGAGAGAGCGGAGGGCCAAGGGCATTTGCTTCAAGTGTGACGAGAGGTTCACACCAGGGCACCGTTGCGCAGGGAGGGGCATGCAGCTGGAGGTGGCAGCAGAGGAGGATCTTGTGGTGATACTTGACGGAGGTGGGAACGAGGCAGAGCCGCGCCCATACTTAGATTAGAGAAGATGGACGCCATCATCAGACTGCAACCTTGAGGACGTGTTCATTTTTTGGGGTGTAATGATGCGATCCGGGTCTACACCAGGCGGAGCGGCGCGCACCCACGGGGGTGACTTATCCTTTTGATCATTAGCAAGTTGTGTGTTTAGCAATTAGAGGGTTTTCGCTCATTAGTCGAGTTGTGTGTTTAGCCATTAGAAGGCTAATTAGTCTTTTACTTATTTTCATGATTAGGAGGGGTTAAAAGCCTACGAGCCGGTCCTAGTTTAGGGGGTCGAAGAACGATCAATTGTTTAGAAATATTGTTAGGGTTCGTGGGGGATTAAACTTGTTCCATCAACACAAGTTATGGAGAGATCCACTCCAGAAAGCATCGTTCTATCTTATATTTCAAATATAAATTCAACTTTATAATTCTTTTCTTCTCTTAAATCTGATTTGTTATCTTTTAGAAGCAAATCGTATCAGCATGTCACTAATTACGACAGGCATAACATGTACTAAATTGTATCTAAACCCTGTTTATATTTAACACATGTTCTACTTCTAACATTTCCCCTCTAGCTAGCTAAAGCATAAATATCAATTATGTCCGGCTTGTCATACAAAAATGAACTCACTTCGGGAGACATGGAACACACAGGTATCAGAGAACATGTAGACAATATCAGATAGAACTCATAGGTAGCAGACAATTTGTAGTCAATAGCAGACACAACTCAAAAGCAATCATAAGCAACAGAATATCCATAAGCAATAGCAAACACATAAATTGTATACAATAGCAGACATAAAACCCATAAGCAAATTGCAGATACCCTTAAGTAGCAGTCAGAACCCGTAGGCAGCAGTAGTCATAAAACTAGTAGGTATATTAAACTTATTTGATCCAGATCTAATCTAATTGAGTCAACTTAAATTGGGAGGAAAAGAAGACGCAGATGATAAAGATGATAAAGGTTGGCTGGATGATGGCCCAATGCTAAGCACATGCTATATTAGCGCGGCCCAACACATGCTTGTGGATGATATAAAAACCACAATGCCCTAGATTGAATGATTTGATATCATGTTAGAAAAGAGAAAAATATTGAAGAAAAGTATAAGAATAGCTTAATTAGCATTATCTCTGATGTGTCTTATTTATAGAAAGAATTACATGTGTGTTACAAATCTAAATCTACCATACATGGCATTAGTTTAGCATGATATTTGAAACATTGTATCTAGACATTTTTGATGTTTAACACACATTCTAATTCTAATAGATCTGCTCTAGATCTAATCGGACTTGATCGGATTAGATCACGAGGAAGAGGAGATGTCGATATAAAGGTTTACTTGATGACCCGACACTAAGCACTCGCTATTTAAGTGCGGCCTAACGTAAGCTTGTCAATGATATAAAGATTGTAATGCTCCAAATCGAACAATCTGATACTATGTTAGAAAATAGAAAATACTAAAGAGAAAAAAAGAAGCATTTTTAGCCTTCTTTCCTTTAAATCTTATTTATAATTGAAAATTACACATGTTACAAATTTTAAATTCACCATGCCACTAAGTCACTAATTAAGGCATCATGTATGACATATTATATATAGACACCATATTAATTAAGGACATACTTTAATTCTATCATCTTCCCTCAAGCTAGAGCATAGATATCAGTCAAGCCCAACTTGCCACACAAACAAAATACCTTAAGACATCGAAGCTATAGCAATAGTCTGAAACCACATAGGCAGCAACAGGGAGCAACTGATACTAACCTGTGGGCAATAGAAAACCTAAAGGTAGATGAAAACCTAAAGACAGTAAAGAAATCGTAGCTAATAATGAATGAACACATAGCCAGTAATGAACCCATTGGCAATGGCAGACATAAAATCGTAACAAGCATCAAAATATGAGTTATTAATGAGCAACTCTTAATTTTTGCACAGTGCTAGGTACACGCTATATAAGCATGGTCCGACACAAGCTCATGGCTGATTTGATGGCTACGATGCCAAGAACATAAGCTCCGATACATCATTTAAAAGAGAAAATACTGAAGAGAAAAGGAATGAGTATAGCTTGATTAGCATTCTCCCCTTTGTGTCCTATTTATAGTAGAAGAATTACACGTGTTACAAATCTAAATCTACCATGCATATCACTAATTAAGTTACTAATTAAGGTATGACATGTGATACATTGTATATAAACACTCTTCATATTTAACACTTATACTAACTCTAACGTGGGTATATACTATGATTTATATAGCTCGCATTGAGTTAATATGACAAACCTTAATGACACCATTAATGTCAACTGCAGGATTATCACCAATCATGTAGATAGTATTAAACAGATGTCCTTTTATGTCATTGGTCGTCTCGCCATCTCGGTATATACTCAACAGAATCCGTGCCAAAATAGCTTCTGCATTCTTGAACACAAATGGGTTTGGTTTCCCAAATGAGGTAAACTTCAAACTGTTTGTATGAATTCTGCAAATTCAGAATAAGCTGAAAATTATATGAAGCTTTACACGATAAAATGATAAACAACTATTGGTATGTGAAGATACCTGTTGAAGATGCTTTCAAGTGCTATCCTAAAAGCGCCCATTCCAAGACGTTCAGATGGAAATGCACCCTGCCCTACACTCCCATTAGAAATCAGTTCTCTCGAATAATTTAGAAAATTCAATGGCAAAATTGAATCTGATATGCTCATTTTGTTCATATTTCAACTATATCGGCTGCCAAAAATAAAGATACTGAACGACTAAAGAACCGGATTACCTGGTATTCAAGATCATCTGCAGCAAAGTAAAGCGGCGGTTGATGACCTATAGCATTCCCGGGAAGACCATCGCATCTCAAAATATCACAGAGAACCTTCAGCAATGCAAATCATTTAAAAGCATGCCAACAATTTGTACAACATTCAGGTTGTTGAAGAAATCACAATTTGGATACTGTGTATAAGTAGAAATTAAAGATTGTGTAACATAGGTACCCAATCTTTACAGAAATCTTCCTAAATATGTCAATGAATGTTGGAGTGGCGAAAAGGATTCAACTATAGGTTAAATGTGTCAAGTCCATATATATCTACTGCCAACTCATGGAGATATCTATGCTTTTAGGAAATTACAGTTCATATTTAGCAGAGCCAGAATAGCATTGACGTGCTGTAGGAAACAATGAAGATGCAAAAATGTGCTTGCATACGGGCACTATACGTCCATCATGAATGTTCTTAAACCAAGGTAACATGCCCATAGGAGACTTATCCCTTAGTAGACTTATCTTGAGAAGAACGTCAAGGCATGCCATAAGAAAACATCCACCATAAGGCTAATAGAAAACATATCTGAAGAAAAACACAAGGGTTATGCCCTTCGAAAGGACTAGCTAAAGGATTGGCAATGATAATCAACTAGTGCCTTAGTATTGGTCTTAGAATTGTTACCTTCAAGGATTTATTAGTTTTATAGAGTTTCGAAATTGAATCTATAGTCTAGGTAGCACAAATACTTCAATCTTGGAACTAGGACACATCAGACGTGCATGTCAGACACCGTGCTTCTATTTTCAATATGCTTTTTAAAATTTATTTAAGTGTCAATGTGTTGTGTCATATTGTCCCCATGTCCATATTGGGGCAACATATGATCTAGTCCTTCTTATAAAGAAATTGGGGTGTCATATCCATCTCATTTTAGAATTTAAATCACAAATTGTGGTGAGCATTGGCCTATAAGTTTTGATGATTCATAAGTTATATGCCTGTTTCTGATTTTGGGAATCACTTCCCTCTTTTGCATATATGTTGATATTCCTTTCATTCATTACCAAGAAGAAGACTAATACCTGGATGTCCCGTCCCCAATCAACAGGATCACTAACAACAAATGCTCCCTTGACCCTCTCAGAGTAAACATTGTATCTCAACTGTGATTCCTTGGTAGTGTTCGTATCCTTCCTTTGCTTCGTTTGCGTAGATGCCCAGCTCTTAAACTGATATAAGGGATCGATGTCTGGGAAGTATGATGCATATTCATCCATGGAGAGAACTTTTCTGCAGAGAAAAAGTAAACACCAAAAGAATTATGCATGCTGCACTACTCTTGCTAGTCATTTGGAATGTTAAAGAAAATATATAACTCACAAATTTAAAACTCACTTGAAGCCATACTCTGACATTACCGCAGCAGGTTCTCCTTTCCCAATGGCTACAATAAGCTCATTCTCAAATCTGTGAAGTTAATATCACATATACACATGAAATGATGAATAATTCAGTATAAACGAAATATGAATCAGTGAAGTAGTAAACTAAAGTTTGGAACAAAAACAAAAGAAAATGAGGTTCCTATTTTGATCGAAAATAATGGCAGAAGAGTTGAAGGCTATAACCTTAAGAGAAATATGAGCAAGGACCTCTAGAATGTCTTGGATGAAAGAACTTTCTCATTTAAAAAATATGAACTAGATTCCTATACCTGTTCACCAGTTCTTTGAAAGGTGAATGTCCGTGGACAACCTGCATCAACATTCACAGATAACAGCAAACATAAAATGGGACTTCATCATAGATATAAAAAGTGGGAGGGGAAAATGTTAAAAGAGAATCAGTTGGAATTGGCCTTCAATTCTATGTCAACTTAAGTACACCATAAGAGGCTTAACTAGTGAAATTGATTATGATATAGTTGAAGGCCATTATGCCAGTTAATTGACATAATCTACTATCTGCTACAAGAAAAGAAAAGAAAAAAGAAAGAAAGAAAGGAATTGTGGTTCGACAAAAAAATCATCACATAACCTGCTTCTATAAATGTAATGCCATTGGTCATGCATTCTAATGTGAAAAATAACATGGCACTTCAATGAGTTGGGGCTCTTCGGAACTCATGATCGGATTACTGAACCATGGATCGGGCTGGTTTGATGACCTAAATGATAAGTGCTTGGGTAAAATTTTAAGTTGATTGCCGCTTATCTAGGGATTCAATTTAATAAAAGAGGCTCCACACTTCACTGACGCCCTGCCATGGCTAAGGGAATCCCAGATAAATTGGAAGCAACAATTATTCCCCACGGCTAAATAAATCAATTGATGTTAAAATTCTTAAAAATCATTACGAATAAACAACAAATATTATATATCAATAACATCTTCACAGAATACACCACAAAGTTATTCTGTCATACAA
This sequence comes from Scilla litardierei, assembly GCA_030789695.1. Lineage (NCBI taxonomy): Eukaryota > Viridiplantae > Streptophyta > Magnoliopsida > Asparagales > Asparagaceae > Scilla > Scilla litardierei. The sequence continues at coordinate 773,797,677 of CM061142.1, read as the reverse complement.
AATTGCAGGTGAAATCAATTATTTATTTATTTTTTTAATTGCAGTCAATGAAATCAATTTGGGGGAAAAAATCATACATTTTTGGGCAAGTATTCTAGTTTTTCCTTCTCATGGCATAATATGCTGCTTCCATTTAGCATATCTAAAACAAGATATTCCCTTCTTTTTTTCAAGCACTTTTATTCGACTTAACAATCACTCATCATTTGAGTTTTTTTTCCATTGTTATAAAATCAACAATTATACAAATATCTGTGGATTATTTTCTTTGTTATGTACAAAGAAATTTTCTGTTCTATTAAAATTAAGTTTGGGTTCATATGCAAAAGGTATTACTTCCTTTCACCTATTTTATACATTTAAAATTATTGTCACGAAGAAAAGCAGCTGGGATCATCTTCATGTCTAAGGTTGATATACATGCAAGAAAAATGTCCAGGTACACTTCTTTAGCCGAAATAGTACACATAAGTGCTACAAATAGTATTGTACAAGGCACCTGAAACATCCAATAATAATATGTGGTGCAAGCTCCAGATATCATAAAGGATCAGACAAATCCAATGGCAATTTTATATCAAAAAATCTAAAATTGATTTGTTGCTTTATTGTTTATTGATGTGTTGATTTGTTGCTTTATTTTTCTATATTCATTTTAATTGATATTATTATTTAATTGTAGTTGAGAAATTTACCGAGTAACCACTCGCTGATAGGTATTTTTGTTTGTTTATTTTTCTCTTTTTTGAAATACATATCAGGTCAGGTGATCGACTATATTTGTGTGATGATTTTTGCAGCTTAGACTTCACAGAGCAAGACGATGAGTTATCTCAGCCTGTAAGTTTCTTCCATTAGCTATTTCATTTCCCTCGCATTCCATAGTTATATGATATTTCTATCATGTTTCTTGAATTTATCATATTTTCATTTGATTTGATTGTATAGATAATTTTTGTAGTTGCTCATTATTATTAGAAGCATAAGAACCAGCAGATTATTACGATGTGTTACGTATTTAGGTTGAAAGGGTGAATCCTAATTAAGCATAAATACATGCGAGATTGGCATCCTTCCATTTCTCTTAATATACCGGGAAGCGTGGCCTGACAATTTATGTGTCAAATTTGACTAATATGTTGGTATGGATCAGTTATGTAGCTATGCTAATAGAATCAGAGCAGATATCTCCAAGATAGCACTGGATACGCAAACAAATCAATAAACGCAAATGATAATGAGTTAAAATCACGATCGGACCACTTATATCTTGGAAGCGTACATATGAAATACCAAAGACTAATCAGAATTCCTCCATTGACATGGAGTAAGGCAAAGCTCAAAAAGCTCCCTCCATCCTCTTTTTGTTCTGCCTTTCTATATATTTTCTTGTTCTTCTTCTTTTATTTTTGCATTTTCCTACCCTCTTCGTTGTTTGTATGTTTGTCTTTTTGTGTATATGTGCAGGCTATTAGGTGTAGAATAAGATGGTTTTGTAACAAGAAAAGACTAGAATTGATGCTTATAGTCCAGAAAGACCAATGTATTTTATTTAAAAAATCTTTAATTTATGTGGGTATTATTATTATTATTTTGGGGAGGGGAAGCGGTAAATTATTTGCATGAAGGTTTTTTTCAGAAATATTTGGACGAGTCTACCTATTGAATGGCCTGGACAGCAAATTGTTGTTATTGCTTCAATCTCAGCATGCAACAAACAGCTAAGTCTGGAGGTGAATACTTAGTTTAAATGTCAACAACAATCTGATGTTATAGCAAATATATCTCTCGGGACGTGCAAAAACGGGTGCAATTGGGGGAAAATGCATAGAAATCGTGCAAGGCATATGTGTCTTATCTTTTCACTAAAAGTTGAAAAGACATGCAACTAAACTTTTTAATTGTTAGAGATTTATTAGATATATGCAATTCCAAAGGTCAAAAGAAATATAAGAGTGGACCTTAATATTAGAGCGTTACTGGAGGAACATTTTTTTTATCCAAAATGATGCTCTTAGCATTGATATCATAATCATATATCTTTTCGTTGCTATTCTAATTCCAACTCTTCTCGTCTCTCCCAATAAGAATTGAAATTTGATGACATGGATCTACTTACTGTTATATTGAGTGGTTCCGCCCAAAAATAAGTAAAATAATTGGGACAAAAATTCCATTCAAATTCAAATTCCATTAGCATGCCTGCATCAGATCAACACTAAATATTAAATAATCTTTAAACTCGGTGACATATCAGTATTAAACTATCGATAAATTGTTCAAGATCATCACCTTTTCTAATATGTATACCATTATGGAAATCAAATGCATTGAAGTCTAGAATTGTGTGATTTTTTCCGATTTTGTTCCGTGCAAATTTGCATGTGCCCCAAAATCTAGTTATGCGTTATTACAGTCCCCGTAACCTAAGAAAATTGACTAGTGAAAGACGTAAAATAAGCTACGGATTAGGACTACCGACAAATTTTAATCATAAGATGTTGCATGGCTGATGGATGCATGTAATTGCTGACAAATTTCACACAGCAATATAAGAAGACAATGGATTTGAAGACGTGTGGGTAAATAAAGGTAATAAGTATTTTGTACGCAGACAAATGGTTCAGGAACATATGCTCATACAGTCAAGAAATGCATGGCATCTTACCTGTAAAGGTGAAATCTGAACCCCTAACAGTCCACTTAACTCCAGAGCCCGCTTAGATTCAGGTACACCACCTCCTATTCATTTAAAATATATCTTAACAATGTCATTGGAATAAGTTAAGATCATACAATGTCATAGATTATGATCCACACGACTCTTGTATAGATTTTAAGATCCATGTTGTTCATGTAAGTTGGGCAGAAATGGGTCAACTAATTCAATAACAAAGAGTGACCAATCACATGCAGAAAAGAATTCTGACACATAACAATAAGAGATCCAAGTAGCAATGATAACTTCCCTGCAGTAACAATTTCACGACATTAATCACCATACATGAGGCCTTCCACACAAATACGGCTCCACAGCAACCAAAGTTATAGGCATCAAGCTATTGAAAAAAGAAGGCATTTTAGCCCAACTACAAACAAATGATCACGCAACAGATAATTTCAGGTGGAGACGACATATTGAATATGCAGTCCTGACCCCATAGCAATGACCATATCCTACAGCTTGTGTGATGGATTTCAATCCTGAAATTGAACAATTTAACAATAAATTTTCTCTCTTCTTCGTCTCCACCTTCTTCAAATTGACAGTAAAAGGATTTTGGATTTTTCTTTTAACCTTCTCTTTGCCTTGTATCCAGTGACAATTCCGACGTTCAGGTAAAGGAGAGTCACGCCACGGAACCACAACAGTTACATGATTGCTTAAAATGCAGACTTCTTAGGTCATCTCCTCATCATTGTATTGTTCTTTGTTTCAAAACCCTTGTTGCAGTCGTTGTTGCTATTACGAACTTTCTTTTTCCCATAATTTTATGCCCTTAAGTTATATCAACTAAGTAATTACTTCATCTCATCTCATTGGTCATTATTAATTATCCAAAATTCTAATTATACTCAATTTACAAACTTTCAGAAAGATTTCACCTAAAATGTAATGTCGATTAGAGCTTGAAATAACTTGATGCCATTTTCACTCACATAACCCCACTGATTTTTGGCTAAATTATTCAATTAAGGTTTACTGTAACATGATTATTGCATCACATCAAACTAAAAAATGAGAACCACCGAGAGGAAAGCTCACCGTTAGTCAAGAACAGAAAAGGAATCCTCAGGGAACCTGCAAATTAAGAGAACCCTCAAAAAATCATAAATTTCAGATTGTTTAATTACAATGCTCCTAAAATCCCCAAAAAAATCCAATCGACTACCGTCATCATGATAGAGCCTCCGTAAGGCCTGAGAAGCCCCTCCGATCGGCGTTCGGCCCCGAAGTATCACACCGTCGATATCAAAAGCAATGCCGAACGATGGCCTGCAGGTGGATTTTCAATAAAAAGTTATGATAAATATAACGAATAATTTTCGAATTGGATTCGGTAAGTGAGAAAGGAGACTTCTCAGATTGCGGATGAATTTGGGAGTAAGATCGCCGAAACGGGGCTTCGATTTTGGATCGATAAACCCTTAAAAACGGCCGGAATCTCATTTTTTTTCCTCCGGTGTTTTGTAGATTGTAGTGAGAATTTTTGGCACCAGAAGCGCCTTTTAAAGCTTTTTGAAAGCTCAGACCACACAACGCCGGGCGATGACAGAATCCTTCATACAGTAAAGTGTCTTTTTTATATAGGGTATTGCTATTGGAACATACCAAACTGCTGAGTTCACATACCGCCTATTTTTTCAAACAATGACAAAAATACCCTTTTCTGATAAATACCAAAAACCCCTAAAATACCCTGCAAATTGCTGATTCCACGGACCGTGTTGCTGTTTGATCACAAACCGAAGACGCGGAAAAAATTGTCCTTCCCTCAGGTGAAGCCATGTTCCCCTCACGCGAGGAAGCCATGGCTCCAAGTTCTTTACATGATAAGCTTGAAGGGAAAAGCACAAATGCAAAGAACACAAGTCGATGCTCTCAAGATTTCTGAATATCATTGAAAGCACAAAACCATGATGTTTGAGAATTGGATAATACAGCCAAAAGCATTCAATTTTATGTAAATCTTTATAGAAATCAATTTGGAGACTAAGAACAACTCCAACCGGCCTTCATTTCTACAAAATGAAGGCCGGTTTTGCTCCAATCGGGCTTCAAAATGAAGCCAATTTTGAAGCCCGTGAATAGTGCCCCTTCAAATATGAAGGGGCACTATCCACCCCTTCATTTGAGAAGTTGTTTGGATAATTACAACTTTGCCACCCTATTTAATTAAGAATGATTAGTTAAATGTTTAATATCTTTTAAACCACATAACCAAATTTAATAATTTTAGTACCATTGGAAAGATCGCGATGATACCTATAATATGAGACCAATATTGATTATTTTTAAAGCATATTTAAAAATTGTAACAAAAAACTGAATACGGAATAGCTAAAATGCTAGATACTGAATACTAAATACATTTTAGCGGATTGCAAATAGAAAATAATAAAAATATAAAAAATCATTACACAATTTACTAATTATCATTTTCAAATAAAATTTAATAATTTTCATTAAAATTATTAATAAAATAATAACAATTTTATATTATTTAAAAATTTCTTTTATGAAAGAAATAATGAAATAGATTAACCAATTTTCAAAAGAAATATTTTATCATTATGTAAAGATAACTAAATATGAAATAACATGAAAAATTAGATTTGAAGGGGAGGGTTGGAGTTGTCCATCCTTCAAAATGGAATCTTTAAGGCATATTCCATTTTGAAGGGGCTTTTTTGAAGAGTGGGATTGAAGATGCTCTAAGAGAAAGAAGATGGGTCACGTCTATAGATCCGAATCCAATGGGCGTGTGATTACTTAAACAGAAAATGGATGCATTGACAAGCAGCAGCAGCAGCAGCAATCTTTATAACAGCAATCTTCATAATGCGAGGGACTACCAAAATTGCTTCTATTGAACAATAGCTGTTAAAACCGTGTATTTTTTTCATTTTGATATCTGCAATTTTGCATTAGAATTAGTGACTGAAATTCAAGTGTGCCCCTTAAATTTTTGGGGCAGCTAATGCCTGTTGATTTTGTAGATGAATTTTTTTAGCCTTTTACTAGCTACTGTTGCCTACAACGTACCCAGTTCTTTTGTCAGGTTAAGCATGACAAATGTATCATATGATAAAAGTGCAGTATATGATGAAGAAAATAATAAATTATTGATGTTCGAATCTATAGTAGGAATACTGTCTGTGTTTTTGTTTTTGTTTGTATTTGAGAAATTTCCCTTTTGCTGATATAAAATATTAATACTGAGCTATACCTTTTATGGAAGCACATAATAAACAGATTAGCAGTTTTGATACAAATTTTGGAGCATGCCAATATTTGATAAGAAGAATAAAAGAAAATAGCTTGTCGAGAATTCGCAGCATTGCGGCTTATTAGAAAGAGAACGAGAATGGTGCACAGCATTAAGATATCGAATTACTGGGAATAATATTAGTTTTCACTCAAAAGCATTGCATGTATACTCGAAGCTAATTGCCAATCCTTATCTCATTCAACTGATACGACATTGATAAAGAAAAACAGTAGTAAACCACAATTGCACCACTTCAACAGCAACATACATCACCATTATCACAACGTACATGACATCAAACAAAGTACAACGACTTGTGTTATTTACAGAGTACAATGACTTATGTTGCTTAAATCCATTTCATTACGCCATTTTTTAGTATCAGCATTCCAATATCATTTCTCTCATACAACATTTCATCGTGACACACATGACATCAAACAAAGTAAACAACTAAGTTCAACACAAAATTTGTCATTCAAACTTCAATGACACCAAGCACCATGGTTGGTGCAGGTTGCTTCAGGTTGATTCAAACATCAAGCACTTAGGGTGCTTCAGGTTCCAGGTTTTCAGAACTTTCAAGCTGCTTTAGGTATCCAAGTCTCAATGACAACAAATTCCAGAACTTGAGCCACCTACATGGGAAAAAAACATGGTCTAAACATGGTCAGAATAAGATATACATTAATTAATTCTGCACTAAAAATCTTTAGAACTTCATCTGTCACTCTCCCTTCCAAGTAATGTAACTTTAAACATATATGTATTTAAAATAGATTTTTGTACAAACAGCTTGGCTTAAAATTTTCCTCTTTCTTTACTATAAAATAGTTCTAGTGAGTAGTGAATTGTATCTCTATAAACATGCTTTAAACATGAAAATTGCAGGGAGACAAATGATGAATTGATTTGTAATATGTGCATACCCTTCAATTATCTTCAATAATGATTCTATCTCTTGTAGCCACATCTTTGCCGACTATATCCCTGAATTTCTTCACACTTTTTCCATAAGCTTCATCCCATCCATTTGCCCGTGGGTGATGGTTTTGTTCCCAACATGACGCAACTGGTGGTATAGGGCTTCCATCCATAAGATATACCCCGAAAAAGTGATTATCTTCTATAAATGGAGATAGAACACCCTCCATATGAAAAATTGCATTCTCCATGTACGTAATTTCCTTCTTCTAGCTTTGGCAACGAATTCGCACTAAATTCTCAACACCTACCTGTCCTGCATACGGAAAACATCATTTTTAACATTTTAATCAAGAAAAAAAAACCTTTGTTAAGGGCTTTGTTCCCATCCACGTGTAGCAAAATGCAATTTTGAATATTCTGACCTTTGCTAAGCGACAACAAAGATCAGTCATTCATTGCAGTGCAAAGAGCCTCAATCCCATCCCAATAGATTATTCTTACCATCTGCAAAGGTACGAAAACTTGAGGCCCAAAAAATAGTAAACAAAGTAACGTTAGAGTAACTTAATACTAGTCAGCAGAATTATTCTGTAGAATTAATCTGTTGTTTAACAAAAACAAGAGAGAAGGTTACATGCAAATAAGATAAAGAAATCGGCAAAGAAGAAACTATATAAATCAGAGATCAGATAAAACATAACAAAAGAAGAGGCAATATTGGGGAAGGAAAACCTATACATCAAAAGTTTCAATTTGATTATTGGTTGATCTTGGCACAATTTTGATAAACCACAAAATTGTACAAGATAAAGATCAGAATAACATGACAATTTTCCAATCAACTAGAAATTATATCCCCATAAAACCCAACCAAGTTACTGCTTTTATTTTAACAAATTGACTTCGAACACATCATCCATAAGCCGTTCAGCTTAAATAATATTGCTATAACAAAATTAGTAATAATAAGTATACAAAAATAATATGATATGAATGTAGAATTATTGAGGTTGTTTACTGATTATAGTTATAAGATAAACAAGATAACTCCCAGCATGGACCTTTTAGCACGGGGCATCATCCACACTGTCACTCAAGGAGCCAAAGAGGAAGCCCAGATATATCAATCTTCAATTTTGAATTAAGTAAAAGAAACCAAATCAAGCTTCGATTTTGAAGGCATCTCATTACAGAATTTTTCAAAAGAAGCTTATACAGCCAAATAAATCAAAATTGACCAAACCTGAAAGAGGCTGGCGAGCTCCGAGATCTCAAATGGGAACGACGCAAAGAGCCCATGCAGCAGAAATCCATCGCCGGCCAGCACCCAACATGGCCGCACTGCTCGTCGGCCCACTCGCAGACGCAGCAATTGAAGGCTGGCGAGCTTCGATTTTGAAGGCTTCGTTTTTTTGAGAGAATAGAAATGGCGATCAAAACAGAGAGAATAGTGATGGACAAGCTAATGAAAGCCAAGAAGGCATCCAAGAAAACCTACAGCGAGCTCGCCGAGGAAAGACGAAGAAGCCCTGGGTGAAATGTTGGCTTGTTAAGTTTAGACCTTATTAATGGGTATTTTTGTCAAACCCGGTATGTGAACTCAAAAAAATTGCAGTTTTCGGAAGTACCAAAAAAAACTCGACAAAATTGTTATATAGGTCTGTGCCCTTCAGTAAAAATTTAGATGGTATATAAACTCAGTAAAAAGGTATGTTCTAATAGCAATTCCCTTTATATATAATCCCTTCAACATTGGTTAAAGGTTAAAGTGTTCTTAGGGTGACTCCCTCGTCTAAGGAGTCGCCCTCATTTTCTATCATATCCCATATATTTTTTCGAATTTTTTTCCTTGGAATTGTTGTTCACCTCATGGATGATCAACATATCAAAAATCAAGTCATTCCAATACTTTTATAGATCTCATTTACCCCTTGCAACTTCGGGGATTTTTCAGCACATTTTCAGACCGTTGAAGTTGCAAGTGTTAGATGGAGGCTCTAAAAGTATTAGAATGACTTGATTTTTGGTATGTTGATTATCCATGATGTGAACAACAACCTCATAAAAAATAAAATCTTAAAAATGTGGGATATAGTTGAAAATGAGGGCGGAACACTTTACCTTTGAACATTTCCTATTATGATATATATTTTCTCAAAAGTCAAAAGCCCTACGCTTTTTTGTAAAATGGCATTGTTTAATAATTACGGAATTAATTTTATGAGAATAGTGAGAAACATATGACATGTGTTAAAGCCACGTATACAACTCAAAAACTCTACTCTTTGCTTATTTTTAAGAACACCGACTCCGTTATTTCTGATGTTCATATTCTAAAAACTCAGAAACACCAAACATTGGTTAACTAAAGCTTTTTTGCTTGTCGATTTAGCGATGACAAAAGTTCTATTGCTGTAAAATTATTTATTTTTCAACGAAAAGATTGGGGAGCAAAAAGATTTAGGTTCACTCAATATTTGATGTTTTGAATTTTTAGAATATGAAAATTGTTGTAAGCTTGGCGGCTAAGGAACCCCGTAGCCCTGTATTTATAAAAGTAGGGTTACATAATGGGTGGATACCCAATACACTAATGGGCCCACAAAAGCCCGCTTATAACACTTTCCCTTATCCATCCATTGTTGTAAGCCATACATGAGCGCTTCAGGGTTCATAGAGCTTATCTGACCATGTGGGTATGGATACTTCTGTATCCTAAGTTAAGAGTTCTTGCCTCGTTAAAATCTTTTGCCATGGAAAACCTAGTGGAAAAAACCAGTGGCTAAGGGAAAAGAGTACAAGTCTCTATAACTTCCCCTGATCGATGGATATCATCAGATGTGGATACTTCTGGATCCAGAGTTGATGTGGTTATCTCGTTAAAACCTTTGGCTATGGAAAACCCAGTGGGAAAAACCAATAGCCACGGGAAAAAGAGTACAACACAGCATTAACTCCCCCTGTTGCGTACAAGCTTCAGGCTTGTAGATCTTTCAACTCTCTAATCCCAATTCCTAATACAAGTTTTCTAAAGGTACAGCGAGGTAAAGCTTTAGTAAATAGATCTGCCAGGTTGTTGCAGGACTGGATCTGCTGGTTGTCGATCTGGTTGTCTACTTGTTTTTCTTGCGTCCAGAAGAGCTTGGGGGAAATGTGCTTCGTCCGGTTACCTTTGATGTAGCCACCTCGTAGTTGAGCTATGTAGGCAGCATTGTCTTCGTACATGGTGGTTGGTCCAAGATCTCCCGTATTCAGGCCGGTAGTCACGAGGATGTGGTGGATGACTGAACGAAGCCAAAAGCATTCTCTGCTAGCTTCGTGGATCGCAATGAGCTCAGAGTGGTTGGATGAGGTTGCTATTGAAGTCGGCTTCACAGATCTCCATGAGATGGCTGTTCCACCGTATGTGAATACGAAGCCGGTCGGGGACTTTGCGGTGTGCGGGTCAGATCTGTATCCTGCATCTGCATAACCAACTAAGTTGGAGGATACGCTTTTCTTGAAGTATAGTCCCAGGTCAACTGACCCTTGGAGATAGCGTAGAAGATACTTCACTTTGTTCCAGTGGCGCTTTGAGGGCGCTGAACTGTATCTGGCTAGTAGGTTAACTGTGAACGCTATATCGGGACACGTGCAGTTTGCCAGATATAGGAGTGCTCCAATTGCACTCATGTAGGGTACTTCGGGACTCAGTGCTTCCTCCCCCTCTTCCAGCAGCCGGAAGGGGTCTGTTTTAATATCCAATGATCTGACAACCATTGGTATACTAAGCGGATGACATTTGTCCATAAGGAAGTTATTCAGCAACTTCTTTGTGTAGGTGGATTGGTGTAACAGGATTTCTCCGCTTAGGTGCCTATGAAGAACTTCGTTTTGCCGAGGTCTTTCATCTCAAACGTCTGTGTGAGTCTCTTGGATATCTCAGCTATCTCTTCAGGAGATCCGATGAGGTTTAAGTCGTCTACGTAGACGGCAATAATTACGAATCATATTCCCTTTGCTCTTATAAAGATGCAAGGGCAGACTTCATTAGTTGTGAATCCTTGTTGCACTAGGAATTCACTGAGTCTGTTATACCACATTCTCCCCGACTCTTTAGACCGTACAGTGATCTTTGGAGTTTGACAGAATAGACGTCCCGAGGTCTTTCTGTCATTTTTGTTGATAGTTTATATCCGTCCAGAAGTCACATATAGAAATCCTTATCTATATTTCCATATAGGTATGCAGTCACAACGTCCATGAGCTGCATATCCAGGCCTTCCATAGTAGTTAGGCTAATAATGAAACGGAAAGTGATCGCATCCATGACCGGGGAATATGTATCATTATAGTCTATTCCTGGTCGTTAGGAAAAGCCTTGTGCAACAAGGTGCGCTTTGTAGCGTATGATCTCATTATTTTCATTTCTTTTTCTTACGAATACCCATTTATATTCCACAGGTTTAACACCATTCGATGTTAGGACTATAGGTCCAAAAATTTTGTGCTTCGAGAGTGAGTCCAACTTTACTCCTATTGCCTCGTTCCACTTTGGCCAATCCTCTCTGTGTTTACATTCTTCTAGAGAGCTTGGTATCAGTCTCATCGTCGTATTCAGTGATGTGATTGGTAATAATGAGCGCGAAGTTATCATCGATGATTGTGCTTTTTCTGTCCAGTACCTCCCCAGTACGTACATAGTTTAATGATATTTAGCCTATATTTTCCTCTTCAGTGGTTTTTAGGAGGGGAGATGTATCTGGGCTGAGCTCATCATCCTGTGGTGGTATCATTATCATTACTCCATGATTTTTCCTTTTTCGAGGATTTTTATCTTTGGAGCCTGGGGGTCGTCCTCTCTTTTGTTGAGGTACGTCCGCTTCTGCTGCAGGTGGATTGCATCCATCTTTGGGTATGTCGATCCTAACTGGCGTGTTTGCAGCAGGAACATGTAATCTGACAATCTTCTAGTTGTCAGTAAATTTGTCTGGTAAAATGTGAGTTGTATTCTGTATTTGGAGGATCTTCAGGATCTTATCTTCACATTGGTTTGTACGCGGATCAAAATGGGATAAAGTTTTGGTATCTCATGAGATGGTCTTTGAAGCTTCTGTCTTCTCTGTGTTAATGCCTAGTTTAGGAAAGGTACTTTCGTCAAACTCACAGTCTGCTAGACGTGCCTTAAAGGCGTCCCCCGTTAGGGGTTTCACGTATCTAATGATCGATGGTGAGTCGAATCCTATGTAGATACCCAGTCGACGTTGAGGACCCCATCTTGGTCCTCTGTGGTGGTGCTATGGGGACATATACAGTGCATTCGAATATCCTCAGGTGAGAGATATCCAGTGGAGTCACATATGCGAGTTGCATTGGAGAATAAGATTGACTTCATGACGGTCGTAATCTTATTAGCGATGCAGCATGCAAGATGGCATGTCTCCATGCATTCACCGGCAACTGGCATTGCATCAACAATGAACGAGCAATCCATTGTAGTCTCTTTATAAGAGATTCGACTAACCAGTTCTGGGTGTGAACATGAGCTACAGGATGTTCAACTTCAATGTCAGTTGCTTGGCAGTAGTCTAGGAAGACTTGTGATGTGAATTCCCCAGCGTTATCCAGACACAATTTCTTAATCTGGTTGTCTGGGAAATGTGCCCGCAACTTAATGATTTGTGCCAGTATCTTTGCAAAGGCTACATTGCGGGTGGACAGAATGCACACATACGACCATTTGGAAGATGTGTCATCGGTACCATGTAGTACCGAAATGCGCCACTAGCGGGGTGAATAGGCCCGCAAATGTCTCCATATATTCTCTTTAGGAAGCTGGGAGACTCTGAGTCCACCTTAAGTGGAGATGGTCTCGTAATCAATTTTCCTTTATGACAAGGGGGACAAGGAAATGCACCCTTTCGAAGTAGCTTCAGACTTTTCGAGTTAATTCCACGGGATTGGGATATGATGCGCCGCATCATGTCCCTTCCAGGGTGTCCGAGTCTATTGTGCCAGAGTTGGAATTCTGGTCAATTATTGCACTTCTGGTGCTCAAGTGTGTTGGCTTCCATTGCTCGTATCTTTGTATGTTAGAGACCTGACGGGAGTCCCTCAAAATGCTTGACGATGGTTTTAGCACCGTTTTTATGAGTCGTTACATACAAGAAATCTATGTTTTGTTTGTTCATCGTTTTTAGGTGGTATCCGCTTAAACGTATATCTTTAAAACTTAACAGATTTCTGTGAGAGCTAGGGGAGAAAAGAGCATCTTTTATTAGTAGTTGTGTTTTGTTGGGGAGCAGAAAATGTGCTTCCACGGATCCGTCAATTATTCCTGACGGACCGGAAATTGTATTCACGGTTCCATCGTATTTATGTATGCTTTGAAAAAAGCAAATATCTTGGAGGATCATGTGCGTAGAGGCACTGTCCACTAGGCATTTATAATCCATCTAAATTAAGAGAGAGAAAAAAGCATAGCAGTATAAGGCACAAAAGATAACCAAATATCATTTAACGTCTGAAAAATCATTCAATATGCTAGAAAACAAACAACTAAAGAGTAAATTGTTTTAATTACAATGCAATGCAGAAAATAGACAAGGCTTCAGTCGAGCAGGTCATCGTTTGAGAAGTCCTCAGCGATGAACCTGATTGGTGCCAGGTCTTCGTGTTCTACCAGGTTTGTTTCGGCTGGCTTCTGGCCAACTTTGTACAAGTCCTGGAGGTGGCGTGGAGTCCGACAATTCCTAAACCAATGTACAGTCATGCCACACATGTGGCATTTATCTTCCCAGTCTTTTCTGGGGGCAGATGTCTAGCCGTTGTCTTTTCTCTTCCACACATTTTTCTTCTTTGCCTCATTGTTGGACTTTGGTAGGGGTCATCTAGCCTGCTTCTTCATTGCCATGCCCTTCTGGGGTTTACCTTTGAAGTTGGTCCTCTTCTTCTGGGAGCAGATGTGGTGCGTTTCAGGCGCAGGAGCAGTACCAGCAGGGCGCGAGTTATGGGTGGCCAGAATGAGGTCTCTATTCTGTTCTGCCATCAGAAGGCATGAGAGAAGCTCCAAGTATTTCGTGAACTTTCATTCACGATACTGCTGCATAAGTATAACATCCTTCTTGTGGAAGGATGTATACGTCTTCTCTAACATGCGCTCCTCCGTCACTTTCTCATCACACAACTTCAGGCGTGAGGTGATACTGAAAAGTGCCGAGTTGTACTCGACGATGGACTTAAAGTCTTGGAGACGGAGGTTCTCCCATTCATATCGTGGTCGGTGAAGGATAACACCTCTTTGATGTTTGTATCTATTCTCAAGGGCGGTCCATAACTCATAAGAGTCTTCCACAGTGAGGTACTCGGCCTTCAGGGTCCGATCGATTTGGCGTCTGATATAGATAATTTCTTTCGCTTTATCTATGTCAGAAACCTTATCGCCTACAGCAATGGCATGGCTCAGTCCATGTGAGCACAGGTGGAATTTTTTATCCAACTGCCAGCTCAGATAATTTTTGCCTGTAGCATCCAATACGTCAAAGTCGACGCTCGCAATTTTAGCCATTATCTCTAGCATGTGAAAAATGAGCAATAATTAGATATTTTAAAGTAAAACAAATAATTATGCATTTCAGACACAGATATTATTGTGTGGATCGGCTACTCACCTTTTTAAATAAAGTCTATACAGTCCCATAAAATAGAAAATACAACTCGGGAACCCTCGTGGGGCCCCTATTCTTCTGGAATAGATCTTCATCTTCGTGGGACGTAAGCCGGTCTTGGAATTTATACAATTATATCCTCACTACAATTTCTCTCTAAAATTAAAAAAATGCGAGAAAAATAATGGTGATAGCTAGCCGATCCAAAACCACAATAATATAAACATACATCGCAGAAAATGCAGCAGGCATTTTATTTCATTGCAGACAATTAATCATCACATGCAATTAATCATCACAGACATTTTTAATGGAAATGAAAAATTTTCGATTAATAATTATTGGACCACTGGGCAACATCATACACCGTTAGGTTAATTAACTAACGACAGAGCGGTCGCAGGATCTTCCTAATTATTAAACGTATAATAATCAGATAATCCAAAATGCGATGATTTATAAAGCATGTAATTAATCAGAATTTAACGAAGAAAAAACTTAATTAAATCTGAAAAAGGGTTTGTAAAAACAAAAATTTTGTGGACAAACCCTAGTAAAGGTTTTTAGAGGCGATCTGTCATGTGATCCAGTGCAACCATCTAGGGTTTCTGGCGCGTGGGTTGCCGCTTCTGGCGGCTAGGGTTTCATTCACGTGCACGGGGGGATTGTCGCCGCCGCCGCTACTTCTGGTGGTTTGGCGACGGCGACGCTAACCGTCGCTGCAGACGGCAGCATCACTGGCCGCCGCTGCAGGCGACAGCTCTGGCTGCCGCCGAAGCAGCAGCGACACGACGCTGCTTCTAGCGGTGGGGAGATTGCTAGGGGGTTCGTGCGTTCTTCGCTTCTGGCTACGTTGCGACGAAAAGATCCCCTCTAGTGTTTGAAATTTTTTGGGGAAGAAGATGGTAAAACATGATTTTTATTAGAAAAAATCTCTTTTAGTCTTCAAAACAGCGTTTTTCATCGTAAAAAATTGATTTTTATTGATAAAAACATCGAGTTTTCATTAAAGGGTTGATTTAGCATGCAGATCTGAGATAAAAATCCGATCTATACTAATCATACATCGATCCAAACATTTAGATCTAATCGTATGTGCATAAAGGTTTATATCTAAGGAATAAAAATTACCTCTAGATCCTACCCGCCGGATCTAGCGACGTTCGGTGAAGGAAGCCCGTTTGCGTCGCGATTGGTCCGTCGGCAGAGGTTCGGCTCATCTTTGAGCGTGCTGATAACGTGTTGTAAGCTTGGTGGCTATGAAACCCTGTAGTCCTGTATTTATAGAAGTAGGGTTACATTATGAGTGGATACCCAATACACTAATGGGCCTACAAAATCCCGCTTATAACAAAAATCAAAATGAAGGTAACTGATCTTCCAAAAAATAATGACAATGGAAATTTTCGAGATCGTATATCTAGAAAGAGGTCCCTTTCCACGTTGTTCTTCTAGTTGCTTTATATGAATCTTCCCTGGCCACGTCCCCTCAACGTCTCCCTATTTCGCCCCGATGATCCGCCACTTTGATGGTGCCTTCATGAGTCATGAAGGTGGGCGTAATGGGTCTCTTTAATGATGATTAAGGGAGCATGATTTAAGGGGGAGTGGTTAACTCCCGCAAGCGTGGGTCAGTGGCTGCATTCGTATCGGTCCGAGGCCGGCCTGACTTTGAGTCTTCGTGAGGGCCTCGTTCTTCTCAGGCCTATAGGTTTGCGATACGGGCTTGGCTCGTTCAGTCTTGGCCCATTTTGGGAGGGTCGTATCAATCGTTCCCATCGCTCGGGCCATTCGGATTCTGACGGTTCGGTCCGAGGAATGTGATCCGTGTGGAGTAGACAGGAGTGTCAGTTGAGGCAGTGCAGTGAATGAGAGCCATCATAACGCTGCCTGGTTAGACTTCTCCCGCCCTTGGAAGCAAAATTCAAAGTGCTGCCTGCTGCAGGATGTCGCCACGCGTCTTTCCTTGAACGGCCTAGTTCGAAATCGTCTCTCATAAAAAATCGTCGTTCTTTCAGATTTTTCCTTTGCGCTTCCTAATCTGATTTCGCTTCTCCGATTGTTAACGAATTCCTATTCGTTTCCCTCTTTAAATCCTTTCAAGTTAATCTCCTTCTTTCGTTTTCTATTTGATTTGTTTAATGGCTACGTTGAGGACATGAACTCTCTCTTCTGGGTCTGGTCGTTCTTCCGAGCCTCAGCTGCTCCTCGATAAGGGGAAGGGTCTGCTATTTAAGGACCTGGCTTGTCGGGATGATGCCCTTTCAGCGGCGGAGTTCGATGTCCCTCCGATGATCCTTCGATTGACATCCACCGTTTCTTATTCCACTGCCGAGGAGATCAGGGCGAGATACCTTTGTCACCTGTATGACGTTCGGGTTCCCTTTGCCGATGAAAGGATCTGCTTTCTAGGGAGTCGTGAGGTCGGCATGTACGTAGAAATGTTCCGTGTGGGGCTCCGCTTTCAGGTTCTGGAGTTCTTGGTGGTAGCCCTATGTTAGCTGACCCCATATTCGATCCAAGCTTTGGTGGGATTCATCATGATCTGTAATGTGCATGGGTTGGAGCCAACCCTGCCTCTCTTCTTCTACTATTTCAAGGTCCAGTTGGTTGGTCAGGGGTTATGGCAGCATATCTGCGCTTGGGCGGGAAGGGAGTGTTTGATGGGTCTGCCCTGCTTGGTTGGCGACTGGAGTAATAACTACGTCTTCATCACCTTTTTGGAAGACGTTGTGATTCTGACCGGTTGGGAAAGCTTGTGTCGGTATGATTTGACATTGTCCCTTTTCGAGGCCGATCGGGCTACGGTCATGCTCTTGTCGGCGTTACCGCTGGTGGAGAGGTCGGTCTGGCCCTTGCTGAACGATCTTCTCCTCATGAATGTCATGTGGTCTCCTGGTAGGTGCTTTTTTCTTTTTTCCATTCTACTTTTCTTACCATGATCTTCCTTCCTTATGCAGAGATGGTGGGTCGAGAGTTCAGCTGCGACGTACGCGAACTCATTCACCGAGAAGCCACTGGAGGGCGTGGGAGTCCTTTTTGCCACGCGCCGTGGCGCATGGTGGAAGAGGAGATTCAAGTGGCCGATGCTGTGGTTGGGACGTTGGAGCCGGCGGTCATTCCCCCGCCACCGTCCCAGGTCGTTGTCGAGCCCCTGCGGCGGGGGACTTAACCGGTGCCCACACCGGTTTCCGTCCGTGGCGAGGGGTCAGCCAGGGGCACTGAGCAGGGCTCTCAAGAACCGATCGGGAGTCAGGGGGAGCGAAGAAACGCTCCCATTCGGAATCTGGAAGGCCCAAAGGGAAGAAGATGAAGGGGAGAGCGGACCTTCAGCGACGCTTGATTCACCGATCGTCTCTCGGTCAATCACCCAGGTGGTGGAGGTGGCCTCTTCTACTTGTCAAGCCGAGCAGACCCTGATTGGTTCAGGGGGGGTGCCCCGTCTGTGCTTGGGGCTGGCCTGGAGGTCACGTCTGAGGATTGGTTTTCACCGATCGTGATGTGGTCGTCCAGCTGGCACAGAGCTCCATCCTCCCGAGGGACCGCTCTTTGTTAGAGGGAGTCTGCTCCAAGGGTCTGGCAGACTCTCTTGTATGCCAGATCCAGCAGGTCGGTCCCTTTCTTGCATCTACCTTTGTTTTGGTACAGTCGTCATTGACCCCTTCCGTCCCGCATGCTTCCACGATGGCCGTAGAGGCATAGCGCCACTCGGAGCGGGTGGATGGTCTCGAAGCAGCCCTGGCACAGGAATGCCTGAGGGCTAAGGCGGACGAGCAGGCAGCTGAGGATGCTCGTTCGGAGGTTCGTCGTTTGCGGCGTCAGATCGACGAGCTCACCTCGAAGGTGAGGAGCTTGAGGGAGGCCCGGGCGGCCGTCGAGAGGTCCGCTAAGGAGGTAGAGGAGGCGTTCTGAAGGGAGAGGAACGGGCTCTGGGCCGAGCTAGGCGCCCTGCGGTAGGTGGACCCTGCTCGACTTGTTGAGGAGGTCGAGAGGGGTTACGAGGATGTTCTGGCCGCGAGGATCGCAAAATCCCTCCAGGAGGCGTTCCAGGCGTATGAGGATAGCCTAGCCCCGAGGATCGTGGGGGCCTTTTGAGAGGGGTTCTTGTTGTTCCAGGAATGGGTCAGACGGATGCTTCCCTGTCCTCCGGCCGGCCCGAGGAGCCTGCTCGATCGGGGCAAGGCGAGGTCCCTGGGGATGCCTCTTCCCGGGCCCCGACGTTGTAGGCAGTGCATGCCTTTTTGTCCTCCTCCCTATTTGTAAAAAAGAACTTTTTGTATGTAAAAGCTAAGTTTTGAACCGAAACTTCCACCTTTTTTGTGCGTCGCTATGCTTTTGTCAAGTGTTTTCCGGGGTTGTGTCTTTGACTCATTTTTGCCCCCTCCCGCCGTTCATGCCGAGGTAGTTCGCTGGTTTGAGTTACAGGAGGTTTTTGTCGACGGGGTCACTGGCCTATTGGGGAGGTTGTCCATAACCCTGCAGTCGATTAGGTGATCGGCCTGCCAGGGGAGTTGCCCTCAGTCTTATGGCCGATCGAAAGGTCGTCCTGCTGGGGGAGTTACCTCAGTCTTAAGGTCGATATGAGGATTGGCCTGCTGGGGGAGTTGCCCCTAGTCCTAAGGTCGATTGGAGGATCGACATGTTGGGGGAGTTGCCCCCAAACCTAAGGTCGATCGAAGGATCGGCCCTCTGGGGGAGTTGCCCCCAGTCCTAAGGTCGATCTGAGGATCGGCCTGCTGGGAGAGTTGTTCCCATTCTTAAGGCAGACGGGATGATCGGCCTGCTGGGGGAGTTGTCCCGAGCCTTACGGTCGATCGGATGATCGGTCTGCTGGGGGAACTGCCTCCAGCCTTAAGGAGGATCGGGCGATCGGCCTGCTGGGGGAGTTGCCTCCAGCCTTACGGTCGATTGAAATGATCGACATGCTGGGGGAGTTGCCCCTAGCCTTACGGGCGATCGGGATGATCGGCCTGCTGGGGAAGTTGCCCCAGCCTTTGGGGCGATCGGGATGATCGGCCTGCTGGGGGAGTTGCCCCAGCCTTATGACCGATCGAAATGGTCGGCATGCTAGGCGATTTACCTCCAGCCTTACGGCCGACTGGATGATCGGCCTACTGGGGGAGTTGCCCCCAGCCTTACGGTCGATCAGAATGGTCGGCTTGCTGGGGGAGTTGCCCTCAGCCTTACGGCGGACTAGATGATCAACCTACTGGGGGAGTTGCCCTCAGCCTTACGGCGGACTAGATGATCAACCTACTGGGGGAGTTGCCCCCAGCCTTACGGTCGATCAGAATGGTCGGCCTGCTAGGGGAGTAGCCCCTGATCAACTGTATGATCGGCCTGCCGGGGGAGGTGCCCCTAGCCTTACGGTCAATCGGAATGGCTGGCCTGTTGGGAGAGTTACCCCTAGCCTTACGACCGACTGGATGCTCAGCCTACTGGGGGAGTTACCCCCAGCCTTACGATCGATTGGAATGATCGGTCTACTGGGGGAGTTGCCCACAGCCTTACGATCGATTGAAATGATCGGCCTGCTGGGGGAGTTGTCCCCAGCCTTACGGTCGACTGGATGATCGGTCCGCTGGGGGAGTTGCCCCAGCCTTACGGTCGACTAGATGATTGGCCCGCTAGGGGAGTTACCCCTAGCCTTACGATCGTTCGAAATGATCGGCCTGCTAGGGTAGTTGCCCCGACCTTACAGCCTGTCGGAGTGATCGGTCTGCTGGTGGAGTTGACCCACCCTTGCGGCCGATCGGAGTGATCGGCCTGCTGGGGAAGTTTCCCCCAGTATTACGATCGGCTCGATGATCGGCCTGCTGGGGGAGTTACCCCAGCCTTATGATCGACTGGATTATCGGCCTGCTGGGGGAGTTGCCCCAGCCTTATGGTCGACTGGATGATCGGCCTGATGGGGGAGCTGCTCCCAGCCTTATGGCTGGTCTCGAGGTTTAGTGTAGTGGGAACGGGAAAAACATGGTTGCTCTGTGCGAACTCGCATTCATTTTCAGAACTGGGAACACATTCAAAAGAAAAGGCAGGGAAGATAAATGCAAGCTAGTCTCGCCTGGGGGGAGGAGTTGCGGCTGATTGTCCTGCCCTCTCACTCGATGATGCGCAGAGTGGTCTGGACGACGTTCACCTTATTTCCTTTGTCCATCTGTTTAGATGTCCCTTTTCCAGGGACTGCCTTTGGGGTGTCAACAAAGTTCTTCAGGTGACCATGACTGATCAGCTGGTCGATGTCTTTCTTTAGGTGACAACATTCGTCGGTGTCGTGACCATTGTCCTTATGGTACCTGCAGTACTTTTCATCGTCCCTTCAGCCACCCTTCATCCTTGGGGGCAGCTTGTCGATGTGGCCCTCTTTTTTGAGCCTGCGTCAGGATGGCGTCCTGAGTCACGTTCAGCTTGGGCGGCCGCGCTTCCTCCCTGCGTTGTGTTCCCCTTGCCTTCTTCTCCCGTTTGTGGTCCTCCAACTCGCGGCGCTCGCTTTCGTCCTGCTTGGAGCTCCGTTTGGTTCCCGCGATGGGACCTCCTTCCTCCACTGCTAAAGCCTCCTCCGTCAGCATGTAATGCTCCGCCCAAGTTATTACCTCAACATGGTCCTTCGCGGGTTCGTTGTGTAGCGACTTCTTTAGGCCCCTGTGTCGGAGCCCTTTCTTCAGGGCCATTTTCACGACCATCTCGGGGCAGCTCTCCACATTTAGTATCTTGGCATTGAAGCGTCGCATGTAGCTCCTTAGGGTTTAGCCTGGCCTCTGTATCACATTGAACAGAAGCTTTGAGTCCGGCCTTATTTGTCGACCGGCCATAAATTGCTTGCAAAATTTTTGGTGAGGTCTTGGAAGTTGCTGGTGGACCGGTTGGGGAGTCTGTTGTACCAATTCCTGGCGGATTTCTGGAGGGTGGAGTAGAAGCCACGACAAAACAGTGTGTCGTCGGCTCCTTGGAATGACATGACTCCCTCGTAGTCCATCATGTGATCCTCTGGATCTCCCGTGTCGTCGTA
This sequence comes from Scilla litardierei, assembly GCA_030789695.1. NCBI lineage: Eukaryota > Viridiplantae > Streptophyta > Magnoliopsida > Asparagales > Asparagaceae > Scilla > Scilla litardierei. Next base: position 773,776,102 of record CM061142.1, on the reverse strand, counting down.
TTTCTCCAAGGTCGGTACCTTGAACCTAGACGGTACCCGTGTGCCAGTGATGCTCCTCGTCAACGGGCAACGGTCGTACCTGGGGCTTCCTGGGTTTCCCTGGCCTGTTGGCGCCTCGATGCGAAGGCCAGGTTGCCCCGACGGGTTGGCGGGGGTTCGGGGGGAGTCTCCTCGATGGCCATCCCGGCTATGGATAGGCGTAGGTCACCGGGTGCTCCTCCTTCTAGGGCGATCTTCCCGATCCCTACGCATCCTTTGATGGGGGCTTCTGCTTCGACCCCGCCGATCCTCTGTGATCGAATGGCTGGGTGACTGTCAACGCATCGAGCGAGATTGCCTGGATGAGGCTGCGGTTGACTCATCTGTGGTCCATTCGGCCCTACCATTTGCCTCATCCTGGAGTGAGGTAGGGGTGAGGATGGCTGTTGACGAACGGGCTTAAACGAGCTTGAACATGGAGCTTGGTTTTGTTCAACAAAATCCATGTTCAAGCTCTGTTCGTTTACTAACCGAGCTCTAAAAGCCTGTTCAAGCTTGTTCGTTAAGCTTATCGAACGAAAGTAAACGAACGTAAATAAATATTTACCGAGCTTGTTCACGAGTAGTTAATCGAACGTTTTGTTCGTTAACAAGACTTATCGAGCTTGTTCATGAACATGTTCAGGAACATGTTCGTGAGCACACAATCAATCTTGTTCATGAACAGATTTTCAATCAAACAAACGAACGTCAGTTTTTTAATCATGACTAATACTATTTAAACATAATAGCCAATGACTAAATCAATTAAATAAAAGGATTAAATATTTGCAGGACACAAACAAATAAATCCAGCATAATAGCTCCACAAATCCCATTATAAGCATCCATTTCAAGTATAGTAAAAAATATAGTATTTGTTTAAATTTACTATTTTTGGTACATGTTCGTTCACGAACACTTACGAGCTTGTTCATGAACATCACTTAACGAGCTTGTTCATGAACACTTAACGAGCTTGTTCATGAACATAAATGAACAAACACAGTTATGTTCAAGCTTTGTTCGTTTACTAACCTAGCTCTAAAAATCTGTTCAAGCTTGTTCATTAAGCTTCCTGAACGAACTTAAACGAACATGTACCGAGCATGTTCACGAGTAGTTCGTCGAATGTTTTGTTCGTCAACAGCCTTAGAGAGACCATAACGGGATGAAGTTCAGCAAGGTGAATAATCGCTCCGGGTTAGCGCCCTCCCCGCTGTGGTTGGTGGCCACGGCTGAGCGTAACGGGGGAAGGAGCTCTTGATGGTCGGGGATGGCTGCTGAGCCTCCCTTTGGGAGGCGTTGGTGGCCCGCAAGTTGTTGGATGGCTGCTGCCAGCGTTTGGAGGTAGGCATTAGTCTCTTGGGCAAAGAGACGACGTTGTTCTTGGTCACCAAGTATGAGTCGCTGGTGCCCTCGGTCGTGTGGTTGTGCCCGTTTTCAGACGGGACGTAGTCTCCCTCCTCTTGGATGGGGGGCATGCATCCTGTTCCGTTGCAAGTTGATTCCATGTTGGTGATGTGGTTGTATTGACGTGGGTGTTGTTGTGTTTCCACAGACGGTGCCAGATGTTTCAGGGTGTTTTCTCACCACAGGTTGGTTGATTGGAGGGTCGGAGTTCAACGCGGTCACGTGGGACACGTGCAGCCTCCGGGAACAGGAAGTATCTCATTCGGCTTGGTGAAGAGCGTGCGGGTCCGAGCGTTGACGTGCCGAAGAGAGTCCTCGGCCAAGCGACAACCTCCGTACGGATGGAGATGAACGGGCCCGGGGGCAAGCCTGTTCGGCTCCGGGCTGATAGGGCACCTAAGGGTAACTTCGGCGCATCTAGATCTCCTTGATATGAACAGACAAGAAATCTCGTCAAGGGGGGTCAGACCTTGGTTCCGACCAAGTCCCCTCCGATGCCTAAGTCAGAGCGGATCTGAAAGATGCTCGATGGGATTAGTATGGCTCGCAGAGAGGCTGATACGCGATTCCCCAGGCCGAGCTGTTGAGGAGAATTATAAGGTGGGAGACAAGGTTGTTCAAGAAGAATACCTTATAGTTTAGTATCTAGAAAGAGGTCCCTTTCCACGTTGTTCTTCGAGTTGCTTTATATGAATCTTCCCCGGCCACGTCCCCTCAACGTCCCCCTATTTCGCCCCGATGATCCGCCACTTTGATGGTGCCTTCATGGGTCATGAAGGTGGGCGTAATGAGGCTCTTTAATGATGATTAAGTGGGAATGATTTAAGGGGAGTGGTTAACTCCCGCAGTCGTGGGTCAGCGGATGCATTCGTATCGGTCCGAGGCCGGCCTGACTCCGAGTCTTCGCGGGGGCCTCGTTCTTCCCAGGCCCGTAGGTTCGCGACACGGGCTTGGCCCGTTCAGTCTTGGCCCATTTCATATCAGTTTGCAAAAACTTATATATGCTTTGTCCGGTCTCTCCCTATTTAATTATGAGTGTAAGTATGATGGTTTTATGAAATTATCTACCAATATCCCTCTCTAATTACGCTCGGTTGTAGAAAATTTATGTACTCTCTAAAAATATTTGTTTGCAATCTAGCGGCCTCCAGATGATCTCATTTAGGAAAAGGTTAGGTTTTTGAAATCTCTAATTACACGTTTAATTTGGTATTTTGGTTGTTGCTTCTCTAATTAGGAGAAAATCCTAAGTTTTATTAAAAGTTTTTTTGTATTACTTATGCTGATATTTTGGTTTTTTCAGAAGTTTTTCTACGCTCCCTCTCTCCATGCGAATCAAGTGGGTCCGTTTTGATCGACGTCGAGATTCGAGTGGATCTCGTTTGGCGGAAAGGTTGGGGTTTTGAACTATCCAATTAGGAGTGTAATTTGTTTGTTGATTCTTTAATTTTGGAATATTTTTAAGTTTCTACTTAGGCGATACTCATCAATTTTTTGTATTAATTAGAACAGATTTATAAGTTTTTTGGATTACTTATACTTTTGATACTGTTAAAATAATTAAGTAAATGAGATTCATCGATTTTTTAAGAGCAAATAAGATTAGTGCTTTGACAATGAATGACAACTTGTTTGTGTGCATTGAGAATGATATTTTTGATAGCATTAATAATGAATTTGTTATACAACGTTTTCAAAACATAAGACCTCGTCGAGTGCAATTGTAATTTGTATGTTGTTACGACCATCTTGTCTAAGGATGCACTTGAGTCAATGTAAGTTTTCATTTTTGCTACAATTTTTTCATAAATAAAATAAACAAAAATTATTTCTGACAAAAAAATTGTACCCACCCTGAATTTAATTCTTGAATCCGTCATTGATCCCAATTTGACAATTGGTGGAAGTTGTGATGTTAATGATATATGAAAATGAGGTTGAAAAAGAACAAATGTTGGTATTTTTTTCTTATTTGGCAATTTGTGTTTGAGTTATGGTGTATGTTGTGAGTAATTTTAATTCATGAATAAAATTATTTTAATTTATAGATAATTATAATGTATAACTAATCTTAAATTACAAATTTATTTTTTTAGTTTAATTACTATTAAAAATTTAAAGAAAGAAAGAAAGAAAGAAAGAAAGGCAAGTGCAACCTACAAAATTAGCAAATAGTTATTTATTTGCTAGGTTGCTAATACCTTTAAATCAACCAAAATAAATGGTTTTTATACGTATGTATTAAGACAACAACCCCAACCATTGCAAACGGTGATGGTGATTTATATCATTTATATCATCTTGTGTATATGGTGACTTATACTACGTGGACGTGTTATTTCTAGTATATTCATACCATACAATGTTTTGTGTTTCTTTTACCATAGTGACAGTTCTAGTCTGATAATATTAGAGAACAACGTGTATCATATGGCACATATGGCTACTTCTCATATGCGACCTCGAGAAGTCCATACTCCACTATTTTTTCCGAAGGTAGTCGCCATTCATTTTTATTTATGTTTTTAAAAACCATAAATATATCGGACAAACCCAAAGCTTTTAATTTGCTCTCTTGGTTGAAAAATTAATGATTATTTAGCATTGGAACTTTTGTTATCTCTAGATTTACAAGCACAAAGCTTTGAGCTTATCCGATCTTTAATGTTTTGAGGTATTAGAATATGAAGATAAAATCAACGGAATTTATCTTTCAAAAAACAATGGATGTTGAACTTTTCGAGTAGTATATGAGACTCAGTCATATATATTACTCAATATTCTCCCGATATTAATATGTATACCAGATTTACTATCCATTTAAATTACAAAATTTGCATAAATAAAGTGTTGTTTGTTGTGAGTTGAGGGAGGCTTTTGGCCTTCCTCCCCTCATTTTCTCCCCATTACACCCCACTACTTAGTAGTGGGGGTCCCTTGGGCTTCTTAGTTTCCCATTAAGGATGAATATATAGAGAGCCATGGTTTAGTGTCATGACTACTCAACAGTTTAGATTGATATCATCTCTTGAGTTTATAACACGTTATCAGCATGTGAACTCTCGTTCTTGAGCTTCTCCTTTTATCCCCTCAAATCACCCTCACCGCGCTTAGGAATCTTGGTTGCTGCGATCCGTTGTGGCGTTTTCTGTGCATTGAAGCTCGATCCATTGGAAACAATGGATAATAAATAGTGAATATCTTTATATAACTCGTCAAAATGATGGCTAGAAGACCATCTACGCACGATTCGTTGGACCCCCGTCGGGCCCATATCATTATAGATATTCATCATATAGAAAGCCAACTTGACTGAGCACCAGAAGTGTCTTTTATTGCCAGAGTTTTCAACTCTTGCACAGTAGACTTGGTCATCCTGGATCAGTGATGATGGACTCATCATCAAATGAATCCCTTGGATAACCTGAAGATTCTTCAAAAAGCTTTGAGTTTCCTTGTCCCCTTGGTCATACGGGAAAACTTATAGAGAGACTTTCCCTCCTGAAAGTGGGATTAGAGTCTCCTGGCTTCATTGAGAGAATACATGGTGACCTTTGTGGGCCTGTTCACCCCGTAAGTGGCCCATTTCGGTACTTCATTGTACTGATAGATGCATCTACTAGATGGTCTTATGTGTGCCTTTTTGTTCACCCGTAACCTAACTTTCTTATAAGCTGATAATATGGGTGAATTCACTACACATGTCTTTCAAGACTACTGCCAAGCAACTGGCATTGAAATTGAACATCATGTAGCATGTTCATAATCAGAATGGATTATCAGAGTCTCTGATAAAAGATTCCAATGGATTTCACGTCCATTGTTAAATCCCAGTTGCCTGTGGATTTTTAAGGATACGCTGTACTGCATTTTGCATCGCTTATCACGATACGGCCCTCTTGTGGGCATATCTTATTGTTGATGCCGCTTGCTTATGGTTCACCGCCAAACATATCTCATTTGAGAGTGTTTGGATGTGCTAATATATGTCCCCATAGCACCACGTCTTGATAACTGTGAATTTGATGAGCAAAGTCTCATTAAAATATGCACGTAGTCTAAAGAAGCCTGAAGCTTCTGAGACCATATCATGGGACACAAAAGTCCTAATCTCGTTATGATCCGCATACTATTTCTGTGTGAAGATGAGATCTTGAAGATCCTTCATATTCAGACTAAAGTACATCAATTACGGGATAAATTCACGGACAAACCAAAAGATTGTTCGTTCACACGTCCCTGATGCCAACACGTCAGCTAGGATTGCCATCCCCAAAGATGGATGCAATTCAACGACAGCAGAATTGGTTGTACCTCAATTGAAAAGAGGACGCTCGACAGGTTTAAAAGATAATTTTCCTCGAAAGAGGAAGATTCCTGTAGATATTAAAATGATCGCTCTGCAGGATGCTAAGCTTAGACCAGCGACCTCTCCCCTCCTGATTTCCCCTGCAAAGGAAACAATAGGAGAAACATAATTATATTACATACGTACTGGAGAGGTACTGGACAAATATAGCACAATCGTCGTCGACGGGTTTGCTTTCGCTATTACCGTTCATGTCACTGAATACGACAATGACGTTCAACCCACTTTTCTATAGCGTAAACGCATATATTGGACAAAATGGGACGAGGCAATAAGAGTAGAGCTGGACTCACTCTTGAAAAGCAAAGTCTTTGGACCAGTAGTCCCAACACCTGAATGTGTAAAACATGTGGATTATAAGTTGGATTTCCATAAGGATAAGAAATGAAGGAAATGTGATCATTTTCCTATTTCATACCAAGCCTAAACGTCTCTGGAAAAGCCAAGAATTGCAGGTCATGGACGTTGTGATTGCATATCTATACGGCTATATAGATATAGAGCTCTATATGTAGCTTCCAAAAGGTTTTACTCTACCCCCAGATATGAAAGAAAGACGTGGGAATGTCGTCTCTATAAATGCTTCAAAGATCATTATATGATCTTAAGCAATCCATAAAAATATGGTATAACATATTTAGCGATTTCCTTGCTGAACAAGGATTCACTAATAATAAAGTCTGCACGTGTATCTTTATCCAAAGAACGGTGACATGGTTTGTAATAGTCACCGTATATGTAGACGACTTAAATTTAATAGGATCTCCTGCAGAGACCTTTAAGATATCTGATAGCCTTTAGCATACCTTCGAAATAAAATACATAGGCAAAACAAGGTATTGTCTCGGCTTACATATTAAAACACTTTCGTGGTGGAATCCTTTCATATTCTTCATACACAAGGAGTTTATGAAGAAAGATGTCCATTTGCATTCTATTAAAAATAGAGGCTTATTTATGACACCTTCCAGTTGCTGGAAGAGGGGGAGGACATCATAGGTCCTGAAGAGCCTAGCTCTAGTGTACCAGTTACACTCCTTTATCTGGCCAACTGCACATGTCTCTATTAGACCGTCTGCAGTAAAGCTGTTAGCCAGGTACAATGCAGCCCTAGAGAGCACCACTGGACTAAGGATAAGCTGCTTCTGCGCAACTTCCAAGGGATAAGGAATATATATCACATATGCAGGTTTACTGATCATCCCAATGACTAAGCACAAATGGCCGGCCACCTCCTACAGATCTTCACATCATCCTCCAAAGTCTACATCTTCTGAGAAGCTCATCATCCAAGAATCAAGTCTAGAATACTCTCATACAGGTCCAGCAGTACCTTACAAACACAGTGAAGACTGAGTAAAAGAATACTACGTGTAGTCATCTACCAACTTCGAAGAGTGTACCACTCCAGAGCGCCACTGTTTTCCAGTAGCCACTAGATATGAGTGAAACTTGTATAGATGAGTAATGATTGTATTTGCTTTTAGAGCATGATGGATGTATAGACGAATAGAAAATGATTGTATAGATTCATAGGAGATCTGCAAGCCTGAAGCTTGTACAAATCAGGGGGAGTTGATATTAGTGTTGTACTCTTTTTCCTTAACTATGGGTTTTCCCAATGGGTTTTCCATAGCCAAAGGTTTTAATGAGACAACCTCATTTAACTCTGGACCCTGAAGTGTCCACCCCTAATGAAAGCTAAAAGACCTACAAGTATAAGGCTTGTATGGATCAGGGGGAGTCACCAGTTGGTTGTACTCTTTTCCCTTAAGCTGCTGGTTTTTTCCCACTGGGTTTTCCACAGCTAAGGTTTTAAAGAGGCAACCACAGTGGCTCTGGATCCAGAAGTATCTATCTCATTAGCATATTGAATCCTGAAGTATTCATATACTTAACCCAATGTAATGGAGAGATAAGGGGGAGTGTTATGAGTTGAGGGAGGCTTTTGGCCTTCCTCCCCTCATTATCTCCCCATTACACCCCACTACTTAAGCCCTTGGGCTTCTTAGTTCCCCCTTGAAGATGAATATATAGAGAGCCATGGCTTAGTGCCATGACTACTCAACAATTTAGATTAACATCATCTCTTGAGTTTATAACACTGTTATTTATTTTAACTTATTAAATTTATAGTTATGTTCTCGAGATATGAGAGTTCAAAGTTTCAAATATTTAATTAATCGTGTGTATTCAAATTACGATTCGAAGAGAAACAAAATCCAAAGTATTTATTTTTAACCCATTTAGTCTGTTTTTTAAATTTATGGTCAATCACACATATTTTTTTATTCTTTTAGCAAAACCCTGGGCACCATTTCGAGCGGATTAATTATAAGAATAATTATAAATAGATATATTATATTTACTAATTTATTTTTAAGCCTATCTAATTTCAGGCTTGTTGAAACCATGTTTTACACGTGCATCTAAAATTTGTGAATGTGAGACTCGATCAATTGAATTATCAAAAAGAGAGAACGAATTGATTTGATCAGGGGGTAGGGGTTGTGTGCATGCATCTGCTTGCGTTTCGGGGGGGGGGGGGGGGGGGGGGGGGGGGGGGGGGGGGGGGGGGGGGGGGTGACGAGATTCTGAGTTTGGAATTGAATGGGATTTCGAGATTGTATTGGGAAGCATAAATTAAGTACGACGTTTAAAATTTTAAGAATGTTATGAGAGTGCCGGCTACTGAACCCGTAGCCCTCTATTTATAGAAAATAATTACATAATTGGTGGATACCCTAAACCCTATTGGGTTCCACTTGGGCCTACAAAAGCACGTTTATAACACTTCCCATTATCAATCTATTGTTGTAAGCTTGGTATATGAATGCTTCGGGATTCATAGAGCTTATCAGGTCATGGGGATATGGATACTTCTAGATCCTAAGTTAGGAGGTCTTGCCTCGTTAAAACCTTTGGCTATGGAAAACCCAGTGGGAAAAACCAATAGCTAAGGAAAAAGAGTGCAAATCTCCTTAACTTCCCCCTATTGGTGGATATTACCAGGGGCGGATGCTACTGGATCCAGAGTTGATGTGGTTGCCTCGTTAAAACCTTTGGCTATGGAAAACCCAATGGAAAACCCCAATAGCTAAGGGAAAAGCGTACAACACAACATTAACTCCCCCTGTTGTGTACAAGCTTCAGGCTTGTAAGTCTTTCAACTGTCTCATCCCAATTCCTATTACAAGTTTTCTAAAGGTACAGCAAGGTAGTGCTTTAGTAAATAGATCTGCCAGGTTGTTGCAAGACTGGATCTGCTGGATGTCGATCTGTCTGTCTTCTTATAGTTCATGCATGCAGAAAAGTTTGGGGGAAATGTGCTTCGTCATGTCACCTTTGATGTAGCCACCTCATAGTTGAGCTATGCAGGCTGCATTGTCTTCATACTTGGTGGTTGGTTCAAGGTCGCACGTCTTCAAGCTGATCGTCACCAGGATATGATGAATGACTGAACGTAGCCAAAAGCATTCTCTGCTAGCTTCATGGATCCAATGAGTTCGGAGTGGTTGGATAAGGTTGCTGTCAAAGTCTGCTTCACAGATCTCCATGATATGGCTGTTCCACCGTAGGTGAATACGAAACCAGTCTGGGACTTTGCAGTGTGAGGATCAGATCTATATCCTGCATCTGCAAAACCAACTAAGTTAGAGGATACGCCTTTCTGGTAGTATAGTCCTAGGTCGACTGACCCTTGGAGGTAGCGCAGAAGGTACTTCACTCTGTTCCAGTTACGCTTTGTGGGTGCTGAACTGTATCTGGCTAGTAGGTTAACTGCGAACGCTATATCAGGATGCATGCAGTTTTCCAGATAGAGGAGTGCTCCAATGGCACTTAAGTAAAGTACGTTAGGACCAAGAGTTTTCTCCCCCTCTTCCAACGGACGGAAGGGGTCTTTATCAACTTTCAATGATCTGACGACCATTGGTGTACTCAGCAGGTGACATTTGTCCATTTGGAAAATTTTCAGCAATTTCCGTGTGTAAGTGGATTGATGTAACAAGATTCCTCCGTCGAGGTGTTCAATTTATAAGCCGAGGAAGTATTTTGTTTTGCCAAGGTCTTTCATCTCAAAAGTCTGTGTAAGGCTTTTGGATATCTCAGATATCTCGTCAGGAGATCCAATGAGATTTAAATCGTCTACGTAGACTGCAATTATTACGAATCATGTTTCCTTTGCTCTTATAAAGATGCAAGGGCAGACTTCATTATTTGTGAATCCTTGTTGTACGAGGAATTCACTGAGTCTGCTATACCATATTCTTCTCGATTGTTTTAGACCATATCGTGATCTTTGAAGTTTGACAGAGTAGACATCCAGAGGTCTATCTGACATTTTTGTTGGTAGTTTATACCCGTCCGAAAGTCTCATATAGATGTCCTTATCTATATTGCTGTATAGGTATGCAGTCACAACGTCCATGAGCTGCATATTCAGGCCTTTCGTAGCTGTTAAGCTGATTATAAATCAGAAAGTGATCGCATCCATGACCGAAGAGTATGTATCATCATAATCTATTCCTGGTCGTTGGGAAAAACCTTGTGCAACAAGGCACGCTTTATAGCATACGTTCTTATTATTTTCGTTTCTCTTTCTTATGAATACCCATTTATATCCCACAGGGGTTACACCCTTTGGTGTTGGGACTACAGGTCCAAAAACTTTGCGTTTTGAGCGTGAGTCCAGCTCTACTCCGATTGCCTTGTTTCATTTTGGCCAATCCTCTCTATGTTTACATTCTACTAGAGAGCATGGATCGATATCATCGTCATATTCAGTGACGTAATTAGCAATAACGAACGCGAAGTCATCATCGCTGCTTGTGCTTTTTCTGTCCACTACCTCCCTGGTACATACGTAATTTAATGATATTTCTCCTATATTTTCCTCTTCAGGGGTTTTTAGGAGGGGAGAGGTGTCTAAGCTGAGCTCAGTATCCTGTGGTGGTATCAGTTTAGTTTCTCCTGGAGTTTTCCTCTTTCGAGGAAGTTTATCATTGGAGCCTGGTGGTAGTCCTCTCTTTTGTTGAGGTACGGTCGCTTCTGCTGCAGGTGGATTGCATCCATCTTTGGGTATGTCAATCCTAGCTAGCGTGTTTGCAGCAGTGACGTGTGATCTGACGACCTTCTGGGTGTCAGTGAATTTGTCCGGTAGTATGTGAACTGTATTTTGTATTTGGAGGATCTTCAGGATCTCATATTCACATTGGTTTGTACGTGGATCAAAGTGGGATAAAGTCCTTGTATCCAATGAAATTGTCTTTGAAGATTCTGGTTTCTTAGTGTCCATGCCTAGTTTGGAAAAGTTATTCTCGTTAAATTCACAGTCTTCTAGACGTGCCTTGAAAGCGTCCCCCGTTAGGGGTTCCAGGTATCTAATGATCGATGGTGAGTCGAACCCTATATAGATACCTAGGTGACGTTGGGGACCCATCTTGGTTCTATGTAGTGGTGCGATAGGGACATAGACTGCGCATCCAAATGTCCTCAAGTGAGAGATATTTGATGGAATTTCATATGCAAGTTGCATCGGTGAATAAGATCGACTACCAGATGGTTGTAATCTTATTAGCGATGCAGCATGCAAAATTGCACGTCCCCATGCAGTCACAGGCAACTGGGATTGCATTAACAATGGACGAGTAATCCATTGTAGTCACTTTATAAGAGATTTAGCTAACCTGTTCTGAGTGTGAACATGTGCTACATGATGTTCAACTTCAATGCCAGTTTCTTGGCAGTAGTCTAGAAATACTTGTGATGTAAATTCGCAAGCGTTATCCAGACATAATTTCTTAATCTGGTTATCTGGGAAATGGGCCCGCAACTTAATGATTTGTGCTAGTAGCTTTGCAAAGGCTACGTTGCGGGTGGACAGTAGGCACACATATGACCATTTGGAAGATGCGTCTATCAGTACCATAAAATACCGAAATGAGCCACTTGAGGGGTGAATCAGCCCACAAATGTCTCCATGTATTCTCTCCAGGAAGATGGAAGATTCTGAGTCCACTTTAGTTGGAGATAGTTTCGTAGTCTCGTAATCAATTTACTTTTGAACAAGGGGGACAAGGAAATTCTCCCTTTCGAAGTAACACCTCAGGTTCTTCAAATTAATTCCACGGGATTGGGATATGATGCGTTGCATCATTGCCGATTCGGGGTGTCCGAGTCTATTATGGCAGAGTTAGAATTTTGGTTGATTTTTGCACTTCTAGTGCTCAATTGTATTGGCTTCCATTGCTCGTATTGTTGTATGGTAGAGACACGACGGGAGTCCCTCGAAACGCTCAACGATGGTTTTAGCACCGTTTTAAGAGCCGTTACATACAAGTATTCTTTGTTATATTTGTTCACCGTTTCTAGGTGGTATCCGTTTAAACGTATGTCTCTGAAACTTAGTAAGTTTCTGTGCGAGCTTGGAGAGAAAAGAGCATCTTTTATTAAAATTTGTGTTTTATTGAGGAGCAAAAAGTTTGCTTCCCCTAATCCTTCTATTCTACTTGATGGACCGGACATAGTATTCACGGTGCCATCTTATTAGTTAATGCTTTGAAAGAAGCAAATATCTTGAATGATCGTGTGCGTAGAAGCACTGTCCACTAGACATTTATTATCCATCTATAGCAAGAAAGAAAAAGCATAGCAGTATAAGGCACAAAAGAAGTAACTGTTATTCAAAGTCTAAAAATTGAACTAACATGCTTGATAGAAAATGAACAACCAGAAATGAAATTGTTTTTTTTCTCAACTACATCAAAATGCAGAAATAGATAAGGCATCCGTCTAGCAAGTTATCGGTCGAGAAGTCCTCGGTGATGTACCTAATTGGAGCCAGGTCTTCTTTTTCCACCAAGTTTGTTTCAGCAGACATCTGGATAGCTTACTACAAATCCTGGAGATGGTGTGGAGTGCGACAGTTTCTGGACCAGTGTTCAGTCATGCCACATATGTGGCATTTGTCTTTCCAATCTTTCTTGGAGGCAGATGTCTAGCCGTTGTCTGTCCTCTTCCACACATTTTTCCTCTTCCCCTCATTTTTGGTCTTTGGAGGGGGTCCTCTAGCCTGCTTCTTCAATGCCTTTTCCTTCTGGTGTTTGCCTTTGAATTTATTCTTCTTCTTCTTCTGGGATGAGATATTGTGCGCTTCAGGCGCAGGTGCAGTGCCAGCAGGGCACAAGTTATGGGTGGCCAGCATGAGGTCTCTATTCTATTCATCAGAAGATATGAGAGAAGCTCAAAGTATTTCGTGAATTTTCGTTCATGATACTGTTGCATGAGGATAACATCTTTCTCGTGGAAGGATGTATAAGTTTTCTCCAGCATGCGTTCCTCTGTCACTTTTTCACCACATAACCTCAGGCGTGAGGTGATGCTAAATAGTGCCGAGTTGTACTCGGTAATGGACTTAAAGTCATATAGGCAGAGGTTCTCCCATTCATATCGCGCTCGAGGAAGGATAACATCTTTTTTATGTTTGTATCGATCCTCGAGGGCGGTCCATAACTCGTATGAGTCTTCCACTGTGAGGTACTCGGCCTTCAGGGTCCGATCGATATGGCGTCTGATATAGATAATTGCTTTCTCCTTATCTATGTCAGAAACCGTATCACTTACAGCAATGGCATGACTCAATCCCTGTGAGCGCAGGTGGAATTTGATATCCAACTGCCAGCTAAAATAGTTCTTGCATGTTGCATCCAGTTCTTGCATGTTGCATCCAATACGTCGAAGTCGACGCTCACTATCTTTGCCATTTATCTAAGCATGTCAAACAAGCAATAATTAAATATTTGAAAATAAATAATTATGCATTTCAGACACATATATTTGTTGTGTGGATCGGCTAGTCACCATTTTAAAGTACAAAATAAAGTCCATTTACAGTCCCATTTAAAAAGAAAATACAACTCGGTAACCCTAATGGTGCCCCTCTTCTTCTGGAAGTAGATCTTCATCATAGTGGGACGTACGCCTGACTTCGGAATTTATACATTTTTAATCATCACTACAATTTCTCTCAAAAGGGAAAAATGCGAGAAAAATAAATGGTGACAAATAGCCGATCCAAAACCACAATCAAATATTAACATTCGTCGCAGTGACATCAACAATGCAGCATACATTTAATTATTCATCACAGGCATGTAGTATGTGTAAACGTAATTTCGTGCTACATGCAATGAAAATATACAACATCCCACGCTTTTATAATGGAATAAAATATTTTTGTTTAATAATTAATCAGACCACGTAGAAACATCATACCCCGTTAGGTTAGCTGACTAACGAGAGGCAGTCTCAGGATCCTCATAATTATTAAAAGTAAAAAAATAATCAATTAATCCAAAATATACAATTAGTGATGGTTTACACATATGATGAATTAGATTTATTTGGAAAAAAATTCGATCAGTAAATCCAATTAATTTCTGAAAATAGCCTTTAATTAAAAAAATCAGAAAAACCCTAGTTAGGGTTTCGTTGCGACGAGACAAGTGAGGGAAACGCACGTGCGCGCGCGGGGCGGGGTAGGGCGTGCGGCGGCAGAGTGCACACAAGCGCGCGGCGGCGAGACACGCACGCACTCGGTAGGCACGCGGCAGGCGGGCCGCGCGTCAGGCGCGGCAGGGTGGGGGCAGCGTTCCATGCGTCAGGCACGGCCGCGGGCCACGCGTCAGGCATGGCCGCTGGACGCGCATTAGGTGCGGCGACTCTTCGCGAGGCACGCGCACGTCGGTCGCGCGCGAGGGGTGCCAAGTCCTCTGGATTCATGGATTACTGAGGAAAAATTCGATTTTTATTGTAAAAATACAATTTTTAATCTTTGAATCAACGTTGTTACGGTAAAAATATGATTTTAGCGTGAAAAAGTTGATTTTTCATCCAAAAAAATATAAAAGCTCTTTTTTTAAAAGAGATATATATTAAAAATGTGATTTTTCATTCAGATCTAAGTAAAAGAGATAGATCTAAGTAAAGAAAATCACAGATCCATTATCATGTGCATGAAAAATTTAGATCTAGGGGATAAATGTTACCTCTAGATCCTACACGCCGGATCTAGCGACGTTTGGTGAAGGAAGCCCTTTCGCGTCACGATTCATCCGTCGGCAGAGGTTTGGCTCAGCTGTGAGCGTGTTGATAACGTGTTATGAGAGTGCCAGCTACTGAACCCGTAGCCCTCTATTTATAGAAAACAATTACATAATGGGTGGATACCCTAAACCCTATTGGGCTCCACTTGGGCCTACAAAAGCCCGTTCATAACAAAGAAATATTTTTATTTTTATTTTCATAGTTATACACCTAAACCGACTTTACGGATTTTCATGTAGTGTAATTTATTTTTAAATGCAACTAATGATTTTCTGAATTTTTGATAGTTTTCCAGGATTTTTTGTTAAATATTTGGGTTAAGATATATTTTTATCTCATTTCCTGTCAACTCATTTTCAGTTTGAGTGCTGTTAGTTGCACTGCAAATGTAACACCCCGCTTCCCAGGATACCCGAGAAGTACAAATCCGTACCAGGTATTCACAGAGCAGCAAGATACAAACGAAACCGGCAGGCCACTGCGCACTGTTGGGGTAGTACCTATAATGTTCATAGATAACAAATAATTCCAAACCAACAACACAGAGAGTCACAGAGAGAACATCCAAGAGACAAACAAGAACCACTATCCCTTATCATCCACTAGTGTGTAGTTTACATCGCTTATCCAACATCTTATACAACTCACCCAAAACAACAAACACCAAAAGTACAAAACTCTCATCATCTCCTTTCACCACCCAACTCACAACCCAAGGTCCTCAACCATAACTCCAACTCCTTTTCCTGCCCCCGGATCCATAAACCCAAAAACCTCAAATTGGAGCACGTCAATACGTGCCACAATATGAAATACAACCTCCACTAGTATGGCACTCATAAATGCAACTACTGAGTGAACAAGTGCTACAAGTGAAAGTGCTAAATGATCATGGAATGGCAATACATCAATGTATAAAAGGAGTAAAGGAAATAGGGCAACTAAACATCTATTACTATACAACAAGAGGTAAGTAAACTGAGAGGCAAAAACTATTAAGAGTTACAATAGTTATTAATTGAACAATAAACGCAACATAGAGGCAAAGTTACAAGAACTAAAAAATTAAATAACTTATTTATTTCATTAAATTTCATATGGAATCCTGGTATTGATGTGTCCATATTTTACACCTTTTTCATAGCATCATGACATCGCATTCCATGCCATTTTCACATTCAAATCCCGTATTTTCCTACGATATCGCATTGCTAACGCTATATTCGAGTTTCGTAGTGTTTTATGAATTTTCAAGGATTTTGGAGCGATTTGGGATCCAATCTGGGTATGGACACATCTGACACGCCCGTGAGCTCGTTGGCAAAGCTCTACAGAAGTTGGCCGAGTTTTGGAAGCCATGGGAGGAGTGGAGGAGAGAGAAAATGGAGAGGAGGAGCTTTAGAAGCTCCAAGAAGGAGTTTCCCAGGCGACTCGACCGAGCAGAGCAACTGCTCGGTCGAGCAGAAGCAAATGGAGAAGAAGCGGCTGAGATGCGGATTGCTCGGACCGAGCACCTATGTGCTCGATCGCACAGTGCCAACCTTCCGAAGCTGAAGCAGCCTCCTACACAGCCCGAGCAGCTCCTTCAGCGTCTGAGTCAGCTATCTGCTCGACCGAGCAGACCTGACTCGGGCCGTGCAGACAGAGTGATGATTTTGGAGGAGCGCGATTTACTATCATACTCGGTCGAGCAGTACATCTGCTTGGACCGAGCGACAGACCGAGTAACCCACTACTCGACCGAGTCGCTGACTCGGTCGACGATGCTGAAGGCCATTTTTAAAAGTATTTTTCGACCGTCTGTTGCACGCTTGAGCGAGTGAAATGGGATCTGCGACAGCGTTTGAAAAGGGTCGATTCATTCTTAGTTTTTTGGGGGAAATAATTTTTGGAGAGGAGATTAGAGAAGATATTTGTTAGATCTAGATTAAATTTTGAAAATTATTGGATTGAATTTCCAGGAAGCTTATTTTGCTATTCTCGCGTTCTTACTTTCACCCGATCGGGTCAGTTGATGCTGTTTCCCAAGCTCAAAAAATCCAAGACTCACCCGATAGGTTCAGTGATCGGGTGAGATTTATCAGGGTTGAAGACATATTTTTTCCGTCGTTTCACCCGATCGGGTGAAATCTCACCTGATCAGGTGAGTGTCTGGTTTTGTCTTTTTGTGGGAATATTCCCTGGCATCTTGCCCACTTGTATAAATAGTGCTAGGTTTCCCAGAAACGCAGCCCCCACTTGTTTAGCTGTTTTTAGGGATTTTTCAATTGCTTCATCTAGTCCCACCCCAAGTGGTTGTGATGATGATCACACCAAATGTTGTTATGTATTAATCATACTGCTTAAGTATGTAGGTTGTGCAATAAGCTAATTGAAGCTCGAAGCATATTCCGAGAAGAAGAACTATAACTACACACATAGAAGATGAAGATGGATTTAGCTTACATTCCACGTCTACATTTTGAAGCTTCAGTTTAAGCACAAGAGGAGCTCAGAGATGAAGCTCAAATAATGTGCTCAAGCCCAAGCTAAAGAGTAGCTCAAATTCAAGTGAAGCCGATGCAACAAGATCAAGTTCAACTATGGCTTCAAATTCTTCATAGTGTCTAGTGTGTGAGTTGTTTTTCATTTTCTTAGGATTATATCAAAGCCAATAAGAATATGCACACACATAAAATAATTTTCTAAAATGTTTTCTAAACTTGTTTTAAACTTATTTGAGAGCATACTTTCCATAGAAGCTAGGTTTCAACTTGTAGTCAACTACAAACACCCAGTAGTCAACTACTCATATTTCTGAAAACTACTCTGAGAGTCGACTACCAAAGGTGGGATTCGACTACCAGCTGTGGCAGAGTTTTCCCTGGAAACTCTCTGGGAGTCGACTACCACCTTGGAAGTCGACTACCAGCTGTGCGACCAGAATTCCTTGATTCATTCGCTTATTTATTCTAAGCTGATTTTTTGGGACTGAAGTCAAACCTTATTTGAATTATTTCAAATCCCTTCTTAGCTCTATAAATAGAGACCTTTTTGAGATAATTTTCTTAACCAATAATTTTTTTAGCAAAGTTCAAATTCTCTCAAGCAATTCAAGCTCTCTAAATTCTCATCACTCTCAAAGTTCTTCATAGCCAAACTGTTTTAATTATTGATCTTATTATTATGCGTATTTTTCTATCTGCTTTTAAGATCATTTTTATTTGGCTATTGCAAGTTGTTTTTAAAATCCTTTCTACTTTACTTTTGAATATTCTTAAAGGATTTTAAAGCAATGAAAGTTTCTTGATCACATTGAATCATCTAACATTCATTGTGTGATCAAAGAAAAGATTAATTCTTTAGCCACATAGATCACAATTGCACATTCTTCTTGGCTATAGAATTATTGAGTGTAAAATCAATCTCCACTAATTTATTGTGGTGAATTGGATCTTGATCTTACTTTGATTCCCTTTGAGATAAGGGTATTGGAAATCATAGCTAAGGCTAGGTGGTGGTGTTGGAAATCCTAGTTGAGACTAGGTGGTTGGAAATCCTAGCGAGTGAAGCTATGTAAGTGTATTACTAAGACAATAGTGGATTTAATCTCGATCTGTGATGGTCGGGGACTAGATGTACCAAGGTGGGGAACTAAGATAAAATTGCTTGTCTATCTGTGTGAATTTTCTATGATTGTTTATTGTCATTTACTTTACGCTAACTTATTTATTTATTAAGTATATGTCACTTACGTTAATATATTCTTGCTCATTAATCGCAAGTTTTTATTTCCTTCCGCTGTGAGATTTATTTTATCGTTGTTACTCTTTTGATCTCAATCGTTGGTATATCACCACATCTTTATTTGGAGATCATCGTGTTGATTAAGCACCAAGCGTAGATCACTCTACTTGGTTCCTTAGTCAACATTGGATAAAAAGTTATTCGTTGTGTTGTTAATTTATGAAAAAGTTTTTTATTCATACAACACTATTCAATCCCCCTTCTAGTGTTGTTTGCCATCGACATGATCCAACATTGTCCACTCGGGCCGAGTAGCCACAGCCAAAGAAAGGAGCTCCAACACTCAAGGTTTATGTATCTCAGACCGAGCAAATCCACCACTCGGTTAAAACAACTCGACGATTGCACTTCAATTTCCAACACTGAGCCACTGAGCAGAGGCGAAAAAGCTGCTCGATCGAGTAGATCCGCTGCTCGATCGAGTAGATCCGAGCTGAACATGAAGCTGAACATGAAGCAACTCGGTCGAGCTGAACATGAAGCAAAACGACATATTCAAGGCCTTCCCGACTTCCTGCACCTCGTCCGAGCAGACAAGGCGACTCGACCAAGTAGCCAGGCGACTCGACCGAGCTAAACTGAATGCAGAACACATTTTTTTGCTAAGCAGTGGCCCCCTGCCGCTCAACCGAGTAGGAAATCCACTCGGTCCGACCACCCAAGTTCCCCGTGCCAAATTGAAATGCCACCGACGGAGGTGGTGCCCTACTCAGATCGAGTGGCACCGCCGCTCGGTCGAGCAGGGTGACGCATAAGATTTTTACTTGGGCCATGTTGGGATTTTTCGAAAATTTTTGGTGGGACCCATCCCACTTGCATATAAACATATTTTCTACCCTAGGTTTAGAGATCTTACTTTATTATTCTAGTTTTAGATTTAGAGGGAGTTTTGAGCCGTCGTTATTGCTTTGGAGACAAAGATTGGATTTTTAGTATTGCGTTTGCTTTGAAATCTTTGGATCTTAATTCTCCAAGTTTGGCTCTTCTTCTCTATTTTTGGTAACGATTTCTCGTCTCTCTACATTAGTTCTGATGTCTATTGTTAGGATGTTGACTACTATTGCTATTATTATCGCTTTTGTTGATATTTCCATGAATCATGTGTAGTCGTTTCCAAGGCTAATGTATAAGCCATAAGATCTTAGGATTTAGATGTAAAGTTACGATTTTTATGTTGTTTTGGTATGAAAGGGATACGATTTGGTTGATCCAGCCAAGTTTGTACGAGATCCAAATTAGGGTTTGTGATCTACGATAGTGGCACACATCCTAGAAATCTCTTGGTATCATGTGATCCATTTCATTTGTAGCTGTGATGTGTGGTGAATGGCATGAGATCTGAGAGAATAATCTAGCACCCATCCTCTTTGAAGTCTTTTTTCATTCTCTTATTTTTACCTCCCGGTGAACTTCATATTCGTCTACCTCGAGGACCAGTAAGAGGTAAGTTTGTGGGATTTTGATGTGTCCATATTTTTTATTCTTTTACTGCATGATTTCATAGCATTTTTATCGTCCAACTTTTACTTTTCTAGACATTATTGCGCATTTCACGATATATCTGATTCTCGTGGAGATTTGTGGATTTTCAGGGACTTTGGAACGATTTGGAGTAAATTAGAGTGATGGACACATCCAAGCTAGCTGGAGCATCAATGACGACGCCCACTAGGTACTTGACAAGGTGGAGAAGAAGATTGGAGGAGGAGAAGAGAAAGGAAGAAGAAGTAAAGCTAGAAGAGGAGTCTCCATTTGTGCTTCAGATTTCCCAACCAACTCGACCAAGTGGATTTGTCCACGCGGCCAAGCTGCCACAGCCGAAGAAAGGAGCTCCAATACTCAAGGTTTATGTATCACTCGGGCCGAGCAGATCCACCATTTAGCTAGAACAACTCGATGGTTGCACTTCAATTTCCAACACGTAGCCGCTGAGCAAGGGCGAAGAAGTTGCTCGATCGAGTAGTTCGGCTACTCGGTCGAGCGGAACATGCAGCAGAGCAACATATTCAAGGCCTTCCCAACTTTCTGCAGCTCGTCCGAGTAAACAAGGGGACTCGACCGAGTAGCCAGGCGACTGGACTGAGTTGAACTGAAGGCAAAACACATTTTTGAGCCAAGCAGTGGCCCCCTGCCACTCGACCAAGTGGGACATCCACTCGGTCCGAGCACCCAAGTTCCCTATGCCAGATTGAAACGCCACCGACAGAGGGGGTGCCCTACTCAGACCGAGTGGCACTGCCACTCGGTCGAGTAGGGCAACACAATAGATTTTTACTTAGGCAATGTTGGGCTTTTTCGGAAATTTTTGGTGGGACCCATCCCACTTGTATATAAACCTATTTTCTACCATAGTTTTAGAGAGCTCACTTTAATATTCTAGTTTTAGTTTTAGATGGAGTTTTGAGCCGTCGTTATTGCTTTGGAGACAAAGATTGGATTTTTATTATTGCATTTTCTTTGGAATCTTATAATCTTAATTCTCTGAGTTTAGTTCTTCGTCTCTATTGGGTTGGTAATGATTTCTCGTCTCTCTATATTAATTTTGATGTCTTTGTTACGATGTGGACTACTATTTGCTAATATTATCGCTTTTGTTGGTATTTCCATGAATCGTGAGTAATCGTATCTATGGCTAATGGATAAGCGCTGAGATCTTAGGATTTAGATGTAAAGTTACAATTTTATATTGTTTTGGTATAAAATGGATGTGATTTGGTTGATCCAGCCAAGTTTGTAGGAGATCCTGATTAGGATTTGTGATCCACGATAGTGGAACACATCCTAGATATATTATCCTATGAACTTAATTAGGCTCGTTAGTTAATTCAATTAGAGTTCGTAATCCACGATACTGGCACACATTTTGACGGTTTCAACTGACGTCCTATATTACTAAATGATGATATACGATAGTAGCATCAATGAGAGCCATCTAATCACATATCAAATCTCTAACCTACGATGATGGCGTGAGTAGAGATTGAGAATAGTTGTCATTTGTAATGCACGGATCGCGTGCAAGGCCATCCACGATGGTGATGCTAAGCACGGGATACGTTAGATGAGTGGTACAACGATAGTTGGCCATGAATTCCATATTTTAGATGCGACAATCTCTCCCTATAAAACCAATTCAACATAGAAATTATAACCTAGCATCGGCATCCGACGATACTAGTGGTGACTTATATTGCCCTAGCTTTCATTGTTTTGTTAATATGAGATATGGAATACTTGTGAAAACCTTCAGAACACTACTATAACTGACACTGTTTCACGACTTTGAATAGACCAGATACCTTAATCCAATCGCCTCCCTGTGGGATCGATATCTTTCTATATTACAAAGCTTTGACATCGTGCACTTGCGGTACATTTCCGGAGTTAAAATCCAGGCTAATCAAGGCATGAAAACTGGGGCGAAAAGCCTACCAGTTTGGTTTGTTTGAAGGTTCGTTGTACAAGCGGCGACGGACCAGGTACGACGCATTTTCTTACCTCAAATGCTTGACTCCGTAGGAAGCACACTATGTGATCCAATAAATTCACGAAGGAGACTACAGAAATCATTGCGGAGGTAAAGCTTTAGCCTTGAAAGCCCTGAGGCAAGTCTGCTTCTGGCCAACCATATTTAGGGAGGCAACCAAGTATGTATAGAAGTTCCAGCAAGTGGGCAAATGAAATTCTTGATCGTAGCGGTCAATTACTTCACCAAGTGGATCGAAGCAGAGCCCCTGGCCCACATCACTTGGAAAGAAGGCAGAAGTTTCGAGTGGAAGTCGATTATCTGTCGATTCGGCATCCCTCGTTCCATCTAACAGACAATGGGACACAGTTCTACAGCGTCGGTTTCAAGGAATTTTGTTACGAGTTAAAGATGATGTTGCACTTTGCTTCCGTGGCGCACCCTCAATCCAATAGTCTAGCAGAGGCAGCTAATAAGTACATATGAGAGGCCAAATGAGCATGGCCAGAGGAGCTCCCTTGCATATTGAGGTTGTAAAGAAAGACTCACAAAGCCTTGACAGGAGAGACCCCTTTCATGCTCGCCTTTGGGTGTGAAGCAGTCGTTCAATTAAGGTA
This sequence comes from Scilla litardierei, assembly GCA_030789695.1. NCBI lineage: Eukaryota > Viridiplantae > Streptophyta > Magnoliopsida > Asparagales > Asparagaceae > Scilla > Scilla litardierei. The sequence goes on along the minus strand of CM061142.1, from coordinate 773,753,328 downwards.
AATGAGCAAACTCTCTGTCTTCGATACTTTGATGAAGAAAGAAACTCAGAAGGACTTGTGCTAAACTTAAAATTACTCGATAAGGTTCAGGAACAAGCTCTTACTACCCTTGTCGAGCAGAAGTGACGTTTGGCCTGCTACTTCAATTCCAAAGTTCGAGGGCGCAGCTTCTGCATAGGCGATCTCGTACTACGAAAGGCTGTTTTCTCCCTCGAGATCGTCAAACAGGGAAAGCTCACCGTGAAAAGGGAGGACCCCTATAAAGTAATTGATGTCCTCGGCACAACCACCTATCTACTCTCCACAATTTAAGATATGGAGCTACCTCATCCTTGGCATGCCGAGCATTAGCAAAAGTACTATCAATAATCATACTAGCGAAGATAGCAAGTTGTATTGATCATCATTCACCTCTGTATTTTCTGAGTCAATCAATGCATCACGAATTAGAGGTTGATTTCATCTTACTCAAATTGTTGATACAACTGTCGTCGACTGTAAGTCGAAGGGGCCATGCCCCTCACAACCAAACGGCTATCGTCGTCAGACGTAAGCCAAAGGGCTAACCCCTTGCCACTGAATAACCCATCATTATCGTCAACCATAAGTCGAAGGGATCATGCCCCTCACAACTGAACGACTATCGTCGTCAGCCGTAAGCCAAGGGGCTAACCCCTTGCCACTAAACTACCCACCATCGTCATTAACTGTATGCCAAGGGGTTAACCCCTTGACACTGAATGACCCTCCATTTTCGTCGGTCATAGGTCGAAGAGTTCACGCTCCTCGCAACCGAATGATGATCGTCGTCGGTCGTTGGTCGAATGGGTCAAGCCCCTTGGAACCGAACGACCCTTCATTATCGTATGTCATAAGTCGAAGGGGCCACTCCCCTCGCAACCGAACATCCCACCTCAATCGACGGTCATAAGTTGAAGGGGCCGCCTCCTCGCTACCAAATAATATTCGTCGATGGTTCTTACCACCGACTGCTTCTAGGGTTATTGTGACAACAAGGTGATACCCGACAATTCAATGATCCAAGCCCGATCATTCTTTTGTGATAAACATTGCATCGTTGAGGGGCCATATACGTATGTTCATACAGGAAACGTGAACAGAAAAAGCTACACATACAAAATGCGAGATAAGCTTAATACTTCTTTTTTATTCAAAAGAAAATCACATTTTACAGTTTTTCTGCAAACTACAAACAGTGATACAAAAAATGACGTCATATAGAAGATGGGCCACTCTTGGACGCAAAGATGTCCTTCATCGCCTTGAAGAACTGGGCCTCAAGCTCGGCCTTCACGGCTTCAGTTGAAACTGTCGAATGCTCCAAGTTAGTGATCCTTGCGAGAAGGTCAGACTTCTCTTTCCCCGAGCGCTCCAACTTAGCTCGAAGTTGAGACTTCTCCTTCTCCCATTGAGCTTCAGCAGTGGCCCGTGCATTAGATAAGGAGGTGAATCTGTCTTTGCCCTTCATGACTGCCCATTCAGCATCAGCCTTGACCATGCATGCTCTCTCCAAGTCCTCTCTCAACTTCTTCATTTGAGCCTCGAGCTTAGCAGCCATTCGGTCATCAGCATCCGCCCGTTGATGCTCATCGACCATATCAATGACCCGGTGTCAAAAATCCGTGTCGAAGGTTGACATCTGTGCAAAACACTGATTAGCTGAATCAATAGCTTAAGTGGAAGATAAAGGTGTGAAAAACTAACCTTATAGCCGCATCACACGAAAAAGTCGGCTATCCTCTCGAGGTTCATCCATCGAAGGAATTCACGATCGCGAGGGAGAATCTAGTTCTCCACTAATCGAGCGGTCGTCCCAAAATCTAAGAAGGCCAATTCCCCCTCGTAAACGACGAGGGGAGGCTAATGCCGTTCGCATCGAATAGCCTCCGAAGAGGAGGAAGAATATTGATTCAGCATCAGGGCCCGGTCATACTTGGAGGGGATTGGACCCGTCAAGGGCGTCGGTGGGTCGATGTTGCCCACGACCAATTATCTTTGGGATGACTCGGAGGTGGCCTCACCTTTCACTGAGGTCCCTCGGGAATTGCCGCCTTATCTGTAAGGGTCGTGGTCGAAGATAGGAATGGCAATATTGCGGGGCGGGGCGGGTATTTAACTACCCAAGCTTGCCCCGACTCATCTACAGGCCGGGGCGGGGCGGGTCGCGGGCCGGGGCGGGGCGGGTTCTTTCTTACCAAAACAGGGTCGGGCCGGGTCGGGCTGGGTCGGGCCAGGTCATTAGTACCATCCATATGAATCCCAAATAAAAATTGTGAATTGGGAGAATTTTGATTTATTTGGTAATTTGGAATTGGGAATTGGCCCAATTAGGAGAACCGTGGAATATAGTATGAGTTATGGGTTATTCGCTGACTGCATGGTCCGCATCAAAATGGTAAGGTTTTTTAGAACTCGATAGTTTACCAGGGCGGGCCGGGGCGGGCCGGGGCGCATACAAAGCCCAAGCTTGCACCGACCCGGCTGCGGGCCGGGTCGGGCCAGGTCAAAACCGGGCCGGGCCGGGCGGGTCATGCCATTACTGCCATCCCTAGTCGAAGACCCACTACCTTTTGCCAAAGGCGAGATAGTGGAAGATATATCCTCGCCTCTCATCCTCTTTTCAGGATTTTCCCCTTCACGAGAAGGGATGCTCCTTTTCTTGATCAGGGGTGCCATCGATTTTGGTTTCACAACCGAATCGCCGACACCTGCGACAAGTGCTTCGAAGGTTGTAGTCAGAGCTTGGGGAGGATTGATATGGGGGATGACCTGGGTCGAAGTCATCATTAATGAGGCCTGAGAGGAATGATGGGGGATGTATGCCCTCAGATCATTTGTATTGATACAAATGACTTTTTATATAATAGATGTGGAACTAAAAGCTTTTGCATGTGATGCAAATGAATTTAATAAGTCGTAAATTGTTTACGCACGTATTTAATTATAATAAACACGTGAAAAAGGTTACCTGTATGAAGGGATCGTCCCAGTCTAAACATAGGTTCAAACCGCGTCAAATACGGAGTCCAAATGAGCCCAATAAATCTATTTAAAGGTGTTTAAAATAGAAAGCCCAAAGGGAGGAGAATAAATGAAAAGTGAGTTATCTCATTGGACTCGGCCCATTGGGCCGAGTCAAATTATTTAATGCCCATGCGTCATTATTTATTGAGTTCCATTGTGGGCATTTTTGCATGCCCTTGCGGGCATTAATTTTGAATGCCTATGTGGGCATTTTTTAATGCCCATGCGGGCATTTTGATTGCACAGGGCCCGGCAAGCCGGGTCAATTTATTTCTCCTCAGGCGCCCGCTCATGCGGGTGCCCAGCTGGCGGCCAGCAAATGTGGGGCCCACAGTGGGCCCCAGGTGACTAGGATTTCGTGCCATGTACCCGACGGCTGCGGTTTTGGTTAAAATGCTGATTTTGGGTGATTTTTGGACGTACATTTGAGGGGTCAAACGGATTCGGATTGACGCGTCATTTTTTCCTACGCGTTCACCGTTCAGTGCTCTTCGTTTGATAGGTTGTATCAAAATTGAAGCTCAACGGTGATGGAGTTAAAATTCATGGAAGTTAGGCCTTTATGAAAGGCAAGCTAACTTGAATTATTAAACTCCAAAAGTTTAGTCCCACATCAGAAGTGGAGTGAAGGGGAGGGGTCAACCGCCTATAAATATGGGTATGCTCTCCTCCCCTAAACTCGTCCCAAACTCTAGATCTGAGCAGCTCCCAAAAATATTGGAGCAAGCTCGGATCTAAGCTTACAATAATATTCTCTTCTCCCTAAATTTCCGCCTTGCTCCTGAAGGGCTCTAGCAAAGCCACGAAGGGGTTCAGATCTGATCCGGTGTCTTGTCGAAGGTTCACACTCAGGTGAAACTTTCTTCGACGCGTGTTTAGCTCGGCGACAAAGAGATTGCTTGCCTCGGGATGCGGAGCGGTTCAACGAGCGATTCGGCACGGGACTGGGAGCGGCTCGGAAGACGGTGGGGTACACCTTGCCTGTACCAAGGCAAGGTTCCGGGTATGTAATTTAGAAGCTTTATTTTAATTACGTCGCAGTAGCATAGATCCTTCTTGGGGCGGTCAGATCCACCTCAAGTTAGCATAGATCCTGGCTAAGGGTCTTGATTTTTCTTAGGGCTTCGCTAAATTTTTTAGCGAATATCTACTTTTCTGTTGTGTTCATTTTCATTCTGTGGTCCGTCCGACTTAGGATGGGCACAATAAGTGCCCTAGGGTCTATCAAAACCCAACATTGGTATCGAAGCATTAGGTTTGCATGATGATCTAGGACTGCGACGATTTTTAAAATGAATGCGTTTAAATGAATGCTAAAATTTTTAACTTTATGCGATATTGTTAAAAATGAAACCGTTTTCATTTGAGATGTTTTTTAAAATTCTTTTATGCGATAAAATCGGTTTTAGAAACATGGAAATTTTTTGATGATTTTAAAACATAGTTTATGAAATAAAAATTATATGATAATTTTTTATGAAACTGTTTTAAGTTTTAAAATCATGCTTTTGATTTAAGTGTTAAATCTTCTTTGCATATTAATTGTTTATAAGATAAATTTTAATGTGTTCATGCATGTTTAATAATTATGTGATGATTGTTAAATAGTTATAAACCTTTTATGCGATATTTAGGTTAATAATTGCATGCTAATTTTATAGTTGATAAAGTTAGATTATTTTTTAATGGCCATGCTTAATTATGTGATAATTGATGAAACCTTTTAGGTTAGCCATTAAAAACCTGTTTAAAATTTATAAGATATATTTTAAATGACATGATATGTTTTAATACTCATTACAACATTTTAAAACCTAATTCTCGATTAGGGTAGTCCTTTAACGACGATTATTATTTTAATCGTTATAATAATAATTCTCATTAAAAGATTACACTTTAATGTGTTGTAAATGATTTATTAAAATCCTAATATCGATTAGGATAGCACGTGAACCTTATAGTTGATAAGGACTTAATAAAAGTTATTAACAAATCCTAAAATTTTGAATTTTAAGGATTCAACTAGTTGATAGGATTAATTAGTTGTTATAAAAGTCTTTTATTCTATGACACGCATATAAAAGTGATAAGTTTCATTCGTTGGACCATGATCCGGTCAATGTGCTTGTCTAAGTTTGTTGGATCACCCTAGTAGTCTAAGGGATATGTGATCCTGATTTAGTCAATTCCATGGCCGTGTTCCACTGGACCGCAATGATGCGAATCATGATTGTATGACACCCCGGACTATACCTAAGTCTAATATGTTAATGATCTTTTTCAAGATTAGCCGTATCCCTCCTTATTTTAGAGGTTGGCAACTATAGGTTCTTTGATCTGGTTGTTGAGATACACTCAAGTTATATCATATGCACTTTATGGAAACCAACTTCTCTATACATGAGATGTAGTCTAGACTTGACCCAAACTGTTGTGTCGTGAATACACCGAGCGCCGGCGTAAGTTAGGCTAGACATGAAAACAAGGGTCTGACTAGACTAGTCATTGTGATTTGGATGAGCGACACTCATGATCATAAGTGGTTAGGGGTAAAAACTGATAAGAGAATCATATATGATATGATTGATGAAGAGTCATCTACCGATCGTAGAGTCAAGCAATTTGTTGAGATACACTCAAGGTTGTAAGACTCAGTGTGGTTGGATCTTTTTCCCATTAATTTAAATTTAATTAAATCATTCATTGATTGGCTTAAAATGATCGCAAAAATAGTGGGCGGATATAGATTGATAAAAACCATTCTATCTATATTTAATATTGAATATATGCTAAACTTGGGTAAGTTCTAAATTTACCGATGGAATAAAAATATAATATTCTAACAGAATAAGTTAAATGGTCAAATAGGTTGGTTAATGGAATATCAAGTTAAATTCTAATTAATAGAATAAATTATATTCTCGTTGACATCAAAATGACCTTCTTAAAGACAGACTTAAGGAATATGATTTCATTAAGTTCTGAGTCCAACATAAGAAATGCACGCTACATGTCACTCGCCTCTATATGGGGTAGCTGGAACATATTGATGTTCAATAGCAAGTTTCTCCATACAATTTGTTGATCGACACTCAAGGTTGTACGGGAAGCAGGTTCGATCCGTAAGGTTCGAAAATTCGATCAAACTGTTTGAATCGAATATGAGTGCATGAGCGGTGCAAGACTATGTATCCCAACCGGATCTTAAGACGAGCAACTTGTTGAACTACACTCAAGGTTGCAAAGCTCAGGCGTTTGGATACATGAGATGCTTGCATAACTATTTAAATTTTTGTTGAGACGTTTAATATCTAAATGAGATTTAGAAGAGGAAGAAGACACTAAGGAAAAGTCAAATTGAGAAAGATAGTTTTATTTATCATTAGTAAAGGCAAAAGTATAAGGAACTGAAAATGTGACATATTTAATGTCACGATTTCAGAATAATAGTTATACAAAAGGAAAACATATTTTGGCAAATTTCGTCACATTGCTTCTGAAGCAATGAGTAATATGTATAACGTAATATATTAAATGTTATTATATGAATACGCAAGATAGTAATAAACTTATATGGCAAAATAGACTAGGCCGTATCAAAGAGACTAAGCTTCACAAGTCACATAAAGATGGGTCCGACCTCTCGTATTATGAAGTCTACGGACACTTGTGAATCTTATTCTCAAAGGTATGATGGCCAAAACTCTTTCTGTAAGACAGTGGGAGAGCGAGTTGTTGAACTCACAGTATCGTACATACTGATGTATCTGGACCCAAGTCTAAGTTAGCCAGGATAAGTTGTTCTTATTCTATTGAGACACGTGTTCTTGATGAAACACAAGTCTGATAAAATAGAGAACAAAATGACAAAAGTATTTGAAATGATTTGATTAGATCGAAAAGTCAAATACTTAGCTGTATAAATCTTGCGAAATTAAAAGAAAATGTGATTTTCTATCAGGTCAAGGCTCTTAACATATTGGATGTGTTGGAGAGCATAAATCTCACTTTGTTAGACATAGTGCGACTCATGGCAAAGTGACTGAGTTACGATCATCCCTCTGGGTTAAGTCCCAGATTGTAATGCCTAGAGTTTGATAAGGTTCTATAAGGACCTTATCAATAAGATATTCATTAAATCAATTGTTGGGAAGTTAAAAGATTACTCGAGTCTCGTGAGACGAAGAGTCGAGTTGGACATCATAATCGATGATGGCCTAGTCAACTTCCAGGATGAAATTCGGAGTAGTGAATCCGATTAATAACTTAATGCAATTAGAAATGGTCTGTGCATGTGAATAAAGTATGGACTTTAGTTTACGTGCCCACTGAAAGTGTTTCTTTGACTGCAAGTGAATCTTCGAGTCTAGAAGATTGGTGCAGAAAGAAAATAGTGAAGTACAATTATGTTGGTAGAGAACGATTTTCATCCTAACTCCTATAAACGGATTATGATGAAATTGTCTCGCCAGCAGATGCGTACAGATCTACTTGGACAGAACTTGATGTAAATGTAATGCCCTACAAGCTACTGCATAAGTACTAGAGGGGGGGTGAATAGTACTTTAAAAATAACAAGGAGTATAATTCCTAATTATCGTGCAAACAACTACCAAATCAATTTGCGGAAGCTTAAATTGAAGACAACAACAAAATTAACAAAGCTAACACAAGATATTACTGGGTTCGGATCCACCCAAGTCTCCCAGACTTGTTCCCGGTGATCCTACGTCCCAACCACCCGGATCCCCTCCGGATACTTGAGTTAGAAACCCTAACTCAAGATTTCCACTATGAAATACTTGTGAAAAACCTCCACAAGTCAAATCATACACAAAGTAATTTGTGACTCCCACAACCCGGGATCACAACCACACTCTCACAACCGAGAGTGAAACTTACAATATGAAATTGAAATGAAATAAGAAACTTCTTACCGACAAAATACCTATGCCTTGAGTATTGCTTACGAATTAGGGCAAAGATGATTTTGAGGAAGAAGAGGTGGCACCAAACCCTAGCTCCAAGATATAGATCAGTGATGGAGAGCTATGGGGATGTTGGTGACCTAGAATCAAGCACTTGGCTTGGAAGGCTTCACACTCAATGAATCTCTCTTTGGAAGTAAGAGTGATGAGAGATTATTGAATGGAATGAAAGAGCTTTGAATGAGCTTGGAATGATTTCTCTTGATCTCTAAACTTGCAATAATATCAGCCTTGACTGCAATGAATGCAGCCCAACAAGTATTTATAGGATAGAGGAGAGAGAGAGAGAGAAAAACGTTTCAATTAAAGCTCCAACGGCTCTTTTCTGTACTCAACTAGTCGGTCAAAGAACAACCACCGACCGACTAGTTCATCAACTAGTCGGTCGGTCAATAAACGTATACCGACTAATGAGTGAACAGAGAAAAGATCAAAGCACAGACATAAGGAACTAGTCGGTCCAAGAAGAGTAGCTGACCGACTAGTTTCACAACTAGTCGGTCGGTTACTCAACTGAGACCGACTAATCAGATAAAACTGAAGTCTGAGCATAAATAGACTTAGTCGGTCCAAGAACAAATGTTGACCGACTAATTCACCAACTAGTCGGTCGCCAAATGAGCATAGACCGACTAACGATAAACAGTAAGTTAGGTGAAAAATTGGCATGTACAGTAAAGCTAAACTAGTCGGTCCAAGAAGGAAAGATGACCGACTAGTTCATCAACTAATCGGTCGATCAATGAACACAGACCGACTAAAGATAAACAGTAGCTCAGGCTCAAATGTGCATGTACAAGGAAAGCTCAACTAGTCGGTCACAGAAGCATCACTGACCGACTAGTTCACAAACTAGTCGGTCGGTGAGTCAACTTAGACCGACTAACTGTAAACAGTAAAGAGCTTAGAATTGACTGACAAAAACTAGTCGGTCCAAGAAGCTTTGCCGACCGACTAGATCACCATCTAGTCGGTCAGTTCTTCTTCTTGAACCAACTAACATGCACAAGAAGTCGCGAATCGAAGCGCGAAGCTTCGGGAAGGATTGTATGGACTTCAACTAAGATCCTAGAGCTAAGATATGAGCGTTATAAAGATTTAAACCGTAAGACGTACTCAAGGCTTAACATTCTACGAAAGAAGCTTAAAGACTATAAATACAACTTGACGATACCGTCTTCTATAGCTTCAATCGAATCTTCAAGACTTCTAAAAAGGTCCATAAGCTTCAACGAAGCTTTAGGCATACGATCACGTGCTTTGAGAAGTCTTGAGACGTCGTAATTTATATTCATATGAATTTTGCGACGATCTCCATAACTGCGCTCACACAGTGTTAGTTCACGTTATATTTATGTTTGTTCATCATCCAAAACCAAATCCGGGGAGTCCAATATCCAACATTCTCCCCCTTTTGGTGATGACAAACCAACATAAATAATAATAAAAAATAATAATTCAAATGAAATTTACTTACTCCCCCTACATTGATGACACGTTAATTCCAATTTAAACAATAATAATACGCATCAAGCAGACGAGTGAAGTATATAAAATGAGAATCGATTATTGAAATATCGAATACCAAATATAGGTTATTGAAATATCGGATTTGAAAATCCATTTATATATCGTAACTCCCCCTGAATCTAACATAGCAAGTTTGATTCTTGGAATAATGCTTTAAATTTTCATTTAGCACATCGTTATTATTATATCTCTCCCCCTTTGGCATAAGCAAAAAGAGCGGGAGGATAACAACGACAACAACAATGGCTTTAATAAAAGCACGGGAGTCGTAGAATACGACGACGGTTCAAGTGACACCAAAGAAACATACGAAAAAAATCAAGGCGTGTCACTGATACCGTAGTCGAAAATCGTAAAACGAAATCATCAAAACTCAAATCAATTTTACGGATTGAGTTATGGAATATACTCTCCAATGTCAACATTCTTGGTTAATTTAGTGCATGGAAAACAATTCTATGCTTCCATAGATGAAATTTCTATTAAACCAAGTTAATATCGTCGAGCGACGAAATCAAACATCAGAGACATAAAAGAAATTATAAATTGTGCACAATAGAATGAAATGTCAACTGCGATGTATATATATATATAATATGAACCAGGGTACATCAAAAATGAACATCACTGACATACAAAATATCGATCCACTGATCGGGGCACAAAATACATCATCATATCACACAGATATCGCAGTGTCGAAACAAAAACATACAACATCATCAAAAAGCATGAAGATACATCATCAAAAGTATCAAAATACATCAAAATACATCATCGAAAAGATCAAAAACCCCACTTTATCCTAACCAAACTCTCTCACACTAGATGTATCATCCAAGGAGCATCGGAGAGTCCTCAAAGTAGCTCAAGAGGAACCGACAGGATCTGCAGCAGCAGGAGGCTCTGCATGAGAAGTGGTGGTGACAGGATCAGCAGGAAGGTCAACTGGAGCGACGGTAGAAGTCTCAGGCACGGCAGAAGAGACAAACTCAGGAGCAGCGACGGTAGTGGCCTCGGGAGCACCAGTGGTAGTATCCACCGCAGGTGTGGTGGCAACAGGTGTACTCTCGGGATCACCAGCAGTCGAAGCAGCAGTAGCATCACCAGAAGTGCCCTCGGGGGCACGAGTAGAAGCACGACAAAGCTCCTCAATGTCCTCCTCATCCATCTCCTCATCCTCAGAAACAGGAGGAGGAAGCTGAACACCCATCAGACTAGCCATACTGTAAACTACCTCCTCGGTACGAGCCAAACGAGACTCGTGACGACGAAGTAACCGAACGACATCATCAAGGGTGGCAGGGGGAGCAGCTGAGGCAGAGGCAGAGGCAGATGCTGAAGGTGTCGTCCTCTGAACGTGACGGAGCGCCACTAGAGATTTCTTGACGGCCGTCGCGTTCAGGGGAGGACCAAGTGGATGCTCATCGTCACGAGGAAGTGTGACACAGAAGTGATGGAAAACAAGGGTCAACAAGCACGGAAAGGGGATGTGAGCCGATTTCGTGGTCTTGCGAATACACTCGAAAGAGTCAATCTTATCGAGTATAATGCGAGCCCAGTTAATCGAGCTCCCCATGAAAATAGCATAAATCAGCTTCAGAAAAGGCTGGGACGGTAGAGACGAGGAGCCGTACTTGGGAAGCAAGCACGACTTCAGAATCAAATTGAGGACCCATGCATTTGGCTTGAAGGATTTGGAGGGTACGCCAATCATGGCGGGAGGAATCTGATGGAAAATCTCAGAAAGGATGGTCTGATCGAGGGAAGATATATCATCAACAGAAATGTCTGAGGGGAGGAGGCCAGACGAGGAGATACCCAAAATCTCTCCTATGATTTCTGCCGTGAGGATTATAGGAGTCCCCAAAACAGTCGTCTCAACAGAGTGGGTCGCATCGTACTGACCCCGAATCCTATTGGCATAGAATAGCTTAACTAAACGAGGGTAGGGGTGAGGATTCACCTTCGGGTCATATCGAAGGTAATCGAGAAGACCCGAGGACGAAAGAAGATCAGCTAGCCCTATGAAGTCACTAAGCTGGACGAAATGCTCCAGAAGCAGCGGGCAATGTTCGATACGGTTGTAAGCCGCAAGACACAAAGGGTCGTCGCGACACAACGAGATATCGACACCGCCTACCGGCATCGGAGCCTTTCCCTTAGGCTTACGGGTAGACGTACGAGGTCGGGAGCTAGACTCAGGATGGGTAGGAGGAGTGGGTTCCCTATGAGTCTCAGGCTCGGCTCTATAGTCGGAATCGGAATCGGTGGGAGTATGAAAAGAAGAGGGAGATGCAAGTTGCTTGGGTTTGGGCTTAGGTTTGGGTTGGGCTCTAGGCTTGGCGGTCGTCGTCCTCTTCTTCTTGAGAGGAGGCGAAGACGACGAGGGTTGGGTGGTCTTAGCACGACGTTTCGGAGGGGTTCTTGAAGGTTGATCGGGGTCCGTAGGGGTAGGTTCTACGGTCATCGGCGAGGGGCTAGATGGAGTGATCAGGATACGTGTACGAGCCATAATCACGGCACGACACGACGCAAGAGAGATCAAAGCGAAGAAACCCTAGCCGAATTCAAGAAGCCCTATTCGAAACCCTAGAAAATGAAATCTAGAGAAATACCTAACCCTAAGCTGAAAATGAACCCTAGACAGGAGAGGGAGTGAGAGGGGGTTACCCTAGGAGGAAGACGACGGCCGGCGACGGAGAGGATGGCCGGGAAATGGCCGGAAGTCGAAGGGTCAGCGCGGGGGTCGGGGGTTTTGAGCTGAGAGAGGGAAGTTTCGATCGATTAAACGTGGAAGAAGTCGGTCGATTTGACTTAATAAGTCGATTAGAAGCCAAAAGACGTGACTGCCCCTGAGCACTTAGTCGGTCTGAGTTCAAACGCTGACCGACTAGATGACGATCTAGTCGGTCGGTTAACGAGCTTGAACCGATTAAGTGGAAACAGAGAACAGTCGAAGATTTCCTGAACGAGAATTAGTCGGTCTGAGTTCTTTTACTAACCGACTAGATACGAATCTAGTCGGTTGGTGATTGAACTGATATCGACTAAAGAAGTTCAAAAGTTGAGAGATAGAGCTAGTCGGTCTGAGTTCATTAGCTGACCGACTAGATGTGAATCTAGTCGGTTGGTTGATTAACTGAGACCGACTAGATGAGTCCAAAAATTGATAATGAAGTTCTCTCCTCAAAATACTTGGACGATACATCGCAATCCTCTCAAAAATCATCTAAACTACCCCATTAATCATCGAAATCTCAAATGCGACATTCAAACATGAATTCGAGCAAAAATTCAAAATATCACATAAAATCCCGAAAAATCCAATAAGTCTAGCATGAATGAAATATTGTGAAATATAAAAGCATGCAAGATTTTTGAATGAAACATGAATCCTATATCTCGGATTCACCCATAATCCCCAATTCTCGATGCAACCGCACAAAGGAGTCCTCCTTTAGGGGTTTCGTGAAAATATCGGCGATTTGCTTTTGGGTTTCAACGTACACTAAAATGATGTCCTTTTTAGCAACATGATCATCTAAAAAGTGGTGTCGAACATCTATGTGTTTCGAACGGGAATGGTGTACCGGGTTCTTGGAAAGACATATTGCACTTTGGTTGTCCACCATGATAGGGCAAGTATCACAGTTTATACCAAAGTCTTTAAGTGTGTGTCTCATCCAAAGAACTTGAGCACACGCGGCACCGGCGGCAATGTATTCCGCCTCGGTGGTTGAAAGTGATACAGAATTTTGCTTCTTGGAAAACCAAGAGACAAGGGAATTTCCTATAAAATGGCAAGTGCCACTAGTACTTTTCCTGTCGGATTCCCGCATAATCGGCATCACTATATGAGATTAACTCATACGTGCTAGATTTCGGATAAAGTAATCCAAAATCTAAAGTGTAACTTAGATAGCGAAAAATACGTTTTACCGCTACTAAGTGAGACTCCTTAGGTTGAGACTGATAACGAGCACATACGCATACGACAAACATAATATCGGGCCTACTTGCGGTAAGATAAAGTAAACTACATATCATACCTCGATATAGATGAATGTCTACATCCTTACCGCCCGTATCCTTATCAAGATGCGTAGTCGTGCTCATTGGAGTCTTTTTCCCGGAGGCACTCTCCATTCCAAATCGCTTTAGCAACTCCACCGTATACTTCGTTTGGTGGATGAAGATTGCATCGTCCATTTGGCGAATTTGGAGACCTAAGAAATATTTGAGCTCACCCATGTGGCTCATCTCAGATTGTTCCTTCATAACATTAGAAAACTCTTCGCAAAGAGCAAAGTCAGTAGCACCGAAAATGATATCATCAACATATATTTGAACTAAAATTATATCATTATTCGAATGCTTAACAAAAAGTGTAGAATCGGCTTCTCCCATTTTAAAATTCAAATCCAAAAGAAAATTCTTTAGGCGATCATACCAAGCTCGAGGAGCTTGTCTCAAGCCGTAAAGCGCTTTCTTTAGTTTAAAAACATGATTTGGAAATTTTTCATTAATAAAACCCGGAGGTTGAGAAACGTAAACTTCCTCAACAACATCTCCATTTAAAAATGCACTTTTAACATCCATTTGAAATAATTTAAAATCCTTATGGCATGCAAAAGACAATAATAATCTAATTGATTCTAATCTAGCTACCGGAGCGAAGGATTCTTCGAAGTCAATACCTTCCTCTTGACGGTAGCCTTGAGCAACTAACCGAGCTTTGTTCCGGACGACGACTTGGTTTTTGTCGGTTTTGTTCTTGAAGATCCACTTTGTCCCTATGACGGTGTGGTTCTTCGATGGCAATGGAACAAGCTCCCAAACTTCATTCCTCTCGAATTGAATGAGTTCCTCCTCCATGGCTAAGATCCAAGCGCTATCTTCGCATGCTTCATTAACATTCTTTGGCTCTATCGAGGAGGCAAAGGCACAATGAGCGAAGTAGTTCACTGGCGATCTCGTCTTGACACTATCATGGATATTGCCAATGACTTGCTCATGAGGATGGTTACGAACGGTATGAAGCCGTTTGGGAATACCTTGGTCACTAGGAACATTCTCAACAACTTCATTAGACGGGTTAGTCTCAATAGAATTAATAGAATCATTAGAGTTAGAATTACCAATTGAATCACATAAGACATCCATAGAGTCATCATCATTAGTAATTCTAGTTGGAACAAATCCTTCATTAAATGACACATGAAGCGACTCCTCGATCGTTGATGTTCGTTTGTTGAATATCCGGTAGGCTTTGCTACGCGAAGAATATCCAAAAAAAATCCCCTCATCGGATCTTGGATCGAATTTGTCCAAACTACCATACGTGTTCTTAATAAAACATTTCAAACCAAAAACACGAAAATGTTTAACTTGAGGCAACCTACCAAACAACAATTCATAACAAGTTTGTTTAGTGCCGGGCCTCAAAAGTATTCTATTAAACACATAGCAAGCGGTGTGTACCGCTTCCGCCCAAAATTGATGGCCAAGTTGGCTATCATCAAGCATAGTGCGAGCACACTCCACTAGCGTCCTATTCTTTCTCTCAACTACACCATTTTGAGGAGGTGCACGAGGGAAAGAGAAGGTGTGTGTAATACCAACTTCATCACAAAATGTCTCAAAAGACTCATTCTCAAATTCACCTCCATGATCACGACGAATAGTGACAATGGTGGTTCCTAAGAGATTTTGTACTTTCTTAACAAAAATTGTGAAGTTTTCAAAAGCTTCATTTTTATTACACAATGAAAATACCCAAGTAAACCTAGAAAAGTCATCAACGATGACAAGTCCATATCTAGCATTACCTAATGAAGCAACTCTAGTTGGCCCAAATAAATCTAGATGTAATAGCTCTAGAGGCCGCTTAGAAGAAATGCTTTTCTTAGGTTTAAACGAAGATTTTGGAAGCTTGCCTCGTTGACACGAGTCACAAAAGCTTTTCTTTTGAAAGACAAGCTTAGGGAAGCCTCTAATAGAATTTAACTTGGAAAGCTTAAAAAGTGTTCCAAAGTTCACATGACCAAAACGTCGATGCCATAAGTGTTGTTCACTTGTGTTGGAAATAAGACATTGTTCATGTGATCTTGGAAGATCTAGGATATATATATCCTTATGGCGTGTGCCGGAAAACAATAATTCATTATTATCTTTTCTTAAAATATGGCACATTCCTTTCGCAAAGTTAACTTTGTAACCTTTGTCACAAAGTTGACTTATTGAAATAAGATTGTGGTTTAATCCTTTAACAAGGTAAACATCACATATAATGGGTTTAGAAGGATTACCCACTTTACCAACACCTATGATGGTTCCGCTCTCGTTGCCTCCAAATACGACGCGGTTTCCATTTGCAATGGGAACCACTCCGGAGAGCAATTGAGCGTCACCCGTCATGTGTTTTGAACACCCGCTATCGAGTATCCAATTCCCCTTGGAGCTAAATTTAAATTTGTTGCTCCTTTTCTTTTTCTTTTCCTTGAGTACCTAAAGATAGAAAATTTCATATCATGGTACCCAAGGTCATTGGGTCCAAAAGATTAGACCTTTGGAAGCCAAGTCCAATTGGACTTAGACTTCCCCACATAATTTCTACTATGCACAACATCCGAAAAATAAGCATTCATGTACACTTGTTTTTCATCCATGCTTGTGTCCTTTGGGCTCCAAATAGTGAAAATCTTGGGAGCCCTCATCCTATTGGGTGCATGCATGCGACGTTGATTTCTACATGATGCATGTTGTGGATAGGCATAAGGAACATGATGGAATGGTGCATGTGGATAATTATTCATATGATGTTGTGGGTGAACATATGCATGTGAGGGAACACGTGCATGAGGGTGTCTCACATTGTGTGCACATGCCCGTGAACGTGTAGCATAGAAATCATCATATGTGTGAGCCAGTGGAGTAGGACGTGTGTTCCTACGTGGCATAGTATTGGTGTACATATAAGCATGCCCCTTCTTTGGAGGTCCACCCAAAGTGGGTTTCTTTCCAAAAGAGGGTGTGGACGAGATGGAAGCACCATTGGTAGAAGAACTACCAATAGAGTGTTTGCTACCACTCGTTGAGTCACCGGAAGTTGGCCTAACAAAAGTAGTGGCCGATTTGGATGAACATCCCATCGTATACCCCAAGCCAATGTGGTGATTGGCCGGAAGTAAGTCACTTAGGATTTTATCCAAATGGTCCTTACCCTTATTGAATTTATTAATTCGGCCTAATGTGTTCTCATATTTCTCGGTGAGAGAACGCATAGAAGTATCCAAGTTGGATACTTGCGATGTGAGCACATAAACACGAGATTTAAGATTCTCATTTTCAATACTCAAAGTCGAGTTTTGAGAAGTCAAATCCGCTATCTTGTGATCCTCCGGATCTTCAATGCTAACATGTTCAAGTTGAGTCTTGAGATTCACAATCTCATTCCTCAACCCTTCAACAACGGTGTCGTTGTTGGTGATGATAGTTTTAGGCGAGGTTTGAATGCTAGCTAGGTCATCTTTTACTTTAGTATACCTATTTACTAATTTAGTATACTTAGACCATAATTGAGAATTAGCATTCCTAAGGTCATCCATAGTTACCTCATCGCCTTCGTCGTCACTATCATCGGAAGAGGAAGATCCTTGATCATTCTCCTCTCTTGCCATGAAGCACATGTGTGCTTGCTCCACTTGCTCATCGTCTGACTCTCCGCTTGAGGAATCCTCGGAGTCGGTGAATGTTGCTCCGACAAGTCCCTTTTTGTTCCCTTTCTTGTACTTCTTGGACTTATCGAATTTCGACGCCTTCCACTTCTCCTTTTGCTTATTTAGAGGACACTCCGCTTTCATGGGTCCTGGCTTATTGCACTTGAAACACAAAGGAGAGGAGGAGGCGTTAGAAGAACCAAATTTAGCTTTGTTCTTATAGTTACCTTTTCGGAAGAAACGGTTGAACTTCTTGGCCATGAGTGCCATGGACTCCAAGTCCAACTCGTTTTCCGAGTCTTCATCATCGGTTGATGTGGATGTGGATGGAGCGGCCTTGAAAGCAATAGCCTTCTTCTTTGGCTCGTCTTGCTTTAGGTAGGACTTCATCTTTTCCTGCAATTTTAACTTGCTATCCTTGCGTACCTCGTATGACATTAAAGTACCCATTAGTTGAACTACGGTGTACTTATTCATATCATTACCTTCCTCGATGGCGAAGGTACGCTTTTCCCAAGAAGAAGGAAGTCCTTCGATAAGCTTTGAACACGTCTCCTTTTGGGTGTATGTTTTGCCGAGAGCCTCCAACTCGTTTATGATGTCGACGAAGCGAGCGTAATACTCCTTCATCTTCTCGCCCTGTTGCATATGAAACATTTCGTAATCCTTGTTAACAACAACGAGTTTAGAGTCTCTTACCCTACTCGTCCCTTCATGTAGTTTGAAGATGGAGTTCCAAATTTGATATGCACTCTTACATGTGCATATCTTATTGAAGTCCTCGGGCTCCAATGCGCATTGCAAGGCGTTCATTGCCTTGGCATTGCTTACCTCCGCGGCGACCTCCGCGATTGTCCATTTCTCAAAGTCTTCTTCGGCGGGCTCGGCGTATTCCTTCATCGTGGTCCTCCATAGAGATGCACTCCGAAGGAAAGTTTCTATCCAGCATTTCCAGTACCCGTAGTTGATACCGTTGAAGAATGGAGGCCTCGTTGAGGAATGTCCTTCCATCACCGAAGATGCTCCTTCACGGTTCCTGAAGGTGCCATAGTCGGAAGGTGGACGAACGGTCTTGTTGTCGTTGGCAGACATAGCTAAGTATCTGGCTCCGATACCAAATGTAATGCCCTACAAGCTACTGCACAAGTACTAGAGGGGGGGGGGGTGAATAGTACTTTAAAAATAACAAGGAGTATAATTCATAATTATCGTGCAAACAACTACCAAATCAATTTGCGGAAGCTTAAATTGAAGACAACAACAAAATTAACAAAGCTAACACAAGATATTACTGGGTTCGGATCCACCCAAGTCTCCCCGACTTGTTCCCGGTGATCCTACGTCCCAACCACCCGGATCCCCTCCGGATACTTGAGTTAGAAACCCTAACTCAAGATTTCCACTATAAAATACTTGTGAAAAACCTCCACAAGTCAAATCATACACAAAGTAATTTGTGACTCCCACAACCCGGGATCACAACCACACTCTCACAACCGAGAGTGAAACTTACAATATGAAATTGAAATGAAATAAGAAACTTCTTACCGACAAAATACCTATGCCTTGAGTATTGCTTACGAGTTAGGGCAAAGATGATTTTGAGGAAGAAGAGGTGGCACCAAACCCTAGCTCCAAGATGTAGATCAGCGATGAAGAGCTATGGGGATGTTGGTGACCTAGAATCAAGCACTTGGCTTGGAAGGCTTCACACTCAATGAATCTCTCTTTGGAAGTAAGAGTGATGAGAGATTATTGAATGGAATGAAAGAGCTTTGAATGAGCTTGGAATGATTTCTATTGATCTCTAAACTTGCAATAATATCATCCTTGACTGCAATGAATGCAGCCCAACAAATATTTATAGGATAGAGGAGAGAGAGAGAGAGAGAAAAACGTTTCAATTAAAGCTCCAACGGCTCTTTTCTGTACTCAACTAGTCGGTCAAAGAACAACCACCGACCGACTAGTTCATCAACTAGTCGGTCGGTCAATAAACGTATACCGACTAATGAGTGAACAGAGAAAAGATCAAAGCACAGACATAAGGAACTAGTCGGTCCAAGAAGAGTAGCTGACCGACTAGTTTCACAACTAGTCGGTCGGTTACTCAACTGAGACCGACTAATCAGATAAAACTGAAGTCTGAGCATAAATAGACTTAGTTGGTCCAAGAACAAATGTTGACCGACTAATTCACCAACTAGTCGGTCGCCAAATGAGCATAGACCAACTAACGATAAACAGTAAGTTAGGTGAAAAATTGGCATGTACAGTAAAGCTAAACTAGTCGGTCTAAGAAGGAAAGATGACCGACTAGTTTATCAACTAGTTGGTCGATCAATGAACACAGACCGACTAAAGATAAACAGTAGCTCAGGCTCAAATGTGCATGTACAGGGAAAGCTCAACTAGTCGGTCACAGAAGCATCACTGACCGACTAGTTCACAAACTAGTCGGTCGGTGAGTCAACTTAGACCGACTAACTGTAAACAGTAAAGAGCTTAGAATTGACTGACAAAAACTAGTCGGTCCAAGAAGCTTTACCGACCGACTAGATCACCATCTAGTCGGTCAGTTCTTCTTCTTGAACCAACTAACATGCACAAGAAGTCGCGAATCGAAGCGCGAAGCTTCGGGAAGGATTGTATGGACTTCAACTAAGATCCTAGAGCTAAGATATGAGCGTTATGAAGATTTAAACCGTAAGACCTACTCAAGGCTTAACATTCTACGAAAGAAGCTTAAAGACTATAAATACAACTTGACGATACCGTCTTCTATAGCTTCAATCGAATCTTCAAGACTTCTAAAAATGTCCATAAGCTTCAACAAAGCTTTAGGCATACGATCACGTGCTTTGAGAAGTCTTGAGACGTCGTAATTGATATTCATATGAATTTTGCGACGATCTCCATAACTGCGCTCACAAAGTGTTAGTTCACGTTATATTTATGTTTGTTCATCATCCAAAACCAAATCCGGGGAGTCCAATATCCAACAGTAAATACTCGTGATAACCATGAAACCTGGAGCATTCATTTATAGTGTGATTTCTAAATATGATTTGGAAGAATAAACTTATATGAATTAGCCAGAGAGTTTTCAAGGTCAATGGGAGCGAATAAAATACATACGAGGCATCAAGGGGTTGGAACATATTTTTGACAAAGTGGTCAAAAGAGTTTGATACTTTTGAATATGAACCGTCTAAAATTACCAATAACTGTATTATTATCGTAAGTTACGATGAGCTGGATGAGATCCAGGAAAATTAAATGGATTCAGTAGGACTAAAGGAATTATTTGGATGAGATTCAAATGGTTGGTCTAGCATGAACATAGAAAACCCCTTAAGTCTAATCAATAGATGGTTTAGCAGATCCACTCACTAAGGCTCTACCACATGAAGTCTAGAAAGACTTATGTGTATATACGGTATAAGCTACCTGGATAAATGGGCTTCAGTGCAAGTGGGAGAGGTAGCGAGATAGGTATGCCCTCGAGGCAATTATCTTTATGTAATTGTACAAACATCTTGTTCGAAATAACAGTAAGCAGTTTGGTATAAATTTATCTAAGTTAATCATAATGTAGTTATCGTTAGATATTAACTTAGGTAAAGACCCGAGGCTTAATGTAGGGTCAAACATGTATCGAGATGAGTATCTCGATCATAGAGAAGTGCTTGACCGTTAGTATCATAAGTCTAAAAGGCTTCGAGGTCGTAGATGTTTCGAAAAAAGGATATCGAAACATCGGATAGACCATTGTGTCTTAGTCTCCACCGTATAGCTGTGACGATGATCTCATGATCGTTTAACTTGGCGAAGTCAAAGACGAGACACATGTGCTCATTGGAGAATGAGTTCACTGAACGACCCATCAAGAGTTGTCATATGGTTATGATTGACCAATTTGTCAATGATAACTCTTAGTGATGATAGGCAAGTTGGTCTTTTGACTTGAGGTCATTGTACGAACCTGTGCGTGAACCGTGTCACTTAGATCACTGACCTAGCATCGAGGCAAGGCCTGTCGAACGGTCTTTGTTTGGGTGACATTTGAAACGTACGAGTAGAGTAATGACCAAGAGAGGATTTGTCTCTCCTGGTCAATGGGAGTTAGTGTCGTAGAGTTAGTTCGTTCTTTAGTGAAAACTCTGGCCAGAGTATGTTGGAAGAAGTCAAACATTATTTGATTAACGATTCGATAGAGACTAACCGGATTTGAGCTATTGGGATTGACGGTTTGACCGTACCCTAGGCTTGAACTAAACGACATATTTTAGACGAAGAGACTATAACTGTGGAATTCATCACGGACACAGTCAGGGTGGTCCCGACAATACTCGTGTCGATGAGTTAACCACATAAGTATGATACTGAAACAGGGACGACAACTGCTGCTCGTGGTCACTGCCGTCTGGGGATTCGAGCCCCACCTGTAGTAGGGTCAGGTTGTAGGGTCTCACACAGAGTGCGACCCTCGTCTAGTAATAGGTAGAAACATTAGGGAGAATATGCATTTGATGCAACGGATAGAACAATGCAAAGAGTTTGCAATTATCTTCTGCATTCGGGATAAATGATCCTGAGTGCAAGTGGGAGATGTTGGGGGATGTTTGCCCTCAGATCATTTGTATTTAATACAAAAGATTTTTTATATAATAGATGTGGAACTAAAAGCTTTTGCATGTGATGCAAATGAATTTAATATGTCGTAAATTGTTTACGTGTGTACTTAATTATAATAAACACGTGGAAAAGGTTACATGTATGACGGGATCATCCCGGTCTAAACACAGGTTCAAACCGCGTCAAAAACAGAGTCCAAATGAGCCCAATAAGTCTATTTAAAAGCGTTTTAAATAGAAAGCCCAAATGGAGGAGAATAAATGAAAAGGGAGTTATCTCATTGGACTTGGCCCATTGGGCCGAGTCAGATTATTTAATGCCCATGCAGGCATTATTTTTTGAGTGCCCTTATGGGCATTCTTGAATGCCCTTACAAGCATTAATTTTGAATGCCCTGTGGGCATTAATTTTTGAATGCCCAAGGGCTGGGTCAATTTATTTCTCCTCAGGCGCCTGCTCATGCTGGCCGTCCAGGGTCAATTTATTTCTCCTCAGGTGCCTGCTCATGTGGGCGCCCAGCGGGCGCCCAACAAATACGGGGCCCACAGTTGGCCCAATGTGACTAGGGTTTCGTGCCCTGTACCCGACCGCTGCGGTTTTGGCTAAAGGCTGATTTTGGGCTATTTTTGGACGTACGTTTGAGGGGTCAAACGGACTCGGATTGACGTGCCGTTTTTTCCTACGCGTTCACCGTTCAGTGCTCTTCGATTTGATAGGTTGTATCAAGATTAAAGCTCAATGGTATTAAAATTCATGGAAGTTAGGCCTTTATGAAAGGCAAACTAACTTTAATTATTAAACTCCAAAATTTTAGTCCTACATGGGAAGTGGAGTAAAGGGGAGGGGTCAGTCGCCTATATAAATTGGGGTCTGCTCTCCTCCTCTAAACTCGTCCTAAGCTTTAGATCTGAGTGTAAGGATCGTGTCTATGGAGAAAACACTAGAAGGGAGGGCTGAATAGTGTTTAAGCAATTTAAAATGATAGTTACACCAAATTAAAATGCTAACCAACAATATAGTGCGGACTTAGAATTAAACCCAAATAAGAACAAATGC
The DNA here is from genome assembly GCA_030789695.1 of Scilla litardierei. NCBI lineage: Eukaryota > Viridiplantae > Streptophyta > Magnoliopsida > Asparagales > Asparagaceae > Scilla > Scilla litardierei. The sequence goes on along the minus strand of CM061142.1, from coordinate 773,730,350 downwards.
AAACACAATTATGTTTCTAGGGTTCGGATTACCCAAGTGACTTCCCGACTTGTTCCCGGTAATCCTACGTCCCTTCCACCCGGATACCTTCGGATACTCAAGTTAGAACCCTAACTTGAGGTTTCCTTAAAACCCACTTATAGCAACCCTACAAATGAAATCGAATACAATCGATGTCCTTGACTCCCACAACTTGGGAGTAAGCAAACCGCTCTCACAACCCGAGGGCAAATTCATATTACGAAAGTAATGAAATTATGAAAGCAACACTTAAAATCACCTATGCCTTGAAGTAGAACTTGAAGGAGAAGTGTGATGTGTGTTGAAGACTCTCTTGGAAGAGAGGAAAAAGCCCTTTCTCTTGACTGCACCAAATACCTAGAGGATCACTCTTTGGTTCTAGGTTGGAGAGCAAAAAATCAAAGATTGGAATTCTTAGGGATTTGGATTTGAGAGCTTTAAACTTTAGAAATGAAAGCTTAAGAGATTTTGCAATAGCTTAGGTAACCTTTCAATGGAACAGTAGAAGCCCCATTTATAGGTTTCTCAAATCCACAAAATAGTTTAGGCAAAAACCCTTTTGGAATCCGTGAGAAAATTCTCAACGGATAGAAACTGAACTCGCGACAGTCGACTGTTGAAGAAACCTCAGTCGACTGTTGAACAGTCGGCATGGGTAGGTAAGAATTCATAACGGTAACTTATCACGTGGACAGTCGACTGATGAGGCAAAGACATTCGACTGTTGAACCAACAGACGACTGTAAATCCCTTTACAGGCGACTGGCCGAGAGATGGGTAAGTTGAATGAAATTTGGAAATCCTGTAAGATAACAGGACAGACGGCTGATGAGGACAATACGGTCGACTGTTAATCAGAACAGGCGACTGTAAATCCTTATACAGACGACTGTCAAATAACCTGAGAATTTCCATCAATGTTCTACTTCTAAGCTACATACTAGAAGAGATAAAAGAAAATTACATTGACGAATTCTCTCTTCTATTCATCGTATGAGCTTGAAGACTTCATGGAGCTTCAATCTTCATCTACGATCATCCAATCCATGTCATTTGCCTTCAATCAACTTTGAGTGTTACCATTGCAAGTAGATCTTCATAATAAGCTTAGGCAATGGATTAACTGCAAAATAGGGGATTAGTCACACGTATTTATATTTGCTTATCATTAACACCAAGTAGGGAGAAGTCCAATACTCAACATTCTCCCCCTTTTTGATGATGACAAACAAACATAAACAAAAAGATAAATAATTGTGCTTATGAAAACTTACTCCCCCTACGTAGATACCAATCAAGTTAGTCAACAAATATTAGGGCATCTACATATCAATTAAAGCAAATGAGTAAGATACACATGAATTTAATTCAAGAAATCTAGGAATTAAAATCCTTATTCATTGTAATCTTACTCCCCCTGAATCTAAGGCAAATTTAATCTTAGATTCAAAGTGTTAGAAACATACTTAGCACAGTCATTATGAATCGTGTATGTTTCTTTCTCTCCCCCTATGGCATTATCCAAAAAGGTGAGAGTAAATAACAACAACTATAATCGTGCTAAATACGAGCTAACAACAATCAAGGAGTATAAAGCTATATGGAATCAAAAATCTCATAAAAGCACATCATATAATTATGTGAATAGAGGAATTGAAGTCCAATATCAACATTTTAGATATATGAAACAAAAATAGTTTCAAAAATGTATCACATCAGAGATAACATGAATAAACCAATATCCAATCATATATTGTCTCAAAAACACATTAGGAGAGATTATATCATTCAAGGAGACAATATGGTAAACATCACACAGATAAGATAATCAATTATACACGATATAACACATGATTAAGCAACAACATCATATATATATTAAAGATATGAGTACATATAATACGGAGATCAACATGTCCAACAAAAATACATCCATCATGATCCAAAAAATTACATCCTGATACCATCGTACATCATCATCAGAAATATTCATCATACATCAAAATACAACCATCATGCAAGCTCAAACACACATCTATGAGTGAGCGTCTCCAGGGACTGCAGAAGGAGAAGCAGGCTCTGTCACAGCAGGTGTATCCTCTGGAGGAGGGTCCGAAGTTTCAACAGCAGCAGCATCCTGAGTAGAAGCTACATCAGGATGCACAACGACATCAGTGATGATGGGTTGAAGAGGCACATGAGGCTGAGGAACAAACTGTCGCAGATCTTCAGGGAAGGGTATTCCCTGATGGAGGAAAGAAAGGGAAAGCAACCTGTAAAGTCCAGAGACCATCTCAAAAAGAATATCACGAGATGGTGGAGCTGAGGTGGAAGACTGGTCAGCTGGAGGAACAGTGGAGGAGGATGGAGCAGATGTGGATTTCCTCTTCTTCGAGGCAGACTATAGAGCCGAAGAGGACTTCGACTTTGCAGATGCATCGAGTAGAGGAGCAAAAGGCATGGGCTTGTAGCGAGACAAATCAACACCAAAATGTCGGAAAACAAGAGTCAAAAGACCACTGTATGGAATGTGAGCTGAGGAAGAAGTAAAATCGACATTGTCCATCCTGTCAAGGAGGACACCGGCCCTGTTCACGGACATCCCAGAGAAAATCGCATACATACACTTCAGAATATCCTGGGAAGGCTGGTTAGATGATCCATACCTCGGCAGGATGTTGGACTTCACCACTAGGTGAACTGCCCAACCTCTAGCCGAAAACATAGATGACCTGACACTAGAATCCAGGGCTAAAGGTATCTCACGAAACATATCTCGAAGGACAGACTGGTCAAGCTCGTCAATATCATAGATGGAAATATCTGAAGGAAGAGAGCCGGTAGAGGGAATCCTAAGAATGGTCCCTAATAGAGTGGGAGTAATCTGGATGTGGGTTCCCTGAACACCGGTGTCAAGAACTCCGGTGGTAGAATACTCACCGCGAACCCGTTTAGCATAGAAGAGCTTCACCAGAAATGGATAGGCTCGAGGGGACTCGCTCTGAGAGAAGCGAAAATGATCGGCCAAGTGGGTAGCAGATAGAATGTCTGAAAGTCTCTTAGCAGTAAAGGCGGGAAAAACGATGTACCGCTCCCTAAGAAGTTTGATCCCTAGGAGAGAGTGGAATTTTGCCAAGCAAAGGTCATCTTGGCAAAGAGGAACACGGGGATCAGTAGGGGGCACTATGGGAGACTCTTCTCCAGAACTCAAAACAGAAGCAGACAGATGGGGAGCGACAGCAGTAGGCTCATTGATGGTAACACCAATGGGATTCCACTGACGCTTGATCAGGGGCTTAGCATCGGAAGAAGATGCTGAAGGAGAATATCCCTGCGAAGCAGAATGCGAGGGAGAAACGGCTTGTTTGGTACGAGCTTTGTAGGGCTTCTTGTTCTTGGTTATAGGTTTCCTAGGAGCCCTAGGATTCTTAGAACCCATGGTCTTCTCCTTACCCTTGGTCTTGGGTTCCATGGAGTCAGTCAATCGAAAGATAGATAAACAACAGGCGATGAAATCGAAGGATAAAAATCGAACGATAGACTCGAGAAAGAAAGACAAACCAAGTCGAGAAGACACAAAGACGCAACGATGAAACAATCGACTTGCGGGGAGGAGGAGATCGACGACGACGGCAGATGAAAAAAGCGTGAAGTCGAAGCGGTTCAATCGGAGGAGAGAGAAACGTCGTGGGGGAAAGAACCGTCTCGAAGTATATATGAAAGAGGGAATAAATCTGGACCGTTGGATCAAAGAATCGACGGCTCAGATCGAAACAGTGAATCGTCACAAACAGTAGACAGTCGACTGATGAACAATATTCAGTCGACTGGATGAAGTGATAAGAATTAAGCTAAGGATGATAGATTGTAAGGATTATGTCTATGGAGAAAACACTAGAATGGGGGTTGAATAGTGTTTAAGCAATTTAAAACGATGGTTACACCAAATTAAAATGCTAACGAACAATATAGTGCGAAATTAGAATTAAACCCAAATAAGAAACAAATGCAAAAACAATTATGTTTCTAGGGTTCGGATTACCCAAGTCACTTCCTGACTTGTTCCCGGTAATCCTACGTCCCTTCCACCCGGATACCTCCGGATACTCAAGTTAGAACCCTAACTTGAGATTTCCTTAAAACCCACTTGTAGCAACCCTACAAATGAAATCGAATACAATCGATGTCCTTGACTACCATAACTTGGGAGCAAGCAAAATGCTCTCACAACCCGAGAGCAAATTCATATTACGAAAGTAATGAAATTATGAAAGCAACACTTACAATCACCCATGCCTTGAATAAGAACTTGAAGAGAAGTGTGCTGTGTGTTGAAGACTCTCTTGGAAGAGAGGAGAAAGCACTTTCTCTTGACTGCACCAAATACCTAGAGGATCACTCTTTGGTTCTAGGTTGGAGAGCAAAAGATCAAAGATTGGAATTCTTAGGGCTTTGGATTTGAGAGCTTTAAACTTTAGAAATGAAAGCTTAAGAGATTTTGAAATAGCTTAGATAATCTTTCAATGGAACAGTAGAAGCCCCATTTATAGGTTTCTCAAATCCACAAAACAGTTTAGGCAAAAACCCTTTTGGAATCAGTGAGAAAATTCTCAACGGATAGAAACTGAACTCGCGACAGTCGACTGTTGAAGAAACCTCAGTCGACTGTTGCACAGTCAGCATGGGTAGGTAAGAATTCATAACGGTAACTTACCACGTGGACAGTCGACTGATGAAGCAAAGACAGTCGACTGTTGAACCAACAGGCGACTTTAGATCCTTCTACAGGCGACTGGCTGAGAGATGGGTAAGTTGAATGAAATCTGGAAATCCAGTAAGATAACAGGACAGACGACTGATGAGGACAATACAGTCGACTGTTAATCAGAATAGGCGACTGTAAATCCTTATACAGACGACTGTCAAATAACCTGAGAATTTCCAGAGAGCTGAGTCAATAAAATGGCTCACAGACAGACGACTGTTGCAGCATACACAGTCGACTGATCCAAGGGACAGTCGACTGTATATTCAACATAAGTCGACTGGCCGTAAAAGTCAAAACAACAGAGTTTGTGCAGAAGATAGACATGCGACTGATTTACAAAACACAGTCGACTGTCACTTGGACAGGCACCTGTGAATCGTTCATCAGTAGCCTGGACGAAATAAACAGAGAGGCCCAAAACTAGATTGTAAAAGTTTGTGCATAACAGGCGACTGTAGAACAAAACACAGTCGACTGTTTTTGAGACAGACGACTGTAAAACGTTCAACAGTCGACTGTTATAAACAATCCAAGCACAATCACTAAAGAAATGAATTGGAGTCTAAGGACGAATGATCTAATGATGTCCTAAGACTGAAATGAAGATGTGTGTGAGTGCTCCATCAATGTTCTACTTCTAAGCTACATACTAGAAGAGATAAAAGAAAATTACATTGACAAATTCTCTCTTCTATTCATCGTATGAGCTTGAAGACTTCATGGAGCTTCAATCATTATCTACGATCATCCAATCCATGTCATTTGCCTTCATTCAACTTTGAGTGTCATCCATTGCAAGTAGATCTTCATAATAAGCTTAGGCAATGGATTAACTGCAAAATAGGGGATTAGTCACAAGTATTTATGTTTGCTCATCATTAACACCAAGTAGGGAGAAGTCCAATACTCAACACTGATCTGCTCTCAAAAATGTTGGAGCACGCTCGGATCTAAGCTTACAATAATATTCTATTCTCCATAAATTTCTGCCTTGCTCCTGAAGGGCTTTAGCAAATCCACGAAGGAGTTCAGATTTGATCCGGAGTCTTGACGAAGGTTCACACTCAGGTGAAACTTTCTTCGACGCGTGGTTATCTAAGCGACAAGGGGATTGCTTACCTCGAGACACGGAGAGGTTCGAGTAGCGATTCGGCACAGGACGGGGAGCGGCTCGGAAGACGGTGCGGTACACCTTGTGATCACTTCATATTTTACACTTTTTTCCCGCATGTTTGCATGCCATTTAGATCGCCCAAATCATGTTTTTCACGATATATATACGAAATTGCGATGCTTTTCACGATTTGTTGTTTTTGTCGTATTTCAGGTGATTTGGAGCGATTTGGAGTGATCTCGAGATACGCCAACTCCAGAGTATCACTGACGACCTCCCCGAGGGGTATTTCGCCATTGGAGAGGAGCGGAAGAAGAAAGAACGTCGCAGGAGCGACGAGGAGGCCAAAACAAGCTGTTTGGGCATTTTTGGTGTCTCACTCGGCCGAGTGAAGGAGTCGCTCGGCCGACCAGCGAGACACCGCTCGGCCGACCAGATCGGACACGTTTTATATGTGCACTCGGCCGAGCATCGGAAGCCACATCGGCCGAGTGACGAGACCCCGTCCACCCGAGTGGCACTCAGACGAAGCCCATCAAAAATCGCCAACTTACTGTTTTTCGTCTGCCTGAGCTTCAGAAGACCCACTCGGCCGAGTGGCAAATGCCGACCGCCCGAGTACTAAGAAGCCATCGGCCGAGTGACGACAACTCACTCGGCCGAGCGACTCCCGAAGTGAAGACCCCCGAAGACCCAGACTTACTGGAAATTTACAGGGTTTGTCACTCGGCCGAGCGACTTTTGTCACTCGGCCGAGTGCGACGCGCTGCCTGTAGCGAAAATTGCGGATTTCAGGCTGCGCAGGGGCATTTTGGTCACAGTTTTTTGGACAATTTTGGGGGGTATTTAACCCCTGTTTTTACCCTAGGTTGGAGAGCCTTTTCTCTTTAATTTTTTCAGCTTTTTAGATTAACTTTTTTAGCTTTTATTCTTGTGATTGGAGAGGAGACAAAAGTGGATTTTTGTTGGATTATTGGAAGAACTCCATTGGTTTGTGTCTCTTCCCTCTAAAAATACTATTTTTATTGATTATCTCAATATTGTGATGAATTCTCTTGTTAATTTCATTGATTATTCTTGTATTTGTGCTATGAATTGTGAGTAGTCTTCACGTCTTGGGGCGTGGGGATGAACCCTACGAGCCCAATTTCAGATTTGTGATGAATTGGTAGGAATTTTGCTAGAATTGCCTATTAGGGTTAGTTTGGGATCGATTTACTACGGATAGCTAGGTATTCATATCTATTGGGATTTGCAAGAGATTGGATCCCAATTCGATAGGAAACCCTAGAAATCCGAATTGGGTTGGAATCGAATTTCCGTAGTATCGGTTTGCAAGAGATTGGACCGATACTAGGGTTCTCGGTTGCAATTCCGTGCCGATACCTGTTTGCAAGAGATTGGACGGGTAGGAACTATCCCAACCTAGGTCGTGGCCCGAGTTTGCACGAGAGTGGGCTCGGGGCGCGATTGAACGATGATGTTGATCCTAATGCTAGCTTGCCTAGGCTAGGGTTTGCAAGAGATTGGACCCGAATCTAGGATAGCTATAGACCGGCAACAGCGCGAGAGCGTGAGCTAGGTTTTACATTCAGTTGCAACTAGTTCATCCGTAATTTTATTCTAGCAATTTTGATACCAATGAACCACATTGACGAAATACGGTGAGTGGCGGGGATTCCCCATTCCCTAGACGTTCTTTATTTGATTTGATATTTCCGTACTTTGTCTGACGATTGTGACAGGATCGCCAAAGGCAAATTCTCTCTTTTCCGTTCTTAATAGCCAGGTTGTTCGGAGCAAGCACTTTCATTCGTCCTCCCTGTGTTCGATAACCCGCTCGCCGCTACACCGTGCGCTTGCGGTAAAACTACACGGTCGCACTTTTGGGTTACATTCCGGAGCGATCAAGTTTTTGGCGCCGTTGCCGGGGAGGCGATTGCGTTTGATCTTACCACCCTAGCTATTTCTTTCTTTTTGTTTTTATTTCATTATTATTTATCTAACCCTTCCATTGTGCTAATCACTTCTTTGAAACTTTGTTTTCCCGTGCATGAACACGAGATCAACGGCGGACCCTGAAGCTATATTATTTGATCCCGAGATTGAGCGTACTGCGTGGAGAATCAGAGCGGAGAGAAGACAAGATCCGGAAGGGAGGTTTATGACCAACCCGGAAACTGCGGAACAATTAGCGGCAAGGATGGCGAGGATCATTTCCATTCGCGATAGGCTTCGGCCTAAGTCCTCTTCTACTACCTCGTCCATTGCCATGTCGGAGTTGGCGGCTGACAAGAACTTTGAGCTGAAGACTGGACTAGTGGTTCTGATGCAGCAGGATCCATTTCATGGGAACGCCCATGAAAATCCCCACTACCACATCCAGCTATTTTTGTCGAAGTGCGCCACATTTCAGATGACGGGGTCTCCATCGATGCCATCAGACTGTGCCTCTTCCCCTTCACATTAAAGGACAAAGCACTTTATTGGTTGAGGACACAAGCTGAGGGAGTCTTTACCACATGGGACGAGTTGGCGAGTGCATTCATTGACAAGTTCTATCCGCCCTCCAAGACGGTAAAGATTCGGAGCGCTCTTATGTCCTTCAAGCAAGGACCCCAAGAGACGCTCTATGAGGCTTGGGAGCGTTTCAAAGATCTGCAGCACCAGTGCCCGCACCATAGCATTGAAGATTGGGATCTAGTTCATAGCTTCTACAATGGTCTCCAACCGGGGACCAAGCAAATTATTGATGCCGCGGCGAATGGAGCCATCTTATCAAAGACTCCCGAAGAAGCTACGGCCCTAATTGAGGAGATGTCATCAAATAATCAACAATGGGGCGACGAGCGAGGACACTCTACGTCCTCCTTGAATCCGACTAGCATCTATGAGGCGAAGGCCGTAGCGGAACTCACAAGCAAGTTTGATTCTCTCCACAAGGTAGTGGAGAGACTGGAGAAGTTTATCACAGAGCCCCAAGGAACCCCTTCCACATCCGCACCAACGAATCAAATGAGTGATTGGCAAGACCAATTTCAAGCTACATATTTGGGGGGAGAACAAGGAGAGGGATCCTTGGAGCAAGTTCAATATGTCGCGGGGAATCAAGGATATTGGGCCAATCCGGCCACTAGAAACCACCCCGGTTTCTCATATGCAAACAATGAAGGAGCTTTGAACCCGCCGCAACAACCACCTCAACAAGCTCGACCACCACCACCACCACAATACTATCCACCGAGGGGGCCTCCACAACAAAATTTCCAACCGAAGCAACAAGTTGGACCCTACAGGCCGCCCGGATACAATCAAGGGTGGAGAAATCAAAACCCCCCACAAGCTCAACAACGATTCGACTTTGAAGCTAGAGTGGAGGAGTTTATGGTCGAGCAAAAGAAGGTCAATGCTTCCTTGAAGGCGGGCCAAGACTCCCTTACAACCGTTGTGGCACAAATCTCGGAGCAATTGGCATTGCTCAATCGAAATACTCAACAATTGCCGGCTCAACCCGAGCAAAACCCACGGGGCAACACCGGCCACATCAATGCCGTGGTTGCCGTTACTACTAGAGGCGGGAAGGATACCACCCCCGCCATGATTCCTACCGAGGAGCCCGTGGAGGAGAATGTAGAGCCAATTGAACCGGTAGTTGAAGTTGATAGGGAGAAAGAGCCACAAGAAAAGGAGAAATCTAGAGCGGAGCAATTGATTGAAGAGAGACGCTTTATGCCACCGGTCCCATTCCCCCATAGGCTTGCTAGAGCAAAAATGGAGAAAAGGCTAGCAAAGTTTCTCGAGTATCTGAGAGGGGTTAGCCTCAACATTCCTTTCCTCGACGCCATCGTGGAAATCCCGACATACGCTAAATTTTTAAAGGATTTGATTTCGGGGAGAAAGAGGAAGGAAAAGATTATGCTCGCCGAGGAGGGCTCTTGGTTCACCAAGAGAGAGAAGGAGTCGGCTAAATTCAAAGACCCGGGGAGTTTTCGGATTCCTTGCACCTTGGGCGGCGTCCCTCTTCAAAAGGCATTGGTGGATTTAGGGGCTAGTGTTAGCCTTATGCCTCTCTCCATGTTTCAAAGGCTAAACACCGGGATAAAATTGAAGCCTACCGACATGCGGATACAACTAGCCGATGGGCGGATCACAAGGCCGGTAGGGATTGCAGAGGACATCCCGCTACAAGTCCCGGGGGGCATATGCTTGCCATTCGACTTCGTGATTATGGATGTTAAGGAGGAGGGAGACACGTCGTTGATACTTGGACGACCGTTCCTCGCCACCGCCGGTGTCATCGTCGACGTATGAGAAGGAACCCTAACATTGAATGTCGGCAACATCGAGGTGGAGCTTCATATTCCTAAGGCAATGAAACACATGCCTTACCACGAGGAGCTGGACTATATGGACCTCCTTGACGAGGTAATTGAGGAAGCGATCCCCCATTCGATCGGCGCTCTATTCAAAGAAGATTTCGAAGAAAGCCCGGATTTGGACCACGAAGGAAAGATGAACGAATCCCCCGACTTCTCCGCTGAAATTGATGAAGGCGACGCTGATGTCGCAAGGATCCGAGAGCTCTGCAAGCTCTCGAAGATGAAGTCTCTGAAGAAAGCTCCGCCGGCACGGAAATCGGCGTCACAGGTGAAGCTGAGGACCGGAGCAAACGCTAGCTTGGGGGAGCCACCCCCCAACACTATTCGAGATGAGAGACCACCGAGGGAGAACACACCGCCGCAACTTCCGAATCCAAGCGTTCTCCCTGGAAAGTTTGACGGGTGCATCTCCTATGCACCAAACATCCCGCGTTAATTGAAAATCATAGGGGGTCGAGCTCACGACCTTAAACAAGCGCTTGTCGGGAGGCAACCCGACGGTTATAGCTTTATTTTTACTTTTCCTTTATTTTTGTTTTAGAAATTTTTAGTGTTTTGAGTCGTTCGCCCAAAAATTTTGTGATAACGGGTCCTATTTTTCCTGACAGGAGAGGAGATAGGGAAATCCATCATGAGGAGGATGCACGAGGCGACGAGGAGCGCTCTAGGAAGGCGCTCGATGCTTAGGAGGAAGATGAAATCGACTGGAGGAAGAAAAACAGAGTTTAGAGCCCAAACGAAGACAAACAGCAGAAAACAAGGCTCACTCGGCCGAGCATACTAATCACTCGGCCGAGCACACAAGTTCGTCCGGCCGAGCCACTCACGAACGAGGGAAGTCTGCTGTACCCAACTCTCTGTTTATTTTCTTGATTTCAGTATATGTAACGACCAGTAATTTTCAACAGTTCAATTTACGTATTTATACGTATTTTTAAGAATAAATTTTACATTATAAATGTTAGTCAAGAATTTTCTAACAAAACTGATTTCAAAAATTCTTATAAAAATATTTTAGAGTACTAGACTTATCGTATTGTATTTTAGCAATTTCAGATTTCCTCAAATACCCAAAACATTTCTGTTAAAATTCATCTCCCAAAATTACCGTTTTGATTCGATGAATTTATTTCCTATCCAAACATTTTCAAAATGTCTTCAAACTTCTACAGTGACATCCTATGATCATTTAGGGCTCCCCACATTAATCTCGTAATTTTCTGATATCATTTCAGTAGAGAACCTGCAAACCCGCTTTCTAAACGTTTTGGCCAAAAACTAGTATTCCCGTAGCCCAAACCCTGAAACGGACTTCGTATTCGCGATTCTCGCGACGATACGATCCCGTGGGTATGTTTTTGTAATTTTTCGGACACGTTTACTAGTAGGGGCAAAATCGTAATTTCGTTTTTTTGGTATTTTACTAATTACCTTCGTATTGGGATTTTTACTTATTATTAATTACCTTAACCTTAATTAAATTATCCATACCTAACCCCTACCCGTATGCCAACATGAGATTCATGCCTCAACCTAATTTCCTACCTTAGTCTAAAGCTATACCTAATCCTATTAATTACCATCTACTCTCATTAAACCCTTTGACTAATGTGATTTTTTAATTATTAATAACTTGTATTTAACCCCCTTAACCCTCATCTCCCTCAGCCCGTAACCCTTCACCATCGCACACAGCCCACCCCCTCTCATCTCATTCTCGCTTGAACCCATGCCTTCGACCTCGACTTCGGCCACCCCACTCGACGGCGACCCAACCCCGCCGTGCACGGCCTCCTCCTCGCAGCGCCGCCTTCCCCTTCACCGAGCTCCGACGAAGCTCCACGCCCCCGCATTCGTAACTCCGATGTCCCCCAAACCCCGCCACGATGTCAGCGAGCACCGGAGCGCCTCCCCGCGGCCTTCAACGTCGCCGCCACCTCGAAGCGACCACCGCCCTCCGACTTGCTGCTCCGACCAAGCCCGCCTGCTCCCCGCCGTCCGCCGTGAACCCCGAGCAGCCTCCCCTGTTCACGAGCTCCCTCCAACGTCTCCTAAAAGCCCGCACCACCGCCGCTCCTAGCCGCTGCTCCGCCGCCACAAACGACCACGCCGCCTGCCTCCGCCTCCGCTCGACGGCCCGCCTCCGAACGCCCGCTGTCGCCTTCGTACAGCTGCTCCGCCCCCTGCCTCGATGCCGAGACCCCCGACAGCCTCACGGCGAGCCGCCGCCGTCGCCATCGTCTCCGCCCCGCCGCTGCCCCCCCGCCGTCGCCGCCACCGTCAGCCCCCGCCTCGACCATCGCCGTGCACAAACCCCCACCCTCGGTGTTTTATTTTCGAAGCTGCGTAAGTTTTAATCGATGGCAAACTCGTAAATATTGAGAAGTTCGTAATTTTCGTGATTTTAAATGATTAATAATAGGGTTTATTGGTTTTTAATCCATAACTAATTATACAGGGGCCAGAAAAATGTGTGGATAGCCCCAGAAAATCAGAAACGATATTTCGGATCCAATGGCGCTAGTCTCACTGCGATCAGACGGCTACTTTTTCCGGAATGATTTTTCGAACTTAAAGATTTAATAGGTATAATTCATTCTAAAAATCGTAACTCGCTGATTTTACGTACACTAATATTTGATAAAATTATATGTGATAATAGACATCGAGGCGGTCATTTTGACTGTTCACTCAAGTCATTCCGACTTGTATTGCTCCCGTAAGAAATTACGGAAGATACGCGTAACTTAAATAATCTGGGTTTTTAAACTATTTTGAGTTTCTAAAAAATTATAAAAATTACTATAGACTTCAGAAAAATATTCCCTCCTGCAGTAAAACTATTTTTATCCTATATAGCCTATATAAAAATTTAGAACGCTTTCTGACATCGTTTCAACAGTTTTAAAAATCAAAACGACCAAGTTAAATAAATAAGAAATCGTGTATTCTCTAACTAATTGTTATTGTATTTGCAGGCATCGAATCTCGTGCATCAGCACTAGATCCAGTCCCGGCTCACTACCATCACCTCGAAGATAGTAAGTCATAGTAAATTCTAACTTTAGAAATCTAGATAGTGTACTTAATGGAAACACCGCATGCTCAAAGCATGGATCGGTACCTTAGTTGTTGGACTTCAAACATTGCTCAGGACTGACATTCTCTCTTGAGGTTTCTGCCTTGACTTTTCAACAAGCAAAGGTCTTTGGAGTATCGTTAACACATAGGACTTAACATCTAGTCTCGGAACAGTTATTGACCTGAATAGATTGACATGCTTGACAGAAAGATTGTAACTGGAAATGTGAGAACAATAAATGACTTGTAAAACTGCAAAGAAAGGTAACATGCACAGACACTTGGGGTTTTGGGGTAACTTATAATTGCGGAAGTGCGGGAGCGACTAGTCCAGACTTTGTTGTCACTGTGCGGGTTCTAGTAACCCATAACAGTGCCGGTGACAACCATCACAGATCGCAGATCACAGATTATTGCACAGTACTCAGAGAATTGGTTCGCCCGGGTAGCACCCGCGGCAAGAGTTGGCCTCTTGGTTGCTCACTGTACTTCCCTTTATAAGTCACGAACTAGAATAGGCACAAGTACTCTCATTATTGCTATAGTCATTGCTATCGTCATTACTAGTTGTACTTGCTCGGTCACCTTTACTTTACTTGTCACCCTTGCATGCTTGACTTGATGTACTTTACTTATCGCACTTGCATGCTTGTCTGTCCTTACTTTATCCTTACTTTACTTTCAGCACTTGTTTACCATAGTCTGCTCCATATTTGTGCACTCCTCTTTTTCTATTGCTAGAATTGTTGTGACTTACCTTCGGTTCCATTTATGGCACCGGCAGACGAAGACCTGATCGAGGAGATTGTCCCAGAGTTCATGGAGCCTACACTTGACCCTGAAGCTGCAGAGTTTTATTTACTTTACTGTTGGTGTGTGGGTGGTACTGTGTATTTACTTTTCCGCACTTCTTTTCAGAAAGTGTGCTGGTGGTTGTTGTACTTTAATTTGGACTGTAATAACGTCTGTACGCTGGTTTTGAGTATTGTGATGCATCTCTGAGTTATGGCTATGCTGAATTCACTGGTAAACTGCGGAACCTGCAAATAAACCAAATAAGTAACGGGCCCCCGAGAGCGGGTCGTTACAGTATAACTACTACTCGGCCGAGTATATATATTCACTCGGCCGAGTAAAACTGATACGCTCCTAGGGCGAGTAATGCCGAGTAGCTTGAGCCACTCGGCCGAATGGACTTACTCCACTCGGCCGAGGGTGGCAAGGCCACTCGGCCGAAGCGTAGCGGGGAGGAATTTTTACTTAAAGCTCACTCGGCCGAGCGACACAGTCACTCGGCCGAGTCGTAACTTCTACTATAAATAGGGGTGAGGGTCGGGCTCGTTTTTCGAAACGAAACAAATCGCAACCGCCCCGACCCTTCGCATTCCCAGCGCCCGAATCCCCCTCGCTCGCCCGATCACCCGTCCGCCGCCGCCGCTCGGCCGCCCTTCGCCGGCCGAGCCGCCACCGCACCTCGCCCGAGTCGCCGCCGGCGGCCACTGCTCCGGCCGACTCCGGTAACCCCATTTTTAGCCTATTTTCTCATCTTTTGTGTATTTTTTGACGATCCATGCGCTTAACGAACCCCAAACCCGAATTAATTTCTATTTCTATCTATTATATCCCTAATGCCCCATACGCTTTGAATATTACTCGCTGATATCTCCATTTCATGCACAGGTTATATTTGGGAGCTTAGGGGAGCCCAAGGGAGCTTCCAGGGACTGATTTGGGCTACGTAGAGGCGTCATCTTCGCACGCTTCCATCGCTCTGCTCTCGCGGCGTGTCGTGGTATATTCTTTCCTTTATTTTACGCACGCCGCATTTTTATTGGTTTTGGTGAGCACTCGGGGCCCATATGCCGCCCCAGACACAGCCGCGGTCGAGGAGAGCTTCCGCCAAGCGGAAGCGGTCGGATGATGCCGGCCCCTCCCACGAGGTGGAGGACTCCCCTCCGCCTTCTCCACCACACCCCACACACCCAGCACAGCCTACAGGCCCCGCACACCCCGCACAGCCTGCAGAGCCCGTACAGCCACTCCCTGCCATGCCACAGCCCGTACCACCGCCTCCGGCTCCACTTGTCAGGCCGCTCGGGATTACGTTCCGAGACGACGCACACCGCGTCGCTTTCGAGCGTATCTCCCAGCACTCGATCATACCCTCCTGGTTCGCACACCTTGCAGACCTAGGACGCCTGGGGGTACTCGAGGGGATGCTCACGTTGTACGACAACGTGGGCTGGCGAGATTTCTTCCAGGTGTCGGCGGACACGTTTATCCGTCCGACACTTGAGGTTCTTAGTTCGATCGCCCGGACCGACGAGGGATGCTCGTTTCGGTTCATGGACCGAGAGTGCCAGGTCACTCTCGGTATGATGAGAGCTTTCTTCTCGTGGCCCGACGTCCCCGGGGCCGACCGTGGTTACGCCCCCACACATATCCCCCCACCTTCCTTCGACGCCGGCGCCTTCTGGGCCCGGATTACGGGTCTTCACGCCGCCTTTGACCCTAGTAGGGCCAAGGCCTCGGCCATCGTCCACCCTTGCCTCCGTATAGCTCAGCGCCTCATGGCGACTACCTTTTTGGCCAGATATGAGCCGGGCACGATGTCCACGCCGGAGCTCTATATGCTCTACGCGATGACACGGCCCAGAGCTCTATCTAAGGAGGGCGATGAGTTGGTCCCCGCCGTTGTGATTGATGTCGCGGCTTGGTTTTTGGACCGCATCATCGTATCGGTGGGCGCTCGCTCACCGATATGCTGCGGCGGCCTGATCACCCTGCTCGCCCTTATGACCGTCGAGGACTTTCCAGATGACCTGCGACGAGCACCGGGCCCCACTTCACTGTCCATTGATGTTATGGCCCGGATGAAGATGCTTCGTCCGCACGGTGAGCGACACTGGGTCTGGCTGCACGGCCCCTTCGGTGCCGATTACATGATTCTTCCGAGCCCAGCTCGGACTCAGATTGCACCGGCCCAGGTGGACTGGCTCCCTGCTATGGATGTTCTGATCCCAGCCGCATACGTGCTCGAGGCCGAGGAGGCCGAGCAGGCCCACGCTGCCCACGCTGCCCCCGCAGACCCTGTCGCACCTGCTGAGCCTGCTGCCCCTGTTGACCCCGTGGCCCCTCAGCCTATCTCTGATATTTCTGCTGCTCCCGACACCTCTGTCCACACTTCTGTCGGTGTCGGGAGTACCCTAGCTGAGCCCACTTCCACTACCTCCACACCCACCTCCACTGCTGGCCCTCTGTCTGTCGAGTCTCTTTGCTCTGCCCTTCCCGAGCGCCCACCGACCTTTATTGGGAGTGGAGAGCCCTCTTTTGCTGCGGTCGTGGACACCATGGCTAGCATGATCTCCGCTGGGGTTGCGCCTTTCGGACCACACACTTCCTCCCCAGCGGTAGTCACTTCTGTCCCCACCACAGCCGTACTTTCTGAGAGTGTCGTGGCGTCTGTCCACACTTCTGTGTCACCGACCTCTCTGGCCGCATCGTCACCACTTTTTCTCTCCTCTTTCGTTGCTGCTGCCTCCACTTCTTACCGTCCTGCCCGGCCTCACACTAAGGCCAGGCCCACATTTGCGAGCGTAGCACCTTTCGTTCCCTTCCCTGCTGAGCCCATCACCTACGCCACCAGAGTACGCCAGCCCCGACCTGCACAGCACAGACCTGTGCGTCCCTCTGCACCACCTCCCCTCAACACTGTACTTCAGAGCATTCGTGCTCTCGAGGGGGCGGTGAGTGGCCTCAGAGGCGACCTTAGGACCCTGTCCTCCACCGTCTCCGCGATGGCTGGTCGCTTCAACCTGCTTCCGTACATTCACTACTGCCTTACCCAGGTCCTAGATCGGCTCCCCCGCGTACCCACACCCACACCCACAGCCACCCAGCAGGTCCCCACCCCCACTCCTGCACACACCCAGCCTGCTGCCACTTCCACACCCACACCCTCTCAGCAGTCTGTTCCACCACCACCTCCTCCTCCGCCTCAGGACGGGGACGGTGCATCACCACCTTCTTAGGCACCCTTGATGCCATCGATTCCTCTTGCTGTTGTGCTGCCCGTCTCTGCTGGGTCCTGTTGATTTTTGCCCACCCCACCCTCTACTCACTGTTTTTGGATGCACATTTTGATCATATATTTATATATCATTTTTGGGAGAGCGGGAGAGTTTTTGGTGTCACACCTTTATATCTGTATCACTCCTATATCTGCATGCATCATGTCCGCATCATATTTTTATTTCTTATTTTTCTTTTGTTATTTTATTTTCTTTTTTCCCATGCATGCATCCTCACTTACCCCTCACATTACTTGTCTCTCGGTGTGCCACACTTCACACATTGAGGACACTGTGCCATTTAGCGTGGGGGAGTGAGTCCTCACGTTCCTTTCGATTTACCACCTTTATTTTAGTTTTTCGCGCCATTTTCCGCATTTGCACTCATCTTCATCACCTTTTTTCTTCTTTTTACCATGCATCATGTTTTTCTTATTTTCTTTGTGTGTTGCATTGCAATGAGTTTCATTTTCCCTTTATCTTTATTTCTTTTTCATCTCATGCTAGAGATGACTTTTCTGTGATGATGATGACGTGGAGTTAGCTTTCTCTATATGCATGCTATATTTGTCATGTCTTAGATTTTATTTCTGGTATCATATGCTGTGATTTGCCTTGCATTTGGAGATAGTAACCCACACTTTTTCCACATGAAAATGGATGAAATTTTATTATTAGCTGAGTCTGAATATTCATATGTATGCTATCGCAGAAAACAAACCAAGATTCACGCATTGAATGCTTATATTTGGAGTACCGTTTTCTTTTCCTATATCACTTCTATATGCATGATTTGTACATTTCACTTCAGGATGATTGAATGATGTTAGCTATGATAAATCTGGATTAGTTAGCTTTTTTTGTGATCGAAACCGAGTAGATTAGATTACCCTGCTGAAGTTGTCGTGCACGTCCTATAGAGTGAACCGAGAGATATATTTATTTCTTTCTCCACAAATCTTGAACATCATTTCTCTATTTTAAAATCATTGGTGAATCTCCCCTTAGCGATTCTATTATATGGCATTTCCCCCGCTATTAATTCCTAGCTCCAAATTTCCCAAAACCAAAGAAAGAAAAAGAAAAATTCTTGTATATCCTTATTTCTCTTTGATTTGGGATCATTGTGTGTATATGCTATTTGAAAAAAAATGAGAGAAAAAGAAAAAGAAAAAAAAGAGAAAAGAGAAAAATCTCAATAAACGATCCCATCTCATGATCTCTCTTTCTTCCCTCTTTTTGTTTTTTATTTTTGTTGCTTTTGGAGCTTTATCGAAATGTGGATGTAAATATTTTTTATGCCACCACGCTTATAGATAAGCTTGGGGGAGGGAATCCATTGATGTGTGAGAGAGTGACTACTTGACGTTGCACGACAACCTAGGCTAAGTAATATTCTATACTCGGTGAGATTATTTTTAGCTTTACGAAGTCCAGAAATCTATGCCTAGCACTCATTTCATGACATCCATGCTTATCTATTCTTTCTATTCTACGGTGTGATATTCTTATACTCCTCATAGAAAGCGTTCAATTGAAAAGTGTGTGATCTGCGATTTGTATACCGCTTTAAATGATTCAGACGATGTTAATTCTAAAATTATTCCGTTTTTCATGATTATATCATTGTTCGTGGGTTATCTATTTCTATTTGCACCTTTATACTATGATATCGAAATAAAATTCTTTGACATGTGATTGACATTCGGTGCATGCTATATGATTGAGCCAAACCCACGTCCTGAGAAAATGATCTAGCAGCTTCCCTCCTCGCTTTCTTCTTTCTTCTTCGTTTTTTTTAGTTTTCGATTTTTCCGCCGTTTTCGTTTTCGAAATCCACCGGGTTCGCCTTTTACTTATCTTCCTCGAGGACGAGTAAGAGGTAAGCTTGGGGGATTTTGATCACTCCATATTTTACACTTTTTTCCCACATGTTTGCATGCCATTTAGATCGCCCAAATCATGTTTTTCATGATATATCGACAAAATTGCGATGCTTTTCACGATTTGTTGTTTTTGTCGTATTTCAGGTGATTTGGAGCGATTTGGAGTGATCTCGAGATACGCCTACTCCAGAGTATCACCGACGACCTCCCCGAGGGGTATTTCGCCATTGGAGAGGAGCGGAAGAAGAAAGAACGTCGCAGGAGCGACGAGGAGGCCAAAACAAGCTGTTTGGGCATTTTTGGTGTCTCACTCGGCCGAGTGAAGGAGTCGCTCGGCCGACCAGCGAGACACCGCTCGGCCGACCAGATCGGACACGTTTTATATGTGCACTCTGCTGAGCATCGGAAGCAACATCGGCCGAGTGACGAGACCCCGTCCGCCCGAGTGGCACTCAGACGAAGCCCATCAAAAATCGCCAACTTACTGTTTTTTCGTCTGCCTGAGCTTCAGAAGACCCACTCGGCCGAGTGGCAAATGCCGACCGCCCGAGTACTAAGAAGCCATCGGCCGAGTGACGACAACTCACTCGGCCGAGCGACTCCCGAAGTGAAGACCCCCGAAGACCCAGACTTACTGGAAATTTACAGGGTTTGTTTTGTCACTCGGCCGAGTGCGACGCGCTGCCTGTAGCGAAAATTGCGGATTTCAGGCTGCGCAGGGGCATTTTGGTCACAGTTTTTTTGGACGATTTTGGGGGGTATTTAACCCCTGTTTTTACCCTAGGTTGGAGAGCCTTTTCTCTTTAATTTTTTCAGCTTTTTAGATTAACTTTTTTAGCTTTTATTCTTGTGATTGGAGAGGAGACAAAAGTGGATTTTTGTTGGATTATTGGAAGAACTCCATTGGTTTGTGTCTCTCCCCTCTAAAAATACTATTTTTATTGCTTATCTCAATATTGTGATGAATTCTCTTGTTAATTTCATTGATTATTCTTGTATTTGTGCTATGAATTGTGAGTAGTCTTCACGTCTTGGGGCGTGGGGATGAACCCTACGAGCCCAATTTTAGATTTGTGATGAATTGGTAGGAATTTTGCTAGAATTGCCTATTAGGGTTAGTTTGGGATCGATTTACTACGGATAGCTAGGTATTCATATCTATTGGGATTTGCAAGAGATTGGATCCCAATTCGATAGGAAACCCTAGAAATCCGAATTGGGTTGGAATCGAATTTCCGTAGTATCGGTTTGCAAGAGATTGGACCGATACTAGGGTTCTCGGTTGCAATTCCGTGCCGATACCCGTTTGCAAGAGATTGGACGGGTAGGAACTATCCCAACCTAGGTCGTGGCCCGAGTTTGCACGAGAGTGGGCTCGGGGCGCGATTGAACGATGATGTTGATCCTAATGCTAGCTTGCCTAGGCTAGGGTTTGCAAGAGATTGGACCCGAATCTAGGATAGCTATAGACCGGCAACATCGCGAGAGCGTGAGCTAGGTTTTACATTCAGTTGCAACTAGTTCATCCGTAATTTTATTCTAGCAATTTTGATACCAATGAACCACATTGATGAAATACGGTGAGTGGCGGGGATTCCCCATTCCCTAGACGTTCTTTATTTGATTTGATATTTCCGTACTTTGTCTGACGATTGTGACAGGATCGCCAAAGGCAAATTCTCTCTTTTCCGTTCTTAATAGCCAGGTTGTTCGGAGCAAGCACTTTCATTCGTCCTCCCTGTGTTCGATAACCCGCTCGCCGCTACACCGTGCGCTTGCGGTAAAACTACACGGTCGCACTTTTGGGTTACATTCCGGAGCGATCACCTTGCCTGTACCAAGGCAAGGTTCAGTGTATGTAATTTAGAAGCTTTATTTTAATTATGTCGCAATAGCATAGATCCTTCTTGGGGTGGTCAGATCCACCTCAAGTTGGCATAGATCCTGGCTAAGGGTCTTGATTTTCATTAGGGCTTCGCTAAATTGTTTAAAGAATATCTTCTATTCCGCTGCGTTCATTTTCATTCTGTGGTCCGTCCGACTTAGGATGGGCACAGTAAGTGCCCTATGGTCTATCAAAACCCAACAAGAAAGACTCAGGTGTCCCCTGACGTCACCTCCCTCCTCGGAGAAACTCTGGCTGAGTGGAAGAGGAGACTAAGCGGTAGAGCCCTCAACGTTCTTCTTCTGTCGCTGTTCGTTGCGAATTCGACGCAACTCTGGAGCCAGATCTCGGTAAGCCCATCTAGCCATCTCTGCAAACGAAGAAAACAATTACTGTAAGTGGTCGTAATAAGAGCACATACGCAATATATATTACCCGGACTCCATAAAACGATCTTCATCTGATGTCTGTCCAACAGAAAGGAGGTTGACCTCTCTCCGGATGGTCGACTCAGTAAGAGTTTGGCTGCTTCGGCCTTACCAGAGGATAAACCCACTTATTTGAATACATCAGAGCTAGTGGTATTCTAATGGGTGAGGAACAATTTTGAGTCTGGAAGGAAAATGAATACAAAGCTATCCTCCCAATTACGGTCGGGGATATGGAGGTCGCAGATAAGATTTGTCTCTTTACAGGCCACAATGTGGTACCATATCCTGCGAGAGTTGGCCTCGACTCGGAAGAAATATCTAAACAATCGAATGGATGGTTTGACTTCACAAAGCTCACAGAGCATGGTGAAGCAATCAATATGAGAAAGAGCTTGAGGCGCAAGCTGACAGAGGGGAAGTTCCAAAAAACTCAAAATCTCAATCATAAAGGGATGCAGAGGAAAACGAAGACCAAAGTGAAAAGATTTCAAATATACTCCAATTTCGTCTATCCGAGGGAAGCAAATCCTTTCGTTCTAGTCTGGAATCCTAACCCTATAAGGAGGAGAAAGATAATCTAATCAGATCTTGGCGGTCAAATGAAAGAAATTGCTGGAACATTGTTCAGAACTCTCGAGGAGCTTTTGATTTCTCATCAAGCCTAAGAATAGGAAATCTGGGTTCCATACGAAGCCCTTTCCCCTTTCCAGGAACCAGGATGTACTGGGAAGGTCGAAGACACCACATAATTTCCTCATAAGATGGCTATCTGATCCCCAAAGGCGACCACATAGCCATGAGAACTAAAAGGAGCCTTAATGGAAGACGAGATCTACATTAGCAAGGTCGGATGATCGCAAAAGGAATCAGGAGCAAAGGCAAACTTTCAAAAGTTTGGAGACAAAGCAAGTTTCTGTGTCTTCCATTTCCCCATTTATATTGGAAAGCCTTAGCCGAATCAAAGGGCAGCTGTTCGATGATTGGCACGTGTCCAAATTTGATGCAACACGGTGAGAATCAAATCCGAAGGTAATGAGTTTCGGCGGCATAAATCAAACAAGTCCGTTTCGACTGCCGTACCCATTTAATGTGACTTCACATCATTCAGTCTTAATCAATATTTTATTGAGCACGAATGATGGGGACCATTGTTAATGCTTGGGTACAGACCACGAAGCAAGGAGAAAATAATGAGGTCCATTTAAAGACTTATGCCTTGGCCCAATAACCCGAAACCCGTCAGCAGGGGTGAGTCAATACTCAGTCAATAAAACAGCTCATTCGACCGTTAAAGATTTCGCTGATTACAATGAAATAGTAAATGGAGAACGAGTAAATGGACAGCCGTTGTCAATAATCTCGGAGAAGATCTCGCCCTCATCAATGAGAAGTTGTCGTGCATTAACGAAGGAAATCGACAACATAAGAATGGTTCAGACTCCCAAGGTACGAAAGACCTGATACCCTGAATTATTATTCTTCCACATTTATATTTATTCCTCCAAATAGATTAATTCTAGACGAACCTCCGTGGGTCGATCTTGACAGCCCCAAGCCGCTCCTTAAGTTCACGTTCTAACTTAAGCATATGAGGGGATTTGGGTCGGAACCTAGATCCGACCCCCTGACGCTCCTTGGTGGTGCATGAGATCAAGGCCTGACCCAACAGAAGGGACGAACGACAACTTTGTAGGGATCGTCTAACCCTTGCAATACTAACAACACACACTAGAGGGGGGGGGGGTGAATAGTGTAATGGCAATAAAATTGTCCAAATAAAATTAAACTTGCAAATGCGGAATTATAAATGCAAGAGGAATTAAATGGCACAATCAATCCAAACGCAAACACAAAGTTTTACCCTGGTTCCCCAAACTTGGGTACATCCAGCCACACCAATATTCACTATATTCCCACACAGAGAAGTGAATACAAATCCCACAAAGAGATACCCCACAAAGAGGATTTATGCCCTACACAAGGACCCAACCAATCTTACACAAGGATCAAGATTCCCACACAGAGAATCACTAACTCCCACTCAGAGAATTAGGGTTAGTCCTACACTAGGACACTAAACTCCCACAAAGAGAGAAACTCCCACAAGGAGAGTATCCTAATCCCACAACGAGAAAAGGAGAACAATTTACACCTTGTAAAGTAAATACTCTTACCTATGCCTTGAGATGCTTACTCATGAATGAATGCAAGGCATGGAAGAGGATCTCCAAGTGTTGGAATATGCTTGAGAGCACTTGGATGATTTCCCTTGAGCTGGACTTCAATGCATGAAGAAAGATGAATGCTCAAATAGAGGGAAATGAGGGAGCTTCAGAGTGGCTTATTGATCTCTTGAGATTTTCTATAGAATCAAGAGTTTATCAAATGTTTTTCAAGAGTTCTCTAGAATGGCATCACACTCATATATATAGGAATCCTATATCAAGCCCAAAAACCCAAAGAAACAGCCAGAAAATCAAATCTGCAACGGTTAGAAACTGGGTGAAAACGACAGGAACAGTCGACTGATGATCATAAGACAGTCGACTGATCAATGGCTAGAAAATATCCAAAGGCTATAATCTGAGCCAGGACAGTCGACTTAAGAAGACAATACAGTCGACTGACAAACATGACATGCGCCTGTTAATCCTTCAGCAGACGACTGCTACAGGGGATGGATCGAAACAGAGAGCTGCACTCTTTCTCCACTTCTTCGCACAGGGGACTGATGTTAATACTACAGTCGACTGTCGAATAGTCACGCGACTGTATATTCTTCATCAGTCGACTACTGTAAAGTATGGAGAGAAGACAGAGAGATGCAGAGATTGCACTTACGCTAGACAGATGACTGTTGACCAAATCTCAGGCGACTGTAAATGTACAGGCGACTGGGAACTGATTGACATGCGACTGTGCGTAAAGCTCAAGTGTGAGTCAATAGAAATGTTGACTTGAGCAATGCATATCAGGCGACTGTAGAAGGATCTACAGGCAACTGGAAATCACCCAGTCGACTGTGTTTCCCTCAACAGGTGACTGACAGAAGAAGTGAACCTATTGGGTTGGATTCTATGATTATCCTAAGGTTCACTAAGATGGTTAGATGCATGAGCATGAATGAGTAAACCATTTAGCAAGGCATTACATCGATCCTAGACGCAAAAGGAGAGAGAAAGCAATAAAGTAAATTACATGGATTACAATGCTATCAAAAGAGTTTAAGTCTACAATCTTGATGCCTTGAAAGCTCTCCATCATCTCCAAGCTTTGGCACTCCTTGAGTCCAAACTTTGGCCCTTCTTCACATGATGTCCATCCTTACACCAAGTGATTAGTCTCCAACAAAGATATCCTTGAAATAAACTGAGAGACTAAAACATGAGATTCATTAGCAACAACATAATGTTGTGATCATCATCAAAATAAGATTGGTATAAAACACCAATACTCAACAATCTCCCCCTTTTTGATGATGACACACATTATGTAAATCATAAAGAATTAAAGCACAAAGCTAATGATCTCCCCCTACTTATATGCACCAATTAAGTAATGAGCTACACAAAGGTAAATACTCATAAACCAATAACAACATGGTGACATATAATAGGCATGGATTACATAAACCAATTGCAAAGTAAAAAATCATGCAAACAAGAATGGTTTATCTAATCCCATATATCTCTTCCCTATAGAGATATCTCTCCCCATATGCATATGTAAATATCTCTCCCCCTATAGATATGATCACATAATGCATATATCTCTCCCCCTTGACATCGTCAAAAAGGTGGACATCAAAAACATCCCCCTTTATCATCTTAACCAAGATGTGTCACTATGCAAGAAAAGAAAGATATGTATGATACCAAATATAAAATTTAGTGGGTATCAATTCACTATCCCATGCTCCCCCTAGATCATATAAATGGTCAACTTTTGACTTCTATGATCTAATACCAATTAATTATTGGAGCCATGGGCCAAAAGTGTATCAAAGCACAAGATATGGAAAAAAAAGCTTCAAAGATACACAAGGATATTGCCAAAAACAAAGGTACATGGAACAAGTTGGCAATAGACAAGAGGTTTGGTTTGAGACCAAAAATAACCAAATGTAAACAATGATCTCAAAACAAAAACCTCCGAAATGAGAGTTAAAATATGTCTTAAAATAATTTAAACATATATTATATTAACTCCCCTATTGACATACACATGGATCATGCATGTATGTCAATAAACCCCAAGGTCCCAATTTTCATGAAAAGAAATAAATTTGAAAAATATTTTCAAAATCATGAAACACACACAATCAATGGGTATGTATAAAATAACCATAGAAGCATAATACCCATGCAATATGCAAATGTGTGAGGAACCTAAACATTAGGTAACCAAACCCAAGAGGAGTTTGATTTCCTAACATAATCACACGAGGTGATCACATCCCTAACTAGAGAGTTGATGTAACTATCTCTCTCTTGCTCACTAGCCTTAGTGGGAATCCATAATCTCAAGGATTTCCTAGGCAAAGGTTTTGCCTTAGCAAGAGGAAAGGATGTGGCATGCTTAGGTGTAGAAACAAGTTTCTTAGCATGCAAAGAATGAGGATTTTGATTCTTAGCAAAAAATGAAAATTCTTCATTCTTCCTCATCACCTTGTGATCTACATGCTTCTTGTGAGTGTTATTGTTGTACAAGAGAGCATGGTGATTCTTCTTAGGTGCTTTAGCAATATATCTTGAATTTGCACCAAAGGAAGAATTAGAGGTGTGTTTGGGAACCACATTTTGAACATAACCCAAACCTCCTCTATGATTTACCGGATGTTGTTTTTCCAACAAATCGTGGAGTGAATCCCTAGAATACACAAAGATTATGAGCTTCCGGGATTCCTCTTCACATTTCAACGTAAGTTGTTGAATGTGAGCATCTAAGCTAAGGTTTTGTGCAATGAGATTTTCATTAGAAATGCTCAATTCCTTAACTTGAGAAAGAAGTGTGTCTTTCTCACAAGTGTCATAAACATGTCTTTCATCATGAACTACACTTGCAGATTCTAACTCATGCACCCTACTCATAGCATTATCAAGTTTAGCTTTCATTTTATCATAAGAATCGATGCACTTACTTGCCAAATTGGAGGCCACATTTAGTCGGTATTCAAGCTCCTCATAGGATGGTTTTTCTTCCTCGGCTTCCACATCACTATCCTCCTCGTTTGAGCTTGACGAAGACTCTTCCCCATTGGCCATAAAACAGCTTTCTACTTTGGAGTTGCGCCATGTCTCTATCTCTTCATCGCTAGAGTTAGATGAAG
Source organism: Scilla litardierei (assembly GCA_030789695.1). Classification (NCBI taxonomy): domain Eukaryota; kingdom Viridiplantae; phylum Streptophyta; class Magnoliopsida; order Asparagales; family Asparagaceae; genus Scilla; species Scilla litardierei. Next base: position 773,703,386 of record CM061142.1, on the reverse strand, counting down.
TTGATGAGGAATCATCAAAGGCAACGAAACACCTTTGATCATGCTCCTTGTCATCTTCTTCTTCATCATTAGATGTGTCCCCATCGGAATCATCAAATGTGCCACTAAGTCCCTTCTTTTGGTTCTTGACCTCGGACTTGGCTTTCCAATGTTTCTTCTCTTTACCCTTACTGGTATCTATGTTGAGTTTGGAAGGGCATTCGGAAGACATATGACCTATTCCACTGCAGTTGAAACAAACCAACTTGTTAGACTGTGAAACCAACTTTGAAGAAGACATACCTTGATTTTCCTTGAGGAATGCCTTGAAATTCTTGAATTGCTTGGCAAGCTCGATGTAGTCATCGTCACTAAGAACTTCTTCTTCACCACTTGGAGCTTCTTGTTGGAACTTCTTTTTCCACTTGAAAGACTCCTTCTCACCATGCAGAGCAACACCCTTTTTCTTCTCGGGCTTGGTTGACTGGATCTCTTCCTTATGTTGAAGTAACACTTCATGAGAGATTTCCAAAGTATGCCAAATACTATTAGCCGATTTGCACATGGAGATGCGATCGAACTCATCCGGAGTGAGGGCGCAATGGAGAACACACATAGCCCTAGCATTGACTTTAATCAAGTCCTTCTCCGCTTTAGTTCTCAAGGCTGCGGGAGTAGATGGCTATGTTCTCACACCCCAATTGCTAAGTATTAGCTAGCATCTAACCTAAAACCAATTGGTATTAGGCTGAGAGGCCTTCTAATACTTATACTTTTCCTTTTGTCTTGTTCTTTCCGATGTGGGACTAATTGGTAACCTAACAGAGATGTAGTTGTATATCGGGTCAACCTGAGGGTTGAGCGAATCATAACTTATTGCTCATTCTTATGCCTGTATGTTTTCAATGGGTGCTACTCCATGCATAAAACATTTATGCTTAGTTCATGTTTACCGCATTTTGGTCTATGCTATGTGTTAGGGATGAGAATGGGCATGATACAATATTATCGAATGATTGATTTGTTAGACATGACATTGAACTTGACACATCATGCATACACAGTACTTAGTACTTAAATTCATTAGGGATTGTGGGTAAATCATATTAGAGAGTGCGAAAACGATTGGAGCCATGCTTTTTACAGTATTGGTTGGACCTTATCATGCATCTGTTACCTGACCGCGTTCCATTCATGTATCTGTTTGGACTCATACTTGTATCGTTGGAGGAATCTAGAGTCTCATAACTGTATCTGTTTGTACCCGACCCGAGTGAGTGCCCTCTTGGTATAATGTGGACTCTTGTTTGCATATCGTACTCCAATATGAGTCATGACACTAGTATAGGTGTATCACAGTCTAATATGCAAGTTAGTACATAAAGTGTAATTCACATTATGCCTTGGCTTATTGTTATTGTATTATCATCCTCATTGCCATATTTGTTATGTTGGTTGACCATAGCTATGCTTTTTATTCTGGTTGTTTGCTAGGGAGATACCACTATATCTCTTGTCATGTTTTGTTCGTCATTTTGCGGTTGCTACCGTATCGTTTAATTTTACTATTCATGTCTTGCATGCTTATCATTTAGCATTGACATACTATTATTTTATATTATTTTAATGTTTTAGCCATATTTATGTTTACTGTTTAACCCCTGAATACTTGGGTTAGTAATATACTCTAACCTTGCAGTTATTGTTATTTGTCTTTGTTAGGTTCAGGAATGTATTTCTTGAGGATTTTTGCGGATTTTTAGAGCGCATACATTTCTCTTTGATTTCAGACTTGTTTTCCGGTGATGAGTTATTTTATAATTTTTGTTTATTTTCCTTTTCCATCCTTTGTTTGCATACCTTTTTACATTCAAACTATATTCTTTTATTCTTGGAAGTTTATTCTCTCTTTTCACGTTGCTCATTAGACACGAATTCATTTAGATGCGTTTGCACTTAAGTTGAAGAGAGGAATTTACAGCATGCTTAAGTGTGCGCAAGCTTGTCATCCTTGTTTCCTCTAGGATTTTGGGATGCGAGGCGTGACAATACCTTAGAAAGGTGACAATTAATGTCCGTGGATCCATCTACATTTTGACCACCAAACTAGTATTATTTTAATTACTTATGAATTGAAATTAGTCTTAGAAGATGGGGCTGCAAGTGTTTTGGTTCCCATGATCCAATAGAACTAAACCCGATCCAATAGATTTTAACCCAACTTGACCCAAATGTTGCGATTTCTTACACGATTTTCTCTGGAGATCGTGAGTTTTTGGTAAGGAATATTTGGGCAGCTCTTTATAGTGTATGAAACAAAAATGGCTTATATTGGATGATGATTTCATCTTCATAATCATAATGACACCATCATTTCATTGGAACACAAAACAACAAAAATCTCCTTTCTGTGTGATCAAAACTTTTAAGCATACAATCCCTCATTAGTATCAGAGTGTGCAATCACCCCTCCACCAATTCCAAATTTGGATCACTCAAGCTTTACTCTCTTTTGCTCTCTTGCGTGTGCTCCATCATTGACAACTTTGGATCATATCTATCTCTCATCATTCAAGTCAACCGACAATGGTTCCTCTGTCTTCTTCCTCTTTGACAACTTTGAGGCCGTCATCACTCTCGACCACAATCCGAGAGAGCCCTCCCTTGACGAACCAATCGAGCTCATCTCCCACTTTCGACGACCACTACATGTACTTTGTAAGTTTCATTTTTAAGTTTTAATTAAATTCATTATTTGATGTACTTTTTTATCTGCATTTTTATGACCTGCAATTTCAAATATTTTGTTGTAACCCTAGAATGACATTTTATTTTTTAAAAATTGTTTTTATACATATTTAATTTTATTAATTAGATACTTTTTTGTTCCGAGATAAATTGCCTCATTGTTGGAGAATAATAACCATATTAATAAAAAATAAAAAATTGAAATTTTGTTTAAGAATAAAAACTTAAATTTTGGTTAAAATTGAAACTTTATTTAGTAATAAAAACAAAAATTTTGTTTAGCAATAACTGATTTTATTTTGTTAATATAAACTAATTACTGTTATTATTTTTATATTTAATTGCTTGGCAAATATTTTTTACCCATTTTAAAAAAAATTGTAGTTAAGTTTTTGTCCCTTTTATTTACATATTATTCTATATATGTAGTATTATTCTTGATATTCCTATTATCGATTAGCATCATTTAGTTTTGTTTTAGCTATCGTAATTTATTTCCTTTAAGTTTATCATACATTGTTAATTCAATATGGATGGGAAAGTTATTGCGCCTAAACTGGCTAAGATTAATCACATTAAGGGTTCCAACTATAATATGATATATGAAAATAAAATATGGACCCATTCATAACAAGCTAGATAGTTGCATTGAGGTTTCTACTCCAACTCAATAACAATCCTATTGATATACAGACAATAGAGTTTGATCGGTGGTAACTCAATAACAACAAGGCTAAAAGTAGTATGAAGCTTATGTTCTTGAAAAATAGTCTAATTAATTTTTTTAAAAACTACAAGACTGTTATAGAAATATGGCATTCGATTAAAGAAAAATATGATACGACTTCTGAGATGAACATACAAGCACTAATGCATTAAACTAAAACTCATTTAGGCCTACATAAAAGTAGAGTACAAGATCAGTTGACATAGTGTTCAAATTCAAATTTTCCAAGGGGAAGTTTCAGAATATTTCGATGGCCCCTACTTGTTAATTGTTAAATTCAGGATCAATCCTTAAGATATACAAGTAGGTGTGATTTCTCATTTGTCACATCGCAATAATGAACTTTCTGTTCAACAAACCATGCCCAAAGTTTGTCTTGAGATACATTACTTTCAGAAAAAGAAACAAATTGAGGAGATGCATATACAGCACCAGAGAAACTTTACTCAGACGTGTAATTCTGCAATGTTATCATGTATGTGCTTTTTTCCATATTATTAGTAGAAATCCTGCAGACCGTCTGTTAGGAGTGACAAAAAATCATCAGGTGCTATTCATTTTTTAAATTATCAAAGTCGGTCTTCTGCATTTTACGGGGTAACAGGCAAACTGAATTCTCAAAACTTTGTTGATGGTCTTGTCCCAATCCCAGCATAAGATAAAAATGATGTCAGTATAGATACTGGCTCTCAGGCTAATATATATTGATGAATCCTTAATATTTCATCATTTTAGTTTAATTAGGAAGAAAATTTGGTTGCAAACTGAAATAAAGCTAGAGATGGGGTTTTTATCATACTAATTTGGTTATTGCTGTCCAAAGAAGAATTGGTAAAATGATATGAAAAGAGATATGGTGGTCCCTTGTGTGCCCTGGTGGAGCTCACTTCGCAGTCTGTATATATCTGCACATGATTATATATTTCCTACCATGCTTCTGTTAGTTGTTGTCTAATCTTCTGGATATGTGCTGTATATTCTGCTAGAACTTTTACAACAAAATGATATCTATCTGCGATTCTCTTTTGGATTCTTTTGCTCCTTCAACTAACACGCATATTTTTATTACTGGTTAGAGAGATAGTTCTTATTTTATTTTATTGAGGGGAGTGCTCCAACTGCGTTCCTACATCAGGAGACAAAATTTTGGTAGCACAAAAGTTTCTTGAAACCATAATAGAAGGTATGTTGTAAATGCCAAGTCCTTCTACAGTATGGAGCATATATTATATTGTTGCATTGTACCAGATTTGGTCTACATATAACCTTAAAATATTTAATTAAAAGAAGGGAAGAATTGCTTAATTAAACTTGGAACGTTTGAGGACCTAGTGGCTACATATAACATTATATTTTTTTTGTTATGATTTATCAACGTTTGAGGGGGCTGAATATTTTTGAATATAATTTGATTGCTAGTACTGGGTATATGGGTAGACCTGGTGGCTCTTTTAGTCAAGGCTTTAGTGTGTAACAACTAACCGAAGCAATATTATGCGTAGGAATGCGGATATAGTTTGAGACATCATATTTTTCCCTCGAAAAAATTAATAATCATTATTCTAACAAACAAATGACAATAAGAATAAAGCAATAACTATAGTTTGTTATGAATAGAACCCATTGGGCCTATTGGGTATCCACCCACATGAGTACCCATTATGAATACTATATAAAGGAGGCTAGGGGTTTCCTAGCCTCAACCCTTCTCCAAATCTGTTTCTCGTTCATAACACATTATCAGCACGATCACGCTCGTAGGAGGAGACGGCGGCTCGCGGGGAAGGAGATCCATCAATCGCTCAGATTCAAGAAGATCGTAATCTTCTCAACGGGGAGCGAAAAGGGCATCCATCACCAACCGTCGACTAGATTCCTTTGTTGAATCTAGAGGTAAAAATCAAAACTTTTTAGATCTAAACTTGCTTTTCGCGTTAGATCTGCATGTTTTAGGATCAAAAAGTTTAAAAACACGGTAAAAATCAATTTTTTTAGATCCGCATGCCTAAAAACAATAAAAATCTGTTTTTAGCGATCTAAATCCTTGAAAAATCCGGTTTTCCCCCCCTTTTTGATCCAAAATCTCCGCACGCTGTAAGGCGAATCGGCGGCGCCTCACAAGCGCCGCCGGCGGCAAATAAACGCCGCGGCCTGAAGCCGCGGCAAGCAGCCGCGGCCTCAGGCCGCGGACTGCAGGCCGCGGCGGCCGCGGCCTGCAGCCGCGGCCAACAGCCGCGGCCTGCAGCCGCGGCCCCGTGCCGTGGCCTGCAGGCCGCGGCCCGCCGCTGCGGCGGCCCGCTGCCGCGGCCCGTCGCCGCCACGGCGGCTGCGTCCTGCGCGGCTAGCCGTCGCGGCGACACGTCGCGGGCCCCCCCTAGGGTTTCCGAAACCCTAACCCTAAACGGGCCAATTTTTCGGGGGAGGCCCAAATTAACCCTAATGGGTTGTTTTCATGGCCCAAAAGGCCAGAAAATTAGCCCATTTACATAAATAATTTTTCTTCTTTTATTTTTGGCCCTAAAAAGCCCAAAATAATTAAGAGAAACTTTAAAGGGTTTTAAGCGGTAAACAAAACATTAAAATATGGATCAAAAGGTAAAAGTTTTTCAAAAATAAATTTTTGCACGTCACACACGTTCGATTATTTAAATTAATCTGTACATGCCTGTGATTGATTATCTGCGTGGTTGTATGTTTCAAATATATTATCTGCGTGGATGTGCAAATTAGGCTATGTTTTTAGGGATCAGCCAGGTTTCCGACACCTTTTAAATTTCCTGCAATTTTTCTTTTTTTTGAGAGAAATTTGTAAGTGAGGATATAAATGTAAAAAGAAGACCGAAGGACACACCAAAAAGGAGCTGAAGGCGTACACACAATGAAGATAGGGGCTTCTCTCTGAAGTTCCCGAGTTATATTTTATTCTTTCATGCTATTTTTGATGTAACTTCGGACTGTACTTCTTTTTATTTTTCGGTGTCGGCTGGCTGATCCCCATAGTCCTAAGTCATTTTAGTTTTCATTGCTTATGCATTAATTGCGTGGATGTTAATACCATGTTAATGTTACAATGAAACTGTAAAAAAGCATGCTAAAATCACTTTAATATAGTTCAACGCCTATTGCTAGACTATATACCTGTGATAAGTTTTTAAAAAATGCCTGCAGCATATAAATAGCATGTGTACATCATACTTATTTCATTTCAATTGATCATAATATTTAGTTTAAAAAGCTTTACATTATATGTATGATGGGCTCATGATATGACGATATTTATGACAATAAAACTATAATGATTTCAAAAAGTTTAATATACATTTTGACAAAATGAACCTGAAGTTCAAAATCAAATCAAAAGTCAACACTCTCTCTCTCCCTAATAAAATAAATACGATGGTTTATGCGAAAATTAAAATTGCTATCTTTATAAAAGATGCATACTTTGCGGTAAACAGATATATAAGATCTATGATCTATATAATCCAATATGGACACCAGAAGTTTTCCATAATACCGCTAAACTCTTTAAAAGAGTTCTCTCCTTTATTCTTACAAGGAAAGATTTTTTCTAGCCTTGAATATAAGCATACGCCTGAAGTCGTGCCTTAATGAATAAGTGAGAAATATATTACGCACCCACGTATTTGTTCCCCTCTGAGCATGGTAAACTATCCACATAAAATTTGAACGACTCAAGTAAAAGGCCTGAAGCTATACTCGAGCATTCAAAAAGACTTTTTAAAAGTCCCTTATTAAAGTGGAAGTATAAATAATTTGCTCAAACCCCTGCTTATGTCTCCTTAGCAAGACTAATTTTCATTGTCCTTTATAAATAAGGAATATTGAAATCAGGGGAAGTTCAGGATCAAACATGACCTGAAATAAAAATAAGGAAAACTCAAAACAGGGGAAGTCTTGGATTAAATGGGAAAGTGAAGATACGATATACGTCGACATGGAGTAAGCAATGGCAAGCCAAAATCAGACCGGAAGTTCTGATAAGAACCATAATGTTTTTGCAAACATGAAAGTGCATTAACTTATGCCATATAAAAATACATACATATCTAGTCAAACGACGAAAGTCTAATTGACCTTATGTATATTTAGCTACTCCCCGAGGACAAATAAACCTTGAAATCAAATCTATTGTCATAACATAAGTCTTAAATGAGCATAATTATTGTTGTATGTTTTCAAGAGCACACATCACACTATGTCAATTGTTGACTTGTCATCAGTATTATTCTCTTGTAGTCTTAATACATTTTATTTTACTGCGTATGTTTTGCTATCTTGAATACCCCAAAAATAAAATGAGGATGCCATATACTCTCTGAAACTTATACAGTTTCAAAAAGGATATTCGTCAAAACGAAATCCCTAATGACTCAAGAAATAAATGAAGCCTGAAGCTTTGTCCCAAAATGATCCGCACAATAGTCAATGTGAAGATGTAATCCTTCACAGTTTGAACACAGTTCAACTATTACCGGACAAAATTAACTTGAGCATTTTAATGGACTTTTCAAAAATGCCACATAAATTCAAAAGAGGAATTATTTTGGAACACCAGAAGTGTCCAGAATCGACCAAATTTTGGATCGATATCACCCTGGATTGATGATTCAAGACATCATCAACCAGACGAACCCGAAGATTCTTCAAAAAGGGTGAAACTTTCATTGTCCTATTCAAAAGGGAAAAAAGATAATAAGATCATCTCCATTGACATGGACATTGACTCTCCCCACTTCCTCAAATGAATTTAAGATGATATACTATCATCATTAAAGATAATGAAGACCTTTAGGTCTCTTGAGAGTATTTAAGGGATATAAATAGGCTTCGTCCACTCCCTTAACCGGACTGATGATGTACCCTTGGTGTACTCATCAATATATCCTCTAAATAAATGGTCATTATCCAACCACATTCTTTTATAAAATGGTGGTAACTTTGGATAACACTGGGAAATTTAAATATTTTACAACTGGAAAAATAACGAACACCCTGAAGCTTGTGTTCACACCCAAATATGGGTAAGATAAATCATTAAAATGATTTAAATGGATTTCTTATCCATTAAAAATCAGTTGTAGGTGACCACATGGGAACATGCAATTACATTGCAAACCATCAAAATGCATCCTTAGAACCTATTTATATGAGTCTGATCACCTCATATAAACAGTTTCCGAAAACCCCTGACGGGGGAAGCGTTTAGAGCACATCTTATAGATTGTGCCATGATGAGTAGACACCCCCATATCACCAATATAGACCATCAAAATACAAAACTATTTATCGGAAGTAAATATCCCAGATAAATAAAGTCTGAGCACTCTGAACAGGGGAAGCATTTAAATTCACTTCTCCTAAGACGTGCATTGATGATCCTATTTTAAAGATTTGATGAGATCCTGAAGATCCCTCACAACTTTAATATCCCAGAATCAGTTTCAACAGAAATACTACAATCATCCATGAGCCTAAAGCTCAAATGACCATTTAAATCATTAATACCTATGATCTGGTTATCATGAATTGTGATGAGATCCTGAAGATCCACACTTATGAAACTGTTAAAACAGTTATCAGACATAGTTACTGACAATATAGATATTGTCAAAACTTTCACATCCCTGCTACTAAAAATCCAGCTAGGATTGACATACCGAATATATTGGATGCAATCCACCAGTAGCAGAAGTGGATATCCTCAATGGATGAGAGGACATACTACTAGGCTCCAAAAAGAGAGATCTACTCCTGGAGACCGAAAAAACAATACCACCACAGGAATGTGAGCTCAAATCCAGAACCTTATTGCAACTTGGTTGCTAAGGACCAATTCTGGATCTGTCCATATTCTTTACCCGTCCCAGAACCTTCACTTCTTTAACGCGTCGTGAAGGAGACACCTCTGGGAGAAATCAAATGATTATAGTACGTACGGGGTGAGTTTTGGACAAGAAAGAACACATTTTGTCGACAAATTCGCTCATATTTCATTTTGCCAGTTAAATATAAAATATCGTTTCCACAACTCTGCTTTGCCTGAAGCAAAGATAGAGATTTGGCCAAATTATAATAATGTGGAATGAGGCAATAATAAGGTGAGCTGGACTCACTTATGAAATATGAGGTGTTGGACCTGAAGTCCTGGTATCAAAAATGATATCAAATCCTGTGGGATAACTGAGTATTGAAGGAGAATTAAAATAAAATCGTTAGCTATAAGCATTTTAATTTGCTATAGTTTTAGAGGTATAAATCGCTCAAACCAGGAAGTAATCAAGTAAGATGAGCTGAACTCACTTACAAGATGAATCTGATGCATCGACTGGTTTATGTCAAGGCGTAACCCAACGAATGGCAAAAGAGGGAATTTTTGGTTGATGTTGCTATTGGATGTGACAACATCACCGATATAAAATTTCTTCAACTGCATGTACAAATTTCTTTACTTTCCTTTCTTTTTGGGACACATATTAATAATATGATTAAAGGAAAGACAACCTAGACAAAGATCCTTAAAGGACTCATACTAAAAGGTTGTTGTTTGCACCTCTTAAAAACAGTATTGTTCTTAAGAGAGCAAATTAAAAGATTTGAGCTTATTTTAATAACTCAAAATATTATCGGATCTCCTGAAGAGAAATTACCGAAATATCTGTTAAAGCCTATCTATCAGATATGATATGATATGAAAGCCCTAGCTAGGCATAAATTATAGGCTTACAGAACTTTAATCATCCTGAAGATGAACCATCATCCTGAAGATGAACTATTATCCTGGAAATGAACTATCATCCTGAAGATGACGTTAATAAATCATCCCGAAGATGTAAACTTCATACAATGATGATTGATGAAGAAACATTAATTTCATTCTCCACCAAATACACCTATTTGGTTGTATGGATATACATTAAAAGACCCCTTTCCGTTAGCTGGAAGAGGGGAAGAATATATATGGTCCGGAAGTACCTTAAGTGTCTTTGAAACACTCTTTTACCTGGCCAACTGCATGCGTCTCTTTTGAGCGTTAGCAGTATAGCTATTAGCCAGGTACAGTGCAGTGCCCCCAGCGCACCACTGGACCAGAGATATGTAGCTTCTGCGCTATCTCCAAGGGTCGAGGAAAAATCCTCTATGTTAAATATATTTGCATATGCAGGTTACAGATCATCGCGATGAATGGAATAAAAGGGACGTCCACCTCCTGAAGATCTACACAGAATCCTTCCAAGTCTACATCCTTCCACCATTCCGAGAAGCCCATCACCCAAGGAGCAGTTCAAGAACATACAATGCCAGGTCCTGAAGTACCTCATAGACAATGACGATTGAGACGTGGAGCTGTCTACCAAGTTTGCTTGCGCTCCTTTAGTTTCAGCTAATGCCTTATATGAGTGAAACTTGTATAGATGAGTGATGCTTGTACTTTACTTTTGCTTTCGGAATGTTGCAGATGAGATGGATGTATAGACACATAGGAGATAAATGTATAGATATATAGGAGATCTGCAAGCATGAAGCTTGATCAGATTAGGGGGAGTCAACTATAGAGTTGTACTCTTTTTCCTTGGCTAGTGGTTTTTCCCGCAGGGTTTTCCATAGTCAAGGTTTTAATGAGGCAACCACATTGACTCTGGATCCAGAAGTATCCACCCCTCGACACATCCCCAAATCAGGGGAAGTTATGGAGTGCTGTACTCTTTTCCCTTCGCTATTGGTTTTTCCCACAGGGTTTTCCATAGCTAAGGGTTTTTAACGAGGCAGTTACCCTTAACTTGGATCCAGAAGTATCCACCCCTTAAGATACTCAGTAGTACTAATGAATCATTCAGTATTCATAAAGTCGAGTATACCACGTTGGTTGGATAAGGGGAAGTGTTATGAATAGGACCCATTGGGCCTATTGGGTATCCACCCACATGAGTACCCATTATGAATACTATATAAAGGAGGCTAGGGGTTTCCTAGCCTCAACCCTTCTCCAAATCTGTTTCTCGTTCATAACATAGTTAAATTTTTTGTGTACCATGTATTGAACACTATAGAACAAAACATTTTGAAAACATTTTGAACAATATAGAGCAATAAACCATGTCATTCAGTTTTTCGACAAACATTGAATTCCGTTTTTTAGTCAGTTCCGTTTTTAGTCAAATCTGATTTATTAACAATATAGAACAAAACATTTTGAAAAATGTTTTGATTAAATTAGCCTTTTTTCATTTCCCGGAGGGTTGAACCAGCAATGAGAAAAAACATACTAGCCACGAAATGACAAAAGATGTTCTTGCTCATTGTACTGCAAGATCAAATTGTCCTCATTGTTAGCGCATGTTGTGGTTCGAGAATGCAGATCGGAATCAAATCAGAGTTTGTCCATGGCATGAACCCCGATCGACTTGATTCCAATGCAATGTCATATAAAGCAATGCTAGTGAACATATACATCAAGTAAATTCAACCGGTAGCATTGCCATCACTTTTTCGATTAATTGTTACACGCTTTATCTCAGTGCTTGAAGCACACACAATTTTCTCACTAAATATCATCACCGTTACATAAAGATATAATTATGTTACGTGTGCACCAAGATACAAGAGATACAAGCATCAACATTTGAGACTATTGCATTAATATGACATTTAGAGTTTTACATGTGCATGTGAATAAGAACATCAATTAATTCCGATTGAAGATAAGTAAGAAGCTATCCACGCGAGAGGTTGATCGTGCATTGACAGGGTATGACTCGTGGGGTGAACTATGAATTGGGTAAACCTAATCACAATGAAACAAATGACGAAATTTCATCCAAAATCATGGATCTTTTTCTTCCGCATTTACACTATGAAATCCATTCAAAATGAACGTCGTAATCTAGTCAGGTGTAGTCAGTTCAGTAAGCATACAAAAGGAGATATCTTTAATGTCATCATCTCCCATATTTCTTTATCTTAACTTAAGATATTATCGAGTAGACTGATCGAATCTTTAAAATCAATAAGTTGAAAAATTAGGAACTTCTTAAATGGAAAAAACATAACAAATGATGCAAACATAACAAATGATAATGAAAACTTACTCAATGATTTCTGTGCCAATAGTAGCATTAACAGACGTTGATTCTTGCATCGAATCTTGTTGTGGCGTCCGCCAAGCCATCGTAAACTCGGTTAAATATGTTATGTCTCTTGGAAATAATATCATTGATACAAAAAGTCAAACTGAACCACATAACTTTTCATGCGTCGTCTTGAATGACAGATTACCATACCCATGATGATGACTGGCATTATTGATAGATAAATGGATCGATCCATTTTAGCCATTTTATATATCATATACCCAATGCCCCAATCCCAATAAAGATATGAAGACAATTGCTATTGCAACATGGACATGATTTTAGATAAAAGTTCAGTCAAATTATAAATCTAATTAAATTAAAAATTAAACAATTATTAAGAAAACAAGATTTGTTTTAATCAGTACGTATGCCTTCTTACATAAATCATTGGTGAGAAGCAAGTTTGCAAGAAAAATCACAACCATCACTCGGCAACAAGTCATGATCATCACTAACAAGTCATGATCTTCACGAATAAAGTCACTGGAATTATATCATCGTAGCCGATTGTTGATAGGGTTACTATGGTGAAGTAAAACGCATTCACGTTTTGAGTATGTCAAGAGGTTAAAGAGGTACATGGTGCTGCCGAGCAGTACATAGTGAGAAGAATAAAGACGGCTAATGCGTACTTAAATGCTGTGTTGATCGTTGGAGGTGGTGGCATGCATGCGTGTGGGAGGACCACCTGGAGGTGAAGATGGCAGCGGCGGGTGTGTCGGAGGACCAACAAGAGGTGAAGGTGGCAGCGACGGGTGTGCAGAAGGACCACCAGGAGGTGAAGATGGTGATGGCAAGTATATGGGAGGACCATGAATTTGGTTGCTAGAGGATGAATTGGCGGAAGAGGAAGGGAAGGAGCTGCAAACTTTGATGGAGAGATCGGCGGTACAATCCCTTTGTTTGGCCGATTCGTCTGAGGTGAACTGGGTGGTGGAAACGACATGTTGGTTGTCGCAGGAGGATGACTTGGCGGTTGAGAAAAGGAAGGAGTTGGCAGTAGCCATGGAGTGATCGGTGCTGTCCTCTTGCTTGGTCCATTCGTCGGAGAAGACCTGGTTGGTGAGACCTACAGGGTTGTTGCTAGAGAAGGATGACTCGCACATGCTGGTTACTAGAGAAGGATGACTTGGTGGGTGAGGAAGAGAAAGAGTTGGGAATAACAGGCAGGCAATGTGGGTTTTTTCTTTGCAGAGAGGTGCCCTCAAAGGTGGGATCGGCAGGTGCTCGTCGGCGTAGGAAGATACAACAACGGGGAGCTCCATTATTTGATTTTTTTGGTTTATAGCATGGACATAAGGAGCGACAGAGGGGGGAGTGGGTTTTGGTTGTAGAAATAGGAGGGAAAGCTTAAGTGGTTTGTCCATGCTAAAGTCGCTCGCCTCATTGCAAAAAGACAGACCACACCATCTTTCCCTTCTATTTATGCAAGATGTCATCTGTACGGATTAACGTAAATCTTGTTTTCTTGATAATTGTTTGATTTTTTATTTAATTAGATTTATAAAGACCGAGCTTTTATCTAAAACCATGTCCATGTTGCATTGCAATTGTCTTCATAGTTCTCTTTATTGGGATAGAGACATAGGGTATATTACATATAAAGTGGCTGAAATGGATTTATCCATTTATCTATCAGTGATGATCGTCATCATTATGGGTATGTTGATTCTGTCATTCAAGACGAGGTGGATAAGGTTATGTCGTTCAGCTTGATTTTTTGTATTTATGGTAGTATTCCAAGAGCCATTACATATTTGGTCGAGGTTACGATGGCTTGAACGACGCCATAATAAGATTTGATGGCAAGAATCATGTCTGTTGATGCTACTTGCGAAGAACTCATGGAGTAAGTTTTCATTATCTTTGCTACTTGCGAAGAACTCATTGAGTAAGTTTTCATTATCTTTGCTATAATCTTTGCTATCTTTTTTCATTTAAGAAGTTCCTCATATTTCAAATTATTGGTCTTAAAGATTTGATTGGTGTACTCGATAATATCTTAAGGAAGAGGAATATGAAAGATGATGAGATTAAAGATATCTCCCTTGCAGGCTTGTTGAATAGAATACATCTGACTAGATTATGACGTTCATTTTGAATGGATTTTATAGTGTAAATACGTGGAAAAAAGATCCATGGTGAGATGTAATTTCATCCATATCTTCATTGTGACTAGGTATACCCAATTCATGGTTCGTCTCCACGAGCCATATCCTACTCTGTTAATGCATGCTCAACCTTGTGTGGATAGCTTCTTACTTATTTTTGATCGGAATTTGATCTAATTGATGTTCTTGTTCACATGCATATGCAAAACTTCAAATGTCACGTTGATGCAATAGTTTCGATTGCTGATACTTGTATCTCTTGTATCTTGTTGCACACGTGACAATTATATCTTTCATGTAACAGTGATGATCTTTAGTGAGAAGCTTGTGTGTGCTTCAAGCGTTGAGGTGGAGCGATCTGGTGGCAAAATTGATCAAAAAAGTGATGGTAAAAGCCGTTGGTTGAATTTGCTCAGTGTATACGTTCCCTATCATTATGATGTTTTATTAGAATTGAGTTAATCAGGGTTCATGCCATTAACGAACACTGATTTGATTTCGGTCTACATTCACGAATCATAGCATGCACTGAAATTGGGAAGACTAGCTAGTTAGCAAGACCATCTTTTGGCATTTCGTGAGTAGTACATTTTTTCTCATTGCTGGTTCAATCATTTGAAACGTGGAAAATGTTAATTTAATCAAAACATTTTTCAAAATGTTTTGTTTTATATTGTTAATAAATAATAACAAAAAACGGAGTTCAATGTTTGTCGAAAAAATGAATAACCTATTATGGTGCACAAAATATTTAACTATAGTAATTGCTTTATTCTTAGTCATTTGTTTGTTATGATAATAATTATTAATTTTTTCGAGGGAAAAATATGTTGTCTCAAACTAGATCTGCATCCCTACGCATAATATTGTTTTGGCTAGTTGTTACATACTAAAGTCTTGACAAAAAAGAGCCACTAGGCCTATTCATATATTCAGTACTAGCCCTCTAATTACATTCAAAAACATTTATTCTCCTCAAACGTTCATAAATTCTTAACAAAAAAAATCCAAATCAAAATCCAAAAGAAAGGCACCACGAAACAACCGGGAAGCATCACTCCTAGATGATCAAATCAATTCCTTAAGCAGCAAGAACTTGAACTGGCAACACATAAAGTGGCACAGTACCACTAGACGAAGCTAATCCCAGTTCTCCAAAAGCATTCTATCTATCAGAACGTATCACCAGCTCTAATCCTCCTCCTGCAGCTTCAGCCTCACATTTGTCATCCACTACAACATTCTTTGTAGCAGATCTTCATTAATTGCTTCACTATCACAGTCTTTCCCATCTCCATCATTCTAACATAAAGCTCCAAAATTTCTAGCATCCGCAAGCTCCGCCATACACAATATACATGCACTTCCCGTAGGCACCACGTATCTTGAGAATGGATTAGATAATTGATATCATGAAGTAATGACAATATTCTTAGATTTGTTCTTTTAGATACAGTTACTCCTTCCCGTCCACACAAATTATACTAATGCCATCACATACAAACTCAATCCGTACACCACATTCCAACCAAGTAGATTGCATGTCCGCAGCCAACAAAAATATTTGTAAATTCGTCAGAACAGATCTCTAAATAGACCTCACATTCGCCTTGGCTTACATACGTCACGGTCTTGTAGCATGCTTCTTGTCCTTAATATCTTGGGAAGTGGGGGGCGTGACAATAGCCATTGCTCCCTTGCGCTAGACCTTTTGCTCTTAGGGTTCCCATAGGTTGTTTACATGGTGGATTAGAGGGGAGGATCTGTGCCTTTTGCTCTTAGGGTTCCCATAGGTTGTTTACATGGTGGATTAGAGGGGAGGATCTGTGTCGTGACTTCCTTTAATTTTGAGCAAAAAAAGTGCTTCTTTAATTGGCATTACTTCAGCCATTATTAAGCATTATTAAGGGTACGATCCCATTATGTTGCTGCTACATACGTCTAGTACAAGATTAGTAAACATATTTGTTTCTGATAGATGTTGAGGTTGCTATGACCACGTATGTTGTGCTCATATGCCCTCTTGATATGCTTAATAAGAAGACAATCGTCCCATGGAATTCCAAGATTGTTGAACTAACGAAAAAATTAATGATTTTCTGTACGAAAACCAGTAACATAGTAATATATATGAAAAGTAACAAAAAAATAAAAAACACGCATCTAACATTAAGCTTTATACTGGTTCTACCCGATACTTGATGCACATCCAATTGAAGAGATCACTAATGCTTCAATAATCGTGGATTACAAGTTGTGACGTTTGGTTCAAGAAAAAAACAAAATCATTTAAGAATACAAAGAAGAAAGCAATGGAGAAGACACCAATTTGACTCTCAAATAACCATCTCTTGGCCCCTCAGTTTGCCTCTGTATTTTTATAGGTGACCGCAATTTTTTACAAGAAAATAACATAAAAAAATCTAGCTGAAATAAAGGTTTAAATATCCTTTAAACCCTTAACATGTATGTGAAAAGTTGCGGGTCCGAATCCTAGTCGAATTTGGCGACCACTCACATGCCCACTTCCACGCATGCCCACACCTGCTCTGCATTGGGTATCTGATCATCAATTGATGCTCCAGACTCTACTGAGTAGCTGCCCAATATCGAATCGCGCCTTACACATGATTTGTTCTTTGCCCGCTGTGTCGCCCGCGTAGCGCGTGCATTACACGTTGACCACGTGTGGGTGTTGCGTGCATGCGGACCGCACACGCAGACAATAATGGGCCGCTGCACAATTATGACATTTGGTTTAAGAGAAAAACCAAACCAACTAAGAATTCGAAGAAAAAACAATAAAGAAAAAATAATACTCTTTTGGCTATCGAACAACTCTTTCATGACCCTCTCATTTTGCCCTCTGTATTTCTACATGTAGATGCAAATTTGTAAAAAAAAATCACACAAAATTGGCAAAAATAAAGGTTTAAATATCCTTTAAAACCCTTAACGGGTTTGTGAAATAGTAGGAGGTCCAAATCCTATTCAGATTTGGCGCCAGCGCGCATGGCAGCTTCTACGCCCTCGCCCGCACCCGCTCTTCCTTAATAATAGGATTGTCAATCGATGCTCAGACTCTACCATATGGCCCCTCGCCATCGAAGTATGCCTCCATGCATGATTCGTTTTGTGCCCACAACGTGGCCCGTGCGTGCATCTCACGTGTGTAGCTACGCAGGCTACACATACAGGCTATGGGCTGCACAACGATGGGTTGCTACATAAAAAAATCCCTGAAATATCAGTGGGCCCAGCCCATTGTTCATCATTCTAGGTCGTGAAAAATTCTAGGCTTCAAAAAACATAGTTTTGGGCTCTGAAAAATCTTCAAAAAAATCCTCATAAATTCTAGATTAATCTGAGGATATTATGATGTTTTGTATCACATTTTTCGATAATAGATTCAATATCTCCTAAGTCTTTCCTTATAAAACTTCATTTGTGAAATTTGTAAATTGATAAGTTATTTACAAGTGACATCTCATTGTACTTAACTGTTATATTGCATATTGTATTTGATTAATGGTTTTTTATTTTATTTTATTGAAAAAAATTACAAGGCATTGACTTGGGCGATTCTCATCTCCAATCAAAATGTTGACTATTGTTACTCTTTATTTATTCTCATAGAAATTTTATTCCGTTTGATGAAACAAATCCAAATGAAATGAGATCACACATTCAGTGGGACTAGAAGAATATCTATTTTTTTCTTGGAGATATGGCTAGTATATCCTACTTGTTTCTTTGCTCTAGGACACACACATGTTGACACACACACATCCAGGATGTGATTTAAAATTAAATATTAATTATGTTTATCTAAGAAGATGACGATTCTACAAATTATAGATACTATAACTTGGTTTTAAGATCATAATGGCGTGGCAAGTTTGCGGCCTATTCTTCTTAGGCAACCCACATACAGTAGTTATTATAATCAAAGCAAAGCAACTGCATATTTGATATCAAAATTAGAATGTATATGCATCCGTTTTGTTATTATTATGCATTTATTAAGAATACATTTGATAATGCCTGTGGTTTTAGATTCTATTAATTACTGGTATATCCATGTAATGCTCCCAATGAAGATATTATAAAACGAGCTGTAGTGCTTGCATTGTAATAAAATGAAGCAGCTTTCGAGCTATCAGATGGGCCATGAGCTTGCATCAAAATAGAAATGTAATAGCTATGAGCATATGACCCTGGATTTTTGATAACTTGCCCATCTCGAATGAAGCCTTCATAAAGAGATTTGGAGTGAAGCTTATATTAATAGTCATCGATAGCGGGAACACAAATAATTTAATTGGTAGTCTATCCCCATGAAAAAGATTCCCCAAGCTTTGCTTATTATTCTTGTGAAGCATTAATTTTTAGAGTTAATCTGCTATTTGTAGCATAACTGATGCATCTAGTTGCATTATGTTAGCAACTACCCCATTCTGTTTGATGACAGTGCAAGGCATCATGCTGAACACAGATGCCATATGAGGACTAATCTATATGGGAGAAACCACTATTGAGAGATAATGGGTTGTACTTTCGAGGCTATCAAGAGACGGTATGTGAGCATGGCCATATATAATGCTTCACCCCACAATCCAATATTCGAACGCATATGTATGTGCACTTTTTGTTAAAACCTGGTAAATGGGCTTATCAAGGCCAAGCCTGCTACATCTCTCAACTTGAGACAAAATGTCACTAAGGAATATTCAAGGTTAGATGCTACTTTTATCGAATTCACAATATAAGGTCACCTAACCAGCATATCCATATGTTATGTCTTTTTGAGACTGTTTTCTTTTCTCAAAACCCAGCCCTTTATTGAAGGTTGTTGGAATTTTATTTAGCCTAATTAAGATAGAAGGGTAAACTTGAGTTTAAATCATTTTCAAAACAAAATTATGACATTCATTTTATTTTAATTGTTTTAAATCATTAGTCTAATAGGGAAATTACATTTGCCTATTAAAACATAATTATGATGTTATATTATGACTGGTGTAATGGCAACAAATAGTCATTTTGGCATTTATTATTATTATTTATATTATGATAGGCAAGAATAATAAAAACTATTAGGAAAGTTCTAGTATCCAAATGTTATCTCACAAGCTCTCACATCTCCAAATTTCTTTATGCATCCATTTTGGCCAACCTAAAGAGTCTGTTTTGGAGGTCAACTCCCTCAAAATTTGTGCCAATTCACGCCCTAAAGGAATCCGATAAAGAAGTGTTTATGAAGGAACTGGGATAGGTCTTGGTTGATCACATGAGGTTGGCGATACATCCTTTAGGGTGGTGACTATGCACCTGCCATAAAATCAGTTACTTATTTATGTTTAGTTGTTATTTGACTAGAAAGAACTTGTGCACATAGTGCATGGAGCAAAAAAATCCACACACAAGATGCGATTCACGCGCGTAATCGAAAAGGAGCCAGAAGTGTGGGTGTGTCGGGGTATCTTTGGGGGTAAAAGGGGGAAAAGCATGGGTTAAATTGCAAAAAAACATTTGGGGGGGGGGGCAAATTGCATAAATCTCAATGGCATATCCGTAAAATAGGTGGGAGAGACGTTTATTTGGCAATGGCAAACTTGTAATTCATGGGAATGGGGGTGGAGATTTTGTTTGGGTGCTCCACAACAACACCCCAACCCCCACCCACCCCCCAAGTGGGTTCCACCATGATGAGGTGGCCAAACCATGGCCACCATGCTACCCACCCTTTTGTCCTAGTAGGACAAACAGCCCATCAACCTCCCTCATTTGTAATATAGATTATTTAATTAAATTTAATTTTGATGCTTAAATATCCATCAATCACAATTTTGAATGTATTGTTATTTTTTAAAATTTCACAATGTGCATCGCACGAGCTAAAGCATAGTAGATAAAATTATCTGATGTGTTAAAGTATACAAATATTTGATGTGTTAAAGTATAAAAATATCTCTCAACAAACACCACAACTCTGCTGTTTAAATACAGTGTAAGAAATTCAGTATGGTATTAAATTCTAACTCTGGTGTCAAATATAATCAAAATGGGTTGAAATTACTTTAAGATTTTTGGACTTTCTATATAATAGCCGTTAAGTGTTTAAAAACATGTCAAACTAGAAATTTTTCTTGAATGTATGCTTCTTTGATTATGATTTTTTGGATTTACAGTAACAGATTGTATTGTATCAAGATAGCTTGATTAATTGGTATTGTTATGATCAAACTTATCTTTGCACTATATCATCATTATCATTGTGCTATTGGCGTAATAACATAAACCAACGTTCATGATAAGATATACATACCTTATGTGTAGCTGCTGCTGTGTAATTCTGAACAAACTTGAATTTCTATTTTGACTCTTAATCAATTGGGAGCTTATAAAAGAAAACGTACAAAAATAGAAATTAAACCAAAAGAAAAGACTCGAAACGAGTTTCAAGTCGAAACACAACATACATAATCTATAAATAAGCATATAAAATAATTGGGAAGATTCATCTGCTCCGTCCTCCAATCTTCATCGCCCTTGATTAGTCATGGGCCAAGCTCTTTCAAAAGCCCATGCCTGTGCTGAGAGCAAAGTTGGTAGGAGAGCATGATCTGATCTCCCTGACATGCGTGATGAAACCCAGCAGCCCCTGTGCATTCCTTGCATTTGCCGGGGTCTACAGATCAGGGAGGTCCATCGCTAAATCATCTAAGCATGACTTCATCTCTTCTCCATCTCTTTGATTTCATCTCTTCTCCATCTCCTCTGCTCTTGATTCGTTTCCTTCTCCCTCCAAATGTTCCCAATTTTTCTTCTACGTCTTCGAGAACAGATTCTACATGGCACAGTCTCCATTCCTTGGTTCTGCAAAACTAGTGTGTTTTGGGACACTCCTATGGATATCTCATTGCCGTTTTTCAGACAAACTCGTGCTCCGACCCTTGCGAATCTTTGCACTGAGGAGATGATCAGCCTCCCAAAAAACCCTCTCTCTCATCTTTCCTCTTGGCCTACTCACATCTTCCTTATATCTCCGGCAACTTCATGTTGCTACTGTACGAGCTCTATAACTATTACCCCCTCATAGCCTACTACCGATTAGCAGATCCATCTAAATATTGGCATACATTTGCTGTTCCTAAAATCCATGGCAAAATTTGTGGCCTTTATAACATAACCGTTCTCGAAGATAGACTCTACAGTGGGATCTGTCAAGGCTATGTTATGTGATAGTAGTTGACATTAGTCGTGATCCCTTCAATGTGGTTCAGTTATTGAGCATCCAATTCCAAGCATTGGGCTTTTGTGTGGCACACTGCGAGCTCAAGATGGCTAGCTCATATCCATATCCTTTAAACTTGGGGAGAGCGGTAATCCGTCCTGGTGCAGAGTTCAACGACTGGAGCTTTCCAGGATGGAAGTTAAGGTAACTGGGTGGATGGTCTAGGGGGCTGTCGCAGTGTGTTTATTGCCATTGCTAAATGGCAAGGTTATGCATGGAGTGGAAGGATGGAGGGAGTCGAGGAAAATTGTGTTTACGGTGCCTATAGAAGTCATAACGCCATAATTTGTCTAGGCATGGTGAATGGCAGGTGTGAATATGTTGGTTTATGGCAATCGAGTTTGGGTTTTTCCTAGCGATTATGAGCAATGGGGGTTCACAGGTTTTTAATGTAATGCAAGTATACCATTGTATAAAGCCGGTAGTAGATCTTAATTATTTTTTGTAGGGCTCATCAATTTTCCATGTTATTCTCAAACTACTTTCAGCATATGGATATTTGGTTGTTTATAATGTCAAAACTGAATATTCTCTTTTATTTATTGAGTAAATCAATCAAACCCTCTTGCTTTATCTTATTCTTGTACCATCAAGGCTCTATTTTGCATTTTTATACTTCCATTTTCTTGGATTGTCCCTTGATCTCCATTAGCCTTAAATCTTCTTTTTGATCTTCATCTTTCTCTATTAAAAAAATTACTGCTACCTTAACGACCGTTTATGATGGAGTGACCATTGGCTCTGACCCCAAGGACTCAAAAGTCCAGCAAGTGGAACTGTTAGAAACTAACAACTGCATTGTTTCAACCGCTTGGTATATTTGAATAATAATTGTTATAACAGCTAGTTGGAGAGGAAACATGTTATTTAATGGAGGATTATGTTTGTTTAGGGCAGTGTCGGATGCGAAAAATAATTTTAGGTTGGGGGGGGTGCAAGAATTAATTATATTATTCACAAAATAACCTTATTTTTTTGTGTTTAATGTTTGGTTAGTTTTTTTGGGTAAAAATATGGTTTAGATTAGTTACTATTTGCATCTTTTACCGAAAAAGTAGGAAAACATCATTGCTAATTGGGTAGAGGGTTTAGGAGCTGGCTGCAGTGTGTTTATTAACATAGATGAGTCACTAGGTTGTGGACTGTCATTGCTAATTGGGTAGAGGGTTTAGGAGCTGGCTGCAGTGTGTTTATTAACGTTGATGAGTCACTAGGTTGTGGACTGAGTGCAAGGATCAAGGGATTCGTGGAGAATTGCGTTTATAGTGCCTATAGCAGGCACAAAGTCGTATTTTGTCTAGGCATGGTAGATGGCAAGTTTGAGTATGTTGGTTCTCACTTTTGCGATCATGAGCAATGGGGGTTCCAAGATTTTTGATTTAATGCAAGTATAACATTGGCTAAATCTTGAGTAAATCTTAATTATTTTTTGTACTGCAACGGGATCATCTATGTTCAATGTAATTCTCAATCTATTTTCATCATTAGGGCTTTAACTGTTTATACTGTCAAAACTGAATCTTCTCTTTTATTTGTTGAGTAAATTAGTCAACCCAATGTTGCATTATCTTATACTTGTACCATCAAGGCTCTATACTTTGCAATTTTATACTTCCATTTTCTTTGATATTCCCTTGATATCCATTAACCCCAAATCTTTTTTCTGATCTTCCTCCTCTATTTCAAAAAATTTTTACTGCTAGCTTAACTATAATTCAAATTGTAACCGTCTATGATGGAGTGACCATTGGCTCTGACCTGCAAGGACTCAAGAGTCGTGTAAGTGGAATGGTCAGAAACTAATGACTACTTTGTTTCTACAGCTACTTATATTTGAATAATAATTTTTAAAACAGGTAGTTGGAGAGAAAACGAGCTATTTAATGGAGGAGTATGTGTTGTTAATGGCAGTGTCGGATGCAGAAAATAATTTTAGGTGGGATGCAAGAATTAACTATATTATTCACAAATTAATCATAATTTTCTTTTGTATTAAATGTTCGGTTAGTTTTAGGGTAAATATATGGTTTAGATTTGTTACTAATTGCATCTTTTGCCAAAAGGAGGAAACCATCATTGCTAAGATTTGAACATAGACGTCAAATGACTTATGACCTAGCATTTAAACTAAAGCATGAGATTAATTTATTTGTTAGCAAAATATATTAATAATAAGCGAGTAATATGTAACTTATTAAGCCACAAAACACTTCAAATTTTGGTAAAATTCGAGTGTGGGCGCTTGTTCATGCTTGTCAGCATGTGGGTCTGCCCCTAGTTGACGTAGACTTGAGTATTGAGATATGTGGTATATGAAAAATGAATACTCTTTGTAGGTGAGCAAGTCTCCTTTATTTTTGTTAAGGGAGTCCCCTAACTCCTGGTAGAGTGAGTCCGGGATAATATCCCCCCTTTTAATCTAAATGAAAATATTATGCCACCTTTTATTTTTAATGGTTTTCTTATGATATCAAAGCAGGTTTTTACAGTTACACGAGGTTGCAATATTCGAAGGGCACCCACCAATGATGTTAACCTCCACGATGAAATTAAGGATTTGCGACAAAAGGAGGAAGTCTTGCTATGACTTCTATTTTTAGTTGGCCGAGCAGCGGATAATACCCAATCTATAATTTGAACATGAAAGTTTTCTTTGTATCAACTGGCTATTGTACCAAAACCAATTGTTAATTCATAATTTAAATAACATGCGACCTAGCATAAATTCCTTTTCCTGGGAGTTTCTGTGTGCTTTTTGTTTGCTATTGCATGCTTTTGATTAGGTCCCATTCCTAAAATTTTTGCTTGCTTATGCTTTTATTGTAATCAGGTGCAACCTTTAGGAAAAGTTAGCTTGGCAGCAAATGAACATAATTATTACATATCATATCATGGAAAACTATAAATAAAACTATCCTATTGCCATAATGTTGAAATGCATTTCTTGCATGTTAGCATACAAATACTTGTAGAGACAGTTCTATTAAAAACTTATGATGGCTGTATGTTGACATCCTAATCCAATTCTGAACAGTGTGTTGCTAGTTGTTAGGATTCTTGGGTAATAAGTATTGCTCACATTTTTGCTCCTTTCAGTGATGTTTTACAAGAATATGGTTGCAAGATGATGGATTTATTGAAGACGACCACTGCCTTTCTATTAAGTTGTTTTGGAGATTGCTTTGAGAAGAAATACCATGAATCTGAATCCAGTCACTGTTATGAATATTCGAGAATAAATAACTATTTGCCTCCTGAGACTGTCGTCTTGCAGGAGACTGAAGGGCTTGGAATGCACACGGACACGAGTTGCATCACGATTCTTATTTCAGTATGAGATCAGAGGACTTCAGGTGAGATCATAGGGAGGGGAATGGATGGGCATTATGCCAAAGGAGATTTGTTGCAGGCTTGGAGCAACGGACGATTTAGATCGTCTGAGCACCGGATAATCTTGAAGAAGTGAGTTAACCAGTTCTATATGGCTTTATTCTGGTGCTTTGATGATGAAAAGGTGATCGCATCACCATGGGTCGTGGTCGGAGAAGGGAATAAGAGGATCTATAGCCCATTTGTGTGCGGCAATTATATTAAATTTACGAGAACATTGGGAGAGAGATTATAATAAATTTACGGAGAACATTGGGAGAGGGAGATTATATTAAATTTACGGTTAGCTTGTTATCTCTACTTTTATTTTATTTCTTTGTTTTTGGGGGAAAACACTGCAATTTAAAATTATCCAAAATGGATATCGTTTTCTTGTTTTCAATGGAGTTGTAAGAGTTCTATCAGAGAGATATACTGGAACCCTAGGAGAGAATTGGAAAATATGATCCATTCCAGGTTCATTGATCACTTATTTGAAAGAATTCATTAGAATTTAAGTTACCGTTGAACTCGGTCATGATGAAGCTTATAGAACTTTGAAACTATGTGATACATGTAGTAGTAGTGTTCTCGATGGTCATCACAGTGTGCCCAAGTAGTGTTCTGTGTGTGTGCACGCGTGTGTGGCAGAGTGCGGCAGAGGATAAAAATACATGATCAAATAAGTTGGTGTTAGAAGTAAATAATTCCAAAATTCTTGAATAAATAAGATTTTCAAGAATAAGGACTAAAATGTCAATACTTTTGATGGTCTTAGTCTACAAATGTAAACGGAGCCGGTTTGATCATCCATAATGTAACACATTTGCAAAAATCAAGATTTTTTATTTACATGGCAATTTAAGATCGATGCCATTTGATACCTGAATTTAAAACGAAACTTTGGTTTTTTCCTTGTTAATTTACTATGTAAAATGAGGAATATTGGTGTTAGCTACCCAAGGAGTAAGTCTCTATTATGCACACACGTTAAAAAGTTCACTCCATTATTTTTAAGATTTAAGATGATCACCACCATTCATTACCATCATTCATTTTGTTCTTCATATTTTAAAACTATTATACACCAAATATCTAGTGAACCCAAAGTATTTTACTGATTGATTTAGTCGTTGCAAAAAGTGCAAAGCCATTAAACTTGCAACGATTATATCAATAGGCAAAATGTTCGCTAAATCTTTGATATATTGGGGTTTTAGAACATGAATAGTTGGTTAATGAGACCGATGTATTCCACTTGCAGCAAAATGTCCCAATGCAATACATATGATGGCTGATGATATTATCACTATGTGCACGCAAAACGTAGAAACAAACTTGAAGATTATTGGAGGCCAAAATATATAATGTGTGGCTCCTGCTAAAAAGAACTGATCCCAATGGTCATGCCTAGATCGGGAAATTCATGTGAGTAAAGATGAGACTTGGATTAAGTTATTTATATAGCTAAACAAATTATTGCTACTTGTCTTCTGCAGTGTTTTTGAACCAATGAAGTGAACATATAGATGAGGAGAAATCATCCAGGAGATTGCCAGCTTCCAGGAAAGCTTTTGGTGAGTTATCAAATTCAGTTATTCTCTAAGCTCATCAGCAATTACTCCCTCTTGTTAAGCTCTGAGGTCAGAAGAATGCCCAATCATAGGTTGCTGGATTTAGGAGTTTCTTGTTCCTCCAATTGGAGAAGGCTTTAATGTCACAGCAGTACAAGTTGTAATGTCCTTGCACATGAGAGAGCGCAAGCACGCATGTTCTGTCTTCTGTTTGGGTGTACAGAAAGTGTTTGTGAAGTCATCATTGAGATGTAGCCATTGGGATATATGATCTGTTACTGTTTTGATAGGATCTGAGATTGTTTTATATGCAACAACATAGTTCATGTTTGGAATCTTGAATTAGGTTATACCCATTTATTTTGGGTACAAGACCTTAAGCATCCTTGGTGAGGACATTTGTAGTGTTTGCTTTGAGTATTGGAGGGACAATGGGAATGATAGGAGATAGATTGTACCCAAAATTTTGGCTACAAGACTGCTTTTGTGCACAACTGTCATAAGTTTATTCATATTGAATTTTAACGTGTATGGCAGGTATGAGGAGAATAAAAATACGTAACCCCCTTATTCCCTCGTTCTACGTTCCAAACAATGCTTAGAGAAATGTTGTCAAAATACGTCGGTAAGAACCTTGAAGATGTTCAGATCTGTATGTTCGATGGATTTTAGATTCCAATGTTCTAAAAATGCAACTTTGACCCAAGATTTAGCAATCGTTCACCACTTGATGGTAAAAGCAAAGCACATCCCAGTACTGATATATGATGGACCTGATATATGATGGACCAAATGTGATGATAGTGTTAGCTTGAACCAAAGACAAATATTTTAACATGAGCATGTGGTGATCTGAACAAACTAAAGAGCTTGGAATTAGTATGTTTTATTGATAACATTCGAATTAGTATGTTTCTGATATAAAATGCTTCAGCATCTGCTGACAACTCTGTGAAGTGCTCTCTTGACCATCCCTGGTGATACAACTGCCAAATCCATGCACTGCAGTCAAGTTGAAATGCCATAGTTAGTGTCACTGGAATTGGAAAAAAAATCATATCCAAACAGATCGACTGTTCTCAAATATCCCAAACTCCATAGTCCAAACCTTTGCTTTCAGGGTAAGTGCCAGACTACCATATGAACATCTAGTTGGAAGTTGCTTATTGCATCCACTATCTCGAGCAGCAACGTTTCACACCGCAAGGGTATGAAAACATCAGAAAATATAACGATAAATATCATAAAATAACACTATATGTAATCGAGTAAATCATTAGCTTCATGAGGAATTTAAGCTTATATGTCTGCAAGGGTAACAACAATATCCGCAAGGATCACGCCACGAATAACTCCGCAACGATCATATTCGATTCAAGTATGACAACAACGATCATACTCGATACATGACAAATAGAGCGTAAAGACATCAAAACCAGAGATTATATAGCCCTAACTACATCACAACCAACACATATGGTTTTAGCCAAGCATGGAGAGAGACGAATCAATACTCAGACAAATACATCATCTAAAACTCAAAATATAAGGAAAATATTCAAAATACAAGGCAAAAGTTAAGAATTGTATCACCAACACTCTTCAATTGAACCCTAAATTTCCTTCAAAACCATGGCATGCCTTGTATCCAAAGCCCCCAAAAGAATACGCGAGATACGCTCCAAAACGGCTCTGAATATGCCAATTTACAGTTAGAATACGGCACAAAATACCCCCTGAATATGCCGCATAGTACTGTTCATATAGGGTTTGGTATGTCAGTTGGCGGATTCGGATCCACACCAAATCTTGCTTAAAACCCGTACCCACTGCAAATGTCGTTCATTTATGAAAGGCACGATTTGATTTCCTTCTGCCACGTGTCTAGCGGATCTCAACATCCGCCCACTTTGCGTCCAAGTCCGTGCTTGTGTCGGGGTCGCTCTGGTTCGTTGGATGCTCGATCGATGGTTGAAGGCATGCCGCGTCTCCCCGCTCCGCAATCGTCGAATGAGGCGGGAGGCCGTTGCGATGACGCCAAGTGGTGCGTCGATTGAGCGGGGCGCGTACGGTCTGGATCCGTATTTCTTCGTATATTCTTCATATTTCTACATTTTTAAATGTCATTTGTCTTCAAAAATTCATAGAAAACAGCACAGATCTCAGAACAGTATAAAAAAATATCCGTTGGAATTGTAAAATTGAGATATACATATGAACAATATAAGAAGACAAAAATAATCAGTAAAATGGTATTTTGTGCATATATTAAGAAATTCTTCTAATAATTATGAATAATCTTAATACGGTTATATTAGAAGCCAAACACGCATCAAATATGCACAAAATGATACTAGATGAGGGGTTAAATATGCAATATTTACCTTGAATCAATGCATATAGCATTCCTATTTGATATTGACTTCTTTGTAAACTTTTGTGATATGATATGAACTCATATTAACCTGGCAATAATCATCATTAATGTCTCTGCATTTGAGTGTGAATACTAATTCGCTAGAATTAATTTAAAGTTATACCCTTTAACCATGTGCTTATTAGGAAACTTAATCTAACTTTTTAGCACATGATCAAAAGAGATATTTTCTAAGGTAACTTCCATATGTTTCCAAGCAACATGAGTATCTTTGTTATGGATTATCTTTATCAATTATAAATAAGTTCTCTTTGATCTTCTTTTCTTTGCACCTTATAAAAGCTTTGGTATTGGAAAGTAAGATGATGAACGGTAGGAGTAAGCAACGATTATATCAATAGGCAAAACGTTCGCTAAATAATTATGGTTAAATATTATTATTCCTGATTAAAAAATTGACGTTCGTTTGTTTGATTGAAAATCTGTTCATGAACAAGATTGATTGTGTGTTCACGAACATGTTCCTGAACATGTTCACGAACAAGCTCGATAAGTCTTGTTAACGAACAAAACGTTCGATGAACTACTCGTGAAGCAGCTCAGTAAATGTTTTATGTTCTTTTATGTTCGTTCGGTAAGCTTAATGAACAAGTTTGAACAGTGTTTTAGAGCTCGGTTAGTAAAAGAACAGAGCTTGAACATGGATTTTGTTCATGAACATAACCAAGCTTACTGTTCAAGCTCGTTCGTCAACAGTAATTGGGTGTACGTCTTCCCAAGAGCTTCAAGATCGTTCACGATGTCCGTGAACCGAACATACATGCTTGATATCTTTTCGTTCTCCTGCATTTGAAACATTTCAAATCTTTGAACATAAATGCGGAGTTTAGACATTTATACATGAGTAGTCCATTCAGGTGTGACTTGAAGGTGGTTCCATATTTGGAATGCGGACATGCAATTCAACATCTTGTTGAATTCCGTCGCATCCAACGCACAAATGAGCGAGCTCATTGCTTTGGCGTTGTTCACCTCCGCTTGCACTTGAACGGGATTCCATTTGGTGAAATCTTCTTCAAGGTGTTCTACGTACTCCTCCACTGTTTGCCATAAAAATATGCTCTTCAGGAAGATGATCATCTTAACCATCCAATATCCATAATTTGACCCGTTGAACGCGGGGGGGGGGGGGGGGGGGGGGGGGGGGGGGGGGGGGGGGGGGTCAAATGGTGGATTGGCCTTCGGCAATAGAAGAGGCGCCATCACTGGTGGTGGTGGTTGTTGTTGCCATAGTTAATACATCGCTGTTATGCCAATTGTAGGACCTGAAACTATGAGGAAAAATATTATATGGGGTGAGTAGTTTTTTATAAAATAAAAAGGAATTTATGTCTAATTATACATAATGCAACCAAGTGTGCAGAATAGAAATAATGAAGACAACAACACATAAATGCAATCACAAACAATATGATGTACCCTGGTTCGGATTCCACTGAGTCAAATCTCGACTCGCTGGAATCCTACTCCAACAACCCACTCGTAAACCCACTAGTGATTAGTATCCACTAATATCCCTCTTGCCAAATACTAGCAAGTGTAAATCCAATACAACTTTAACACAACTTCCTACAACCTGGGAATGGTACACTCTCACAAACTGAGAGTAGAACTAAACAAAGAAAGAGGGAAATTGAAACAATCAATTTGAAATAGATTTACACAACCATATGCCTTGAATATGAACTTACTAGAAATGACGCAATGAGGTGTGTGTGTAGTGCTCTAATAAATGAAATGTAAACACTTACTACTTGTCCAAAGAGAGAAGCAAAGCTTACTTGAAGATTGAGCTTTAAATGCTTTAAGGACTGGTGAATAGGGCTTGAATGCTTGAAAGAGCTTTGAATGCATGTAGATGAGAGAAATAAATGTGTCTAAGAGTTCTAATGAATGCATCAAGTCCCTATAAATAATCCTCAAGAATCCTAACAAAATCAATAGAAAATCCCAAGCATTAAATGCTGGAAACGGCTCTTAACGGGAAAAAATCCAAGTCACCAGAAGCCTGGAGAAGGCCTATCAGGCGGCCGGGGTCTAGTGCTGACGGGATCAATAAAGCAGTCTAACGGCTACTATACAGAAGTCTGAAGAAGGCTACCTAGACGTCTGGTTCTCTAAACAGACGTCTTCTAAACAGATGTCAGAGACTAAGGCATTAGACACATGATCATTCAGACAGTGAGAAATGAGCTACTGGAAATTTTGGTCATAAATAGCCAGATGTCTGAAGGTCATCACCCAGGTGTCTGACTCACCGTGCAGACGCATATGTGAAGACAACTTCAGGCTTCTACCTTGTTAGGGTTTAGATTGAACTCTAAAATGTGCATGCCAGGCATCTGATGGACATGCACCAGGCGCCTGGTTGAGGCTGAAAAACTCAAATTTGAGTTTTAATGAATTCTAATCCTTTGGGATTGATTTATGAATGAACTAAGGTGTTGTGTGTGACATATATGTACATCTAGCAAGTCTATTCAAGGCTCAACGATCTAATTCAACAAGGAAATAAAGAAATGAAAAGATTACAGGTTAATCCCCTTCACTTCCTATTGAAATTCTTGAATTGTTCTATTTGATTTCCATGAGTCCATCACTTGGTTTCCTCGCATCATTGGCTCAATTCATCGTCACATTTGATATCCATTGAACTATATTAACGATGCTTTAATTAGCTACAAAACAAGGGGTTAGTCACAATTAATTATGGTTGCTCATCATCAAAACCAAATTAGCACCCACTTTAAACTATTGTGTGTTTGCTTAAATGTAGTAGGTTCTTCATACTCAATATTCAAGGCGTACGCTTGTATGTCATCAAATGCAAAAGTGGATGCTAAGTAAGTTGTCACGTCCTGCAACCCGGGGTCACATCATATTTCACAAAGGATAGCAGGTCCTGCAGATAACCAGCGAAAACAATCTAGACACAAGCAGAGATGTATCAAAATGCTTAACAAAAATTTTCTTTTATATTCATAGACGAGTTTACAAAAGGATGTATATCATGCCAAAAGCATGCGTATCAAAAGGCTATACATCGTGCTATAAGCATGGACAACAAAAGTACATCTGCCACTATCACAAAAATATATATTCTATCTCTAATCAAATATTAGCTGTGTCAACAAACTCTGGTGCCTCCTCTACCTCTGGATCAACACCTGGTGGTACAATAACAATGAAGACCCAGCAAGGTAAATCACAATGATTCTAAAAACTTTGGAATTTAAATATATGAACGTATGAAAAGATTAACTAGGAAATGATAACTGAAAATAAATGACAGACTAATTAATATTGCATTGGCATTTAAAACAAACCTACAACTCAGTTAACAATTAAAAGTGATAATATCATAGTTTTATCATTCTATGCCAAACCTAGGCCGTGAATCATATTGGAAGTACAGAAACAACCAAGGAGTCAACCTCAGTACCCAGGAGTGCTCACCTAAGCAATGAGTCAACAGTACCCAAGGAGTCCACCTGGGCAAAGAGGAGCGCTCACGTCAGTAACCAAGGAGTTCACCTCAGTACCCAAAGCAGGGATGGTAGGGGCCATGAGTCAACAGTGTGGAACTCAGTAATTAAGTACGACTGTACAATAGGGGTCAGATCCTGATTCAATGATGTGACGCAGGTCAGAACTACCTGATGGGTCAAGTCAATTGGAGCGTGGCTCCAGTAGCTCCCGCACTCTCACTAATATGATTTACCCCAAAACCCGTGAGTCTGAAGTGCCAAGTGTATTTTAGTGTGCATCTCTCAGTGCCTTAGTGATATATTCCAAGTGTTGTTCTACACAAATGTTTTAAGCATGATATTCTAATGCGAATTAAATTCTAAAGTCACATTAAACTCAATTCGTATATTGGTGTGCTATGACATCCTAGTTCCAATCATATTCTCGTTCATTCTAAACACATATATATAGTCCACTGAATTTCAAATCATTGTTTCCATATCACACCTAATATACCAACTAGTTCAATGCCATGGCCAATAATCAACATTATAACAATTAATGATGAGAAAGCATCATAACTTTTAACATGATCTAGAAGTGCAGAAATTGGATATCTAAGCATGGATATGACAATTAATAAACTGGATATTCTAATATGCTACATAGACTAAGACTTGAATATAAATAGGAGTACGAGCGAACCTGCAAGTGAAGGCAACGATCAATTGTCATACTCTTAGAATTATTGGGGGATGGTCAAATGGGGAGATGGACAATCTGGTGATCTCAGATAAGGTTTCATCATCGATCGTTTTCAGGACTTAACCATTTGTTCATGGTTTTTATATGATCCTTCAGGCGGCGTTTTATGATCCTAGGGACAATAAACTTAGATTCTTCAGGCAGAATATTCCATACTTCTCAACGGCCTTTGAGGCCAAACCCCTCATATTCAATCATTGGGAAAATTCTAAGCCAACATACATCATTTACCAAGCATCAAGTGTAATAAAAATTATTATCCAGCTCTGAAAAGTCCCAACAGATATGATAAGTAAAAATCCCTAGGGTCAGTCACAATTTAGGGCTTAGTGCCCGTTTTCAGTTATGGCCAGGTTGCGGGATAACTTGAAGCGAAAAATGAGAAAGCCGGATAATTTCCAGCGAGGGGAAAACACACTAAAATTGCACACAGACAAGGGGAAACAGGTCCTTCAAATCTCAGTCAAGGGGAAGATCTAACAGAAACTATTTCGAAGGTCAATAGGGCTGCAACGAGGTTCACCGCCACGCCCGGTTCTTAGGTACATCATCGCAGAACGTAGAGGGACAAAATCCAAAATTTTAAAAATCCAAAATTTAGATTATCAGAGTGATTTTATCTCAAATCGTAGACTGTAGAAATAACCAAAGAGGAATCCAAATCAAAGCCCAAACCGAAACCAGATCCAGCGAAAACCCTAACTTTTCTTTGAAAAATTTCACCTTTACAGAAAACCAAAACCCTAGGGTTTAAATCAAGCTTAAATAGAAGAAAAGGGACCTGAGAAGCTTAGAGGGAACGCCATGAAGTCGAAATCGTGTCAAAACCCTAGCTTTTAGGGCACAGTGGAGGCGCAAGGGCACGCCACGCGTTAGCGAGGTGGCGAGAGGAGAGGGGAGCCTCGTGACTTCCTTCGACCTGAATGAACGAGAGAGGGAGAGAGAGGGAGAGAGAGAGAGAGAGAGAGAGAGAGAGAGAGGGGGGGGGATTGGGTTTAAGTGGGGGAAAAGTGGGGCGGGCCCACTGGGCCTTTACATCATGCACTCCTTCTAAGGATGGAGGAAGTGCAAGTCTATATGCCACTTCACCCACGCGCTCCAAGACATCAAAATGTCCGATATAGAGTGGACTTAGCTTCCCTCTTCGTCCAAATCGAAACATGCCTCTAGTAGGAGATATCTTCAAGAAAACATGATCACCAGGCTGGAATTCCAAGTGTCTTCGCTTCGCATCTGCCCAGTGCTTATGTCACGCCCCGCTTCCCAAGTATGGAAGGCAAGACGTGAAGAGGTCCGCTCAGACGTAGAGCTGTGAAGCTGCAGTCTGATAAGTGTCGGTATATGAAACAAATAGCAGGTCCTTGCATAGCGAAGAAACAACAACAACAACAATAAAGCAGACATAAAAGAAACATCCACCAACAGCATCCAGAAATTATTTCAACATCACAGAAAAGGCACAAGTATGAATAGAAGGCATAAAGATGGCCGAAACGAAAGCAAGGAGAGTCAGATGCTACGCACCGAAATCTAACGGCAACTAAAAAAAGTGACAACAACTAAGAAGACTCCAGGTGAGTCTAGGACTGGTCACCAGTGTCCTCGAACTCGGTCTCTACAGGTACCTTGAACTCAGCGTCCACGAACTGCTCGTCCTCTGTGGCTAACTCTGACTTAGAACCTGACATGTGACACCCAAAGAGAAGATGGCACATGTCAGCAAAAGTCTCCCAAAAGGAAACAGAGAACTTTTGTGCAAGGATACAAATAAAATAAATCGACTAGCGGTTCTAATATAATGAGATGACATGACATTTAAGAGTGCAACAATTTAGAATAACATCATGAACAAGCATGCACGTCGTAGCAGAAACTACGAAAAACATTATTTCACGAATCACGATCATTATCTTTTCACATTGTGCACAGTGTTTACTTTTTACAGCTGAAGTGGCTGTAAAGGCACACTTCTACGCTGCGTGATAGCTTAACCCTACCCCAATCCCAGAGTTTACGCCTTACAGCTGAAGCGGCTGTACTGGCACACTTCTACGCTGCGTGATCGCATAACCCTACCCCTCCACGTGTAAATCTTCTGGATCACGAGCCAGGAAGTGTTTTTCAATATGGCATAGGGTTGTGCCCGCAAAGCAGGTGCCTAGCCTCAATAGTTACAATTTTTGTAGCGTGTGCTACGCAATTACGATGAAACATTTTGATGCATGACATGACATGGCAATGAGCAATTAAAGTGCATACCGTTAATTGAAATTAAACGTGACATAGCATCATGAATGAGAGCATGTAAAAAAAGTGTCGGATCTAGCTTCGTTGTCAAGCTAGATCTAGTAAGGGCGTCTAGGCGACTATCACTTCATCGCCTAGTCTCTTTTACGCTACTACACAAGTTGGCCTAAAACTTGGCCAAAACATTTACTGGAAAGTATCACTTGCCTGAAAACAACCAAGTCGCGATTCTGTTCAATTAAGTCCGAGTCTACCTATGTGTTCAGAACGCAGTCCAGCGTACAGTCCCAATTATTAATCTTGATTAGTGAGTTACAAAAATAATTAGAAGCTGTGATTTTTAGTTGATTAACAGGCGATGTGGGGGTTCATACAGAGCGGAAATTACCTCAACAGGACGCGAGAGCTACTCTGACGTCGGATAGCGACGTCAGGGGTTGGATTCTGGTAGCACTAACGGTATGAAACGATCGGTTCTCTGTTGATAAAACACGTGTCTGAATAAGTTCGTTACGACGGGACTTGAATTATTAGGCAATCCTAAAACGTCTAATGATCCAACTTTAATTAGATTCTCTATCCTAAGACGGGGTTCAAATCAATATTAATGAATGTTAAGTTACTAACTTGCTACTGAATTAAGTTGCTAGTATGAAAAATATACAACAATATTATCATGGTAACCTAGGCTAACATTAGCTAGCAGTAGCGTACACAAGATATCAACCTACGGATAGCATGCTAGCATCAATATATTACGTCAACTTGTTGTTCAACATTTATTAGCGGTTCAAAACTATTAGCAATTTGATCTTAACCTGTTCTAAGTGAACGTTACTAACCGATATGAAGAGATGTTCCCACGAAGCTACCGGGTGATCGTCGCGAGATGTCTACGGCTAGAGGGTGGTCGAGCGGTGCGAGGGAAGGTCGACTACACCCCGGGGCTGCCGTGCGTCGCTGCTGCACGAAGGAACGTCGCTGCTGCGAAAAACAGCGGCCTGGGCGGCGCTGTTGCTGCGAGAGACGGCGCCTGGCGGCGCCGTGGTGCTGCAACGCCAGCGGGGAGGGCCAAAGGGGGTCCGACGAGGCTCTCGGCATCGAAAAACGCCGCTGGGGCGACTGCTGCGCGAAGAAGTGGCAGACAGCCGCTCGCTTCAGGCGCTGGGCGACGCTGTGGGTGCCTGGAGATGATTCCGACGGTCTACAGGCGGCGGCTAGGGCAAGATCACCGGGGGAGGGTCCGGTGGTGGGCTAGAGGTCG
The DNA here is from genome assembly GCA_030789695.1 of Scilla litardierei. Taxonomy (NCBI): domain Eukaryota; kingdom Viridiplantae; phylum Streptophyta; class Magnoliopsida; order Asparagales; family Asparagaceae; genus Scilla; species Scilla litardierei. The sequence goes on along the minus strand of CM061142.1, from coordinate 773,666,245 downwards.
GAGGGAAGACGTCGAGCTGGTCGGGGCTTGTCGAAGACGAGCTGGCAGCGCAACAGAAACAGCCGCGATGAAGAATAGAAGCCCTAGGGCTATCGGGTTCTTATTGGGCTTGGTTTGCTATTTAGGGTTGATTTCGGGGTGCACTTAAGGGAAAAGAAGAGAGTGAGAATAAGGAATGGGTATAATTTGGGTGGTGAATAGCCAAATTCTGATTTGGTTGGTTATATAGGATAAGTTTCCCCTTTGCTAAATAGCTTGGGGTTTATGTAGATTTGAGGGTAAATGGGAGAGATTGTGTGAGGGAGTATGGTACAGTTAAGGGGAAAAGAGGATGAGCCTAGCTTAGGGAAATAATCATAATAAACTTAGGCTATAATAAAGTTTTGATTGGGGATTGGTGCAAAAATGGGTCAAACGGAGCCCGATAATTATGAGAAAAAAATACCGGGACGACCGTGTTGACAAGAGAAACGAAACTAAGAAGATTAGTCACGAGCTAGGGTGACGAAGAACAGAACTAAAAATAAAAAGGTCTAACGACGAAAGTGAAAACTACGACACCTCTTCAAACAGTTAAATTGTGGGAGAACGACCCGTGAAATGATGTTTCAAAATAATTACACAAATTAGTACTCTTCCAGAGGGTCACAACGGCATATCATATCATAGGGTTCGAATACAAGAAGAGTTCAAAATAAATACGCGTACGAACAAAAGTATGCGCACGAAAAACAGACGATCGAAAAGCGACCGTGACATCCTACCCACCTTATGAATGATTTCGCCCTCGGAATCAACATCAACCACCGCTCAAAAAACTGCGGGAAGCGCTCTCTCAATCATCCTCGAGCTCCTAGGTGGACTCCCCAGGTGAACCATGACGCTACTGCACTCTAACCAAGTTGACAGTCTTATTCCTCAACTGCTTCTGCCGTTGATCCAGAACCTCAACTGGTTGCTGATCATAGGTCAGATCCGGACGAACCGTAATCTCCGAGAAATCCACAACATGCGATGGATCACTGACGTATCGACGTAACCGAGATACGTGAAACACGTCGTGAACTCCCTCCAGCGATGGCGGCAATGCCAAGCGGTACGCCACAGCTCCAACTCTCTCCAGAACGTCAAAAGGCCCAATATACCTCGGACTCAGCTTGTCTCTCTTTCCAAATCAAATAAATCCTCGATTCAGAGAGATCTTGAGAAAGACGTGGTCTCCAGGCTGAAACTCCAACGGTCGCCATTTAGCATCTGCCCAATGCTTGAAACGGTCTTGAGCGATCCCCAGCTTCTCCCTGATTTCCTCACAACATCCACAGCCTCTACAATCATCACTGGCCCTAACAGCTCCATGTCTCCAATGTCATCCTAGCTCAGTGACGAACGACATTTCTTTCCAAGCGCGGCAAATGGCGCCATGCCAATGCTTGCCTGGTAGCTGTTATTGTAGGCGAACTCCACATGATGAACATGATCCTCCCAAGATCCCTTGAAGTCCAACATGCACGCTCTCAGCATGTCCTCCAAAATCTGAATCGTCCTCTCTGACTGGCTATCCGTCTGTGTGTGGTTCGCGGTACTGAAACTCAGACTCGTACCCAGACTCTTCTGCAGACTCTGCCAAAACTGAGATGTGAATCTCGTGTCTCTATCCGAAACGATACTCACGGGGACTCTGTGAAGTCGCACGATCTCCTGCACGATTCACGTTACACCACTATCTAAACTAGAGAAAGGAAATAAAGACTGAGAGTAAAAGAATTTACCTCCATATATCTCCTCGCTAGCGTCTCAGTTGACTGTCCCACTCAGAAAGGAATAAAGTGCGCAGATTTGGTCAATCGGTCTACGATTACCCAAATCGCGTCATTCTGCTTCGGACTCCGAGGTAGTCCAGTCACGAAATCCATAGTGATGGTTGCCACTTCCACTCCAGAATCGGAAGCAGTTGTAGCAACTCTGCCGTACGCTAATGCTCCGCCTTAACCTGCTGACATACCAAACACTTGGCAACGCTCCGTGTTACACTCCGCTTCATACCATGCCACTAGTAGTTCAGGCGAAGGTCCTTGTACATCTTGGTGCCTCCAGGATGTACATAATACGGCGAACTATGTGCCTCAACAAGCAACTCCTCCCTAATATTTCCAGCTGGCACACAAACTCTAGCTCCATACCTCAGCGAGCCAGCGTCATGAATCAGAAAGTCAGTTAGCAGACCGGCTTCTACTTGCTCACGGTTCTTCTTCAGCTTTGGATCTCCAGCCTGACCTACCTTGATCTGATCCACGATCGTCAACTGTATCTGCATACACATCAACAACGAAACCTCTCCAGGAAGCACAATCTCAATACATGACTCACAGAAATCCTGCTGCAACCTCCGCTGTGAAGTCAACATCATAACCGCTGGAAGTCTGCTCAGCGCATCAGGAACCACATTCACCTTGCCAGGATGGTACTGCAAGTCGATCTCATAATCTGCCATGAGCTCCAACCATCGACGCTATCGCAGGTTGAGCTCCTTCTGCGTAAAGATATATTTCAAGCTTTTGTGATCAGTGAAAATCTCTACCTTCTCACTCAGCAAGAAATGCCTCCAAATCTTGAGCGCAAATACGAATGCAGCCAACTCCTAATCGTGCGTCAGGTAATTCTTCTCATGAGCCTTAATCTTCTGAGAAGCATACGCGACCAAATGTCCATGCTGATGTAAAACACAGCCAAGACCTTTGCCAGAAGCATGCAAAAGATCTCGAAGCCTCCACTCCGATCGGGCACAGCTAGAACAGGTGCTCCCCACGGAGACACACTCGGATGGATATATCCCTTATGCAAAAGCTCGTCCAATTGTCTACGCAGCTCCTCCAGCTCTACCGGAGCCATACGATACGATGCTTTCGAAATGGGCTGCGCTTTCGGAATAAGATCAATCGAGAACTCAAGAGCTCGATCGGGCGGTAGTCCTGACATCTTCTCGGGGAAGACATCATCAAAATCTCTCAACACAGCTGGTCAACTCACATCCATCTGTATAGTCGCAAGCTCCACCACAGGCTTGGCCCGAAATCTGACAGGCCCAAGCGAACTGCTACCACTGTCGAACTCGAAGGTCGGGTGACCAGGAATCTCAAACACTACCTTCTACCGTCGGCAGTCAATCGTAGTGAAGAAACAACTAAGCCAATCTATCTGAAGAACGACATCATAAATGGTAATGTCGTGGACGATAAAATCAGCATAAAGCTCGAGTCCACAGACAACCAAAGGACAGGGTCGACAACTAAGGGACACCGAGATCACACCATCCACTGTAGCGTTATCCCAGCTCTTGGAAAGAGGGGAAGTCGACAGAGAATGCTTGTCCACGACACTCCGAGTTAAGATGCACATGGATGCATCGGAGTTGAAGAGAACCTGAGTGGGACAAGTACAACAAGAATAACCCATAACAAACAAGCTAGTAATCAAAACCTATTCTAGCAAACAAGATCTAACCTAACATGCAAGATCAACTACTGAGAAGTAAAGACTAGTCTGAGGGTTACCTGCAATAACTCCATCCTCAGCCTCAGCCTCTTCTGCAGTCATCGTAAAAGCTTGCTTCCTAGGTTGAACAGTCTGTTGGAAAGCCTGCTTCTGGGGTAGAAGAGGCGCTCCACGTCTAGCAGCCACTGGTGTTCTCCGTAGTTGAACTCCGACTGGTGCTTTCCACGGATGCTTAGCTCTCGGATAGTCCTTCAAGATATGCGAAGCATCGCTGCAAATCAAGCACTGGCCCAGCTTCCTCCTGCACTGTTCCTTCACACGACCAGCCTTGCCACAAAAATGGCACATCTTCTGACTAGGCCCAGCTACTGGTGCTCGCTGCTGCCGACTAGCAAGCGGGCAATCCTTCGAGGTATGCGAAGTGCCGCCACAAATCAAGCACTGGCCCAAGAATCTCCTGCACTGCTCCTTCACATGACCAGCCTTGCCACAAAAATGGCACGTCTTCCGACTAGGCCCACCTGGACTCTTAAACTGTGCAGACGGATTAGACTTCAATACGGGTCTAACCACAGCTCTGGTAATGCGTCTCCCAGCCATCTAAGACAAGGAAACGTTCAAATTAGACTCGATTTATGGCTTGAATGTTCCGAATATTTGAATGGATGTCGTTATCATTATTGTTGTTCCGTTATTTCGCATGTGCAAATGGACCTGCATGGGCCACCAACAAGACCTGTCACGCCCCGCTTCCTAAGTATGGAAGGCGATACGTGAAGAGGTCTGCTCAGACGTGGAGCTGTGAAGCTGCAGTCTGATAAGCGTCGATATATGAAACAAATAGCAGGTCCTTGCATAGCGACGAAACAACAACAACAATAATAAAGCAGACATAAAAGAAACATCCACCAACATCATCCAGAAATTATTCCAACATCACAGAAAAGTCACAAAAAGTACAAGTCTGAACAAAAGGCCTAAAGCATGGCCGAAACGAAAGCAAGGAGAGTCAGGTGCTACACACCGAAATCTAACAGCAACTACAAAAAAGTGACAACAACTAAGAAGACTTCATGTGAGTCTAGGACTGGGCACCAGTGTCCTCGAACTCGGTCTCTACAGGTACCTCGAACTCGGTCTCTACAGGTACCTCGAACTTAGCATCCACGAACTGCTCGTCCTCTGTGGCTAACTCTGACTTAGAACCTGACATGTGACACCCAAAGAGAAGAGGGCACTTGTCAGCAAAAGTCTCCCAAAAGGAAACGGAGAACTTTTATGCAAGGATACAAATAAAATAAATCGACTAGCAGTTCTAATATAATGAGATGACATGACATTTAAGATTACAACAATTTAAAATGACATGATGAACAAGCATGCACGTCGTAGCAGAAACTACGAAAAACATTATTTCACGAATCACGATCATTATCTTTTCACATTGTGCACAAGGTTTACTCCTTACAGCTGAAGTGGCTGTACAGGCACACTTCTACGCTGCGTGATAGCTTAACCCTACCCCAATCCCAGAGTTTACGCCTTACAGCTGAAGCGGCTGTACGGGCACACTTCTACAATGCGTGATCGCATAACCCTACCCCTCCACGTGTAAATCTTCTGGATCACGAGCCAGGAAGTGTTTTTCAATATGGCATAGGGTTGTGCCCGCAAAGCAGGTGCCTAGCCTCAATAGTTACAATTTTTGTAGCGTGTGCTACGCAATCACGATGTAACATTTTGATGCATGACATGACATGGCAATGAGCAATTAAAGTGCATACCATTAATTGAAATTAAACGTGACATGGCAGCATGAATGAGAGCAGGTAAAAAAGTGTCGGATCTAGCTTCGTTGTCAGCTAGACTAGTAAGGGCGTCTAGGCGACTATCATTTCATCGCCTAGTCTCTTTTACACTACTACACAAGTTGGCCTAAAACTTGGCCTAAACAATTACTGGAAAGTATCACTTGCCTGAAAACAACCAAGTCGCGATCATGTTCAATCAAGTCCGAGTCTACCTATGTGTTCAGAATGCAGTCCAGCCTACAGTCCCAATTATTAATCTTGATTAGTGAGTTACAAAAATAATTAGAAGCTGTGATTTTTAGTTGATTAACATGGGATGTGGGGGTTTCTACAGAGCGGAAATTACCTCAACACGACGCGAGAGCTACTCTGACGTCAAGTAGCGACGTCAGGGGTTGGATTCTGGTAGCGCGAACGGTATGAAACGACCGGTTCTCTGTTGATAAAACACGTGTCTGAATAAGTTCGTTACGAATGGACTTGAATTATTAGGCAATCCTAAAACGTCTAATGATCCAATTTTAATTAGATTCTCTATCCTAAGACGGGGTTCAAATCAATATTGATGAATGTTAAGTTACTAACATGCTACTGAATTAAGTTGCTAGTATGAAAAATATACAACAATATTATCATGGTAACTTAGGCTAACATTAGCTAGCAATAGCGTACACAAGATATCAACCTACGGATAGCATGCTAACATCAATATATTACGTCAACTTGTTGTTTAAGATTTATTAGCGGTTGAAAACTATTAGCAATCTGATCTTAACGTGTTCTAAGTGAACGTTACTAACCGATATGAAGAGATGTTCCCACGAAGCTACCGGGTGATCGTCGCGAGATGTCTACGGCTAGAGGGTGGTCGTCGCGTGTGGACAACGGCTAGGGGTGGTCGAGCGGCACGATGGAAGGTCGACCACACCCCGGGGCTGCCGTGCGTCATTGCCGCACGAAGGAACGTTGCTGCCGTGAAAAACAACCGCCTGGGCGGCGCTGTTGCCGCGAGAGACGGCGCCTGCCGGCGCTGTGGTGCTACAACGCCGGCGGGGAGGGCTGAAGGGGGGTCCGACGAGGCTCTCGGCGCCGGAAAACACCGCTGGGGTGACTGCTGCGCGAAGAAGCGACAAATAGCCACTCGCTTTAGGCGTTGGGCGGCGCTGTGGGCGCCTGGAGATGATTCCGGTGGTCTACAGGCGACGGCCAGGGCAAGATCACTGGGGGAGGGTCTGGTGATGGGCTAGAGGTTGGAGGGAAGACGTTGGGCTGGTCGGGGCTGGTCGAGAACGAGCTGGCGACGCAAAAGAAACAGCCGCGATGAAGAATAGAAGCCCTAAGGCTATCGGGTTCTTATTGGGCTTGGTTTGCTATTTCGGGTTGATTTCGGGGTGCACTTAAGGGAAAAGAAGAGGGTGAGAATAAGGAATGGGTAGAATTTGGGTGGTGAATAGCCAAATTCTGATTTGGTTGGTTACGTAGGATAAGTTTCCCCTTTGCTAAATAGCTTGGAGTTTAGGTAGATTTGAGGGTAAATGGGAGAGAGTGTGTGAGGGAGTAGGGTACAGTTAAGGGGAAAAGAGGATGAGCCTAGCTTAGGGAAATAATCATAATAAACTTAGGTGATAATAAAGTTTTGATTGGGGATTAGTGCAAAAATGGGTCTAACGGAGCCCGATAATTATGAGAAAAATACCGGGACAACCGTGTTGACAAGAGAAACGAAACTAAGAAGATTGGTCACGAGCTAGGGCGACGAAGAACGAAACTAAAAATAAAAAGGTCTAACGACGAAAGTGAAAAATACGGCACATCTTCAAAAAAAGTTAAATTGTGGGAGAACGACCCGTGAAATGACGTTCCAAAATAATTCCACAAATTAGTACTCTTCCAGAGGGTCACAATGACATATCACATCATAGGGTTCGGATACAAGAAGAGTTCAAAATAAATACGCGTACGAACAAAAGTATGCGCACGAAAAACGTACCATCGAAAAGCGACCGTGTCAGCTTATACCGATCCTGTGCCACTTGAAGCTTCTCCCTGATAATGCGCACAACATCCACAGCCTCTATAATCATTTCTAATCCCATCAACTCCCTGTCACCCACATCATCCCAACTCATGGGTGAACAACACTTCCTTCCATATAAGGCTGCAAAAGGAGCCATGCCGATACTGGCCTCATAGCTGTTGTTATATGCAAACTCCACAAGATGAAGGTGATCTTCCCACAATCCCTTGAAGTCTAGCATACATGCACGCAACATATCCTCTAAGATCTGAATAGTACATTCAGATTGGCCATCTGTCTGCGGATGATAAGCTAAACTAAAACTCAGGTGTGTCCCCAGATGATCCTGTAAGCTCTTCCCGAAATGTGATGTGAAACGAGTGTCTCGATCAGAAACGATGCTAATAGGAACTCCATGAAGTCTAACAATCTCTTCCATGTACTTCTTGGCAAGCACTTCTGTGGACTGGCCAACTTTGAAGGGAATAAAATGTGCCGACTTAGTCAGTCGATCAATAATTACCCAGACAACATCATTATGCTTCCTATTTCTAGGTAGTCCAGTCACAAAATCCATCGTTATGTGCTGCCACTTCCATTCCGATATAGGTAATGTCTATAATAAACCAGCAATATAATGATGTTCGGCCTTAACCTGCTGGCACACCATATACTTTGCCACACTCCTGGCAACACTTCTCTTCATAGCATGCCACCAATAATGTTGCCTCAGGTCCTTATACATTTTGGTCCCGCCTGGATAATGGAATATGGGAAACTATGTGCTTCTTTCAACAATTCCTCTCGAATATCTCCAGACGGCAGACAAATCCTGCTACCATACCGCAAGGACCCATCTTCATGAATTCAGAATTCTGGTCTCTGACCTACCAACACCAGATTCCTAATCTTCTGCAACTTTTCATCATTTGCCTGAGCCGCCTTGATCCGATCTGCCAGAGTGGACTGAATCTGCATATTCTTCAACGAGAAAGACAACCCAGGCAAACCCACATCCATTTCTTTCTCTCTGATCTCTTGTTGCAGTCTCCACTGAGTCGTAAGTGTCATTACTATTGGAAGACGACTCAGCACATCAGGTACGACATTGACCTTTCCAGGTTGATATTGAAGGTCAATATCATAATCTGCCATCAACTCTATCCATCGGCGTTGTCTCATGTTAAGCTCCTTCTGTGTGAAGATATACTTCAAGCTCTTATGATCTGTGAATATCTTCACATGCTCTCCTAACAAGAAATGTCTCCACATCTTCAATGCAAAAATAACCGCCGTCAACTCCAAGTCATGGGTAGGATTATTCTTCTCATGGTTCTTCAACTGTCTGGATGCATAAGCTACAACCCTGCCATGCTGGAGTAATACACATCCAAGTCCTTTACCCGATGCATCACAGAATACTTCAAATCCTCCCGTCCGATCAGGAATAACCAAAATTGGGGCGGCTGTCAATCTCTTCTTTAGCTCCTGGAAAGCATTATCACATGCCTTGGACCAAACGAACACTACATCCTTTCTTGTTAATCACGTCATAAGATCTACGATCTTCGAGAAATCTTTAATAAACCTTCGATAATAACCAGCCATCCCTAAGATGCTACGAATCTCTGTCACAGTCCGTGGAATAGTGTCACAGTCCGTGGAATAGGCCAGTTTTGAACTACTTTTCCAGGATCAACATAGATTCCTTCTCCAGACACCACGTGTCCTAAATAGCTACCTTGTTCAGATAGAATTGACATTTGCTGAGTTTGGCGAACAATTGGTGTTGTCTCAGAGTTTCCAGGACCTTTCTCAAATGTTCGATATGCTCTTGGGTGTCCTTCGAATATATCAGGATATCATCAAGATAAACAACTACGAACTTATCAAAATACTCATATAGCACTAGGTTTATTAGGCTCATGAATACTGCCCGAGCATTGGTCATGCCAAATGGCATCACCAAGAACTCATAATGCCCATACTTGGTTCTGAATCCAGTTTTATGAATGTCATCCTTCTTCACCCTCAACTGATAGAATCCCGTCCTCAAATCCAACTTCGAATAAATGCTCAATCCTCCGAGTTGGTCAAAGATGTCATCGATATGGGGAAGAGGATATTTGTTCTTCACTGTCACCCTGTTCAATTCCATGTAATCGACACACATGCATCCAGTCCCATCCTTCTTTGATACCAACAATATAGGAGCACCCCAAGGAGAGACACTAGGTCGTATCCATCCCTTCTTCAATAGTTCATTCAACTGGGTACGGACTTCTTCTAGCTCTGGTGGCACCATACGATATGGTTTCTTGGATATCGGCTGGGCACATGGTACCAAATCAATAGAAAATTCAACGTCACGTTCCGGAGGTAATTCTATAAGATCGTCCGGAAACATGTCCATGAATTCTTGTACTATCTCTGGTATCTCTAGTTCATCAACCTCCATGGCACTCGCCATAGCTTCTGTTGGTCGTGCTCTAAATTGTATTGGCCCCTCAAATCGACCTCCGCTGATGAACTCAAATCTTGGATGATCAGGCATCTCAAATATTACCCTCCTTTGACGACAATCAATGGTAGCATGAAATGTCGCCAACCAATCCATTCCAAAGACAACATCAAAACTAGGCATCTCAATCACCAGAAAATCTGCAAATAGCTCTCGCCCACAAACAATTATAGGACACTGAGGGTTGGTTGACTGCGGAAGGACGCGCAAGTGGCATGCCTTCCACTCCCAAGCGTAGGAGTGTCAATGCAATAAAAATAACCGGTGAGTACCGGGTCGGATCACAGGGACAAGTCGTTCTATATTCACAAGTTTGATCGATAACGAAAAGAAATAGCATGAAACAACCACCTCGCTAACGGTGGAAAAGTGGAAAAACGTGTGTTGAATCTACAATTCTAACCTACGCCCTAGGGGTGGAGAGCCGAATCGGCAAGCAACGAGGAGGACTCATGTGGTGTGTGTGAATGAGGCCGTGGGCGTGGGAATTCATCCCAAATATAACTCAATTGATCTCCAGGCTAACGAAGCTCAATCGGAAAATACGGCATTTCATCGAACAAGTGGGGTGCAATAAGTAATGAATGAAACTGAAGAGTAATCGACAATAAGCACATTAGAGAGGGTCCGCTAGGATAATCCTCTTCTTGGATTTCCCCTTAGGGTTCCAATAAACAAAGTTCTAGGGTTTCATCCACCAATTAGAAAGTAAACACATGCTATGGATGAATTTCACAACCCAACAACAACAACAAACAAAACACAACCACACAAGAAATATTCAGAGATTCATAATGAAAAGGAGAAGTTTTTACTCAAAACAAACATCCAATTACAACACAAAAATCTAAACCAAAATACACAAGAAAATGGAGAGATTTCACCCAAGTGTCACTCCTAGATGAGTTCTTCCACTCCCAAACGACTCCTCCAAGCTCCAGGCTTCATCATTCTCCCCCATGGCCACCAAGCTCTTCCAAGCCCTAAAAAGATCAAAAAAACGAAGAAGAACAAAAAAACAGAAGCTCCTGCCAAATTCGCACCCCCAGGCCGTTTTAACGCATTGCGGGTCGGATCGGGTCGGATCCGACCCACCTAGAAGAAGCCCGCCCTGCTCCGTGAGTTATGCACGCGCAGCCGCCTCAAATAAGAGGAACGGGCCGGCCTGAAAGGCCGGCCCGCGAGTGAAATCCCGCCCCGCATTGGGGCTGCGCTTTGATTAATTATTATTATTATTATTATTAAACAAGTGATCTGCGGAGTGGGCCGGCCCGCTGAATAAAAAAAACTTTTTTAAAAAAATTGAAACTCAGCGGCCCATTATAAATAGTTTTGATTTTCTTTCTTTTTTAAATCCAGAAATTGCATTTTAGCTTCCAAAAATTCTCCAAAAATAACTAAAAATCCCAGAAAAATTCCAGAAAATTTTGGAAAATCCCCAAGACTTTCAGGAGTACCTGAAAAATAGGAGAAATAAAAATTAGTTTATAAAACACACATTGTATGTATAAAATACGAATAAGCTTCAATATTACATAATATCACAAATACGCCCGTATCAAAGCCAAAATAGACACAATATACACATAAAATGCCCGAAAATGGGGGGGGGGATAAGCAATATATATCCCGAATCACACCCCCCAACTAGCTTTTTGCTAGTCCCAAGCAAAATACGCGATAAATTCGGATTAAATTGAAAAACATGCACCAAACTCAAATATCTTCATGGCACACCCAAAGTGGTATTTCCAATTGATTTCAAAGCCAATGTACCCAATGTATGAAAATAGATAACAAATGACACTCCCCTCAATCCAATTCAAAGAAAAGTAAGGAAATAAGCACTGTATCACATTCATTAGGATATTTCACGATGTCAAATTTTCAAATTTTCATGGAAATGACCAAAACAAAAGAAATTTCCTCTAAGTTGTGGGAGATGAGATTGCATCACTCATGTTGCTTATTCTTTCATTTATTCATTCATTTTTTCCTTTTCTTTTCTTTTTCCTTCTTTTTTTTTGTTTTTTTTGGTTTTTGATGTTTATGTTTTGCATTCACGCGCTAACGCCATGAAATGCAAACACGACCACATTTGCATACACGCGATGACGCTATATATGCAAATGGATGGAATGATTCCCTAAATCTCATCTTTGGCGTCCTCCCTAATGTTTCGTGGGGCACCGGCTACTCGATTTGATTATAAAAACCATTCGCTTATACTAACTTTCTTTCTTTTTCATTCTCAACATAAGTTAGCAACTCATCCACCCATTCCTTAGAAGAAAACAAAGCATAACAATTGGCCAAACCCAATCCAACCAAAAACTACACCATTCATCCCAACATGAAATCGCATACACCAAACTTTTCCCAAATTATTTCAAAGAGAGTATCACGACATATAATGTAGTTCCATACATGGCATATTCGCATTCGACTCCAAATTGGAAAAGAAATTAAAACACGCCAATCAAACATCGATGAATTTGATACCAAAATGATAATCCGAAAAATTGCATGGTATGAAAGCATGTAGGGACTAAGCACAAAGAAAGCGGCGTAGGAACGAGAAGGCCAAATATGATATGCAATGAAGTTCATTGGGTGATGGAAACATGGAGGGATCTCAAAAAAAAAAAATTAACACCAAAATCCTAACAGTCCTAAAGATTCTAACACTCTCCCCCCAACTTAAAATAAGTATTGTCCTCAATGTTGGAAGAGTATTAGATCTCACAAAAATCCTAGAAAAGTAAAAAACATACGAAAGCAAACATGCAAAAGTAAACTAACTAACTTTTTATTTATTTACACTACTTAAAGGAAAGAATACACCTTAGCAAAAGGCGGATCTCGAATGTATAACGGTGGTGGCAACTGCTCGATCATATCCTTACGCTCCTCCGCGAGCGTATTTGGAGCTAGGCCTCCACCGGCCTCTTTGGATTCCAGCAATGCAACTCCCAGCGTCCTCTTGGGATAATATATGTCATGTGGGATACGAGCTGCATCAATCCAAGTCATGTCCTAATGCCTTGCAATAAAAGCATTCCAAAATGGGTCGTCAGAAAAAGAATTTAAATGTAAACGACAATCTGAATCAAAAATATGCGGAAGTGCAAATTGGGATTTAGAAATGCAAGGCATGATATGGTGGAAACTTCCCTGAAATGTGGTGCTAGGTGTGGCATGATACGCTGCCTCAGGAGGAGGGGGAAGCGGCCGCAGAAGAGAATCTGGAGGAGACGACGGCTCAGGCTCAATGTCGACCATCTCGCAATCGTCCTCGCTATCAGAAAGTGTAGGCTCTGCAGACCTCCCCAGACTATGAAATGTATCCTGAAAAATCTCCTCGATGACTGGCAAGTGCGCATCCTGAGGCGAGGGAAGTGACATCTGTGACATGACTGGAGGTAGACTCGTCTCGGGCAAATCCAAGCACGCATCATCCTCGCCATCCCAGAAATAGTTCATCTTAGTCGTCCTCCCAAAGTACTCAACTGCCTCGACCTGCGAAGCTAACTCTGAAGTGGACTGTGTCTCAGGCTCCATGGTGTCCTCAATCTGCTCTAGGCCATCATGCACATTCGCTTCATCCTCAACCTCACAGTGAAAATGCATCGTGTCACCATCGTGGTCGACACACACACCATCATCTATCTCCTCTGACTCCTCAAAATATGGACATTCAGCTTCCTCTACTTGGCTCCACTGCGCCCTATCATTATGATCTGCTTGTTCCTCCGTAGGGCCGTAATGGAATGAGCCCTCAGCTGGCTCCTCAGGTTGGTCCTGGACCTGCTGGAATGTCTCCTCATACTCTGCAAGGTCCCTCAGGTAACACCATGAATCCTCGGTCGAATAATCAAAGAACTCCCCACCGCAGCTCATCTGCACGAAGTCACGCCCAGATGGAGATAATCATGTGTAGAAGATCTGCAGGAGATGATCCTCATGAAAGCTCTGGTGTGGGCACACAAGCACCAAATCAGTGAACCTCTGCCAAGCCTGATGGTAGGCCTCCCACTCAGCTTGGGTAAAGCTCGCTATGTTCTGCTCCATGGCCTACCGCCCATGTACCTGCTCCAAAAAGATATGCAAAAACACTCGGAGAAATTCAGCCTGAAATGACAACCAAGTAAAATGTGAGTCGAGAGACAATGAATTAAACCAAAGTCTAACATCATCTAGTCAAGAAGAAGGAAAAAATCTAAAGTATATGCAATCATCGCTAACATTCCCACCAAGGCATGAAAACATCCACTCTTCAAAAATTTTAATATGTAAATGAGGGTTCTCCCACTCCGAGCCATGAAAGTATGGCGGGAGTGGGATATCCTCCAAATCAATGTTCGAAAAATCTGAAAAAGATGCCATATTGTTGTTAAAAATTTTTTCACAAAAAATGAAAATAGGTTGACGACGGAAAGGCGCGCAAGTGGCACGCCTTCCACTCCCAAGCGTAGGAGTGTCAATGCAATAAAAATAACCGGTGAGTACCTGGTCGGACCACAGGGACAAGGCGTTCTATATTCACAAGTTTGATCGATAACGAAAAGAAATAGCGTGAAACAACCACCTCGCTAACGGTGGAAAAGTGGAAAAACGTGTGTTGAATTTACAATTCTAACCTATGCCCTAGGGGTGGAGAGCCGAATCGGCAAGCAACGAGGAGGACTCATGTGGTGTGTGTGGGAATGAGGCCGTGGGCGTGGGAATTCATCCCAAATATAACTCAATTGATCTCCCGGCTAAGGAAGCTCAATCGAAAAATACGGCATTTCATCGAACAAGTGGGGTGCAATAAGTAATGAATGAAACTCAAGAGTAATCGACAATAAGCAGATTAGAGAGGGTCCGCTAGGATAATCCTCTTCTTGGATTTCCCCTTAGGGTTCCAATAAACAAATTTCTAGGGTTTCATCCACCAATTAGAAAGTAAACACATGCTATGGATGAATTTCACAACCGAACAATAACAACAAACATAACACAACCGCACAAGAAATATTCAGAGATTCATAATGAAAAGGAGAAGTTTTTACTCAAAACAAACATCCAATTACAACACAAAAATCTAAACCAAAATACACAAGAAAATGGAGAGATTTCACCCAAGTGTCACTCCTAGATGAGTTCTTCCACTCCCAAATGACTCCTCCAAGCTCCAAGCTTCATCATCCTCCCCCCATGGCCACCAAGCTCTTCCAAGCCCTAAAAAGATCAAACAAAAAAACGAAGAAGAACAAAAAAAACAGAAGCTCCTGCCAAATTTGCACCCCCCAGGCCGTTTTAACGCATTGCGGGTCGGATCGGATCGGATCCGACCAGCCTGGAAGAAGCCCGCCCTGCTCCGCGAGTTATGCGCGCGCAGTCGCCTCAAATAAGAGGAACGGGCCGGCCTGAAAGGCCGGCCCGCGAGTGAAATCCCGCCCCGCATTGGGGCGGGGCGTTTTAACAGCGAGGCCCGCTGCCGGGGGCCGGCCAGCGGGCCCAAAGCGCGGGCCTGCGCTTTGATTAATTTTTTTAATTATTAAACAAGCGATCTGCGGAGCGGGCCGGCCACAGCGGGCCGGCCCGCCGAATAAAAAAAACTTTTTATAAAAAAATTAAAACTCAGCGGCCCATTATAAATAGTTTTGATTTTCTTTCTTTTTTTAAATCTAGAAATTGCATTTTAGCTCCAAAAATTCTCCAAAAATAAATAAAAATCCCAGAAAAAGTGCAAAAAATTCTGGAAAATCCCCAAGACTTCCAGGAGTACCTGAAAAATAGGAGAAGTAAAAATTAGTTTATAAAACACACATTATATGTATAAAATACGAATAAGCTTCAATATTACACAATATCACAAATACGCCCGTATCAAAGCCAAAATAGCCACAATATACACATAAAATGCCCGAAAATGGGGGGGGAATAAGCAATATATATCCCGAATCAAGGGTATTGACTAGTTGTCTTCAATATACCACCACCAGTATTAATATTCTAATGGGTAGTCAAGGGTGCAACCGAAATGTTGTGAGTGCTAACAAATCGAGTGGCTAGGAAACAATGAGAGGCTCCTGAATCGAATAATGTAAGGGCAGGTCTACCATCAACTAGTACAATACCTAGTGTCAAAGATACTATGTCTAGTAAACATGTAACTAAATATGAAAGTAATCACTGAAAGCATAAATTCTTATTCCAGTAATCACTTCACTAGTAGCCTCAGCCTCCACTGCGGTCATAGTAAAAGCATGGCGATTCGGAGGTGGTGCTTGTGCTCTGGCCTGCTGAAAAAACTTCCTCTGGGGAGGAAGCGGTGGTCTACGTGGTGCATTTCCTGCTGGAGAAGCGGGAGCAGGAACAGGAGCATGGACAGGAGCTTGAGCAGGAGCTGGTGCTGCTGATCCTTTCTGCGGACAATCTCTGGCACTGTGCTCCTTGGACCCACAAACCAAACAAAGGCCTAAACGCCATCGACACTCCTAATAATGAACACTCTTGCCACAGTAGTGACTTACTGGACGTGGCTGATGCTGCTGTGGAGCCGGCCTCTTGAATTGAACCTGCTGTACTGGCCGGTGTACATGTCTGGCAGGAGGCAAATGTCGTCGACCCGTTCCCTCGGTAGAAGCTGTAGGTGGTGGTGGTCGCCTCGGAGGGACAGATATGTGGCGCTCCCGATCAGCTTCCCTCTGTATGTACTCGTACTCGCGAGCTGTCGTACGTACCTCTGCATGAGTCGTCAAGCCCAACCCAACAATCTTCTCTCGGAGCTTTATATTCAGATCCTGCTGGAAACGACGAGCTCGAGCTTCGGGAGTGGACATCATCTCTTTTGCAAATCTGCTGAGTATAGAGAACTCAGCATCATACTTCTCAACAGACCTGTGACTCTACTTCAGATTGGTGAATCGTGTCTCCAACTCCATTTCAGCCTCATGAGAAAAGAACTGGGCATTGAATTGCTCCTTGTATCCCAGGTGATAGGCTTTGCTAGCCGACCCTCCGTTGCGTCCCACCAGATCCTGGCTCCATCCTTTAACTGTAACTTCGCAATCTTCACCCATGATCCCATGTGGATCTCTACTGCAATCAAGTTGTCTACAGTGTCACGCAACCACTCCTCTGCCTGTAAGGGATCCTCCCGACCAGTAAATGGAGCCGGACGTAGCGCCCGAAACTGCTGCACCCATCCTATAGTCTTAGGCTACTCGCGAATAGCCTGAACAAGCTCTCGTAGGGCATGATCTGAGATCTGATGGACTGTAGGGTTGCTCGAACCAGAGCCAGAAGCGTTCTGAGCCATCTTTACGGAGCGTTTTCGACGATTGTAAACTCGCATACGTCTGCATACACAGTGCAATGTCAATTTTCTACTTAAGCATTTTTATTATGATGCATCCTACTCTTTCTAGACTGTTCACGAGGTTGGTTGTGAGGATCTGCATGGGCCACCAAGAAAAATATGTCACGCCCCGCAACCTGGGGTCGCATCATGTTTCACAAAGGATAGCAGGTCCTGCAGATAACCAGCGAAAACAATCTAGACACAAGCAGAAATGTATCAAAATGCTTAACAAAAATTTTCTTTTATATTTATAGACGAGTTTACAAAAGGATGTATATCATGCCAAATGCATGCATATCAAAAGGCTATACATCGTGCTATAAGCATGCACAACAAAAGTACATCTGTCACTATCACAAAATACATATTCTACCTCTAATCAAATATTAGCTGGGTTAACAAACTCTGGTGCCTCCTCTACCTCTAGATCAACACCTGGTGGTACAACAACAATGAAGACCCAACAAGGTAAATCACAATGACTCTAAAAAATTTAGAATTTAAATATGTGAACATAGGAAAAGATTAACTAGGAAACGAAAACTGAAAATAAATGACAGACTAATTAATATTGCATTGGCATTTAAAACAAACCTGCAACTCAGTTAACAATTAAAAGTGATAATATCATAGTTTTATCATTCTATGCCAAAACTAGGCCGTGAATCATATTGGAGAGTACAGAAACAACCAAGGGGTCCACCTCAGTACCCAGGGGCGCTCACCTGGGCCAGGCCGAAAGCAGGGACGGTAGGGGCCATGAGTCAACGGTGTGGAACTCAGTAATTATGTCCAACGGTACAGTAGAGGTCAGATCCTGATTCAATGATGTGACCCATGTCGGAACTACTTGATGCGGTCAAGTCAATAGGAGCGTGGCTCCAGTAGCTCCCGCACTCTCACTAATATGATTTACCCCAAAACCCGTGAGTCTGAGTGCCAAGTGTATTTTAATGTACATCTCTCAGTGCCTCAGTGATATATTCCAAGTGTTGTTCTACACAAATGTTTTAAGCATGATATTACAATGCGAATTAAATTCTAAAGCCACATTGAACTCACTTCGTATATTGGTATGCTATAACATCCTGGTTTCAATCATATTATCATTCATTCTAAACACACATATATATAGTCCACTGGATTTCAAGTCATTGTTTCCATAGTGTAAGGGACCCTGCGGGGCTACACACACACACTAGAAGTGGGTGAATAATGTAATGGCAAGCAAAGTGCTTAATTAAAAGTTACTAAAATTAAAACACAATAAGCAGCGGAAATTAAACAGAGTGCTAACAACAACAATCGCAAACACACAGATTTTACACTGGTTCTCCAAAACTTGGATACGTCCAGCCACACCGATATTCATTATATTTCCCACAAAGAGAAGTGAATACAAATCCCACAAAGAGATACTTCACACAGAGGATTTAGGATTCCCACAAAGAGATATCCTTACTCTCACATAGAGAGACCTCACACAGAGGATTTTGTTCTCTCACACAGAAAGAACCAAACTCTCACACAGAGAGTAACTCCCACAAAGAGAGTAACTACTTCTCACAAAGAGAATTAGGTTTTCGAACAAAAACCAAAACAAAACAACGCTTACATATGCCTTGATATGATCTTACCAATGTGAAGAAGAAGGCATGCAAGTGGATGACCAAGTGCTTGAAATTAGCTTTGATTGCACTTGTCGATTTTTCTCTCTTCTAGGAATGAATCCTAACAATTCTCACTTGAGTGTATGAAATGAAGAGAAGAAAGATGATCTCCAAGAAAAGAATGAGAATTAGATCCCTTGGAGAATTTCCCTATGAGCTAGCTTCAATGCATGAAGAGGAATGTGCTCATGAGAAGAAAATGGGAGAGATTAGGAGTGGCTAATGATTCTCAAAGATATTCAATTTCAACCAAGAGTTCTAAATGAACTAAGCCAACGCATATATATATGAAGCCAAGAAGACCCCATAAAACCATCCAAAAACCCAAACGGCTAGATTTTGGCAGTTTACGGCACAGACAGTCGACTGATGAACAAATGACAGCCAACTGTTCAACGGCTAGAAAAATCCCAACGGCTATAATCTGAGCCAGGACAGTCGACTGTAGAAGACTACACAGGCGATTGTAAAACAGACAGTCGACTGAATATCATTCATCAGGCGACTGCTGCAGGGGATGGAGAAAAACAGAGAGTTGCACTCTTACTCCCAGTATGCATACAAGCGACTAATGAACAAATAACAGTTGACTGTAAAATAGACATGCGACTGTTTATCCTTCATCAATCGACTGCTGCAGTGGATGGAGAAAACAGAGAGATGCAATTATCGCACTTATGCCTTTCAGACGACTGTTGACCATTTCACATGCGACTGTAAATATACAGTCGACTGTAAATACTTCATCAGTCGACTGATGCGAAAAGCTCAAGTAGAGTCAATAAAAAGTTGACTTGAGCAGTGCACCACAGTCGACTGTAGAAGGCTCGACAAGCGACTGGAATCACCCAGTCGATTGTAAATCCTTCAGCAGACGACTGTTGGAGAGCCTGAGACTCCAATTGAGTCTTTGGGTAAGATGAACCTATTGGGTTGGATTCAATGATAATCCTAGGGCTCACTAACATGGTTAAATGCATATGCATGAGAGTATGGTCATCTATCAAGGCATTACAATAATCCTAGGCTCAAAAAGAGAAATACAAGTAATAGAAATTACATGGATTACATATTGCATCTCCTAGAGTCTAAGTCTTCAAGCTCACGATACCTTGATGCTCCCCAATCATCTCCAAGCTTTAACACTCCATCACTCTTGGAGGTCCTTGTAATATCCTCCAAGCATTATGCTTTGTCTCATCAACATATAATCCTTAAGATAAACTGAGACTAAAACATAAGATTGATTAGCATACTAACATAATGTATTGATCATCATCAAAACAACGTTAGTCTTGAACCAAAGAACTAACACATAGCACACCTAATATACCAACTAGTTCAATGTCATGGGACAATAATCAACATTATAACAATTAATGATGAGGGAGCATCATAACATTTAACATGCTCTAGAAGTGCAGAAATTGGATATCTAAGCATGGATGCTACATAGACTGAGACTTGAATATAAATAGGAGTACGAGCTAACCTGCAAGTGAAGGCAACGATCAATTGTCACTCTTAGAATTATGGGGGGATGGTCAAATGGGGGGATGGACAATCTGGTGATCTCAGATAAGGTTTCATCATCGATCGTTTTCGAGACTTTACCATTTGTTCATGGTTTTTATATGATCATTCATGCAGCATTTTATGATCCTAGGGACAGTAAACTTAGATCCTTCAGGCAGAATATTCCATACTTCTCAACGGCCGTTGAGGCCAAACCCCTCATATTCAATCATTGGGTAAATTCTAAGCTAACATACTTGATTTACCAAGTATCAAGTGTAATAAAAATTATTATCCAACTCTGAAAAGTCCCAACAGATATGATAAGGGAAAAATCCCTAGGGTCCGTCACAATTTAGGGCTTAGTTCCCATTTTCAGTTATGGCCAGGTTGCTGGATAACTTCGTGCTCTGAAGCGAAAAATGAGAAAGTTGGACAATTTCCAACGCGGGGAAAACACATAAAAACAGCCCGCAGACAAGGGGAAACAGGTCCTTCACATCTCAGTCAAGGGGAAGATCTAACAGAAACTATTTTGAAGGTCAATAGGGCTGCAGCGAGGTTCGCCGCCACGCCTGGTGCTCAGATACATCATCGCAGAAACTAGAGGGACAAAATCCAAAATTTTAAAAATCCAAAATTTAGAGAAATAGAATGATTTTACCTCAAATCGTGGACTGGAGAAAGAACCAAAGAGGAATCCGAACCCCAAAGCCCAAACCGAAACCAGATCCAGTGAAAAACACTAACTTTTCTTTGAAAAATTTCACCTTTACAGAAAACCGAAACCCTAGGGCTCAAATCGAGCTTAAATAGAAGAAAAAGGGACCTGAGAAGCTTAGAGGGAACACGAGAGAGGGAACGCGAGAGAGAGAGAGAGAGAAGTCGGCGAGAGAGAGAGAAGGGCGGCGACGAGATTTTTTGCCTTTGCTTTTTCTCTAGAGAGGGGGGGGGAGAGTCGGCGAGAGACAGAGAGGGGAGAGAGAGATTAAGTGATAGAGGGGGGGGGGTCACGTGAGGGGGGTGGGGATTAGGTTTAAGTGGGGGAAAAGTCGGCCGGGCTCACTGGGCCTTTACATAAGTCCACCCACCTAATCTTTAAGGCGGCCTCCTGATTCTGGTAGATCTGCGTAACTCCAAATTTTCTCCTTGTGTTGAAACCTCGTTCTCTTGATCTGTAGTGTGAACTTGATCTAGTTCTGTAGTCTCTGGATCCTAAACTGTCTCTGCATCTTGCTTCTTTGTGGTGAAGCTGCGAAGGTCAATGTCTGAATCAGGTTCGTCAGATACTAAGTCACTATATGATTGAATCACCTCCGGCCTCACCGTCAGCGATTCATCAAATATGACGTGTGTACTGACAAACATCTTATTGAAGTCCAAATCCAAAAGTCTATAAACATTTACCCCTGCTGGATATCTAAGTAAAACTGTTTTCCTGGCCCTTAAGTCCAGCTTATCTTCCTTTTGTAGTGCGTATGATGGGCACCCAACGACTCTCAAGTAGGTGTAATCTCCAACACTCCACATCCACACTTCCTCAAGGATCTTGAAGTCTATTGCCGACGATGATAACCTGTTAATAAGATGCAATGCTATATTGATATCTTCTCCCCAATAATCCTTTGGAAAAGAGGCAATCAACCTTAGGCAGCGACACTTCTCCATCAACGCGCGATTCATCCTTTTAGTTACTCCATTTGATTGAGGATCACTTGGAGTAGTGAAATGTCTCATAATACCCTCATACTTGGCGTGGGCAAAAGATTGCACGTGCTAACTCCCAAGTGTAGGAGGTCGCCAAGTAGTAAATATCCTAGTGAGCCTAGGGTCGAACACGGGGACAACTTGCTTACAATCAACAGTGATCACAATTAGCCTAAACGGTGTGAGAAATACCACCCTTTTGGGGTGAGGATTGGTTGATGAGATTTTAGAACACCCTACCGTTAAGCATGCAAACAACGAAATATGTAGGATAGCAAACAAAGATGAGAAATGTGAGTGTTCATGGTTTCATGGTGTAGTCGGGCTTCAAACTTCATTTCAAATCACTACGATCCCTCATCCGGCTAAAGAGAGAGTGATCGGATAGTTTGGCATTTCATCGAACACGTTGGGTGCGAAAAGATAGTGAATGAAATATTGAGAAAATTTTACAATAAACACAATAGAGAGGGTCCACTAGGATGAACCTCTCTTTGGATTTCCCCCTAGGGTTCCAATTGAACAAGACTAACTCAACATTTCATTCACATATGAGAGTTAAAATTCAAGCTAGAAATGAAATTTGTAAGCCCAATATACAACCATCCACCATAAACACACACAATAAGACTAGCCACTCATGGTAAACAAAATCACCATTTTTGATTTCAAAGTTAACATCCAAATGTTTTTACAATGAATAAAATTCAACAAGAGAAATTGAGAAATAAAAGCTAAAGCACAAGAAAACCCCCTTTTGATCTTCTCCTTTGATCTTCTCTCTTGATCTTTTCTCCTTCTCCAAGATTTTCCAAGCCCTAAAGATTTCTCCTTGAAAAAGAATCCCCCAAGGCAAAACCCTAAAAAAAACTGCCTCGAAAAAAACTAAGTCCTAAAAACGTGTTCAGCCCCAAGAAAAAACAGAACCAAATTTCGCTACAGGCCCAAGCTCCTTTTCCTGTTTTTCATCTGCCCAAGGAAATCGGGCCTCAAAATAATACTGTGCAGAAGTGGGGGGCGGGATTAAATTTTCCGCCCCCCCATTCAAACGCAGCATCCGCTGCTTGTAAGAGAAATGCGGGGGGCACGTGGCCCCCCGCGATTTGCTGAAATGGGGGGGAGGGGCGCGGGCCCCCCTGCTCCGTTCCCCCGCTGCGCGGGGGAAAAAGAAAACGGCCCGCCTTGCGGGCCGGCCAGGCGGGCCGGCCCGCTGGGCGGGTAAAAGCTTTTAAAATTTTTTTTTATTTTTTTATATTTTTTTAATAATTCTCTGCGGCCTGCTCAGAAGCGGGCCGCGGGCCCCAAGGCCCAGTAAGCCTTTTTTATTTGTTTTATTGCCCAGAGACTCCCTTGTAGCTCCAAAAATTCATCAAAAATAGCTCCAATCACCAAAAAATTCTGGAAAAATTCCAGAAAATCTGGAAAATTTCCAGGAGTACCTGAAAAATAAGATGAGCTGAAATTAGTCCATAGAATTCGTATTTTATGTATAAAAATATATTAGGCGTTAATAATCCAAAAAATCACGAAAACGCACGTATCAACGCCAAAATTAATACGATATACCCATAAAATACCCAGAAATGGGGGGAGAAATAAGCAATTTATACCCCGAATCACACCCCCCAACTAGCTATTTGCTAGTCCCTAGCAAATCAAGCGATACATTCGGATTAAAATGGAAACGTGCATCAAACTCACAAAATTCTCATGGCATATTCCAAAAGTTATTTCCAAGTGATCTCAAAGTCAATATAACCAATGTATGAAAGTAAATAATAAGTGACACTCTCTTCAATCCAATTCAAAGAAAAGTGAGGCAATAAGCCCGTATCACACGTGTCGGGATATCACGATGTCAAAAATGCTAATCTTCAAGGAAAATGGCCAATACAAAAGAAATTTTTCTCTAAGTTGTGAAGGAATGAGATTTGCAAAATTCATGTAGGTTATTCACTCAATTATTCATACCCTTTTTTTTCATCATTTTTCTCTCTTTTTTTGTTTATGTTTTTGTGCACTCCCCTAAATCTTCTCTTTCGTGTCCTCCCCAATGTTTCGTGGGGCACCGACTACTTGACAAGACTAGAAGAACGATGCACCTTTTCTTTTCTATATATTTTTTTGTTTTTTTATTATTATTATTTGCATACACGCGATAACGCAATATAGGCAAAAAGGTGAAATGATTTCTAAATCTCGTTTTTTGGCGTCCTCCCCAATGTTTCGTGGGGCACCGGCTACTAAACTTGATTAGAAAGGCAATTCACTTATATTACTCTCATTCTCCTTCACGAATTAGCAATTCATCCACCCACTCCTAAGAGGAAAAAAAATGCATAACAAATTGGCCATCTCCTATCCAATCAAAACTACATCGCTCATCCCAACATGAAATTTCTTACACCACACTTTTCCCAAATTGTTTCAAATAGAGCATCACGACATATGAAATAGTCTCATTCATGTTATATTAGCATTTGAAATCAACTTGGAAAAGAAATTAAAGCACGCCAATCAAAAATTCATGAGTTGACAACAAGATAGGATTCAAATCCAAATGTATGCATTAAGATGTAGCATGTAAGGGATCAAGCACAAAGCTAGCAAGTGAGCAAGGATAGTCGATGTTAAGCTCGCAATATATTGGAGATGACAAAAGGGATGTCTCCAAAAAAAAAAATTTCTCTTTTTTTTGATTTTTTTGATTGATTTTTTTTTACAACACAACTAACTAAACATCCTAAACATCCTAAAACAACCTACAACCCTCCCCCAACTAAAAATATGCATTGTCCTCAATGGATGAAAGGGTAGTAGAAGCAAAAGTTGGAACAAACACACCTATTTAGTCGCCGCCCGAAGGCGGGTCCGCAAGCTCCTCGGTGTTTCGCTCCTTAGCCCATGAATCAAAATAAGGCTTCAAACGTTGTCCATTGACCTTGAACTCGCTCCCATCTTTTTTGTTCACCAAGGTCACCGCTCCATGGTTGTAGACATGTTTCACCACAAACGGCTCGGACCATCTAGATCTCAATTTTCCCGGAAAGAGATGGAGCCGGGAGTTGTATAATAGCACGCTTTGGCCCGGAAAAAATTCCCTCCTCAAAATCATTTTGTCATGCTCAAATTTCATGCGCTCCTTGGCTAATTTGGCATTGTAATATGCATCCCGCTGCAACTCCTCCAATTCACAAATCTGCAATTTACGAAAATTATTGGATGAGTCACAAATTGAATTAAATTGTTTAATTGCCCACAATGATTTGTGCTCTAACTCCACGGGCAAATGGCAATGTTTTCCATAAACAATCCTATACGGCGACATTCCTAAAATTGTTTTGTAAGCGGTCCGATATGCCCAAAGTGTTTTCGGCAATCGGACACTCCAATCCTTCCGTGTAGGATTCACCGTTTTTTGTAGGATGTTTTTTATTTCTCTATTAGCCAATTCCGCTTGGCCATTGGTTTGGGGGTGGTAAGGTGTGGAAATTTTGTGTGTGACCCCAAACCTCTTCATCAAGTTAGAGAATGGTTTATTGCAAAAATGAGATCCACCATCGCTAATAATAGCTTTAGGAATTCCAAAACGTGCAAAAATATTTTCTTTGAGAAATTTGAGCACGGTGGCACCCTCATTATTCCTACATGCAATGGCCTCCACCCATTTGGATACGTAATCAACGGCCACTAAAATATATGTGTACCCAAATGAAATGGGGAATGGCCCCATAAAATCTATGCCCCAACAATCAAAAATTTCAATTTCTAAGATTGGATTTAAGGGCATCATGTTTCTTTTTGTTATTCCCCCTAACTTTTGACATGGCACACAAGATTTACAATATGTGTATGTGTCCTTAAACATGGTGGGCCAATAAAATCCGCATTGCAAAATTTTGGCCACCGTTTTATGTGCGGAAAAATGTCTCCCACATGCACCACAATGACAAAAATGTAATACACTAGCAAACTCGTCATTTGGCACACACTTCCTAACAATTTGGTCGGAACAATATTTATGCAAGTATGGATCATCGAAAAAGAATGATTTTACCTCGTGTTTAAATCTTTTTATGTCCCGAATCGACCAAAAGTGAGGAACCTTACCGGAAACCAAGTAGTTTGCAATATCGGCATACCACGGCAAGGAAGACACGGCGAAAAGTTGCTCATCCGGAAATGCATCATGAATTGGTGCGGTGGCGGGCTCGTTCCCGAAAGTAAGGCGTGACAAATGATCCGCCACCAAGTTTTCCACGCCCTTCTTATCCTTAATCACGACGTGGAATTCCTGCAAAAGTAAGATCCATCTAATAAGCCTTGGTTTTGCATCCTTCTTTGAAAGCAAATATTTTAGGGCCGCATGATCCGTAAAAATGAGAATAGGTGACCCTAAGATGTAACTCCTAAATTTCTCCAAAGCAAACACTACGGCGAGCAACTCTTTCTCCGTTGTTGTGTAGTTCTTTTGGGCTTCATTGAGAGTTTTGCTCGCGTAGTAAATCACACATGGCACTTTCTCCCTCTTTTGACCAAGCACCGCTCCCACAGCAAAATCACTTGCATCACACATAATCTCGAATGGGAGGCTCCAATCCGGCACCTGCAAAATGGGAGAAGTAGTCAATGCGCATTTTAATAATTCAAATGAGGATTGACACTCACGTGTCCAAATAAATTCTGCATCAAGAGTTAGCAAATGGCAAAGGGGTCGGGAGATGGCACTAAAATCCTTGATGAAACGACGATAGAACCCCGCATGCCCAAGAAAAGATCGCACATCCCTCACGGTTTTTGGAGCCGGTAGCTTTTCAATTATCTCAACTTTGGCTCGGTCTACCTCCATTCCTTGTTTTGAGACTTTATGGCCAAGAACCATCCCCTCCGTAGCCATGAAGTGGCATTTCTCCCAATTTAGGAGGAGGTTCTTCTCAATGCATCGACTCAAAACCAAAGAAAGGTTAGACAAACAACTTTCAAATGAAAATCCAAAAACCGAAAAGTCATCCATAAAAATCTCCACAATTTCAACCATATCACTAAAAATGCTTAGAACGCATCGTTGAAATGTGGCGGGTGCATTACACAACCCGAAGGGCATCCTACGAAAAGCAAATGTGCCGAAGGGACAAGTGAAAGTGGTTTTCTCTTGATCTTCCGGGGCAATTTCTATTTGATAATAGCCCGAATACCCGTCCAAAAAGCAATAAAATTCATGGCTCGCAACCCTTTCTACAATTTGGTCAAGGAATGGCAAAGGAAAATGGTCCTTGCGGGTCATGGCATTAAGTTTCCAGTAATCTACACACATACGCCAACCGGTGGTAGTTCGCGTAGGTATCAATTCATCATTCTTGTCCCTAATGACGGTGATTCCGGACTTTTTAGGCACGATTTGGATGGGACTCACCCACCTACTATCCGAAATCGGGTAAATGATACCCGCATCCAACAATTTTAAAAGTTCATTTTTTACAACCTCTTTCAACGTCGGGTTAAGCCGACGTTGCAACTCTCTCGAGGGTTTTGAATCCTCTTCCAAATATATGTGATGCGAGCACACTAAAGGGTTAATTCCCGTGATATCCGCTAGTGTCCAACCTATAGCCTTTTTGTGTGTTCTCAACACATCCAACAAATCGTGTTCTTGCTTAGGTGTGAGGTTAGAATTGTTGGATATTGGACTCCCCGGATTTGGTTTTGGATGATGAACAAACATAAATATAATATGTACTAACACTTTGTGAGCGCAGTTATGGAGATCGTCGCCAAATTCACATGAATAACAATTACGACGTCTCAAGACTTCTCAAAGCACGTGATCGTATGCCTAAAGCTTCGTTGAAGCTTATGGACCTATTTAGAAGTCATGAAGATTCGATTGAAGCTATTGAAGACGGTATCGTCAAGTTTAATTTATAGTCTTTAAGCTTCTTTCGTAGAATGTTAAGCCTTGAGTAGGTCTTACGTTTTAAATCTTCATAACGCTCATATCTTAGCTCTAGGATCTTAGTAGAAGTCCATACAATTCTTCCCGAAGCTTCGCGCTTCGATTCGGGACTTCTTGTGCATGTTAGTTGGTTCAAGAAGAAGAACTGACCGACTAGATGGTGATCTAGTCGGTCAGCCAAGCTTCTTGGACCGACTAGTTCTTCTCAGTTAAATCATAGCTCTTTACTGTTTACAGTTAGTCGGTCTAAGTTGACTCACCGACCGACTAGTTTGTGAACTAGTCGGTCAGTGATGCTTCTGTGACCGACTAGTTGAGCTTTCCCTGAACATGCACATTTTCACTTGAGCTACTGTTTATCATTAGTCGGTCTGTGCTCATTGATCGACCGACTAGTTGATGAACTAGTCGGTCAACTTTTCTTCTTAGACCGACTAGTTTTGTTTACTGTACATGCCAAATTTTTCACCATACTTACTGTTTATTGTTAGTCGGTCTAAGTTCATTTGGTGACCGACTAGTTGGTGAATTAGTCGGTCAACATTTGTTCTTGGACCGACTAAGTCTAATTCTTCTCAGACTTCAGTTTTATCTGTTAGTCGGTCCACGTTGAGTAACCGACCGACTAGTTGTGAAACTAGTCGGTCAGTGACTCTTCTTAGACCGACTAGTTCCATGTGTCTGTGCTTTGATCTTTTCTCTGTTCACCCATTAGTCGGTTTACGTTAATTGACCGACCGACTAGTTGATGAACTAGTCGGTCGGTGATTGTTCTTTGACCGACTAGTTGGGTTCAGAAAAGAGCCGTTGGAGCCCTAATTGAAACGTTTTTCTCTCTCTCTCTCCTCTAACCTATAAATACTTGTTGGGCTGCATTCATTGCTGCCAAGGCTGATATTAATGCAAGTTTAGAGTTCAAGAGAAATCAATCCAAGCTCATTCAAAGCTCATTCCCTCCATTCATTAATCTCTCCTAACTCTTACTTCCAAAGAGAGATTTATTGAGTGTGAAGCCTTCCAAGCCAAGTGCTTGATTCTAGGTCACCAACATCCCCAAAGCTCTCCATCGCTGTTCTACATCTTGGAGCTAGGGTTTGGTGCCACTTCTTCCTCAAAATCATCCTTGCCCTAATTCGTAAGCAATACTCAAGGCATAGGTATTTTGTTCGGTAAGAAGTTTCTTTATTTCATTTCATATTTGATTTGTAAGTTTCACTCTCGGTTGTGAGAGTGTGGTTGTGATCCCGGGTTGTGGGAGTCACAAATTACATTTTGTATGATTTGACTTGTGGAGGTTTTTCACAAGTATTTCATAGTGGAAATCTTGAGTTAGGGTTTCTAACTCAAGTATCCGGAGGGGATCCGGGTGGTTGGGACGTAGGATCACCGGGAACAAGTCGGGGAGACTTGGGTGGATCCGAACCCAGTAACATATTGTGTTAGCATTGTTATTATTGTTGTTGTCAATCAATTTAAGCTTCCGCAAATTGATTTGGTAGTTGTTTGCATTATAATTAGGAATTATACTCCTTGTTATTTTTAAAGTACTATTCACCCCCCCTCTAGTACTTGTGCAGTAGCTTGTAGGGCATTACATTTGGTATCAGAGCCAGATACACAGCTATGTCTGCCAACGACAACAAGACCGTGCGTCCACCTTCCAACTATGACACCTTCAGGAACCGTGAAGGAGCATCTTCGGTGATGGAAGGACATTCCTCTACGAGGCCTCCATTCTTCAACGGTACCAACTACGGGTACTGGAAATGTAGGATGGAAACCTTCCTCCGAAGTGCATCTTTATGGAGGACTACAATGAAGGAGTACATCGAGCCCGAAGAAGAAGACTTCGAGAAATGGACAACCGCGGAGGTCGCCGCGGAGGTCGCCGCGGAGGTAAGCAATGCCAAGGCAATGAACGCCTTGCAATGCGCATTGGAGCCCGAGGACTTCAATAAGATATGCACATGTAAGAGTGCATATCAAATTTGGAACTCCCTCCTCATACTTCATGAAGGGACGAGTCGGGTAAGAGACTCTAAACTCGTAGTTGTAAACAAAGACTACGAAATGTTTCATATGCAACAGGGCGATAAGATGAAGGAGTATTACGCTCGCTTCGTCGACATCATAAACGAGTTAGAGGCTCTTGGCAAATCCTACACCCAAAAGGAGAAGTGTTCGAAGCTTATCGAAGGACTTCCTTCTTCTTGGGAAAAGCGCACCTTCGCCATCGAGGAAGGTAATGACATGAACAAGTACACCGTAGTTCAACTAATGGGTACTTTAATGTCATACGAGGTACGCAAGGATAGCAAGCTCAAATTGCAGGAAAAGATGAAGTCCTACCTAAAGCAAGACGAGCCAAAGAAGAAGGCCATTGCTTTCAAGGCCGCTCCATCCACATCCACATCAACCGATGATGAAGACTCGGAAAACGAGTTGGACTTGGAGTCCATGGCACTCATGGCCAAGAAGTTCAACCGTTTCTTCCGAAAAGGTAACTTCAAGAACAAAGCTAAATTTGGTTCTACTAACGCCTCTTCCTCTCCTTTGTGTTTCAAGTGCAATAAGCCGGGACACATGAAAGCGGAGTGTCCCCTTAATAAGCACAAGGAGAAGTGGAAGGCGCCGAAGTATGACAAGTCCAAGAAGTACACGAAAGGAAACAAGAAGGGACTTGTCGGAGCTACCTTCACCGACTCCGATGATTCTTCAAGCGGAGAGTCGGACGATGAGCACGTGGAGCAAGCGCACATGTGCTTCATGGCAAGAGAGGAGCGTGATCAAGGATCCTCCTCTTCCGATGATAGTGATGACGAAGGCAATGATGAGGTAACTATGGATGAACTTAGGAATGCTAACTCTCAATTATGGTCAAAATACACTAAATTAGTAAATAGATATACTAAGGTAACAGATGACCTAGCTAGCATTCAAACCTCGCCTAAGACTATCATCACCAACAACGACACCGTTGTTGAAGAGTTAAGAAATGAGATTGTTAATCTCAAATCTAAACTTGAACATGTTAGCATAGATGATCCGGAAGAACATAGGATAGCGGATTTAACTTCTCAAAACTCGACTTTGAGTATTGAGAACGAGAATCTTAAATCTCGTGTTTATGTGCTCACATCGCAAGTATCTACTCTAGATACTTTTATGCGTTCTCTCAAAGAGAAATATGAAAACACATTAGGCCGAATCAATAGATTCAATAAGGGTAAGGACCATTTGGATAAAATCCTAAGTGACTTACTCCCGGCCAATCACCACATTGGTTTGGGGTATACGATGGGATGTCCATCCAAATCGGCCACTACTTTTGTTAGGCCAACTTCCGGTGACTCTACGAGTGGTAGCAAACACTCTATTGGTAGTTCATCTACCAATGGTGCTTCCACCTCGTCCACGCCTTATTTTGGAAAGAAACCCACTTTGGGTGGACCTCCAAAGAAGGGGCATGCTTATATGTACACCAATACCATGCCACGTAGGAACACACGTCCTACTCCACCATCTCACACATATGATGATTTCTATGCAACACATTCTCGGGCACGTGCACACAATGTGAGACACCCTCATGCACGTGTTCCCTCACATGCATATGTTCACCCACAACATCATATGAATAATTCTCATCGTGCACCATTCCATCATGTTCCGTATGCCTATCCACAACATGCATCACGTAGAAATCAACGTAGCATGCATGCACCCAATAGGATGAGGGCTCCCAAGATTTTCACAATTTGGAGCCCAAAGGACACAAACATGGACGAAAAACAAATGTATATGAATGCTTATTTTTCGGATGTTGTGCATAGTAGAAATTATGTGGGGAAGTCTAAGTCCAATTGGACTTGGCTTCCAAAGGTCTAATCTTTTGGACCCAATGACCTTGGGTACCATGATATGAAATTCTCTATCTTTAGGTACTCAAGGAAAAGAAAAAGTCAAGGAGCAATAAGTTTAAATTTGGCTCCAAGGGAAATTGGATACTCGATAGCGGGTGTTCAAAACACATGACGGGTGACGCTAGTTTGCTCTCCGGAGTGGTTCCCATAGCAAATGGAAACCGCGTCGTATTTGGAGGCAACGAGAGCGGAACCATCATAGGTGTTGGTAAAGTGGGTAACCCTTCTAAACCCCTAATTAGTGATGTTTATCTTGTTAGTGGTTTAAATCACAATCTTATTTCAATAAGCCAACTTTGTGACAAAGGTTACAAAGTTAGCTTTGCGAAAGGATTGTGTCATATTTTAAGAAAAGATAATAATAAATTATTATTTTCCGGAACTCGTCATAAAGACATTTATATTTTGGATCTTCCTAAGTCATATGAACAATGCCTCGTTGCCAACACAAGTGAACAACACTTATGGCATCGACGCTTTGGACATGTGAACTTTGGAACACTTTATAAGCTTTCAAAATTAAATTCCATTAAAGGTTTTCCGAAACTTGTTTTTGAAAAGAAAAGTTTTTGTGATTGTTGTCAACGTGGCAAGCTTCCTAAATCTTCATTTAAACCTAAGAAAAGCATTTCTACTAAACGGCCACTAGAGCTATTACATCTAGATTTATTTGGGCCAACTAGAGTTGCTTCATTAGGAAATGCTAGATATGGACTTGTCATCGTAGATGACTATTCGAGATTTACATGGGTATTTTCATTATGTAATAAAAATGAAGCTTTTGAAAACTTCACAATTTTTGTTAAGAAAGTACAAAATCTCTTAGGAACCACCATTGTCACTATTCGTAGTGATCATGGAGGTGAATTTGAGAATGAGTCTTTTGAGACATTTTGTGATGAAGTTGGTATTACTCACACCTTCTCTTTCCCTCGTGCACCTCCTCAAAATGGAGTAGTTGAGAGAAAGAATAGGACGCTAGTGGAGTGTGCTCGCACTATGCTTGATGATAGCCAACTTGGCCATCAATTTTGGGCGGAAGCGGTACACACCGCTTGCTATGTGTTTAATAGAATACTTTTGAGGCCCGGCACTAAACAAACTTGTTATGAATTGTTGTTTGGTAGGTTGCCTCAAGTTAAACATTTTCGTGTTTTTGGTTCGAAATGTTTTATTAAGAACACGTATGGTAGTTTGGACAAATTCGATCCAAGATCCGATGAGGGGATTTTTGTTGGATATTCTTCGCGTAGCAAAGCCTACCGGATATTCAACAAACGAACCTCAACGATCGAGGAGTCGCTTCATGTCTCATTTAATGAAGGATTTGTTCCAACTAGAATTTCAAATGAAAGTGATTCTATGGATGTTTTATGTGATTCACTTGATAATTCTAAGTCTAATGATTCTATTGATTCTATTGAGACTAACCCAACTAATGAAGTTGTTGAGAATGTTCCTAGTGATCAAGGTATTCCTAAACGGCTTCATACCGTTCGTGACCATCCTCATGAGCAAGTCATTGGCAATATCCATGATAGTGTCAAGACGAGATCGCAAGTGAACTACTTCGCTCATTGTGCCTTTGCCTCCTCGATAGAGCCAAAGAATATTAATGAAGCATGCGAAGATAGCGCTTGGATCTTAGCCATGGAGGAGGAGCTCATTCAATTCGAGAGAAATGAAGTTTGGGAGCTTGTTCCATTGCCATCGAAGAACCACACCGTCATAGGGACAAAGTGGATCTTCAAGAACAAAACCGACGAAAACCAAGTCGTCGTCCGGAACAAAGCTCGGTTAGTTGCTCAAGGCTATCGACAAGAGGAAGGTATTGATTTCGAAGAATCCTTCGCTCCGGTAGCTAGATTAGAATCAATTAGATTATTATTGTCTTTTGCATGCCATAAGGATTTTAAACTATTTCAAATGGATGTTAAAAGTGCATTTTTAAACGGAGATGTCGTTGAGGAAGTTTACGTTTCTCAACCTCCGGGCTTCATAAATGAAAAATTTCCAAATCATGTTTTTAAACTAAAGAAAGCGCTTTACGGCTTAAGACAAGCTCCTCGAGCTTGGTATGATCGCCTAAAGAATTTTCTTTTGGATTTAAATTTTAAAATGGGAGAAGCCGATTCTACACTTTTTGTTAAGCATGCGAATAATGATATAATTTTAGTTCAAATATATGTTGATGATATCATTTTCGGTGCTACTAACTTTGCTCTTTGCGAAGAGTTTTCTAATGTTATGAAGGAACAATTTGAGATGAGCCACATGGGTGAGCTCAAGTATTTCTTAGGTCTCCAAATTCGCCAAATGGACGATGCAATCTTCATCCACCAAACGAAGTATACGGTGGAGTTGCTAAAGCGATTTGGAATGGAGAGTGCTTCCGGGAAAAAGACTCCAATGAGCACGACAACGCATCTCGATAAGGATACGGGCGGTAAGGATGTAGACATTCGTCTATATCGAGGTATGATAGGTAGTTTGCTTTATCTTACCGCAAGTAGGCCCGATATTATGTTCGCCGTATGCGTATGTGCTCGTTATCAATCTCAACCTAAGGAATCTCACTTAGTAGCGGTAAAGCGTATTTTTCGCTATCTAAGTTACACTTTAGATTTTGGATTACTTTATCCGAAATCTAGCACATATGAGTTAATCTCATATAGTGATGCCGATTATGCGGGATGCAAATCCGACAGGAAAAGTACTAGTGGCACTTGCCATTTTATAGGAAATTCTCTTGTCTCTTGGTTTTCCAAGAAGCAAAATTCCGTATCACTTTCAACCACCGAGGCGGAATATATTGCCGCCGGTGCCGCGTGTGCTCAAGTTCTTTGGATGAGACACACACTTAAAGATTTTGGTATTAATTGTGATACTTGCCCTATCATGGTTGACAACCAAAGTGCAATATGTCTTTCCAAGAACCCGGTACACCACTCCCGTTCGAAACACATAGATGTCCGACACCATTTTTTAGATGATCATGTTGCTAAAAAGGACATCATTTTAGTGTACGTTGAAACCCAAAAGCAAATCGCCGATATTTTCACGAAACCCCTGAAGGAGGACTCCTTTGTGCGGTTACGTCGAGAATTGGGGATTATGGGTGAATCCGAGATATAGGATTCATGTTTCATTCAATAATTTTGCATGCTATTATATTTGGCAATATCTCTTTCATGCTAGAATTATTGGATTTTTCGGAATTTATGTGATATTTTTGATTTTTCGTTCGATTTGTGCGTAATCGTCAAATTTTAAGTTTTCGATGTTTAATGGGGTAGTTTAGATGATTATTGAGAAGTTTTGAGATATATCGTTCAAGCGTTTTAAGGAGAGAACTTGATTATCATTGTTTGGACTCTGTTAGTCGGTATAGGCTCAACCACCAACCGACTAGATATTCATCTAGTCGGTTAGTAGAAGAACTTAGACCGACTAACTCAAGCTTATTGAGTTTCCTTTCCATCTTAAACTCTTTAGTCGGTTCATGTTCAGTGACCGACCGACTAGATTGATATCTAGTCGGTCAGTAAATGAACACAGACCGACTAATTCTTGTCAGTTAACTTGGATTCAGCCACTGTTTACAACTAGTCGGTTCAAGCTCATTGACCGACCGACTAGATCGTGATCTAGTCGGTCAGTGCTTGAACTGTGACCGACTAGTTGTGCCAGGGGTTGTTTGGTCATTTGCGAAATCGACCGACTTAAACTCAGTTTAGTCGATCGATTTTCATTCTAATCGATCCACTGTCCCTCTCCCTCAGCTCGAACCCCCGATTCCCCTCAAAACCCTTCGACTTCCGATCGTTCTCCGGCCATTTTCCGGCCGTCCCCCGTCGATCTCTGCCGTCGGCCCCTCGTTCTAGGTGATCTCCTCTCCTTCTAGGGTTAGATTTCCTTTCCTAGAGCTAGGGCTTGCTCGGTTTCTAGGGTTCTTAGAGGTTATCTAATATTTTTCGGCTAGGGCTTCTTCGTTTGATCTCCTTGTCCCGTGTCTTGCTTCGATTATGGCAAGAACTCGTATTCCGATCACTCCGTCTAGCCCCTCTCCGATGACCGTAGAGCAAAACCCTTCGGATCCCGAGCATCCAACCCCTCCGAAGCGTAGAGCCAAGTCCACCCTTCCTTCGTCGTCTTCGCCTCCTCTCAAGAGGAAGAGGACGACGACCGCTAAACCTAGAGGTCAACCCAAGCCTAAGCCTAAGGCCAAAATTCTTGCCTCTGCCTCTACGTTCCATACCCCTACCGATTCCGATACGGAGTTTAACCCCGAGACCGAGACTCATAGGGAACCCACTCCTCCTACTCATCCCGAGTCTAGCACCCACCCTCGTACATCTACCCGTAAGCCTAAGGGAAAGGGTCCGATGCCGGTGGGCGGTGTCGATATTTCCTTATGTCGCGATGACCCTTTGTGTCTCGCAGCGTATAATCGTATCGAACATTGCCCGCTGCTTCTGGAGCATTTCGTCCAGTTTAGCGATTTTATAGGGTTAGCTGATCTTCTGTCGTCGTCGGGTCTTCTCGATTACCTTCGATATGACCCGAAGGCGAATCCTCACCCCTACCCTAGATTAGTTAAGCTTTTCTATGCGAATAGGATCCGGGGTCAGTACGATCAGACCCACTCTGTTGAGACGACCGTTTTGGGGACTCCTATAGTCCTCACTGCGGAAATCTTAGGAGAGATTTTGGGTATCTCTTCGTCTGGCCTTCTTCCCTCTGATATATCGGTAGATGATATTTCTTCTCTTGATCAGACCATCCTTTCAGAGATTTTCCATCAGATCCCTCCTGCCATGATTGGCGTGCCATCTAAATCCTTCAAGCCTAATGCGTGGGTCCTCAATCTGATTCTGAAGTCGTGCTTGCTTCCCAAGTACGGCTCCTCATCTTTACCATCCCAGCCATTTTTGAAGCTTATCTATGCGATCTTCATGGGGAGCTCGATTAATTGGGCTCGAATTATACTCGATAAGATTGAATCTTTCGAGTGTATTCGAAAGTCCAATAAATCGGCTCATATCCCATTTCCTTGCATGTTGACCCTCGTCTTTCGTCATTTTCGTGTCACGTTGCCTCGTGACGATGAGCGTCCCCTTGGTCCTCCCCTGAATGCGACGGCCGTCAAGAAATCTCTTGCAGCTCTTCGTCACGTTCAGAGGACGACACCTTCAGCGTCTGCCCCTGCCTCTGCCAGTGCCTCTACTGCTCCCTCTGCCACCCTGGATGAGGTCGTACGGTTGCTTCGTCGTCACGAGTCTCGCTTGGCTCGTACCGAGGAGGTAGTCTGCCGTATGGCTCGTCTGCTGGGTGTTGATGTTCCTCCATCAGTTTCTGAGGATGAGGAGTTAGCTGACATGGCTGAGGAGGACGTTGAGGAGCTCTGTCGTGCTTCGACTCGTGCCCCCGAGGGCACTGCTGCTGGTGCTTCCACTTCCGGTGATGCTGTTGCTGCTTCTTCTGCTGGTGCCCCCGAGAGCACACCTGTTGCCGCTACTCCTGTGGTGGATTCTCCGACTGGTGCTCCCGAGGCCACTACGGTTGCTGCTTCAGAGGTTGCCACTTCAGCCGTTCCTCCTGCTGATCTTTCGGACGTCTCTGCTGATCCAGTCACCTCTTCTGCTTCTGCTGAGCCTGCAGTTGCTTCCGGTCCTCCCGCTGCCTCTTGAGTTTCTCCGAGGCCTCTCCTGATACTCATTGGATGATATATCATGTTGAGAGAGTTTTTGGGTAGGATAGTGTGGGTGGCTGTGTCTTTTGGATCTTTTTGATGTCTTTTTGATATTTGTGATGATGTATTTTGATATGTGTGATGATGATGTATTTTTTGTGGGCACTCCGATATTTTTGTCATATCATGATGTATTTTTGTTGTATGTCGGTGATGTACTTTGCTTCATTTCACATATATATATATATGCGTCGCAGTTGACATTTCATTATATCGTGCAAAATTTATAATTTTTGTTATGTCTCTAATGTTCGATTTCGTCGCTCGACGATATTCACTTGGTTTAATAGAAATTTCTTCTATGGAAACATAGAATTGTTTTCCATGCACTAAATTAACCAAGAAATGTTGATATTGGAGAGTATATTCCATAACTCAATCCGTAATATTGATTTGAGTTTTGATGATTTCGTTTTACGATTTTTCGACGTTGGTAACTCTGACACGCCTTGATTCTATTCTTATTTTTCTCTTTGGTGTAACTTGAACCTTCGTCGTATTCTACGACTCCCGTGCTTTTTAATTTGAGGCCATTGTTGTTGTCGTTGTTATCCTCCCGCTCTTTTTGCTTATGCCAAAGGGGGAGAGATATAATAATAACGATGTGCCAAATGAAAATTTAGAGCATTTTTCCAAGAATCTAACTTGATGTGTTAGATTCAGGGGGAGTTAAGATATATAAATGGATTTTCGAATCCGATATTTCAATAACCTTCATTTGGTATTTCAATAATTCAATAATCGATTTTCATTTAATATACTTCACTCGTCTGCTTGATGCGTATTATTTTTGTTTAAATTGGAATTAACGTGTCATCAATGCAGGGGGAGTAAGTAAATTTCATTTGAATTATTATTTTTGATTATTATTTATGTTGGTTTGTCATCACCAAAAAGGGGGAGAATGTTGGATATTGGACTCCCCGGATTTGGTTTTGGATGATGAACAAACATAAATATAATATGTACTAACACTTTGTGAGCGCAGTTATGGAGATCGTCGCCAAATTCACATGAATAACAATTACGACGTCTCAAGACTTCTCAAAGCACGTGATCGTATGCCTAAAGCTTCGTTGAAGCTTATGGACCTATTTAGAAGTCATGAAGATTCGATTGAAGCTATTGAAGACGGTATCGTCAAGTTTAATTTATAGTCTTTAAGCTTCTTTCGTAGAATGTTAAGCCTTGAGTAGGTCTTACGTTTTAAATCTTCATAACGCTCATATCTTAGCTCTAGGATCTTAGTAGAAGTCCATACAATTCTTCCCGAAGCTTCGCGCTTCGATTCGGGACTTCTTGTGCATGTTAGTTGGTTCAAGAAGAAGAACTGACCGACTAGATGGTGATCTAGTCGGTCAGCCAAGCTTCTTGGACCGACTAGTTCTTCTCAGTTAAATCATAGCTCTTTACTGTTTACAGTTAGTCGGTCTAAGTTGACTCACCGACCGACTAGTTTGTGAACTAGTCGGTCAGTGATGCTTCTGTGACCGACTAGTTGAGCTTTCCCTGAACATGCACATTTTCACTTGAGCTACTGTTTATCATTAGTCGGTCTGTGCTCATTGATCGACCGACTAGTTGATGAACTAGTCGGTCAACTTTTCTTCTTAGACCGACTAGTTTTGTTTACTGTACATGCCAAATTTTTCACCATACTTACTGTTTATTGTTAGTCGGTCTAAGTTCATTTGGTGACCGACTAGTTGGTGAATTAGTCGGTCAACATTTGTTCTTGGACCGACTAAGTCTAATTCTTCTCAGACTTCAGTTTTATCTGTTAGTCGGTCCACGTTGAGTAACCGACCGACTAGTTGTGAAACTAGTCGGTCAGTGACTCTTCTTAGACCGACTAGTTCCATGTGTCTGTGCTTTGATCTTTTCTCTGTTCACCCATTAGTCGGTTTACGTTAATTGACCGACCGACTAGTTGATGAACTAGTCGGTCGGTGATTGTTCTTTGACCGACTAGTTGGGTTCAGAAAAGAGCCGTTGGAGCCCTAATTGAAACGTTTTTCTCTCTCTCTCTCCTCTAACCTATAAATACTTGTTGGGCTGCATTCATTGCTGCCAAGGCTGATATTAATGCAAGTTTAGAGTTCAAGAGAAATCAATCCAAGCTCATTCAAAGCTCATTCCCTCCATTCATTAATCTCTCCTAACTCTTACTTCCAAAGAGAGATTTATTGAGTGTGAAGCCTTCCAAGCCAAGTGCTTGATTCTAGGTCACCAACATCCCCAAAGCTCTCCATCGCTGTTCTACATCTTGGAGCTAGGGTTTGGTGCCACTTCTTCCTCAAAATCATCCTTGCCCTAATTCGTAAGCAATACTCAAGGCATAGGTATTTTGTTCGGTAAGAAGTTTCTTTATTTCATTTCATATTTGATTTGTAAGTTTCACTCTCGGTTGTGAGAGTGTGGTTGTGATCCCGGGTTGTGGGAGTCACAAATTACATTTTGTATGATTTGACTTGTGGAGGTTTTTCACAAGTATTTCATAGTGGAAATCTTGAGTTAGGGTTTCTAACTCAAGTATCCGGAGGGGATCCGGGTGGTTGGGACGTAGGATCACCGGGAACAAGTCGGGGAGACTTGGGTGGATCCGAACCCAGTAACATATTGTGTTAGCATTGTTATTATTGTTGTTGTCAATCAATTTAAGCTTCCGCAAATTGATTTGGTAGTTGTTTGCATTATAATTAGGAATTATACTCCTTGTTATTTTTAAAGTACTATTCACCCCCCCTCTAGTACTTGTGCAGTAGCTTGTAGGGCATTACAAGAATTTATTACCACCGAAAATGTCTCATCCTCCCCAAGGTATGCATACTTCAAATATTCCGGAAGTGGCTTTAGATCCAATTTGGGATGCTCCAAAGATGACGGCATTTGAGGTGGGGAGTCCAACGGCAATGTCTCGAATCTCGGAACCCATTTGGTGCTTGGTCCCGCATGTGTCTCCTGCACAAGAAAAGATTCATCAATATGCTCACAAAAAGAGTCAAGAAAATCTAAAGCATTGTCAAATTCGGAACCGAAATGATCTTCAACACATGAGTCTATAGGTTCCGAAGCCAAAAAGTCAACCATGTTAACTTCATCGTATTCCCCTTCTCGGGGTGGCAATTTGCATGCATTGAATATGTTGTGTTCAAGAGTCATGTTGCCAAAAGAAATTTTTAATTGGCCACTCCTACAATTTATCAAGGCGTTGCAAGTGGCCAAAAATGGTCTTCCTAGGATTATCGGGGTGGGATTCCCCGATGTGGGTCCTTGAATGTCAAGGACAATGAAGTCAACGGGGTAATAAAATTTGTCCACTTGGACAAGCACATCTTCCACACAACCCCGTGGAATCTTCACACTCCTATCCGCTAGTTGTAGAACAACCGGCGTGCTTTTTAATTCACCCAATCCTAGTTGAAGAAAGACCGGGTAAGGCAATATGTTAACACTCGACCCCAAATCCAAAAGTGCTTGACCTATCCTCTTTGTGCCTATGGTGCATTCAATTGTAGGGGATCCTGGGTCTCTACATTTTTGGGGAGTGTTGTGTTGCACAATGGAGCTCACTTGCTCCGTTAAGAAAGCCTTTTTTTTTCACATTCAAATTCCTCTTTACCGTGCACAAATCTTTAAGGAACTTAGCATACGTTGGAATTTGATTAATAGCATCAAGTAAAGGGATATTAATTTGACATCGTTGAAAAATCTCCCTGATTTCCGCTTGATACTTGTCCTTGGATGGCGGGGCGAGCCTTTGAGGGAAAGGTACCGGAGTGGAATAAGGCGCGGGCTCCTTAGATGGATTCTTCATTGTTGGGCCTTCACCTTGCTCCTCCTCTAGCACCAAATCCGGTATGTGTTCCTTCTCTCCCACTTCCTCCACTTGTGGATCTTTAGGTGGCTCCACATTTTCAAAAGTTTTTCCACTTCTCAATGTCGTCACCGCTTGGCATTGCTTCATTGAACCCCCCGATGACGAAGAAGAGTTCATATTGGGGTTGGGCAATGGTTGGGATGGAAGCTTCCCCTTCTCTAGACTTGCGGTCAACTTCGCCAAGTGCTCCGCCATTTGTTGATTTTGAGTTTGTTGGAGTTGTTGGAATTGTTGGAATTGTTGGCTTTGAGCTTGTTGCACTTGGATGAGTTGTTGCAAAGTCTCATTCATGGAGTTCATTTGGGTCTCACTCCCTTCCTCTCTCTTTCTTTGGAAACCGCCTCCTTGGTAGTTGTTGTTGAAAGGAGGAGCCTTGTACGGTTGATGACTTTGTTGTGGTGGCCCTTGATGTTGCGGTTGTTGAGGCCTCCAACTCAAGTTGGGATGATTCTTCCAACTTTGGTTATATGTGTTGGAGTTGAAGTTTTGTCCAAACACTTGATTTGCCTCCGCATTAGGCTCTCTCAACACATCCTTCAATGTGGGAATGGTGGGGCAATTTGATGTATCGTGCCCCGTAGTCTCGCAAATAGCACAACTCTTCTCCATGGCTACACTCTTCACCGCCCTCAACTCCATGGCTTGGATCTTCTTTTGCATAGCTTCTAACCGGGCTTCCATAGCATCATCGGTCTTCAAAGTGTGTAAGCCCCCACGAGTTGGTTGTGATGAAGAGGAGTCGCCTCTATCAAACTCCGAAGTTGTGTCCCATGTTTGTGCATTCTCCGCCACCATCTCCAAATATTCCCACGCTTCATCCGGTTCCTTATCAAAAAACTCCCCGTTGCACATTGTTTCCAAAAATTGCTTTGATGTCGGTAAGAGTCCTTCGTAGAAGAACCCGATGACACGGCATTTCTCGAATCCGTGGTGA
Organism: Scilla litardierei; assembly: GCA_030789695.1. Classification (NCBI taxonomy): domain Eukaryota; kingdom Viridiplantae; phylum Streptophyta; class Magnoliopsida; order Asparagales; family Asparagaceae; genus Scilla; species Scilla litardierei. The sequence continues at coordinate 773,623,719 of CM061142.1, read as the reverse complement.
GGACATGAGAGTAGAAGTTCCTTTAGCCTTTCCCAAGTTTGGTAGAATGTCTCATTGTTGCGTTGGGCAAAGCTCATGATTTGCTTCTTCAATCCCTGTGTCCTGTGCAAGGGAAAAAATTTCTATAGAAACTCGGCTTGAAACTGCAACCATGAAGTAATTGAGCGGGGTGGTAAAGCATTAAGCCAATTCTTGGCTTTATCTTTGAGAGAAAACGGAAATAATTTCAAGTATATCGTGTCGGCGCTCGTTTTCCCATCAAAACATGTGGAACATACATCTTCAAACTCCTTTATGTGAAGGTATGGGTTTTCCCTCTCCAACCCATGAAAAGTGGGTAGGAGTTGAATTACCCCGGGTTTAAAATTAAAGGAGTTCGCATCCGTAGGTAACACAAAGCATGAAGCCGAACTAGACCTGGTGGGTCTCAGAAGATCCCTCAAAGACCTAGGGACATCGGCTTGAGAATTGGTATCATGGTTACTAGTATTATCATTGTTCAAGTTTTCTTCCTCCATGACGTGTGTGCGCGTTAGTCTATGTGTTCGAGGTGTTCGAAGCCACATAAACTAACCAAGCAAGCGATGTTATGTAAAACGAAAACAAACAAAGTGAAATTTATATACGATTATGTACGAAAAGATGATATAGTCACAAAGCAAAGCTAAAAGTAATGTAATTGTCGATGGTAAAACCGTTGTCCCCGGCAACGGCGCCAAAAACTTGGCGTGGGCAAAAGATTGCACGTGCTAACTCCCAAGTGTAGGAGGTCGCCAAGTAGTAAATATCCTAGTGAGCCTAGGGTCGAACACGGGGACAACTTGCTTACAATCAACAGTGATCACAATTAGCCTAAACGGTGTGAGAAATACCACCCTTTTGGGGTGAGGATTGGTTGATGAGATTTTAGAACACCCTACCGTTAAGCATGCAAACAACAAAATATGTAGGATAGCAAACAAAGATGAGAAATGTGAGTGTTCATGGTTTCATGGTGTAGTCGGGCTTCAAACTTCATTTCAAATCACTACGATCCCTCATCCGGCTAAGGAGAGAGTGATCGGATAGTTTGGCATTTCATCGAACACGTTGGGTGCGAAAAGATAGTGAATGAAATATTGAGAAAATTTTACAATAAACACAATAGAGAGGGTCCACTAGGATGAACCTCTCTTTGGATTTCCCCCTAGGGTTCCAATTGAACAAGACTAACTCAACATTTCATTCACATATGAGAGTTAAAATTCAAGCTAGAAATGAAATTTGTAAGCCCAATATACAACCATCCACCATAAACACACACAATAAGACTAGCCACTCATGGTAAACAAAATCACCATTTTTGATTTCAAAGTTAACATCCAAATGTTTTTACAATGAACAAAATTCAACAAGAGAAATTGAGAAATAAAAGCTAAAGCACAAGAAAACCCCCTTTTGATCTTCTCCTTTGATCTTCTCTCTTGATCTTTTCTCCTTCTCCAAGATTTTCCAAGCCCTAGAGATTTCTCCTTGAAAAAGAATCCCCCCAAGGCAAAACCCTAAAAAAAACTGCCTCGAAAAAAACTAAGTCCCAAAAACGTGTTCAGCCCCAAGAAAAAACAGAACCAAATTTCGCTACAGGCCCAAGCTCCTTTTCCTGTTTTTCATCTGCCCAAGGAAATCGGGCCTCAAAATAATACTGTGCAGAAGTGGGGGGCGGGATTAAATTTTCCGCCCCCCCATTCAAACGCAGCATCCGCTGCTTGTAAGAGAAATGCGGGGGGCACGTGGCCCCCCGCGATTTGCTGAAATGGGGGGGGGGGGGGGGCGGCGGCCCCCCCGGCTCCGTTCCCCCGCTGCGCGGGGGAAAAAGAAAACGGCCCGCCTTGCGGGCCGGCCAGGCGGGCCGGCCCGCTGGGCGGGTAAAAGCTTTTAAAATTTTATATATATATATATATATATATATATTTTTTAATAATTCTCTGCGGCCCGCTCAGAAGCGGGCCGCGGGCCCCAAGGCCCAGTAAGCCTTTTTTATTTGTTTTATTGCCCAGAGACTCCCTTGTAGCTCCAAAAATTCATCAAAAATAGCTCCAATCACCAAAAAATTCTGGAAAAATTCCAGAAAATCTGGAAAATTTCCAGGAGTACCTGAAAAATAAGATGAGCTGAAATTAGTCCATAGAATTCGTATTTTATGTATAAAAATATATTAGGCGTTAATAATCCAAAAAATCACGAAAACGCACGTATCAACGCCAAAATTAATACGATATACACATAAAATACCCAGAAATGGGGGGAGAAATAAGCAATTTATACCCCGAATCAATACTCTGTGAACTCTCTTAAGGTATACTCACCGCCATTGTCAGATCTAAGAATCTTCACCACCTTCCCTGACCGCTTCTCCCCTAAGGCCTTTCATGCCTTGAACTTATCAAAGAATTGATCTTTGGATTTCATCAAGTAGATCCAAGTCTTCCTAGAGAAGTCATCGATAAAGGAAACGAAATATCTCGCTCCCCCTCATGAAGCTACCAACGTGGGCCCATAAACGTTTATGTGCATGTACTCGAGCGGCCTCTTGTTGTGATGCTCTTTTGTTCCAAGCTATATCATCTTCAATTTTATTTCCACACAATTTTCACAAAATTCAAAGCTATCTTTCTTGACATCAATTAGATTCCTCTTACGAAGTAAGTCCAATATCTTTTCACTTGGGTGACCTATACGAAGATGCCATAGTCTGGCAGACTCTTCCCCACTCGTGCATTAAGAAACTCTAGCTTTACCAACTACTGTGTGACCTTGCAGCACATACAAGTTGTGTAACCTCTTACCCTTCATCACGACCAATGAACCCTTGGACACCTTCTGGATATCACCTTGTCCTATCCATTTACAACCAATTCATACTAAGGCTCCCATTAAATAAGGCTCTTTCTAAGCTCTGGCACATGTTTGACTTCTGTGAGAGTCCTAACTACACCATCAAACATTTTGATTCTGACGTTTCCCACTCCAACTGCTTTGCAATCCATGTTGTTCCTCATTAGAACACTGTCGCCTTCCCTTGGACTGTATCTATCAAACCAGTTCCTATGCGGTGTCATGTGGAATGTACATCCTGAATTCATAAGCCAAAAAATACGGTTTTCATCTTGTGTGCTAGCCATCAATATCTTCCAGTCATCACCATCATCGTTGGCAATATCCTTTGTGGCCACTCCAATTGAAGCTTACTATATATCTATGCCTTTTCCTTTACTATCCGCCTTAAGCTTTGGACAATCCCTCTTCCAATGCCCGGTCTCGTTGCATAGAAAACAGCTTGTAAGGATCGTCTTACCCTTGCAATACTAACAACACACACTAGGGGGTGAATAGTGTAATGTCAATAAAATTGTCCAATTAAAATTAAACTTGCAAATGCGGAATTATAAATGCAAGAGGAATTAAAAGGCACAATCAATCCAAACGCAAACACAACGTTTTGCCCTGGTTCCCCAAACTTGGGTACATCCAGCCACACCAATATTCACTATAATCCCACACAGAGAAGTGAATACAAATCTCACAAGGAGATATCCCACAAAAGGGATTTATGCCCTACACAAGGACCCAACCAATCCTACACGAGGATCACGACTCCCACACAGAGAATCACTAACTCCCACTCAGAGAATTATGGTTAGCCATACACTAGGACACTAAACTCTCACAAAGAGAGTTACTCCTACAAAGAGAGTTATCCCCACAAAGAGAATATCCTAGTCCCACAAAGAGATAACCTCCCACAAAGAGAGAAAGACTAATTCCCACAAAGAGAATTAGAAACACAAATTCACCAAGTAAAATAAATACTCTTACTATGCCTTGAGATGCTTACTCATAAATGGATGCAAGGCATGGAAGATGATCTCCAAGTGTTGAGATATGCTTGAAAGCACTTGAATGAATTCCCTTGAGCTGGACTTCAATGCATGAAGATGAATGAGAGCTCTTGAGAGGGAATTGAGGGAGTTTGTGAGTTGCTTATAGATCTCTTGAGATATTCAATAGCATCAAGAAGTATAAGAGATAGCAGCACACTCATATAGATAGGAGCCATATATCAAACCCCAAAACCCAAGAAAACAGCCAAAGAATCGATTCTGCAACGGCTAGAAACTGGGCGAAAACGACAGGAATAGTCGACTGATGATCAAAAGACAGTCGACTGATCAACGTCTAGAAAATATCCAACGGCTATAATCTGAGCCAGGATAGTCGACTGATGAAGACAGTACAGTCGACTGAGAACAGGGCAGCCGCCTGTAAAACCTTCAGCATGCGACTGCTGCAGGGGATGGAATAAAATAGAGAGCTGCACTCTTTCTCCAGTTAAGCACACAGGCGACTGATGTCAATAATACAGTCGACTGTCTCTTAGTCAGGCGACTGTAAAACCTTAATCAGTCGTCTGCTGTATTAGATGGAGAAACGATAGAGAGATGCAGAGATTGCACTTACGCTACTCAGGCGACTGATGATCAATCTACAGGCGACTGTAAATATACAGGCGACTGTAAACTGACCAGTAGTCGACTATGCGTAAAGCTCAAGTTTGAGTCAATTGAAATGTTGACTTGAGCTGTGCATATCAGGCGACTGTAGAAGGATCTACATGCGACTGGAAATCACCCAGTCGACTGTTATTCCTTCAGCAGGCTACTGATGGAAAGCCAGAGACTCCAAATGAGTCTTTAGGGATTCTATGATAATCCTAAGGCTCACTAAGATGGTTAAATGCATATGCATGAATGAGTAAACCATCTAACAAGGCATTACATTAATCCTAGACTCAAAAGAGAGAGAAAGCAATAAAGTAAATTACATGGATTACAATGCTTTCCTTAGAGTCTAAGTCTTCAATCTTGATGCCTTGATTGCTCTCCATCATCTCCAAATTTTGGCACTCCTTGAGTCCAGCAATGGTCCTTCTTCACTTGATGTCCATCCTTGCACCAAGTGATTAGTCTCCAAGAAAGATATTCTTGAAATAAAACTGAGAGACTAAAACATGAGAGTCATTAGCAACAACATAATGTTGTGATCATCATCAAAATAAGATTGGTATGAAACACCAATACTCAACAATCTCCCCCTTTTTGATGATGACACACATTATGTAAAATACAAATAATTAAAGCACAATGCTAATGAGCTTCCCCTACTTATATGCACCAATTATACAATGAGCTACACAGTAGTAAATACTCATTCTACCAAAAAATATCATGGTGACACATAATAGGCAAGGATTACATAAACCAATTGTAAAAGACAATATCATACAAACATGAATGGTTTATCTAATCCCATATATCTCTCCCCATAGATATATCTCTCCCCATATGCATATGAATATATCTCCCCATATATATTTACATAATGCATATATCTCTCCCTCTTGACATCGTCAAAAAGGTGGACATCAAATATATCCCCCTTTGTCATCTTAACCAAGATGTGACAATATGCAAGAAAAAAAGAGATGTATGATACCAAATTGAAAAATTTAGTGGGTATCAATTCACTATCCCATGCTCCCCCTAGATCATAGATGGTCAACTTTTGACATCTACGATCTAATACCAATATTGAAGCCATGGGCCTAAAGTGTATCAAAGCAATAGATATGGAAAAATCAAGCTTCAAAGATACACAATGATATTGCCAAAACAAATATAACATGAAACACCATGGCAATATCTAAGAGGTTTAGTTTGAGACCAAAAATAACCAATTGTAAATAATGATCTCAAACATCCCCCGAAATGAGAGTTAAAATATGTCTTAAAATATTTTAAACATATAACATATTAACTCCCCATTGACATACGCAAGGATCAAAAATGCATGCATGTCAATAAACCCCAAGGTCCCCATTTTCATGAAAAAAATAAGTTTGAACACATTTTCAAAATCATGAAACACACACAAACAATGGGTATGCTAAAAATAAACATTCAAGCACAATACCCATGCAATATGCATATGTGTGAGGAACCTAAACATTAGGCAACCAAACCCAAGAGGAGTTTGATTTCCTAATGTAATCACATGAGGTGATCACATCCCTAACTAGAGAGTTGATGTAACTATCCCTCTCTTGCACACTAACCTTAGTGGGAATCCATAAACTTAAGGATTTCCTAGGCAAGGGTTTTGCATTTGCAAGAGGGGTGGATGTGGCATGCTTAGGTGTAGAAACGAATTTCTTGGCATGCAAAGAATGAGAATTTTGCTTCTTAGCAAAAAATGAAGATTTTTCATTCTTCCTCATTACCTCGTGATCTACATGCTTCTTGTTGATGTTATTGTTGTACAAGAAAGCATGGTGATTCTTCTTAGGTGCTTTAGCAATATTTCTTGTATTTGCACCATAAGAGGAATTAGAGGTGGGTTTGGGTACCACATTTTGAATATAACCCAAACCTCCTCTATGATTTGCAGGATGTTGTTTTTCCAACAAATCGTGGAGTGAATCCCTAGAATACACAAAGCTTATGAGCTTACGGGATTCCTCTTCACATTTCAACGTAAGTTGTTGAATGTGAGAACCTAAGCTAAGGTTTTGAGCAACAAGTTTTTCATTTGTAAGACTCAATTCCTTAACTTGAGAGAGAAGTGTGTCTCTCTCACTAGTGTCACAAACATGCAAAGCATCATGAATATTTACACTAGACGATTCTAAATCATGCACCCTACTCATAGCATTATCAAGTTTAGCTTTCATTTTATCATATGAATCGATGCACTTACTTGCCAAATTGGAGGCCACATTTAGGCGATATTCAAGCTCCTCATAGGATGGCTTTTCCTCCTCAGCTTCCTCATCGCTTTCCTCCTCGACTTCCTCATCGCTTTCCTCCTCAGAGCTTGACGAAGACTCTTCCCCATTAGCCATGAAGCACCATTCTTCTTTGGAGTTGAGCCACGCCTCTATCTCTTCATCGCTTGAGTTAGAGGAAGTTGATGAAGAATCATCAAACGCAACGAAACACATGTGATCGTGCTCCTTGTCATCCTTATCTTCATCATTTGATGTGTCCACATCGGAATCATCAAAAGTACCGATAAGTCCCTTCTTTTGGTTTTTGATTTCGGACTTGCCTTTTCAAAATTTCTTCCCTTTACCCTTATATGTATCTTTGGTGGGTTTGGAAAGACATTCAGTAGTAAGATGACCTTTTCCTCCATAATTGAAACAAATAAGCTTGTTAGACTGGGAGTCAAACTTTGACGAAGATATACCTTGTTTGTCTTTGAGGAATGCCTTGAAATTCTTGAATTGCTTGGCAAGCTCGATGTAATCATCATCGCTAATATCATCATCTTCTTCACTCGGAGCTTCTTGTTGGAACTTCTTTTTCCACTTGAATGACTCCTTCTCAACATGGAGTGCAACCCCCTTTTCCTTCTCGGGCTTGGTTGGTTGAACCTCCTCCTTATGCTGAAGAAGCACTTCATGAGAAATCTCCAATGTATGCCAAATTCCGTTGGCCGATTTGCACATGGAGATTCGGTCGAACTCATCCGGAGTGAGGGTGCAATGGAGTACACACATAGCCCTAGCATTGACTCTGATCAAGTCCTTCTCCTCTTTAGGTCTTGACGCCGCAAGTGAAGTAGGCTCCTCAAAAGGCGACTCCGTAATATCCCAAAGGTCGTGACCCTTCATGTAGACCATCATCCTGATCGTCCAACTTGGGTAGTTGGTTCCGTTTAAGAGCGGGGGTCGAAAAGGTTGAATGACCTTCTTCATGAGACGCGGATGAGGCGTTGAATGCCATTGTTGCAGTATGCTATAACCTCGCTTTGATACCAATTGTAAGGATCGCCTTACCCTTGCAATACTAACAACACACAGTAGAGGGGATGAATAGTGTAATGGCAATAAAATTGTCCAATTAAAATTAAACTTGCAAATGCGGAATTATAAATGCAAGAGGAATTAAAAAACACAATCAATCCAAACGCAAAAACAAATTTTTACCCTGGTTCTCCAAACTTGGGTACATCGAGCCACACCAATATTCACTATAATCCCACACAGAGAAGTGAATACAAATCTCACAAGGAGATACCCCACAAAGAGGATTTATTCCCTACACAAGGACCCAACCAATCCTACACGAGGATCACGACTCCCACACAGAGAATCACTAACTCCTACTCAGAGAATTAGGGTTAGCCCTACACTAGGACACTAAACTCCCACAAAGAGAGTTACTCCCACAAAGAGAGTTATCCCCACAAAGAGAATATCCTAATCCCACAAAGAGACAACCTCCCACACAGAGAGAAAGACTAATTCCCACAAAGAGAATTAGAAACACAAATTCACCAAGTAAAATAAATACTCTTACCTATGCCTTGAGATGCTTACTCATAAATGGATGCAAGGCATGGAGAGGATCTCCAAGTGTTGAGATATGCTTGAAAGCACTTGGATGAATTCCCTTGAGCTGGACTTCAATGCATGTAGATGAATGAGAGCTCTTGAGAGGGAATTGAGGGAGTTTGTGAGTTGCTTATAGATCTCTTGAGATATTCAATAGCATCAAGAAGTATAATAGATGGCAGCACACTCATATATATAGGAGCCCTATATCAAACCCCAAAACCCAAGAAAACAGCCAAAGAATCAATTCTACAACGGCTAGAAACTGGACGAAAACGACAGGAACAGTCGACTGATGATCAAAAGACAGTTGACTGATCAACGTCTAGAAAATATCCAACGGTTATAATCTGAGCCAGGACAGTCGACTGATGAAGACAGTACAGTCGACTGAGAACAGGACATGCGCATGTAAAACCTTCAGCAGGCGACTGCTGCAGGGGATGGAATAAAACAGAGAGCTGCACTCTTTCTCCGTTAAGCACACAAGCGACTGATGTCAATAATACAGTCGACTGTCTATTAGTCAGGCGACTGTAAAACCTTAATCAGTCGTCTGCTGTATAAGATGGAGAAACGACAGAGAGATGCAGAGATTGCACTTACGCTACTCAGGCGACTGATGACCAATCTACAGGCGACTGTAAATATACAGGCGACTGTAAACTGACCAGTAGTCGACTGTGCGTAAAGCTCAAGTTTGAGTCAATTGAAATGTTGACTTGAGCTGTGCATATCAGGCGACTGTAGAAGGATCTACAGGCGACTGGAAATCACCCAGTCGACTGTTATTCCTTCAGCAGGCGACTGATGGAAAGCCAGAGACTCCAAATGAGTCTTTGGACAAAGTGAACCTATTGGGTTGGATTCTATGATAATCCTAATGCTCACTAAGATGGTTAAATGCATATGCATGAATGAGTAAACCATCTAACAAGGCATTACATTAATCCTAGACTCAAAAGGGAGAGAAAGCAATAAAGTAAATTACATGGATTACAATGCTTTCCTTAGAGTCTAAGTCTTCAATCTTGATGCCTTGACTGCTCTCCATCATCTCCAAGCTTTGGCACTCCTTGAGTCCAAGCAATGGTCATTCTTCACTTGATGTCCATCCTTGCACCAAGTGATTAGTCTCCAAGAAAGATATTCTTGAAATAAAACTGAGAGACTAAAACATGAGAGTCATTAGCAACAACATAATGTTGTGATCATCATCAAAATAAGATTGGTATGAAACACCAATACTCAACACAGCTGTTTTCACTGCGCTCTCGTGATATTGATATTGAGTGTCCTCTTCTAGCACCTTGGCTAGCCTTCTTCCATTGACGGCCTCTTGTAAACAACACGTCACCTTGACTGCTAGAGTCATTGCCATGGACTTTCTCCATGAAGCGCTATGAATGTAGAGCTGCTTCTACTTCTTCCAAAGATAAACTCTCCTTCACATAGATCAAGGATCTGACTAGCTGATGGTATTCATCTGATAATAAGCATAAAAGAACTACGGCTAATACCTCTTCGTCCAGATTCACTCCCATATTGGCTAGGTCTGAAGATATCTTCATGAACATGTCGATGTGATCCTTCACTTGATTGTTCGGCTTCATCCTCAATGTAAATAAGTTCTTCATCAAGTACAATCATTATGTCAAACTTTTCTTCGTATACTGAGCTTCGAGTTTATTCCAGATTTCCTTTGTAGTTTTGGCTATGATTACTTTTCTAAGAACTTCGTCTGCCAAGAACTACCATCCACCAAATGCTTTTTGATCCATCTCTGCCTTATCGGCCTCTGTGTACTTTGCATCAACTTTATCTTGCTCGAAAACAATTTGGTAACAATTATCTTCCATCAAGAAATCTTTCATCTTCATCTTTTAAAGCGAAAAGTCATTCCTTCCGCTGAATTTATCTATCTTGTATCAAACTATAGCTGAAGACATCATGTCTTACTAATCTACTCCCAACCCGATCGATCTGAAACCAATTGTTGGGAGAAATACCTCACAAACCACAATCAAGTCCAACATATGTGATTCTTTCAGCGGAAGCACCAACATACATGGTGGATCGAGAGATAGACAAATAACAAGAACACGAACCAAGCACCACAAAAGCAATAAATATAAAATCTATCAAACACAGAGGACACGAACGATTAACCCCGGTTCAGTCTCACCGATGTGATGAGACCTACGTCCAGACTTCCATTGTCAACGGGAATCCACTAGATCGGAGATGAAACATTTGCATGTTGATTACACTCGACGCCTTTAGTTCTCCTTCAACAAAAGTGTAACTATCTTTATATTTGAGTCTAGCATTGTAGATATCAAACTATCTCACACTCACTCAATGAAAGAATCTCTTTAAAACCTTAAAAGTAAGACTCTCTCTAGAGTTGTAGCCGTCGTCGAATCTTCATGCCACATCAAAAGTCTGTGTGACCACCTTAGAATCCATCATTAGGGTTATAGAGGCTGTTTTAAGTCATGATTGTTCGATTTGATCACGTATCAAATCAGCGGCTCAAAGTAAAACCCGTTTCAAGTCGAAACCCGTCTAACACGATCGTGCCACATATGGAACGATCATGTCAACTATGCTGCTCAAAACCTAAAGACTCTGCCAGTACCACCTGATCGTGCCAATCATATCGTAAATCTGGCACGATCGTGTCACTAGCCCAGAATATCTTTGCCACATCTACATGGTCGTGCCAACCTTATAGTGAGGTTGACACGGTCATGGCATGCCCGGGAAATTAGTTTGAAGCTTATAATTTAACAACAAAAACATTGAGAATCGTATCTTTGGCGAATAAGAGGCAATCCATGGAAAAATTATCCTTGCTAAGATGGATTCTTAAAACTAATGCACGTAGGATGGACATGTAAACATTGAGCTCTATAGGTTGTGCCTGACCCACGAGAAGCATAGCTTCCACGTATAAGAGGCAATCCATGGAAGAATGGTCGTTACTGTGACAGACTCTTAGAACTAATTCATGGCTAACTACTATACTGTAACTTGAGATTACAGCTATTTAAATACATTTGTGTAACACACCAAACCAACGCAATCAAAAATTGTTTGAGCTAATCAGCCTCGTTCATATCAGTTAAACTTCAGAATCACAAAGAGCACAGAACACCGAAGACCATATCTAGTAGTTACCCTGCTATTTAGCCATAGTGATAACTCAGTGGTAAAATACAACACACGATAATTCGTAAATAAAGGAATTAGAAAAGGAATGGCTGTATACTAGACTATAATGAAAGAAGAAAGATATCAGCTAAAGTTTTGTGCACAAACTATTGGTCCACTGCCTTGGCATCTATAGTTTTGTGCACAAACTATTCGTACCAACATGGCAGAAGTGCACTCAACCGTATGTATCTTAGGTCAAGTTACTCAACAAAAATTTTCAAACCATTGTTCAACACTTTTTGATCGAGGAAGAACAAGATGAAAACATATATTTTTGCCTCTAAATAAGTTGAACATTCTATATCATATCATAATCCATGGCCACAGTTCATCACACCATCGGGAAGATCAATACCCTAGAGGCAAAGACACCACAAACATGCATGCAACCCAAAAGGAAGGACACAACAGAAAAAAGAAGAAAAATTCATTATGCATGTCACATCGGAACAGAGATTTTTGCTTCCTTTCAAAAGAAATATAAATATAATTTCACATAAGTGCAAAAAGATCTCCCTTTGGTGCAATAAAGCATCAAATGATACCAAATACAAACACTCATACAGCTCACGGTAAATGACTCAAATATTAGAATAAGAGGCACCGTCTCCCTCAAAAAGACGGATCACTGTTACAGTCGTGAATCATCGTCATGTTCGTTCGTCGTGCTTCCTCCCTTGGTATGCATGGTAGAAACTATTGAGATCAAGTCATCTTCTTTGACTCCGAATGTGAAGTCTTAGTCTCCTTCTCGAGGTCATACTTGAGGTCAAAATATGCTCAATGCTAGGAAAAGGTCATATTTGACCATCCCTCAACAATTGCAATAACAAATCACAGCTCTCGTTGATGTATTCTGTGATTTTGTTATTGGGACTGGTTACAAATAGTAGAGCCCTATATTTGACTTATAGCAAGAGGATAATCAAGGACAGCAAGCCTAATTATAGTTTATCTCAACCTTCTTATTATAGTTTGTTATAAACATCAACATAACAACGAACCATAAATGGTGGTGGAAGATGAATATTGTTGCTTATTCTTTGATCATTCAAAAACTAATCTATAGAACCTCCTCAATCCATTCTCCAAACGCTCAACCATGGTACAGACGACAAGAGAACTTTCCCCTCGCTATTCAAATATGATCTGGAGCCTCCAACCAATCTATCTGGTGGACTATCAGAAACTCTAGTGTTTCTCTTCTGTTTTAGGTGAGAAGCTACAGTGGTTTATATAATATAGCTTGTGTCCTCCTATTAGGATTCTACTCCATAGTAGATCTTTATCATGCATCCCACACGGGCGCATAATAGAATCCCTATCCAAATCCAAGTCCTACTCCTTACTGGAGTCACATGTGGTCAGGTTTGGGACGGATCAAGTCATGTCCCATACTGCACGGAAACCAGGTTTATGTTTTGCTCTTTATAGGGTGTATATAAAGACTTCTCTTCATCATAGTATTAGTTCAAATACAAAACCCAATGCATATTGTAACAAACCTAATCCAAATCACAATCACCCTTCAATAGAATTAGTTCTAATTTCCATCATCCGATGAATTAGCTGTAGACCGATATTGATTCCAACTTGAACTTCGGCACGGTTAAGAATCAAGTAACAATCAGGTCAACTCCCATTTATCCCACATCTATAACTCTGAATGCAAGACATTAAATAAACAAGCTGCGGGTGCAAGGAAATTTATGAGCATACAATGTTCTTATGCATAATCTATTTAATGTCTTGTGCACCTACAATATTCTATCATATGCCTATTTAGCGCCATATTTGATGTGTACTCATCATTGCTCCAGGGTGGCTATGGTTGAACACGCCATTTCAAGCTACAGACCCAAAAATTACTAGAAACCATTTTTTATAATTATAGGGACATGTTATGGAAACATACACAATGTAAGGGTAGCATATAATGCAATTCTCGGCACAATTTGTGGCTGCTGTTAAACTCTTTCATAAGAGTTATCAAATCACGAGAAAAATGAAAGACTAATGTGCAACATACCATAAACCATTTGGTAAAATAATATCTAATCCAATCACCAAGACCGACCCCTCATAGTATCATTAGCGCTCGTTATGGCATACAAATAAACCAAACGTATCAATTATTAAGCACACTCATAAAAACTAAGACTTAATCATTCACTATTGATGGTTAATGACAGGCAGCAAAAAATTAATGGTAGCAAACCAGCAAAAAGTGAGTTTATATGATAATAGATACCCAAAGAGGCTTTATATTGTATCTGATAACTTGATTTCCGCAGTTAAACAGTTAATCAATCAACAAGTATCGTATTTGACCATGCACTAGTCCACAAAATGAATGAACGAGTGAGTGAGTGTATAAAATTTTGCCTCGGATAGCTTGGTGTTATTATTATTATTATTTCTCATTGCATACACTAGCAAATATCCATAATTTTTATACGCATAACAAAGTAAACAAAGAAATGGTCAAGTCCCCCATCATAAACCAATTACATTAGTTAAGATATCCAAGAGACAATTCCCAGCCATGAAATACTTTCGACTATTCTTAAATTGACATCCATTTACACAGAGCACGTGCTTGAAAAGAGCGGCTAACTGGAAAAACCAATGTGGAAAGAATCATACAGGGGGAAAAATGACAGCCAACCCACAATTCCAATCGTATAATCTAAATTCATTTTCACGACCATCAAGAAAGAAGCGAGTTTTTCGCTTGCGCTATTAGTTCTTTTAAATGGGAGCACACTAGCCAAACATTAAGCATGGGCAAAAAAGACCAAATTTTGGTAGCATTTATAATTTAGAAAGAGAATTACAACATCCAAAGAACAAAACATTAATTCAAGTTAATGGAGCCAGAGAAGAGTATCTGCGATTCTTTCCAATGCATTATCCAATGATAAAAGCAACTCATTTGCCAACCATAGTATATATGATCATATATGGTGGCTATATAATGCTCATGTTTAACGCAGGAATTTCGCAACTATAGGGGCATAATGCTGTAATCCAACTAAGCATAGACAAAACAAAGTCTGCTAATGAAGAAAAGAACAATCGGTGCATTTATAAGTAATCAGGCAAAAAAAATCAAAGCATCATGGTTACAATAAACCTATACTGTGAAAAGAGACCAAAGTATCCTTTAAAATGCTTTCTGTCGTGGGAGGGATCGAGTCCAACGTGTTCTTTAAAATGCTTTCTGATGTATATAAAAAAAAGAGACCAACGTAACTGAAAACTCGTCGCTGAGTTCCTACATAAAATTCATCTTGAAAAGAAAATGAGAATTGGAGAGCAGACCTACGGATTCTATGGCATTCTTCGGTCGGGAACCTTATAGCGATCCGGAGCTATCTTCATGGGCAGCAAAAAACCAGGGCACAAGCACTGCACACAAATTCACAACAATTTCACCCATGGGAAAAGAAAGAAAAGAAAATTGACGAGAAGGGTTTCTCTTAATGACGATATGAGATGAAAGAAGCAATCGTTATACCTCAATCTCGGTCTGTAAGGCCTTATCCCTTCGCTGTGGCCTTCGGGGGGCCTTGGCGCCGGTCATGGCCAAGAAATCCTCGTCGATCTCCTGTTTCGTTAACGAAACCCTGAACTCCACCATCTTTTCCTTCTTCCTATTTCTCTTTTCATCGCGGCCTTCCCCTCGGATTTCGAGAGGAAGAGGAGGATTAAAGGAAGCAACTTTCTTGTGGCCGGACATCGCCGTTGCTGCCGCCTCTCCGCCTTCTGCGGCCGCCGCCGCCGCCGGTACCTCGTCATTATTCTTGTTGTTTTGAGAGAAGCTGGGGTTGGAGGAGGGAAGCTGGCAGCGGAGCCGGCGGCGAGCCCCCCACTTGAAAGTCGGCAGCTCTACCCCCGCCGTCGGCGAGAGGTTTGCCGGAGGCGTCGCCTTTAGCGAATTCTCTTCGGTCTCTTCGTTCTCCGAGCGTGCGAAGACCATCTTGACCGACAAATTAGGGTTTTCAGGAAGATTTTGGGGGGAGGAACGGAGAGGAGGAGGGGGATTTGGAGGGAAGAAGAGAACTTATAGGTAACGAGGACGCAGGATTTAAGTAATAATTTAGACGGTTAAGATTTCAGCTTATCTGGAAGAATAGTTTCTGGCCGTTAAATGAGAATCAGAATGAATCTGATTTTAGAGTTCAGATAGTAAACGGATTTTAATAAGAATCTGAATTCGAAATAGGATAGCGACTTGAAGATCATGCCACGTTTTAAATTACAAACTGTCATATTCATCCTCAAGACTTCTCTAATTAGACTTTTAGCTTTTAAAATTTGAAAGCAAGGGTTTTTTTTGCACATTGGCCTTTTGTTTATGTTTAATTTTTAAAAAATACATTAAATTGTTATGAACAAGGCGCACCGGGCCTATTGGGTATCCACCCATTATGTTACTTTTCTATAAAAATAGGGCTATAGATTCGGTAGCCATCGCATTCACAACACGTTATCAGCACGCTCATCAGCGAAGCCGAACCCTTGCCGACGGACGAATCGTGAAGACACGATAGGGATTCTGTCTCCGAACTTCGCTAGATCCGGCGGGTAGGATCTACAGGTAATCATTTTTGTCCCCTAGATCTAATATGTCTTGCGCATGATGATGGATCTGTGTCATTTTTCTTTGATCTACAAGTAGAAATCAATTTTTCTGCTTAGATCTATATATCTATATGAAAAATCATTTTTTAAACCATAGATCTTTATAAAAAACACAGTTTTTAAATCGTTTTAAATTTGTTTTTAATAATTTAAAAAAATTTCATGCCGTCTAGGGGTGGCAAAATGGACCCGACCCGACCCGAACCCGGCCTCTTGGGCCGGGTATGGGTAGGGGCCAAACCGAGTCGGGTCGGATTCGGGTCAACCCGACTGACCCGGATAAAATCCGGGTCGGGTACGGGTTTGACCCGTCAACCCGGTTGACCCGAATCCTACCCGTTTAACATAATATTTCTATATATATTAGTATAATAAATAACAGGTCAGTACCTTGGCACTTTGGTTAGTAGGATTGAGCTGTTGGGTGAGTTTAGAAGGGTGGTCACGGTTTCAATTCCAGGCTCCCGCATCAAGTTTTTTTATTTAAAATTTGTAATAGCTAGTAGAAATGCTATTTAATAATTAAAATCCTTAAAGAAGCACATGAAACTCATAGCCCAGTTGGTTAGTGCCCTTGATTGAGCGGACGTTGGTTGCGGTTTCAAGCCTTGGCAAAGGCAATTTTCAATTAAAAATTTAAAAAAAAAACGGGTCAGGTCGGGTTGACCCGGGTAATACCCGGGTCGGGTACGGGTTTGACAACCCCGACCCGGATTCAATCTGGGTCGGGTACGTGTTTACATCTATCCGGGTCGGGTCAAACTTTACCTGACCCGAACCCGAACCGCCCCGCCCGTTTGTCACCCCTAATGCCGTCGCCTTTGGCGGCGTCTCCGGCCCCGGCTCCAGCCGGTGGCTGGCATGGGCGGTGTCACGCCCTGCTTCCCAAGAATGGAAGGCGAGACGTGAAGAGGTCCGCTCAGACTTGGAGCTGTGAAGCTACAGTCTGATAAGGGTAGAACTCCGGTGTCCTCGAACTGGACGTCAGCAAATTGTCGTCCTCAGCAACTAATCAGGCTCAAAACCTGACATGTGACACCCAAAGAGAAAAGTGCACATGTCAGCAAAAATCTCCAAATATGGAAAATGAGACTTTTGTGCAAGGAAACATAAAGTGTAAAGAATGCAACTTAGCAGTTTAAAATGAGATGACATGGCAAGATAATTTAATGAATGCAGCAGTTAAAAAGAACATGATACTTGCAATGCATGACACGTCGTAGCGAGAGCTACTAAACAATATTCACGATTTCACGATTAACTTGTATTCACGATGTGCGCAGGGTTTACGCCTTTTGGCTAAAGTGGTTGTACGTGCACACTTCTACGCTCAAGTTACCGCTTAACCCTACCCCTCCACGTGTATCGAGCGTTGGTTTCCCAACTACGCTGTGCTCGCTTCTGGATCACGAGCCAAAAAGTGTTTTTGCTTTGGCATGGGGTTGTGCCTGCAAATCAGGTGCCTAGCCTCAATTACTATGTAGGAGTCAAAATCCTACTCGTCGCAGCTTACAATTTAAAGTAGCGTGTGCTACACATTCATGATAAAGCAAGTTGATGCATAAAATGACATGACAAGATGCATGAGCATGACAATAAGCAGTTAAAAGTGTGTACCGTTAATTTGAAATTAAACATGACATGCGGCATGAAATGATAGCATAGTAAAGGTATCGGATCTAGCTTCATTGTCAAGCTAGATCAAGTAGGGCGTCGGATCTAGTTTCGTTGTCAAACTAGATCAAATATGGTCGTCTAGTTCACTATCATTTCATCGCATATTCTCTTTTAAGCTAGTACACAAATTGGCCTAAAACATGGCCTAAACAAGTTACTGTGCAAGTTTCACTTGCCTGAAAGAGACGTGCTGCAATCACAGATCAGAGAGGTCCAGAACTTCCTTGAACCCGACCCGCCCGTACGGGTTTACATCTATCCGGGTCGGGTCAAACTTTACCCGACCCGACCCGCCCGTTTGCCACCCCTAATACCGTCGCCTTTGGCGGCGGCTCCGGCCCCGGCTCCAGCCGGTGGCTGGCATGGGCGGTGTCACGCCCTGCTTCCCAAGAATGGAAGGCGAACGTGAAAAGGTCCGCTCAGACTTGGAGCTGTGAAGCTACAGTCTGATAAGCGTCTGGTAATCTAATCCATTATCAGATTCTTTGCATTACGACGAAACAACAACAATAATAATGAGGGATAGACAAATAAAATTATCCAACATTCAACATACACAGATTTTATTCCAAACATTACAGAGTTATAGTCACAAAAGGAGTACAGAGTCTGAGCAAAAGGCCTAAGCATGGCCGAGACTACAACAAGAAATGGTGCTACGCACCGAACAACCTAACGGTAGCTACTAAAAGTAAACAACAACTAAGAGGAAACCTCCTGCTGAGACTAAGGGTAGAACTCCGGTGTCCTCGAACTGGACGTCAGCAAACTGTCGTCCTTAGCAACTAATCAGGCTCAAAACCTGACATGTGACACACAAAGAGAAAAGGGCACATGTCAGCAAAAAGTGGCTGTACGGGCACACTTCTACGCTCAAGTTACCGCTTAACCCTACCCCTCCACATGTATCGAGTGTTGGTTTCCCAACTACGCTGTGCTCGCTTCTGGATCACGAGCCAAAAAGTGTTTTTGGTTTGGCATGGGGTTGTGCCCACAAATCAGGTGCCTAGCCTCAATCAATATATATGAGTCAAAATCCTACTCGTCGCATCTTACAAATTAAAGTAGCGTGTGCTACACATTCATGATAAAGCAAGTTGATGCATGAAATGACATGACAAGATGCATGAGCATGACAATAAGCAGTTAAAAGTGTGTACCGTTAATTTGAAATTAAACATGACATGCGACATGAAATGATATCATAGTAAAGGTGTCGGATCTAGCTTCATTGTCAAGCTAGATCAAGTAGGGTGTCGGATCTAGTTTCGTTGTCAAACTAGATCAAATATGGTCGTCTAGGTCACTATCATTTCATCGCATATTCTCTTTTAAGCTAGTACACAAATTGGCCTAAAACATGGCCTAAACAAGTTACTGTGCAAGTTTCACTTGCCTGAAAGAGACGTGCTGCAATCACAGATCAGAGAGGTCCAGAACTTCCTATGTGCTCAAACCATCGCCCAGCCTACGGTCCCATATTATTAATCTTAAGTAGTGAGTTACTCCAAACAATGAAATCACAGTTTTTATCTTGTCAACATGCGGGTGTGGGTTCCTACGGTTCTGGTATACCTTAACACGACGCGAGAGCTATACTGACGTCGAGTAGTGATGTCAGGGGTTGAATTCCGGTAGCGGAAACTGTACGGCGGATAGCGGCGACGAACGACGAACAACTGGGTAGCGGTACGATCATCGAACAGCGACGTGAAGGGGATGGACAACGGCACAGCGTCCTACGGCGTCGGAAAGGCGTGGACAGCGGCACGGGAAGCACGAGAGACGGCGGACAGCAAACTCACGGATCCGGGAAGCGCAGATCTGAAGTTGCGTGCGAATCTAAAGTTTGCACGCGCAAGGGAAAAGCTCCAGGAGTTGCAGCGGCTAGGGAAGCTTCTACACGACCAGAGGGGGATCTGAGGGGCAGCCGACGGCAGGGGGACGGCCGACGACAGCCTAGAAGCTCCTAGCTGTGAGATTTTGATAAAGGAGGACAGTTTTTGGTGTTTCGGGTGTTTGCGCGTTGTTTGTGGAAGGAGGATGAAGAACTAACGCGAGGGGAGACTGGTAGTAGATAGGGGACGTCAAGGGGAGTGGTCGGCGGCAGGTGGGGGTCGCCGGCGGCGGCCGGGCGTGGGGTTTTAAGGTGGAGGTGGCTGGCAGTTTTTGTATGGAGGTTTTGAGGGTTGTGTGATGGTTTTTAAGGATGAGGAAGAGGTTCGTGTCGAGGGGGGATGGCCGGAGAAGTGGGGATCGTCGGAGGAGGCTAGGCCGGTGACGAGGGGAGCCGTGCGTGAGGTTTCAAGGAGGAACGACGGCTGCGGGAAGGGTTTGCGTGAGTTTCCAATACCCTCGCATGCGTTGTATTTGAAGACGAAATATGGCTATATAGATCTAGGGTTTATTGATTTTAAGGGTTATATGAGGGGAGAGAGAGATAGAGGGGGGTATAGTTTAGTCCCAATTGGAAGATGAATATCCAAAAGTAGTGAACATAAGAGAGTTGTTTTGATAAACAGTTTTGAAAGTGGGGTAGGCTTAGGTGGTTGGAGAGAGAAGTTGTGAGAAGGAGGGGGTAGACTTAGTTTAATATGGGATGGCGAATAGCAATGAATTATTTTCATGAAACCTATTAGGCCTAGTTTTAATTAGGTTAGTTAAGTTATCAAATTAATTAGGCTAAGTGTATTAGAAGGGGATTAGTGGAAAAAGTGGGTCTAGCTGTGTCCGATAATTATGAGAAAAATACCGGGACGACTATGTCGACGAGAGAATCGAGACTAAGAAGATCGGTCACGGGCTAAGGCAACGGAAAACGGAACTAAAAATAAAAAGGTCAAACTACAAAGTCTAAAGTTATGACACCGTTTCAGACAAAGTTGTTTTGTGGGAGAAGGACCCGTGAAATGACGTTCACGAAAAATCCCACAAATAAGTACTCTCTCAGATGTTCAAAACGACATATCACATCGCACATTTGAGATACAAGAAGAGGCAACTAAAAATATGCGTACGAAAAAAGTACGTGCACGAAAAACGTACGATCGAAAAGCGACCGTGACAGGCGGCACCCTCTGTAGGGGGGGCCTGAGCCGGCATCCAACCCCCAAGCAGCGGTGGCCGCCAGCCCCCCATCTCATGAAACCCTAGGGCAAACCCTAGGGCTTGGGAGGGCTGATATGCCTATGTTTTTGGCCCAATAATGAAATAAAAGAAATTTTGATTAAATTTCAATTTTAGCCCATTGGGCCTCTGCCCAGATCAAGCCCAAAATTGATTTTTATTTAATTTTCCTTTAAAAATTCATTATTAATTCTTGAAAATGCTTAAAGAATCCAGAAAAATCCAGAAAAATCCGAAAAAATTAGAAAAACTCTGGAAATTCAGGTGAATTAGTTGGGTTGACAAGGCACAAAATAAATAAAATTTAAAAGGGGTTTTCATTACAAGAAAATGTTATTACCCCTTTTTTCCTTTAAACATTATTTACTTAAAAATGTTTTTCACATCATGCTAGTTATATATGCTCTGCAATATATGCCTGTGATGTTTACATTAACATGTGATACACTATAACTGTGTGGTTGTTTATAACTACATGTGATGTGAATATAAATGCATGTGATGGAAATCTGTGGTTTTTCGGATCGGCTAGGTTTTTCACCCTCTTTTTATTTTTCCTACATTTTTTCTTTTGAGGAAAAAATGTAGTGAGGAATAAATGTAAATGTACAAGCTCAGAGACCGACGTTGCTTTCCATACAGATGGGATGATGTATGTGCGACACTTACTTGAAAATTTCGTCTAAGGAACCTTCGTAGGCTTCCGAAGATGTACTTTTCCTATTTTTTGTGTGGACTCTAACTATGGACTTTTGGACTTTGTAATTTGCTTGAGGATGACTAGCCGATCCACACAAATTTCCTTATGTCTTTCGGATTATGCATGTGATGAATTTATTCCATGCATATGTATTCATAGAGATAATTATAACTATGTTTATGGCATACATATAATTTTTCAAAATGGAAAAATTGAACCTGAAGTTCAAATAATACGCCAATACCCATTATTCCCAAAAATAATAAAACGTCGGGATCATGCGAACATCATTTATGCCATCTTAAAAGATGAGCAACACACGGCAAATAGATCTTAAAAATTTATGGTCTGATGGACTAATATAGACACCAAAAAAGGATGACATAACACCGCTAACTCTTTTAAAGTTATCTCACTACTAGGGTAGTATTCTTATATCTGACCTTGTGCATAATAATTATAAGATCACGTCCGAAGTCATGACTCAAGTGAGAAATATATTCGCACCCACGTAATTGCTCAACTGATCCATGTATCTTCTTCCACAAATACTTAAAGAAACCTACAAAGTTTCAAAGGATATTCATTTAAACGAAATCATTAATGTTTGTATAGCATACTCAAGAAATAGAAAAATGGCATTAAAGCCATACTTGAGTACTTAAATAGACATTCAAAAGTCTGAAGCTTTACAACAAAATAAATGTCGAGTGGAAAAGTGGAAAAATAAAAACAAGGTCTACTACAAAGGGAAAGGGAAGATGCGACATAGTTCGAAGAGGAATAACAATGTCAAAAGCCATCCACCGCCACATGGACAAAACTCTGGAATCAGAGTACCTCACTGTTGAAGACCCATACAATCTTGTGGGTGGCCTTGGATGAAAGGTATAAACATCAGAAAGATGTTATACTTCCAAGAGCCTATTATGAGTAAGAGAATTTATGAGACATCAGGACTTCAAGTCAATTTCTATTTAACTTCACCATATGCTTGTAGCGTCATGGTGAGGATGTCTCTTAGACACGTATGTTAGAAATGACATACATTTCTTTCCACGAGAAAGACGCGATTCTGACGCAGCAAACTGTGAAGGAAACTTCACAAAGTACTTTGAGATGCTTGCATGCCAACTAATGTCAGAGAAAATACAAAGAACTTCTCCCAGCAACTCATAACATACGTCCAACTGGTAACACTAGTCCAATATAAAATATTGATACAAACCTAGCATTTTGTTGAGTATTCATTCCCCGGATTTGGTTTTGGATGATGAGCAAACATAAATATCGTATACTAACTGTTTGTGAGCGCAGATATGGAGATCGTCGCTGTCACGCCCCGCTTCCCAAAAATTTGGAGGCGGGACGTGAGGAGGTCCGCTCAGACTTGAAGCTGCAAGCCGCAAGTCCGATAAGCGTCAATCAGCATTAAATTGCAGGTCCTTGCAACGCGATACGAAACAACAATAATATTGAAAGGAAATGAGACAGGCAATTCTCAGAATATCCATTATATTAAATTCCAACATCACAGAAAAAGCCACCAGGCTTAAAAGGAAAAGAATCAAAGGGCCCAAACATGGCCAACAAAAGTACAAGTACAAAACATGGTGCCACACACCGACAACTAACAACAATCCTAAACAAAAGGAAACTCAGCAGGATCCTAAGAATGATCACCAGTGTCCACCAAGCTCCTCCTGGGCATACATGGACACGGGCTCAGTGTCAGCAATGAACACGTACTCAGCTACGGTCTCTGGCTCAAGATCTAACATGTGTCACCCAAAAGAGTAAAGGGGCACATGTAAGCAAGTCTAAAAGACTTGCACAAGGAAACTGAAAGGAATGTAAACTAGCAACCTAGCAGTTATAGTATGTATGACATGGCAGTTTTAGTATGAGTGTGCAAGCAAGACATGGTATACCAATAAGTGCAAGAGAACAATTATCATGGCATGTCAAGAGTAGCCAAGCTACTAACAATCTCAATCTTTCCACTAGTCACGTTTCAAGTTATTTGTAGATGTTTACGCCTTACAGCTGAACTGTTGGACATTCACACTGAGTGGCCGCTTAACACTACCCCAATCCCAGAGTTTACGCCTTACAACTGAAGTTGCTGATCGGGCAGACTCCCAGTTAAATGGCCGCTTAACCCTTACCCCTCCCACATGTAAACAAGCCAGGGTCCCTGCACACGATGCTCAGTAAATGAGCCAGGGTTGCCCGCACAAGAGCTTGTTTTAGGTTCACAATTTGGCGTAGGGTTGTGCCCGCTAAAAGCAGGTGCCTAGCCTCAATCAATTCACTAGGTGTAGCGGTGCTACGCAATCACGGGAACATTTAAAGAATGCAATGACATGACAATTAATTCGCGTACCGTTAATTGAAATTAAACATGACATGGTAGTACTTATGCAACATGGTAAAGGACGGATCTAGCTTCGTTGTCAAGCTAGATCCTGAAATTGCACCTAGGCGAGTATCATTTCGTCGCCTAGTCTCTTTTATGCCTACAACATAGCAATGGCCTAAAACATGGCCTAAAACCATAAGTGGCAAGTTTCACTTGCCTAACACCGAGGATGACGATCAACAAGGCACGTCACAAAATGTTAACTACGGAGAGGAGATCGCTGCCATGGCAAAACAATCATCAGAACAATATCTCTAATATCTATATTTATTAGGGTTTCAATAAAATCACAAATAGGGTTATGAGAATATTAAAGGATCGAACACTACCGTATAGAAGCGGAAGATCGATGCCGAGCAAGCACGGCAACGGAAGAAACGATCCGGGGAACCACAGTTCAGATCTGGAATGGATGGAGGAATCTGTAGAAAATGAGTTTTGATGGGGTTTTGGGGGTTTTCCGGCGGCCTAGAGGAGAAGGCCGGCCAAAATGGAGGGGAGATGGGCTCTTGATGAAGGGGGAAGAGCTAGAGGAAGGTTGGGGAAGATCAGAGGTCAAGGGGGGAGGAAAGAGGCTAGGAGAAGAGAAAGAAAGAAAAGAAACGAAGTGGGGTTTAAATAGAAAACGACCTGGCGGCCGCCCAAAAATTAGGGTTTCTGGGGTCATTAATCGGTCAAAGAAGAGTGGCTGACCGACTAGTTTAAGAACTAGTCGGTTGGTCGACCGACTGTGACCGACTAAATCCAAACAGTAACTCAGGTTGTCAAAATGGTCAAAGAATTAGTCGGTCTGTGAAGGCCCGTCGACCGACTAGTTTGAGACCTAGTCGGTCGGTGAGTGTTCATGGACCGACTAACGATAAACAGTAACTTAGGTGAAATTAATCAATGGAACTAGTCGGTCTGAGAGCAAGTTCTGACCGACTAGTTTCACATCTAGTCGGTCGGTGATTGTTCTTAGACCGACTAAGAGCAAACAATAACTTCTGAATAATTGATTCAATGAACTAGTCGGTTTGAGAAGAGTTCCTGACCGACTAGATTCACATCTAGTCGGTTGGTTCCCCTTCTTGAACCAACTAACGTGCACGAAAAGTCTCGAATCGAAGCGCGAGGTTCTAGGAAGATTCCTACGGCTTCTAGGAACAACCTATCTCTAAGATATGAGCGATATGAAGCTCGTCACGAATGACTTACTCCAAAACTCAACGATCTAAGAAAGAAGCTAGAAAATCACAACGAAACGAACGAAAGCGAAAGCTACAAAGACAGAAATCACATGTAAGGAGAAAATCCACCAAGACATATATATATTATATCGATAACACTAATATAGAAAAACCAGTCGTTACATCCTACCCACCTTAGAATAAAGTCCGTCCTCGGACTTTCTAACATATCTAGTCGCTCTGGTAACTACCCTCAATCAGTGTCACATTACATTTCAACTAGGTATATTCAATACAAGTGCTTATATATATATGCACTAGGTAGCCAAACATTAACACTACTGACATGTATGTATGTGTATATGTGTATATATATATATATATATATATATATATATATATATATATATATATATATATATTCACGCACATCATACACTTATTCCCATCATAGTTAGTCAGATGCATACACGTATTTCTATCATATATTTATATACATACATCCCTTATATAGCTATTACTTACCTAGCACAAAACATTAGTCCATATACTCATAACCAATTAAATAGTTCACACCAGTAAATACCATCGAAATACTCTACATTAGGTAGCTACCTATGAACAAGGCAATAAGAATACACTACTCCCTATATCTCCTAGTATGCATCCAATACCAAACACGTCAACATATGTAATCACACCACACCATTCTAAACTCAAGTTATTATATCTAATATACTTCACCATCATTATAATTTCACAATTTATAGTCATTCAAACACATGCAAATATTTCACCATATATTCACATCACATATGGTCCTATAACTATATTCACGACGCCACACACTCCATGGTCACCAATACTTATAATTAGGCACCTACTTACCCGTGCATGGTGCACACCCACACACGCTAACATTTCATTCATATATACCAATATATATACTCAGCCCATATACACACTTAGTTTTAGCTAGCACATATATATATTCACGCATGCAAGCCCCTAATAAATGACTATACCACAAGACCAACGCCTATAACTATATACTGGTTTAATGACCCACAATCATGTGCGTAACACCACCGGATACGAACAATCCAACATTATATATACGTCATCCATCACTATACACCAACCACATACAAATACACCAATGTACATAGAGTATACCATCTCAAGCTTGAGTGAGACTCAAAATCATAGCAGAGTAGTTTATATATATAACACAGTGTCCATACATATACCAATACTATTCTAATGCATACACATCTATCGACATAACCGTATACATATCATAACGTCAAACACCCATAATATTTAATCAGGTAATATCACGTATTTCAATCACTTTATATACCATAATAATATTACAGACATCAGCACAATAATAATTACATACTCTCCCTAATACATGCATTCACCGTATAGTCGCATACATGTACCATATATTCACACCATATCCATCCATCTATAATTGGTACATCAATACATTTACTTCATCCGTTAGTTAAGATATGCAGTAGTCGGGTATATCTCATGGTATACACGCATACGACATCTCATAAAAACAAGTAATACCAATCAAACAATTATAATCCCACTTTCATATGTATATCCCACTTATACTCATGCAGCTAATACATAACTACATACACACAATATACCAATACCAACACACATACAACTTCATATGCACCATGAAATTTAATACACTATGACGACACATCAAATTACACTAATGGGGCCCACCAAACTATATTAAGGTTGACACGGCGACGACAAGCTCTATTGGCTAGACAAAAGGAAGGAAACTGAAATCAAAAGCGTAACGAATAGAAGGATCGAAAAGCATGAGAACGATCATGTAATGATGTAATGATGCTCCATTAGGATACATGGAAAATAGTGTGTAAAAGATATAAGTTAAAACGAAGAGTACGAAACCGGTCGATAAAATGAGTCGTTCGAAATAAGTTTGAGTCGTATATACATAATAAGAAGAATGGTTTATTTAGCTTATATAAAGCTATCACGAGTAAAAGCAAATCGTTTACACGAACATTAAGGACATATGTTAGAAAAATATTATGCGGCAGTAGTTTAAAATTTTTGGAAAAGTCTCGAGATTCAAGAAATAAAATCAGGTCAAATATAGTGTAGAGGGTTTATGCTTATGCCAAATGTTTTTTTGTCTTAAAACTGAAGAGAAATTCCAATAAACCGTATTGAAGGTACTTTTTAGAGAATCCGGATTCGCCAGCAGAAACTGATTTATACAAGGGTCTTAACGCACGAGCACAACGAACATAGTACTGATATATAAAAATAATTGTAGTTCTATTTTAGAAATCATTTTTAGAAATATGCATGATGAATGGAAAGATAATAGCAGCTTAGTAGTATGGAAGTAAGTGGGAGGATATATATAG
Source organism: Scilla litardierei (assembly GCA_030789695.1). Lineage (NCBI taxonomy): Eukaryota > Viridiplantae > Streptophyta > Magnoliopsida > Asparagales > Asparagaceae > Scilla > Scilla litardierei. The sequence continues at coordinate 773,595,890 of CM061142.1, read as the reverse complement.
AATCGATGTATATAGGATCATTAAATTGGTAATAAAGCTTTTAAATCGAAGTATGGAGGTCTAAATCAGGAAATGGTTTCGAAAAGTAATTTTATGAAAATCTGAACCAGGGAAAACGTTGAGCATAAAATCGACTTGCTGGAAGCTGAAGTCCCATGTGACTTGAAAGGTATATAAGAAGTAAGCACGATACGGTATCCGAATAAGTTTTAATGGCATAAGTAAGAAAAGAAAATTATAATTCGGGTTAGGAAAAACAGAAGTACGGTTCAGAATAAAATTTGTATATGAAAAGGGGCAAGACATTTATATCGATATGGAAATACAGGCTGGAAAATATTATAAACTAATAATCAAAAATCTCAACAAAAGTTTCAATATTCAGAAAAGAACAAATAAATTTAAGTCAACGAAAGAGTATGAAATCCAATATACATATTAAAAGTTTTCGAACAATTTAAACTTAGCGGAAGAGGAACATCGAAAATAATTTTAGGGAAAGCTAGGATTTGCCACAAGGACGGGTTGGTATAAAGACTTGAAGTACGGGTACGACAAACTTATAATTAGCATATATTCATAAATTAATTGGAGTTCTATTTATCTTGAAAGAAGTATTTTAAAGTACGTATGGTAAATAGCTAAAATGAATTTCGCAATTTAGAAAAGGTGGTATATCGATTTATCGAAATAGTACTAAAGTTTTTTTTAAAAATCAAGTGCGGACGATATATGTTAGAAAAATAGTTACAAGATAGTAATTTAAAATTACGACCAAATAGTCTTCAAAATCTAAGAATGACTTTTAGCTCAATCGGAAGTGATGGAAATATACTGAAGGAAGGTTTAAAACAAAATTTAAATCGAGTGGAAACCTTTAATAAGGAAAATTTTGAAAACGACTTCGGAAGAATCAAGATTTACAACGGAAAAGGTTTGAAAGGTCAAAGATAATAGTAAGGAGGGGGTCATGTGAATCGAGGGCAACGAATGTGGTTTGCGTGATGAATGCACCTAAATTACGATTCAAGAAAACTACGATGAAAACCTACTGTTAGTAACACCGAAGTGTAGTGAGCAGGAAAAGATTGAATCAGAGATTCCTAATCATCAGTTGACTAAGGGTCAAGGGAAATTTAACACTAAGGCTTCCTAATGGCTAGAGTATATTAGAGGCCTCATGGAAGGTTCTAAGAGAATCGAGATCATGTTCTGTTGGGCCCGAAATCGATGAACCCAAGCGAACGGCTAAAGAAATCCTAGGAATCTACCATGGTCAGAGCTAGACATGAACCACTAAGGTAACTCTTAAGACTATCATATCAATCACTAGCATGGAGTCTAACAAACAATTAGGGATCCCTAAATAGCCAGCACAAGAGTCCAACTAAGTCTTACTATAGTCCTGACCTAATGGATTTCCTACCAAGCTGGGACATGTGCTCTAACACGTCTACCAGCCACCTAAGACATAGGGACGCTAAAAACCTAGACTCCGGGCTTATAATTGGATGTTCTAATTTATTTAATGGACATTCTACAATTATTATCGTTGTTCCGATAGTTCGCATTTGCAAATGGACCTGCATGGGCCACCAATAAAACCTGTCACGCCCCGCTTCCCAAAAATTTGGAGGCGGGACGTGAGGAGGTCCGCTCAGACTTGAAGCTGCAAGCCGCAAGTCCGATAAGCGTCAATCAGCATTAAATTGCAGGTCCTTGCAACGCGATACGAAACAACAATAATATTGAAAGGAAATGAGACAGGCAATTCTCAGAATATCCATTATATTAAATTCCAACATCACAGAAAAAGCCACCAGGCTTAAAAGGAAAAGAATCTAAAGGGCCCAAACATGGCCAACAAAAGTACAAGTACAAAACATGGTGCCACGCACCGACAACTAACAGCAATCCTAAACAAAAGGAAACTCAGCAGGATCCTAAGAATGATCACCAGTGTCCACCAAGCTCCTCCTGGGCATACATGGACACGGGCTCAGTGTCAGCAATGAACACGTACTCAGCTACGGTCTCTGGCTCAAGATCTAACATGTGTCACCCAAAAGAGTAAAGGGGCACATGTCAGCAAGTCTAAAAGACTTGCGCAAGGAAACTGAAAGGAAGGTAAACTAGCAACCTAGTAGTTATAGTATGTATGACATGTTAGTTTTAGTATGAGTGTGTAAGCAAGACATGGTATAACAATAAGTGCAAGAGAACAATTATCATGGCATGTCAAGAGTAGCCAAGCTAATAACAATCTCAATCTTTCCACTAGTCACGTTTCAAGTTATTTGTAGATGTTTACGCCTTACAGCTGAACTGTTGGACATTCACGCTGAGTGGCCGCTTAACACTACCCCAATCCCAGAGTTTATGCCTTACAACTGAAGTTGTTGATCGGGCAGACTCCCAGTTGAATGGCCGCTTAACACTTATCCCTCCCACATGTAAACAAGCCAGGGTCCCTGCACACGATGCTCAGTAAATGAGCCAGGGTTGCCCGCACAAGAGCTTGTTTTAGGTTCACAATTTGGCGTAGGGTTATGCCCGCTAAAAGCAGGTGCCTAGCCTCAATCAATTCACTAGGTGTAACGGTGCTACGCAATCACGGGAACATTTAAAGAATGCAATGACATGACAATTAATTTGCGTACCGTTAATTGAAATTAAACATGACATGGTAGTACTTATGCAACATGGTAAAGGACGGATCTAGCTTCGTTGTCAAGCTAGATCCTGAAATTGCACCTAGGCGAGTATCATTTCGTCGCCTAGTCTCTTTTATGCCTACAACATAGCAATGGCCTAAAACATGGCCTAAAACCATAAGTGGCAAGTTTCACTTGCCTAACACCGAGGATGACGATCAACAAGGCACGTCACAAAATGTTAACTACGGAGAGGAGATCGCTGCCATGGCAAAACAATCATCAGAACAATATCTCTAATATCTATATTTATTAGGGTTTCAATAAAATCACAAATAGGGTTATGAGAATATTAAAGGATCGAACACTACCGTATAGAAGCGGAAGATCGATACCGAGCAAGCACGGCAACGGAAGAAACGATCCGGGGAACCACGGTTCAGATCTGGAATGGATGGAGGAGTCTGTAGAAAATGAGTTTTGATGGGGTTTTGGGGGTTTTCCGGCGGCCTAGAGGAGAAGGCCGGCCAAAATGGAGGGGAGATGGGCTCTTGAAGAAGGGGGAAGAGCTAGAGGAAGGTTGGAGAAGATCAGAGGTCAAGGGGGAAGGAAAGAGGCCAAGAGAAGAGAAAGAAAGAAAATAAACGAAGTGGGGTTTAAATAGAAAATGACCTGGCAGCCGCCCAAAAATTAGGGTTTCTGGGGTCATTAGTCGGTCAAAGAAGAGTGGCTGACCGACTAGTTTAAGAACTAGTCGGTCGGTCGACCAACCGTGACCGACTAAATCCAAACAGTAACTCAGGTTGTCAAAATGCTCAAAGAATTAGTCGATTTGTGAAGGCCCGTCGACCGACTAGTTTGAAACCTAGTCGGTCGGTGAGTGTTCATGGACCGACTAACGATAAACAGTAACTTAGGTGAAATTAATCAATGGAACTAGTCGGTCTGAGAGCAAGTTCTAACCGACTAGTTTCACATCTAGTCGGTCGGTGATTGTTCTTAGACCGACTAAGAGCAAACAGTAATTTCTGAATAATTGATTCAATGAACTAGTCGGTTTGAGAAGAGTTCCTGACCGACTAGATTCACATCTAGTCGGTTGGTTCCCCTTCTTGAACCAACTAACGTGCACGAAAAGTCTCGAATCGAAGCGCGAGGTTCTAGGAAGATTCCTACGGCTTCTAGGAACAACCTATCTCTAAGATATGAGCGATATGAAGCTCGTCACGAATGACTTACTCCAAAACTCAACGATCTAAGGAAGAAGCTAGAAAATCACAACGAAACGAACGAAAGCGAAAGCTACAAAGACAGAAATCACACGTAAGGAGAAAATCCACCAAGAAATATATATATTATATCGATAACACTAATATAGAAAAACCAGTCGTTACAGTCGCCAAAAGAATACGTACATCAAAAGCGACGTCTCAAGACTTCTCAATACGCGTGATCGTGTGCCTGAAGCTTCGTTGAAGCTCAAGGACAATTATTGAAGTCAAGAAGAATGAAGATTGAAGCTTTGAAGACGGTTCGTCTTGTATTATTTATTGTCTTCTAGCTTCATAGATTAGAATGTTAAGCCTTGAGTAGGACTTACATTAGAATCTTCATTTCGCTCATATCTTAGAGCTAGGACCTTCATAGAAGCCATTAGAAACTTTCCCGATGCCTATCGCATCTTCCCTCGGCTTCTAGTGCATCTTAGTTGGTTGAAGAAGAAGTACCAACCGACTAGATGACGATCTAGTCGGTCGATAACTCTTCATGAACCGACTAGATGTCCTTGCTCATTTCAGCTCTTTCCCTGTTGATCAATTAGTCGGTCAAAGACGGTTCACCGACCGACTAGATGACGATCTAGTCGGTTAGGAATCCTTCTTAGACCGACTAGTTATCATTGCTTCTGTACAGCCTAACTTACTGTTTACAGTTAGTCGGTCAAAGCACATCGACCGACCGACTAGTTGAGAAACTAGTCAGTTGGAAGTTGTTCTTAAACCGACTAGCTGTACTTGATTCCAGCCTATTCGATTTTGTCTCTTAGTCGGTCAAAGAACACTCACTGACCGACTAGTTGGCCAACTAGTCGGTTGGCAAGTATTCTTAGACCGACTAGTTCATATTGACTGGACTTTATCTTTTGGCTGTCGAGATGTTAGTCGGTTCATGTTGATGCACCGACCGACTATATGTGAATCTAGTCGGTCAGTGATCCTTCTTTGACCGACTAGTCTACTTCAGAATAGAGCCGTTGAATCCTTTAATGACACGAATTTTCCTCCCTCTCTCCTCTATCATATATATAGTTGGAGAGGCTCTTTCATAGGATTCAAGGTTGCCTATTAGAGATATTTTGGAGAATCTAAGAGAAGCAAATCAACTCTATTTCTAAGCTCTCTCTTCCTCACAAGAATCTCTCCTTCACTCTTTGAGCCAATATCCTCAAGAGAGATTCTCTCCATTGTGAGCCTTCCAAGCCAAGGAGCTTGAATCAAGGTCACCAACATCCTCCTAGCCTCCCATTACTGGTCAACTTCTTGGAGCTAGGGTTTGGTGACATCTTCCTCCTCAAAATCCATATCTACCCTAATTTGGTAACTATACTCAAGGCATAGGATTTTGTGGTAAGTGTTTCAATATTTCAATTACTTTGTTATTTGAATTGTTCTCTCAGTTGTGAGAGAAGGGTGTGTTCCTGGTTTGTGGGAGTCACATGTCATTTGTATGATTTGGTCTTGTGAATGTTTTTCACAAGAATTTCATAGTGCTAAATCTTGAGTTAGGGTTTCTAACTCAAGTATCCGGAGGGAATCCGGGTGGTTGGGACGTAGGATCACCGGGAACAAGTCGGGGAGACTTGGGTGGATCCGAACCCGTTATATTATTTGTTTGCATTTGTTAATTCTTGTTGTTATAGTTTATTCTGCATCGTTGTTTGAGTTTGCACGATAATTAGGAATAACAAGCTTAATTATTTTAAAGTACTGTTCACCCCCCTCTAGTACGTGTGCAGCAGCTACCTCCAGGGCACTACAATTGGTATCAGAGCCAAGGTTAAAGCTACAAGGTTAAAGCTATGACAAACAACGACTGCAATGTCTTCAAGGATCGTCAAGGAGCTTCTTCAGTTTTGGAAGGGCAATCCTCAATTAGGCCTTCTCACTTCAATGGTACCAACTATGGGTACTGGAAATGCTGGATGGAAACCTTCCTCCGGAGCGCTTCACTTTGGAGAGCCATATTGACGGAATATGTCGAGCCCAAACAAGAATTCACTAAATGGACTCCCGCGGAGGTCGCTGCGGAGGTAAGCAATGCCAAGGCAATGAATGCCTTGCAATGCACATTGGAGCCCGAAGACTTCAATAAGATATGCACATGTAAGAGTGCATATCAAGTATGGAACTCCCTCCTCATCTTGCATGAAGGAACAAGTAGGGTAAGAGACTCCAAACTTGTCATTGTTAATAAAGATTTCGAATTATTTCATATGCAACAGGGTGAGAAGATGAAAGAGTATTATGCTCGATTTGTTGACATTAACAACGAATTGGAGGCTCTTGGGAAAACCTACACTCAAAAGGAGAAAGTCTCAAAGATCATCGATGGACTTCCTTCTTGTTGGGAAAAGCGTACCTTCGCCATCGAGGAAGGTAATGATATGAGTAAGTATACTGTCAGATAACTAATGGGTACCTTGATGTCTTATGAGGTACGCAAGGACAGTAAGCTCATGATGAAAGAAAAGATGAAGTCGTACTTGAAGCAAGACGAGCCAAAGAAAAGGGCGATTGCGTACAAGGCCGCTCCATCTACCGATGATGAAGAATCGGAAGAAGAATCGGAAGAAGAGTTGGACATGGAAGCTTTGGCCGATATGGCAAAGAAGTTCATCCGATTCTTCCAAAAAGGTAAGTGGAAGAATAAATCTAAATTTATTTCAACTAATGCTTCCACTCCCGTGTGTTATAAATGCAACAAGCCAGGACACATCAAGCCGGATTGTCCTCGAAACAAACACAAGGAGAAGTGGAAGGCATCCAAGTACGACAAGTCGAGAAAGCAAAAGAAAGGACTTGTCGGGACATTCACCGACTCCGAGGATGACTCCTCAAGTGGAGAGTCGGATGATAAACGAGTGGAGAAAGCACACACGTGCTTCATGGGAAAAGAGGAACGTGATCAAGAGACCTCCTCCGATGAAAGCGAGGATGGAAGCGAGGATGAAGGCGATGAGGTAACTATGGAAGAACTTAGATTAGCTAACGAACAACTTTGGAATAAGTTTTCTAATTTGGCTACTAGATTTATTAAGACTAAAAATGAGCTAGATAGTCTTAAAATCTCGCCTAAGCCTTTCATCGTCAACAACGACACCGTTGTTGAAGGGTTGAGAAATGAGATCGTAAATCTCAAATCTCAACTTGAGCATGTTCATCTTGAGAAATCAGATGAACGCGAGATGGAGGATTTGACTTCTCAAATCTCAACTTTGAGTATTGAGAATGAGAATCTCAAATCTCGTGTTTATGCACTCACATCGCAAGTGTCCACTTTGGATGCTTCTATGCTTTCTCTCACCGAGAAGTATGAGTGCAAATTAGGCCGAATCAATGAATTCAATAAAGGTAAGGGCCATTTGGATAATATCCTAAATGACTTAATTTCGGCCAATCATCACATTGGCTTGGGGTATAAGATGGGAGATTCATCCAAATCGTCCGCCACCTTTATTAGGCCAACTTCCGATGCCTCAACGAGTGGGGGCAAACACCCCATTGGTAGTTCATCTACCAATGGTGCTTCCACTTCGTACACACCCCATTTGGAAAGAAACCCACTTTGGGTGGACCTCCAAAGAAGGGTCATGCTTTCATGTATACCATGCCACGTAGGAACACACATCCTACTCCACATGCTAGCACATATGATGATTTTTATGCTCCGCATCCATGAGCACGTGCACACCATGTGAGACACACTCATGCATGTGTTCCTCCACATGCATATGTTCATCCACATTATCATATGAATAATTATCATCATGCACCATTTCATCATATACCATATGCCTATCCACGACATGCATCACGTAGAAATCAACAACGTATGCATGCTCCCAATAGAAATGGGGCTCCCAAAATATTCACCATTTGGAGCCCAAAGGACACAAGCATGCATGAGAAACAAGCATATATGAATTCTTATTTTATGAATGTCGTGCATAATGATAATTATGTGGGGAAGTCTAAGTCCAATTGGACTTGGCTTCCAAAGATCTAATCTCTTAAGACCCAATGTCCTTGGGTACCATGGAATGATATGTTATCTTCAGGTACTCAAGAATAAGAGAAGGAGCAACAAATCAAAATTTTGCTCCAAAAATCATGTTTTCTAGGTTCAACCCACCGTGGAATACCAACCCTACCAACTCCGTGTTTGCAAAGTTTTTCATTCAATTGGAGTTGATGGTGCTTAAGGGATGCACCAAAGTAGGGGGATCGTAATGTTGTAAGTATATTCTTACATTTGATATACATTTGGTATCCAAGTGTGTTGAATGCACGCTAGATTTGTGTATCATTTTGTTAGAATATTTACATTGGTATCATTTTGTATGCTAGAATTGCGTATGCCATAATTCTATGATGTTCTATCTATTTTTGGCATAACATTTTGGCATGTTACTCTTGGTATCATATTTGCTACATTTTGATATTCACATTGGATTTTTTTCTCTGAAATTGAATTTCGTCGTTTGACGATTTTTTTAATTCGATTAACTTGGTTAAATAGAAATTATTTATATGAAAACATAGAATTGTTTTCCATGCACTTAATTAACCAAGAATGTTGATATTGGAGAGAATGTTCCATAACTCAATAAGTGAAATTGATTTGAGTTGTGATGATTTCGTTTTTCGATTTTCACCTATGGTTTGATGATTTTCGCCTATGGCTTGATGATTTCGTTTTTCGATTTTCGCCTATGGTTTGATGATTTCGTTTTTCGATTTTCGCCTATGGCTTGATGATTTTGTTTTTCGATTTTCGCCTATGGTTTGATGATTTCGTTTTCGATATTCACCTATGGCTTGATGATTTCGTTTTTCGGTTTTCGCCTATGGTTTGATAATTTCGGTTTTCGATTTTCGACTATGGTCACGTTGGCACGTATGATTTTCTTTGGTATTTTACATTAGTGTCATTTGGGCCGTGGTCGTATTCTTCGACTCCCGTGCTTTTATATTTTTTGCCATTGTATTTGTCGTTGATCTCCTCCCGCTCTTTTTGCTAATGCCAAAGGGGGAGAGAATTAATAATGACGATGTGCTAATTAATAATTCAAAGCAATTTACCATGAATCTAATTTGATATGTTAGATTCAGGGGGAGTGAAGATATAAAAATGGATTTAGATCATATATGTCAATAATTGGTTCATATTTCATATCTTCCTCGTCTGCATGATGCGTATGATTAATATTTAATACGAGACTAACGTGTCATCAATGCAGGGGGAGTAAGTAAATTTCAATTGAATCATTATTATTGATAATTATTTATGTTGGTTTGTCATCACCAAAAAGGGGGAGAATATTGAGTATTGATTCCTCGGATTTGGTTTTGGATGATGAGTAAACATAAATATCGTATACTAACTGTTTGTGAGCGCAGTTATGGAGATCGTCGCCAAAAGAATACGTACATCAAAAGCGACGTCTCAAGACTTCTCAATACGTGTGATCGTGTGCCTGAAGCTTCGTTGAAGCTTAAGGACAATTATTAAAGTCAAGAAGAATGAAGATTGAAGCTTTGAAGACGGTTCGTCTTGTATTATTTATTGTCTTCTAGCTTCATAGATTAGAATGTTAAGCCTTGAGTAGGACTTACATTAGAATCTTCATTTCGCTCATATCTTAGAGCTAGGACCTTCATAGAAGCCATTAGAAACTTTCCTGATGCCTATCGCATCTTCCCTCGGCTTCTAGTGCATCTTAGTTGGTTGAAGAAGAAGTACCAACCGACTAGATGACGATCTAGTCGGTCGGCAACTCTTCATGAACCGCCTAGATGTCCTTGCTCATTTCAGCTCATTCCCTGTTGATCAATTAGTCGGTCAAAGAAGGTTCACCGCCCGACTAGATGACGATCTAGTCGGTTAGGAATCCTTCTTAGACCGACTAGTTATCATTGCCTCTGTACAGCCTAACTTACTGTTTACAGTTAGTCGGTCAAAGCACATCGACCGACCGACTAGTTGAGAAACTAGTCGGTTGGAAGTTGTTCTTAAACCGACTAGCTGTACTTGATTCCAGCCTATTCGATTTCGTCTCTTAGTTGGTCAAAGAACACTCACCGACCGACTAGTTGGCCAACTAGTCGGTTGGCAAGTATTCTTAGACCGACTATTTCATATTGCCTGGACTTTATCTTTTGGCTGTCGAGCTGTTAGTCGGTTCATATTGATGCACCGACCGACTAGATGTGAATCTAGTCGGTCAGTGATCCTTCTTTGACCGACTAGTCTGCTTCAGAATAGAGCCGTTGGAGCCTTTAATGACACGAATTTTCCTCCCTCTCTCCTCTATCCTATATATAGTTGGAGAGGCTCTTTCATAGGATTCAAGGCTGCCTATTAGAGATATTTTGGAGAATCTAAGAGAAGCAAATCAACTCTATTTCTAAGCTCTCTCTTCCTCACAAGAATCTATCCTTCACTCTTTGAGCCAATATCCTCAAGAGAGATTCTCTCCATTGTGAGCCTTCCAAGCCAAGGAGCTTGAATCAAGGTCACCAACATCCTCCTAGCCTCCCATTACTGGTCAACTTCTTGGAGCTAGGGTTTGGTGACATCTTCCTCCTCAAAATCCATCTTTGCCCTAATTTGGTAAGTATACTCAAGGCATAGGATTTTGTGGTAAGTGTTTCAATATTTCAATTACTTTGTTATTTGAATTGTTCTCTCGGTTGTGAGAGAAGGGTGTGATCCCGGTTTGTGGGAGTCACATATCATTTGTATGATTTAGTCTTGTGAAGGTTTTTCACAAGAATTTCATAGTGCTAAATCTTGAGTTAGGGTTTCTAACTCAAGTATCCGGAGGGGATTCGGGTGGTTGGGACGTAGGATCACCGGGAACAAGTTGGGGAGACTTGGGTGGATCCGAACCCGTTATATTATTTGTTTGCATTTGTTAATTCTTGTTGTTGTAGTTTATTCGGCATCGTTGTTTGAGTTTGCACAATAATTAGGAATAACAAGCTTAATTATTTTAAAGTACTATTCACCTCCCCTCTAGTACGTGTGCAGTAGCTACCTCCAGGGCACTACACATTTGTCTACTTAGCTATTCCTCGAGCACATTAAACTATAAAACTTGTTGACATAACATAATTATCAGAAGTATTTTCTTGCAGTTTATATCTGTTTAAATGAATTATCACAATATTTCTTGTTGATGAATATCATACTTTTTAAGCATTTTATTGTACTGCTAATGATTTGCCATAAATATTTTCCAAACGATTATGGATATTTTTATTATCCAAATTATACGTCATGACGTATGCTATAGAAAACATTTTTACCCTTATGATAGTAAAAAGGATCTATTTGGGACGTCTGAAATTGAGGATCAGGAATAGCAAACCGGAATACTCCTAAAAAATAAAATGAGGATGCCATGTACTCTCAAAAATCAATAAAAGAAACTTACCAAATTTCGAAGGATATTCGTCAAAATGAAATCCCTAAGGACTCAAGAAATCAATGGAGCCTGAAGCTTTGTCCTACTATGATTCGCGTAATAGTCAATGTGAAGATGAGATCCTTCACATTTAAAACACAGTTCACCTATTACCGGACAAAATTAACTTGAGCATTTTAATGGAATTTCAAAAGTCCCACAAAAATTCGAAAAGTGGAATTAATTTGGGACACCAGAAGTGTCCAGAATCGACCTACTATTAACTTTAGGAACGATGCCACCCTGGATTGATGATGCAAGACTGATGTGTCATGATATTACACATTATATCTTTTTGTTTACACGTCAAAATGATCGCTTTAATCCCGATTTTATACGCTATTATGCTAATAACTGGAACTATTTGACTTTAAGAGCGTTTGTTTGCATTTCAGGGAATATCGACCGATTCGAAGTATATTGGAGAAGCGAGCACAGGCATCGACACAGGAGCTCCAGCGGCGCCGCATTCGACAACTCAAAGCTGCTGGGAAGCAAGGGAAGAGCAAGAAGGAAGAAGTAAAGGAGCCAAGAAAAGGAGGAAGGAAGGAGAGCAAGGAAAGGAGAAGAGAAGAGTGAGCTTCCAGGTCGCTCGGTCGAGCACTCCATGTGCTCGATCAAGCTGTGACATCATGAAGGAGGAGCAAGGCTGCAAGGGGTCACTCGGTCGAGCAATACAACTTGCTCGACCGAGCAACCCCCAACGCTCGCCCGAGCCAGTCGTAAGTGAGCTCCTATTTTTGCATTGTAGCTCTCGGGAAAGTTCGTGAAGGGTTATGGCGAACCCTTAAGGCTCAGTTCTGAGCCCGTCCTACATCAAACGGATAACAGAGGGATTAAAAATCGCAGAGCCAGACCCTAGCCAGGATCTATACCGACTTGGGATGGATCTGACGACCCCAAGAGGGATCAATACTACTGCGACATTATTAAAATTACACTAGAACGCTACTAAATGACATACCTGAAATCTTGGCCTTGGAGCAGGCAAGTGTTGGATCCTGTGGATGGCAAACAATACTAGAAGGGGGTTGAATAGTGTTGTATAAAAATAAACTTTTTAGTTCTAATTGGTTAGCACAATTCAAAGTCTTCTAATGTTGCCTAAGAAACCAAGTAGAGTGATCTACGCTTGGCTCTTAATCAACTTAGGTAATCTTAAAAACAAATCAGAGAGAAAACACTTCTGGTAGTCGACTCCGTAAGAACAGTAGTCGACTCCCAGAGGGATATTATGCATAGCTCAATTAAAAGAATGAGATAGATGCAATTGCAGAAAATACCAATATTATATCTATATTCACAACTGATATCAGAGAGTTAATCTTTGCAGCAATCAGCAAATAAAAGATAAACAAACACAGAAAGAATCAAACGCAAACACAAGAATTTTTATCCTGGTTCCCCACAACCCTGGGTACGTCCAGTCCATGCCCAATCCGATACGAGATTGCCACTATCTGCCTTGGCAAATACAAACACCTAACTCCACTCGTTAGGATTTTCCCATACACCTAGCCTTGACCAGGATTTCCGATTGCAACATTGCAACACCGCAACACTTAGACTTGTATAGGATTTTCAACACCCTTACAACAAAGGGCAAATCACAAAATGAATATCAATATCCAACTCACCATAATATTTGGTGGAGTTTGGATTTACACCCAAATTCTATAGCCAAGAGTAATAGATAACAACGCGTATTTGTGGCTTAATAGAATATGATCTTAGATCACACAAAGATATGAATTAAGTCTTTGTGATCTAAATCAATGTTTTCAAAAAAAATCCTTTCAAAGAACAAGGATTTTGAAAAACAATAGCCAAAATAAAAAGTTGATCTCAAAAAATAATAATAGCTTAAAGAAACGAGATCAGGAATATAAATGCAGATTTGGCTAAAAGAAATGAGAGCTGAAAATTGAGATCTTTTAGAACTTTTGCACCAGAAGAGAATTTTGAATCCAAGTATTGTGTTGTATGATCTCACAAAAATGATCCTCTATTTATAGGTAAAATGAGAGGATCCGAATTTCAAATTAGTTTGACTTTTGCCCCGAAAATCATGGAAGCAATAAGTTTGGAGAGATAATAAAAATCAGGTCAAATGTTGAAATTCGACAGCTGGTAGTCGACTCCCTAGGAGTGGTAGTCGACTCCCAGAATGTCTCAAGAGTAAAAAATTCTAGGCTGGTAGTCGACTTCCACTCCTTGGTAGTCGACTCCCAGAGGAGTTTCTTCTGAAACTTGGTTAGTAAGACATGTAGTTAGCTCATGGGTGTAATGGAGATTAACTACCAAGATGAGAAGTGACTAGCAAAAGCTCTCAATAGTTTTGAAAATGATTTTAAAAGTATTTAAAATATTTAACTTCGAAATCATTTGTGTGTGTGTTATTTATACTTTTGGCTTTAACATAACCCTAAGAAAGACGCAACTCACACATTGTAGACTTGGGACAAGTTCTCTCAAAGCTTGATCAGATGATGATGTAGATGCGAGCTTCTCTTGAGCTTCTTATTCCATTTGAGCGTGAGCTTCATCATCGAGCTAGAAGTGTTGTCCTTGTCTTTGCTAAGTGAGTGTAGATTGTGCTTCTTCGGAGTATGTATTCAGCTCTTCATTCATCGTATAATCTGTACAATTAACTGTAGTGTAGTTAGTACACTAACTTCATTTGGTGTGTTCATCATCAAAACCACTTGGGGGTGAAATCCAATTGCCATCACTCTCCCCCTTTTTGATGATGACACCCAAATGAAAAATGAAGTAAGATGACATAAGAATATGACATAGAAATAAACTTGCTCCCCCTGCTTTGATGCGGTACTCCCCCTGCATCGAAGCCGTTAGCAAAACAATACATTCGTTTTTGCATTTCATATTCTTTCTCCCCCTTGTCATCAATCAAAAAAGTGACATGAAAAAGAAATTAATCCTTATTTAATTCTTTTTCTCCTACAATGCACAATTCTCTACGAAGTTTAGAGAATATATCTTTTTGCAGAGGTTTCGTTAGAATATCGGCAACTTGATATTCAGAGGGGACAAATTTAAGTTCAACAGCCTTTTTGACACAATGATCGTCTATAAATCTGTGTCTAATATTAATATGCTTTGTTCTAGGATGAAGAACAGAATTTTAGTAAGATTAATAGTGCTTTTATTATCACAATAAATTACACATGTAGATGTATTAATACCATAATCTACGATGACTTGTTTCATCCAAAGTATTTGAGCACAAACAAGTCTGGCAGCTATATACTCTGCCTCAGTGGTTGATAGTGAAACTGAACTTTGCTTTTTGCTAAACCACAAAACAAGTGAATGTCCAAGAAAGTGACTTGTTCCACTTGTACTTTTTCTTGTGGCTTTACAACCAGCATAGTGTGCGTCACTAAAAGAAGTTAAATTGAATGTGTTACCTTTGGGATAAAATAGTCCAAAGTCAGAAGTGGTTTTAAGATATCTAAATATGTATTTTACTGTTTTAAGATGTGATTCCCTAGGATCACATTGAAATCTAGCACATGCACAAACACTGAACATTATGTTGGGTCGGCTAACGGTTAAGTAAAGCAAAGAACCGACCATACCTCGATATGTTTTCTGATCGACCTTTTTACCTGCTTCGTCTTTGTCTAAAGAAGTGGATGTTGCTATAGGTATGTTCTTTCCTGATGCGGTTTCCATCTCGAACCTTTTGATCAAGTCTTTGGCATATTTTGTTTGATGAATAGAGGTTCCTTCTTTTCCTTATTTGATCTGCAATCCGAGAAAGTATGTGAGCTCACCCATATGGCTCATTTCGAATTCTTCCTGCATTAACTTAGCAAACTCTTGACAAAGATCTTCATTAGTAGATCCGAAAATGATGTCATCTACGTAAATTTGGATAAGAATAATATCATTATGAATTTTATTAACAAATAACGTGGTATCTATCTTTCCAACAATGTAGCCTGAGTCAATTAAGAATTTTCTTAATCTTTCATACCAAGCTCTTGGAGCTTGTTTTAGGCCATATAAGGCTTTGTTTAACTTGTACACATATCCTATTTTCTTATCATGTTCAAATCTGGGAGGTTGTTCAACGTAGACTTCCTTCTTTATGTATCCATTCAGGAATGCGCTTTTCACATCCATTTGGTATAATTTAAAGTTTTTATAAGATGCAAATGCAAGTAGCATCCTAATAGATTCTATTCTAGCAACAGGAGCAAAAGTTTCATCGAAATCTATACCTTCTTCTTGTGAGTATCCATGTGCTACTAACTTTGCTTTATTTCTTACCACATTTCCATCTTCGTCTAGTTTGTTTCGATACACCCATTTAGTGCCGATAACTGGACGATCTTTCGATCTAGGTACTAACTCCCATACTTGATTTCGCTCAAATTGTATAGGTTCTTCTTGCATGGCTTCAATCCACGCTTCATCTGCAAAAGCCTCATCTACCTTTTTCGGCTCAATGGTAGAAACAAATGCAACATGTGTCAAGTGTTCTATTTGAGATCTAGTTCTAATCCCTGCATCAAT
This sequence comes from Scilla litardierei, assembly GCA_030789695.1. Taxonomy (NCBI): domain Eukaryota; kingdom Viridiplantae; phylum Streptophyta; class Magnoliopsida; order Asparagales; family Asparagaceae; genus Scilla; species Scilla litardierei. The sequence goes on along the minus strand of CM061142.1, from coordinate 773,579,942 downwards.
ATCACCTATGACTTGTGTGTGTGGGTGATGTGTAACTTCAGGAAAAGATTTTGGCAATAAACTAGAAGTGTTGTTAACAGTGATTGGTTCATTATCAAAAGTAAGTGTAGTAAATATATTATCATCATCATTATGAGTATTATAAGAAAGAGATTCGTTAAATGTTACATGTAAAGTTTCAACAATAGTTTCGGAACTTTTATTGTAGATTCTATATGCTTTACTACGTAAAGAATAACTGATAAATATGCCTTCATCCGCTTTGGAGTCATATTTATCTAAATTATTTTTAGTATTCAGAATATGGCATTTACAACCAAAAACTCTGAAATAAGATACTTTTGGAATTCGTTGGAGCAACAATTCGTAAGGTGTCTTTTCAAAAGGTTTTCTAATTAAAACTTTGTTTTGTATATAGCACGCAGTTGCTACAGCTTCCGCCCAAAAACTTTTTGGAATGTTGCTTTCACACAACATTGTTCGTGTACACTCTTGGAGTGTTCTATTTTTCCTTTCAACTACCCCATTTTGAGGAGCAGCTCTAGGAAAAGCAAAAGTATGAGAAATACCTCGTTCTTCACAAAATCGTTTAAAATGTTCATTTTCAAATTCGCCACCGTGATCACTTCTTAAAGAAGTAACTTTTAACGAGTATAAACGTTCAATTCTTTTGAAAAATATTTCGAATTCACGGAAGGCATCATTCTTATGGGTTAAGAATAGTACCCACGTATATCGAGTAAAATCATCAACTATGACAAATACGTATTTAGAGTCATAAAGAGATGGAGTTCTAGTTAAGTAGTTCAAGTGGTCTGTTCGAACTGAGGTCTCCAATATTTTTAAATGAACTCTTATGCATTTTGCCAAATTGACATGAATCACATATTTTATCCAATTTAAAATTTATTTTGGGAAGTCCTTAAACCAACTCTTTCCTAGAAATCTTATCCATGTTTTCGATGTTCACATGACCAAAGCGTCTATGCCAAAGCAACGGGTCATTTGTTGAAACAATCAAACATACATTCGACTCACATTCATTTAATCTAAGTACATAGATATTTTCTACTCGCTTACCTTTGACAAGAATGTTATTCATATCCTTGTCGTATACTAAACAAGAGTCAAGTGTAAAAAGAACCTTCATACCTTTATCGCATAATTGGCTTATGCTTAATAAATTATGCTTTAGCCCATTTACCAAGCTTACGTCTTTGATGAGTAACTTTGAAGGACTGCCGATGTTGCCCATTCCGATAATTTTACCTTTCTTGTTGTCGCCAAATGTTACGGTCTCGCCGTCATACATTTTTAGAGCGCTAAGTAGTTTTGATGTCATGTGTGTGGAGCATCCGCTATCCATTAGCCACATATCCTGAAAGAAAATAATTGAACGTGTTTTGATACCCACTTATGATTGGGTCCGAGTTGTTAGACATATAAGTTTTCATCTATCCATTTTATCCTAAGCATAGAGTATCAAGGAGACATACATGAAGTACATGGATACTCTATTTGATGCTAGTATGTAACAATCATTTATTAGGAGCCCAAATTCGATTAGAATTTGATTTCCTATGTATATTATCTAGCATGGTTGAAACATAGATATTCTTTTCATGATTGCTCAAATATTTTGGTACCCAAATAGTATTGTTTCTAACAAATCTATTAGAACCATGTATGTGATGTGCATTGTGTGTAACATGATTTTGACGAGAGACTTTGTGATAGGATGTATCATAGTGATCATTATGTTTAGCATTCTTACTATTTAAGGGAGCATAGTTCTTTCGCACAATATTTGAACTATTTTATCATGAGAGGTAGATGCACGCATAAAAGATAAAGTAGCTTTTACATTTGGTCTGTTCTTAACATTTTCAAGTCGTAGAACACGTTCCTCGTGTTTGAGCTTACTTGAAGTTAAATCACTTGCGAGAATGTTGAACTTGTCATTCAAGGTAGAAACATACAAAGCATACTCAGATTTCAAAACATCGTGATCACACACTAATTTATCATATTTGTTGATCAATTCTTTTTTATCATTATAAGAGAATTTTAAAGACTCGCGTTCATTAGTAAGAGAGTCAAATTCATTCTTGAGTTTATCATGTTCTTCATGCAGAGTCTTGTGCCATTTGTCTAGAGTTTTGTGTTTCTTTGACAGACGTTCATATTCTCTATAAAGATTTTCATAAGCACTTGCAATATCAAATTCATTTTCTTCATCGGAACTATAGTCACTTACCTCGTTCTTGTCGTTCTGATGAGCCATCATGCATACTTCTTCTGTGTATTTTTTTATCGTTGGCTTGATGTGTCTTCATCGGTGTTTGGATCTCATTTGATCTTGATCCGAATCTTTCGTCTAACAAGTTTAAGATTTGGTGTGCGGTTTTCGCCTTTTCTACAAGGTCTAGCATTTTATCAGTTAAGCCAGTGTAAAGTAAATGCATTACCTTTATGTTGTTGAAGTAGGCTTCCTCTTGATCAGAATTCCGTTGAGTTGGAGGAGTGATTGGAATCTCATATTGTTCTTTGAGAGATCTTGAATAATTCAAATCTTTTGCTTCCAAGAAGATCTCCATTCTCCTTCTCCATTGGGAATAGAAGTTGCCGTCAAAGATTGGAGGAGTATGAGTGTTGTAGACATTTATTGATGCTATCACTTTGACCTCGCTCCGATACCAAGTGTTGGATCCTGTGGATGGCAAACAACACTAGAAGGGGGTTGAATAGTGTTGTATAAAAAATAAACTTTTTCATTCTAATTGGTTAGCACAATTCAAAGCCTTCTAATGTTGCCTAAGAAACCAAGTAGAGTGGTCTATGCTTGGCTCTTAATCAATTTAGGTAATCTAAAAAACAAATCAGAGAGAAAACACTTCTGGTAGTCGACTCCCTAAGAACAGTAGTCGACTCCCAGAGGGATATTATGCACAGCTCAGTTAAAAGAATGAGATAGATGCGATTGCAGACAATACTAATATTATATCTATATTCACAACTGATATCAGAGAGTTAATCTTTGCAGCAATCAGTAAATAAAAGATAAACAAACACAGAAAGAATCAAATGCAAACACAAGGATTTTTATCCTGGTTCCCCACAACCCTGGGTACGTCCAGTCCCCGATCAATCCGGTACGAGATTTCCACTATCTGCCTTGACAAATACAAACACCTAACTCCACTTGTTAGGATTTTCCCACACACCTAGCCTTGATCAGGATTTTCGATTGCAACACTGCAACACCGCAACACTTAGACTTGTCTAGAATTTCCAACACCCTTACAACAAAGGGCAAATCACAAAATGAAAATCAATATCCAACTCACCACAATATTTGGTGGAGTTTGGATTTACACCCAAATTCTATAGCCAAGAGTAATAGATAACAATGTGTATTCGTGGCTTAATAGAATATGACCTTAGATCTCACAAAGATATGAATTAAGTCTTTGTGATCTAAATCAATGTTTTAAAAAAAAGCCTTTCAAATAAAATCAAAGAATAAAGAACAAGGATTTTGAAAAACAATAGCAAAAATAAAAATTTGATCTCAAAAAATAATAATAGCTTAAAGAAACAAGATCAGGAATATAAACGCAAATTTGGCTAAAAGAAATGAGAGCTGTAAATTGAGATCTTTTAGAACTTTTGCACCAGAAGAGAATTTTGAATTCAAGTATTGTGTTGTATGATCTCACAAAAAGGATCCTCTATTTATAGGTAAAATGAGAGGATTTGAATTTCAAATTAGTTTGACTTTTGCCCCGAAAATCATGGAAGCAATAAGTTTGGATAGATAATAAAAATCAGGTCAACCGTTGAAATTCGACAGCTGGTAGTCGACTCCCTAGGAGTGGTAGTCGACTCCCAGAGTGTCTCAGGAGAAAAAAATTCTCAGCTGGTAGTCGACTCCCACTCCCTGGTAGTCGACTCCCAGAGGAGTTTCTTCTGAGACTTGGCTAGTAAGACATGTAGTTAGCTCCTGGGTGTAATGGAGATTAACTACCAAGATGAGAAGTAACTAGCAAAAGCTCTCAATAGTTTTGAAATTGATTTTAAAAGCATTTAAAATATTTAACCTCGAAATCATTTTTGTGTGTGTTATGTATACTTTTGGCTTTAACATAACCCTAAGAAAGACGCAACTCACACACTGTAGACTTAGGACACGTTCTCTGGAAGCTTGATCAGATGATGATGTAGATGCGAGCTTCTCTTGAGCTTCTTATTCCATTTGAGCGTGAGCTTCATCATCGAGCTAGAAGTGTTGTCCTTGTCTTTGCTAAGTGAGTGTAGATTGTGCTTCTTCAGAGTATGTATTCAGCTTTTCATTCATCGTATAATCTGCACAATTAACTGTAGTGTAGTTAGTACACTAACGTCATTTGGTGTGCTCATAATCAAAACCACTTGGGGGTGGAATCCAATTTCCATCAGCAAGATGTACACCACCACCTTCTTTTGCTCCTCGAAGCTGAGCTGCCTTACGCCGTCGATCCGATCTACCCGAAACGAGTCGATCACTTGCCGAAGAAAGTTTCACTTGAGAAGATCCACGTCAGAGACTTCTAGATCTGATCCAAACCTCCTCGCTTGCTAGGACTCGATTGGAGGATAGGAAGAAAGAGGAGGAATAATTAAGTCGTCGATCGAGCGTGCTCAAAAATAACGAGCTTCTCGAATCGGAGACTTAGTACAAAATTTCCAAGGGGTGTGCACCCCTATTTATATTGGGAGCCGTACCCCATGCTCGTTGCACGAGAAATGTGGGACTAATTAGTGAAAGAGGGATTTAATTAAGTTAGTAAGCCTTTCTTAAAGGCTTAACTTAAACCAATTAAACCTCCCTCACCATTGAGCTTTAGAGACGATACAAGCTATCATTTCGAAGATCTTCAAATGGTGAACGTGTAGGAATAAACGGTAATGAATTTTGCTTTATTTGATCACTCAAAAAATTGCCCAAAGTTGGGCAAAATTCGTAGCTCGTAGCCGTCACAAAGGGATTTCAAAAACCCTAAAAATCAGCATTTAAGTCATGGGCGCGCCCGCTAAGCCATGCGGGCGGGCCCGCACTCTTTGCAGGCGGGCGCCCACAATGAGGTACAGCGGGCGTGCCTGCCCGCTTAGAGGGCAGGCCCACTGTGCCTGTTACGGGCGCCTGGCCCACTCAGCGGGCCGGTGCCCGCTGGGTTGAGCGGGCTGGCCAGCCTGCCAAGCGGGCTGGCCCCGCTAGCCGCAACGGGTGCACCCGCTTCTGAAGCCGACGCGCCTGCCCGCCTTAGCGGGCATGCCCTGCTTCGAAAGCAGGTGCGCCCACCCTCCTTTTAGGGGTTGGCCACCCTAAAGTGGGTCTGACCCACTTTGGCACTTCTGTGTTGTTTTCGTGTTTCTGGGCTCGTTTGAGCTCCGATTCCAACGCGGTTTCTTCCTGTAGATTCCTCAGGAAGTCCTCTTCAATCCCAAATGCTAAACTCTTTAGTTTTATGTTCACAAACCATTTGTGAGCTTAACTATTCCATTGCATCGAATGCATTCCTCTTATCATTCTTCCTATTACAAAGCCGTGAATACTACTCGGTGTGAGACCCTACATCCTGACCCTACTACAGGTTGGGACTCGAACTTCCTAGATGACAGTAACCACGAGCAGCAGTTGTCATCCCTGTTTCAGCATCATACTTACGTGATTGACCCATCGACAAAGTGTCATCGGGATTACTCTGACTGTGTCAGCGATGAATACCGCAGTTTTAGTTCCTTCGTCATAACTGTGTCGCTGCACGGCCTAAGGTATGGTTAACCGTCAACCCCACTAGCCAGCATTGGTCAGTATACATCGGTCTTTGTTATATATACGTTGTACATCCTACAACGTATCACGGCCGAGGATTAACACAAAGATCGTACTGAGCCTGTGACACTACCTCCCCTTTAACGGAAGAGACGAATCCCATTTTAGTCGTTTACTTACCTCGTATGCTTCAGGTGTCACTCAATCTAAGACCTTTCGGCAGGCCTAGCCTCGAAGTTAGGTCATAGATCAAAGTGGCACGATTCACGAACAGGTTCCTACAAATGACTTCAGGTCTTAAGGACCAGCTTGCCTATCATCACTATAGAGTTATTATTGACAGTTCAGTTAAAATTTAACCATTCAATAACTCTAATTTTGTCGTTCAGTGAACTCATTCTCCAATGAGCACATGTGCCTTGTCTCCGACTTCAATAAGCCGAATGACTATGAGATCATCATTACCCTTAAGGTAAGACAAAGACACAGTGGTTTATCCGATGTGTCGATATCCTATTCTCGACACATCTATGACCAAGAACCATTTAAGATTCAAGTTCTTATCGGTAAATTACTTTCCACAATCTAGAACTTCATCTAGATACGTAACGACCTCACTATAAGTCTAAGGAAATTATCTAAGGATATATAATTTATAATTATTATACTAGGACAATTTGCACCGTATAATTATTAGAACAAGATGTTTATCTTAGGAAAAATGCCTCAAGGGCATACAACTACCTACATCTCCCACTTGCACTTAGGCTATTTATCCCGATATCTCATACCGCTTACAGTATATCACTCATACTGGACATCATATGTCAAACCGAAAAGTGGATCTGCTAATGCGTATCTATTTTGTATTTTATTGGAGTCTTATTAATACATTATTTGATTACACCAGGTTGATCCTCCGAAATTGATTTGGATCTCATCCAACAATTTTTCCTTTCTTGCATGGCTAACGATTAGCTCATACAATTTGATGTAATGCTTATCATTTTTATAAGTCAGTCGTGGCATCTTTCAGATATTCTTGTTCAATTATGTTAAGTACATAAATGACACCCAAATTTCTATATCTTTGATATAATCATAAACTTTTGATTTGATGTCACATATAGAGTTTAATAACTGGGACTTATAACTTAGTCCGAAACGGAACTAAGTCTACATGCCAGCTCCCACTGACTTTGAGAACCATCTGGTTAAATACTTCGACTTAAAAGTCTAAATCTCATTTAGAAAATTTATCAAGTCTAACCAGTTTATTAGTGCTTAATAGGAATGCACTGTGGCAGGCTGTCTTGATGAATGAGTTATACCAAGATCTGTTTATAGGAATCTTGATGCTAACTAACTCAGTCAAAATTTCTGCACCGTTCTTTCCTTTAACTTCATTAATCTTCTAATTTGAAGTATTAATTGCAGTTCAATAAGAACTATTCTTGTTGACCGTATAAGTTAGATCACATCTATTATATCTAACTGGAACCTACATATTACCTCAGTCTCGACTTCCTCCTTTGCCACCAAATCATCTTCCACAACCAACTGCACAGCAACCATTTGTTAAAATGCCAAGTAGGCAAAATACAACAATTCCCTTAAATCCTGATGCCGAGAAGAGGTCATGGGTAGACATTTGTGCCAATCGGCGTTCATATGACTCCCCGCTAGTCATGACCCATGTTCCTCCATTGATTGGTGCGGATGGTATAGCAAAAGCTTGGGTTGCTAGTTCTCATTTGGAACGGGGATCTTCAAGGTGGACCAATACTTTGGTAGGGTATGTATTGGGTGATGTACCTTATTTTGGGCAAATTAAGGCATGGACGGAACGACTGTGGAAGCTGAAAGGTAATCTCCAAATCTATAGCCGTGAAAATGGATTCTTCTATTTTCGCTTTGAAAATGAGGATGACTGTGTCAATATTCTTCACGGGGGCCCTTGGTTGTTTGATGGTCGCTTAGTTGTCCTTCAGCGCTGGAGCCCTGGCGTTAAACTAGAGAGAGAGCTTTTGACAGCAGTGCCTGTATGGATTCAGATACACCATTTGCCGATCAATATGTGGACAATTGATATCTTCAACTCCATCGCAAGTGTTGTTGGCATACCTCTTTGCCTCGACAGAGCGACATCTAACTTGGACAGGATACAGTATGGGCGATGTCTGGTTGAAGTTAATGCTAAGGCCCCTTTAGCCAGAGAGGTTCCAGTAGAGGTGGAAGATGGTTCACGATTCTCGGTTGATATCAAATATGAGGGTGAACCTCCCAGATGCTCTAAATGCTCTTGTTTCGGACACAATGACATTCAATGCCCAGCAAACAAAGATGATGGTAATAAGCCTCACAGTAATATGGGAAAGCTTAATAAACCTGCACTTGAGAATGCAGTATTCCCTCAAGGTGAGACACCAGCTATTACGCAGGTTGAGACTCAAATAAATAATGCTGCAACAATGACTACTAATTCAGCTACCAATAATCCCAAGGAGAGCAAGGGGAACAACCCAATATCAATTAATCACAGGGAAGAAGGGGAATGCTCAATTGGGATTGGTGACTCATCTACAGGAGGTTCCAATCTAACTAGAGCATGGCAAAGAGTTGCTTTCCTGGCTAGAATGGTTACTATTCTTATGAAATCTGCGATTGGCAAGTCCTATACTCCGCCAGGTCCTGCAGTTGATGCTAGCGATCCAGTTCCTACTGTTGTACCCGATCATGTTGCTGAACATGTTGCTGAACATGATCCTGAACATGTTGCTGAGGCCATATCTGAAGATACTCCTCCTATCCCTACTCAGGTTGCCGAGGCCATATCTGAAGATATCTCTCCAATCCTTACTCAGGATGTATATGTCAATAACGCCAACGACCCTATAAGTTCCTCTCCGATCCTGCAGGATGAATTGACTGACCCCCCCATGGAAATCTCCTTTCATAATCCTGAATGTGATATCGAACATGCCAGGTTAAGGAACTCGGCTACTTCAATCAAGAGCAAGACTAAGCTGTCCTCCAATCCTGCAGAAACAATCAGGCGCAGCACAAGAATTGCTTCCAGCTCTGGCAATTCCTCTAATCTATCTCATTAATGACCATACTATTCTGGAATACGCGTGGACTTAACAACACATCGCGTAGATCTGATCTGAAGCAGCGGATGCGTAGGTATAACCCTTCTGTGGTTTGTTTACTGGAGACTAAAATTGAATTGGCTAGGATTTCCAGAATCCAGTCTTGTTTTAGTAAAGACTGGCTTTATATTGACAACATTAGCTGCCACAAAGGGGGCAGGATATTGGTCTTCTATAATCCTATTGTATGGAATTGCTGCCCTATTGCTATCTCCCCCCAGCACATTTCTGTGATCCTCTCTAATACTGCAGGGCTGGAAATTGCACTATCTGCAGTTTACGGATTTAATCTTGCTACTAATAGAACTAAACTTTGGTCAGACCTGATTTCCGACTCTTCTGCTCTTTCCCAGCGGCCTTGGTTAGTGGGCGGGGACTTTAATTGTATTCGAAGTTCTAATGAGAAGAAAGGAGGGCGCTGTGTCGATCCGAAGTCTATGGATGACTTCAATACTACTATTGGGACCTGTGAGCTGTTTGAATTAAAAAGTGTTGGGAATAACCTTAGTTGGAATAACCGCCGATCCGGAATCAGCCGTATCTCTGCGCGGCTGGATCGTATCTTCTGCAATTGTTCTTGGATCAAATTGCTACCTCAATCTTTTTTGGAATATTGCTCTCCAGGCACAAGCGACCACGCGGCAATGGTTGTGGTTACCCATCCAAAGGTTAGCACCAAACCCAAACCTTTTAGATTTTATAACTCTTGGGTTCTTCTCCCAGGATATCAAGATCTAATCAGAGATGTTTGGGGACTACAATCTGAGAGCTCAGCTATGCATAAGCTTATAGATAAGCTTCAATTTCTAAAGATGGAGCTGAAATTTTGGAGCAACAACTACAGGAAAGATTTGGAGGTGGAAAAATGTAGGAAAGATCTGGAAACCATTCAAACTGATCCACGGCTATCTTGTATGCCTACATTGCAGGAAGCCGAAAAGCATGCTATCCAAAAGCTAGCTCAAGCTTTGAAAATCGAGGAGGCTGATTTACGTCAAAAAAGCCGTCAGAACTGGTTATGCCTGGGGGATTGCAATACTAAGTTTTTCTACACTTCTATGAAATCGAGACAATCACACAACAGCCTCGGCCATCTCATAAATTCTACTGGAGAGTGTATTACAAATACTACTAATATCAGAGTTTCTGCTCCAGATTTCTACAAGAATCTTTATTCAACGGAGGACTACTGGAATATTTTCCCAAATCTTATTCCCAAGCGTAAACTTACTGAAGAAGCAGCCAATTGGTTGGAAACACCCATCACTAATGCTGAGATCAAATCAGCGGTGTTCCAAATAGGGAAAGACAAAGCTCCAGGACCGGATGGTTTTAACTCTTACTTCTTCCAAAACTCCTGGAATCTGGTGGGTAAGGATGTCACAGCTGCTGTATCCTCATTCTTCAGAAGGGTCAAGATGCCCCGTCAGGTCAACCATACTTTTCTTACCCTAATTCCAAAGAATTCTAATGCATCTGGATTAGGGGACTACAGGCCAATAGCATGTTGCAACGTGATATACAAGATTATCAGTAAGGTCCTCTGCAACAGGCTGAGACCCATTATTAGTGATCTGATATCTCCTAATCAGTCAGCTTTTCTCAAAAACAGACTTCTCGCGGACTGCACTCTCGTTGCACATGAGCAGATTAGGGACTTCAGTAATCCAATGGGTTCTAGAGCTTGCATTAAGCTGGATCTACGAAAGGCATTTGACAGCGTGAATAGAGAATTCATATACTTCCTCTTGCATCAAATGGGCTTTGGCAGAAGATTTACCGCTTGGATAGCTGAATGTATTTCTTCCCCCACCTTCTCTGTTTTAGTAGAGGGCTCACCAGAAGGTAATTTCCCATCCAGTCGAGGACTCCGACAAGGTGACCCCCTTTCCCCCTACCTCTTCGTTATTGTGATGGAAGCATTTTCCCTTCTTATGGCCAGAGCAGAATCTTCACTATCCATCCAGCCTATGCGGAGACATGGGTCTATCTCCCACCTGCTTTTTGCCGATGATTTATTAGTGTTCTGCAGAGGAAATCAACGCTCCTTCGAGGGTCTCAAGGACCTACTACATACTTTCTACCTCTACCCTGGCCTCCAGATAAATGGGGAAAAAAGCATGGCTATCTTTAGTAAAGGCACTAAGAGTCCTAGCGCTCTGGCAGATGTACTTGGCATTAAAAGGGTGTCTTCAATGTCTACATATTTGGGTCTGCCCCTCTCTACTCACTATCCAAAGGCCAGGATGTACAGTCGGTTACTTGATAAGTGTAAAAAAAGGCTCTTAGGGTGGTCCTCTTCCCTGCTCTCCATTTCAGGCAAAATCGAGCTGGTAAGATCAGTCATCTATGGTATGGTAGTTTTTTGGATGCAAGCTTTTAAAATTCCTTCATCAGTCATCCGTTCTATTAACAAAGCTTGCAGAAAATTCATCTGGGGGGGTCTTAATATGTGGTCTTGGAAGGATCTCTGCACCCCAAAGAAGGAGGGAGGGGTGGGACTAAGGAGGTTATCTGACCTTAATGCTGCTTCAGGAGTTCACCTAACCTGGAGATTTCTGGCTACAGATGGCCTTTGGGCTCGCCTTATGAGGCGCAAGTATGATGACAAAGGCGGGAATTTTTTCAGGACCAACCCCAAACCTACAGATTCGGGAACTTGGAAGTTCCTCCTCAAAAACCGCAATGCCTCTCAAAAACTCATCAGGCGACTGGTTCGAGATGGTAAGTCCACTTCCTTTTGGTTTGATAATTGGCATACGGAAGGACCCCTTTATCTTCTACAGAGTCCTCCACCGGCAGCTAATTGCAGGATGGTTGCCGACTATTGGGATACCGATGGTTGGCGCAATGACCCGGAAATTACTGGGATATTACCGAAGCTCCAAGGGATTATGTTAGAGTCTGGTCCTGATGGATGGGCTTGGATCCCAAGTGCTGATTGCACTCTTTGCGCTGCCTGGGAAGGTTGCCGGAGTTCAGGTTCGGCTTTCCCATTCTACGATGTTGTTTGGCATAAGCGACATGTGCCAAAAATGGCGTTGACTCTACTCAGGACCTTTAGAGATAAACTGCCAACCAGAGATGCTTTGATTAAAAGAAGTATTACTACGGATCTGTCTTGTGTCCTTTGTGACAACAAATTGGCAGAATCCTCCTCTCACCTATTCTTTGAATGTGAATATTCTCATTACATTCTCACCAGGAGTCTTCTCAAGCTTGGATATACTGGTATAGTGCCGACATCCATTACTAGTATTGGTGATTTGTTCCTTACACATTTTAACACTTCTGGCCCAGTTAGTATCTTAGCTAAAACAGTTTTGGCGGCCATGGTTTGGCACATTTGGAAACAACGCAACAAGAGGATCTTCGAGGGGGAATCATTAGGAAGGACAGCTCTATTCGAGGATATTGCAACCGATGTCACTACCATCTTACATGATTTGGACAGAGACCAGCCTTCGGCTATTGGTCCCTTTTCAAATTGGGGATTTTTAGATCCTGGCTAGTTTGTATATTTTCTTTTGAGGGTTGTATTTGTAATGCATAGCTTTGCTGCGCACCTTGTAGTCACGGGTGTTTGTCTCTAGTAGGGGGTGACGACGCTTGTGTCCTCTCCCTCCTCTTTTGACTACATCCAAGTACTTCAAGTGTGGGATTTGTACATATTTTTTGAGATCTTAATATAGATTATCCTTTACTTGTCAAAAAAAAAAATATATATATATATAGGAAAAAGGGGATCTAAGGTGCCTCCTTAGATGAAAATCTAAGGAGGCGCCCCCATTTCCTCCCACCTCCTACAATTTTTTTGGAAATTTTTTTCCATGAGGTTGTTGTTCACATCATGGATGATCAACATACCAAATTTCAAAGGATTCCAAAACTTTTTGAGCCACCATCTACCCCTTACAATTTCAACGGTCTAAAAACGTGCTGAAAAACCCACGAAGTTGCGAGGGGTAGATGGGGGCTCAAAAAGTATTGGAATCCCTTGAAATTTGGTATGTTGATCATCCATAAGGTGAACAACAAACCCATGAAAAAAAATTTCAAAAAAAATGTGTGAGATGGGGGGAAATAGGGGCGCCTCCTTAGATTGAATCTAAGGAGGCACCCTAGGATTCCTTTACCCTATATATATATATATATATATATATATATATATATATATATATATATATATATATATATATATATATATATATATATATATATATATATATATATATATATATATATATATATATATATAGGGCAATCTTCGGGTGCGAAAAATCCCGTGCGAAAGCCGTGCGAAAACTTTTTTTTTATTTTTTTGAAATTTTTTTTTCAAAAATTCTTTTTTTGATGTTTAATCCATACAATTATATACCCCAGGGAAAATAATGGGTGAACCCGTTGGGCATTAGAGCACCCATCCACCCGTTACAAATTTAACGGTCTCAAAACGTGCGAATTTGATGAAATGGCTTGATCGAAGGCCAAATGACATTATTTCTCAACCATTAATTTTTGAGGGGGGTATAACAACATATAATGAGGGTGGAAAAAAGAATTTTTGAAAAAAAAATTTCAAAAAAAAGATAAAAACATTTTCGCACGGTGCGAAATGTTCTCATTTGAAAATTTTCCTATATATATATATATATATATATATATATATATATATATATATATATATATATATATATATATATAGGGTAAAGTGTTCCTAGGGTGACTCCTTAGATTAAATCTAAGGAGTCGCCCCCATTTTCTCCCATCTCCCACAATTTTTTTTGAAATTTTTTTTCTTGGGATTGTTGTTCACCTCATGGATGATCAACATACCAAAAATCAAGTCATTCCAATACTTTTAGAGCCCCCATCTACCCCTTGCAACTTTATGTGTTTTTCAGCACGTTTTCAGACCGTTGAAGTTGCAAGGGATAGATGGGGGCTTTTAAAGTATTGGAATGACTTGATTTTTGGTATGTTGATCATCCATGATGTGACCAACAATCCTATGAAAAATAATTTCAAAAAAAATTGTGGGAGATGGGAGAAAATGGGGGCGACTCCTTAGATTTAATCTAAGGAGTCACCCTAAGAACACTTTACCCATATATATATATATATATATATATATATATATATATATATATATATATATATATATATATATATAGGGAAATGTGCCTAAGAATGACCTCGGGTAGAGATACCTGAGCACACCCCCCCGCTGTTCGGGGTTTGTGAGTATTTTTTTTGAAATTTTTTTTGCAGTAGGTAGATATACTTGTTATGTAGCTCCCCACAAAATTTCAGGTCAATCCGACACCGTTTTAGCCTCCGTTCATCGATTTCAAAAACGTTGCGCAAAACTGTCCAAATTCTGGACAGTTTTGCGCAACGTTTTTGAAATCGATGAACGGAGGCTAAAACGGTGTCGGATTGACCTGAAATTTTGTGGGGAGCTACATAACAAGTATATCTACCTACTGCAAAAAAAATTTTCAAAAAAAATACTCACAAACCCCGAACAGCGGGGGGTGTGCTCAGGTATCTCTACCCGAGGTCATTCTTAGGTACATTTTTGCATATATATATATATATATATATATATATATATATATATATATATATATATATATATATATGCGCATTAGAATAATGTAGAAAAGGTGCCACCTGATCTAATAGATCAGGTGGCAAGATACATAAAGTTGGAAAGTACAAGCCCCACAAGGGCTTGTACTTTTCATGAGGCCCGTCTTTTTGTGTCTTGCACCTGATCTATAAGATCATGTGCCACCTGATCTACATGATTCCCTATATGTATATGTACTGACAACTTCCAAATAATCACATTAACATAGAAGTTTTCATGATAGCTCAAGAAATTTTCCACACCAACTTTAACAGCCATATCCGCAGCAATCAGCCATTCTCAATAAATCACATTTGAAGACAGAGCATATATACCAAGGAAATTAACCAACAACCAATTCATTCATAATGAATCAAAATTTATTCAACATCAAAATAAATATTGAGCGACAATCGCTAAATCATTGTTTTGAAACAAAATATAATCGACACATTCATTCAAATAATAAAAGAGTGTCGACTTCTTCTTCTCCTTGTTGTTATCTCCTGAAGTTCAAATACGGCCCAAGCAGCAATGATTACTCTGATGTCGGCCGTGAACTGAACTTCTTCTATCCCTTGCTTCGCCTTAAGCACCTGTAGACGTTATACAGATGTCTTAGTAAATATATTGGTATCTCATACCATATATCAAAGCTTAATTGAAATTTTATGCTCTTAATTAATAATTAGTACCTGAGGTAGAGGCATCAGTATGCCCCTTCTTCTCTGCAAGGTAAACATTGCAGTTCCTCTTCCAATGGCCTGGCTTATGGCAGTGGAAGCATTCAGATTTCAACGGAGCCCATTTCTTCTTCTTACACTTCTTCACCTTGGTTAGTTGTGGGACCTACCTCTTCTTACCTTTGTCATTCGGCTGGTCAGAAGAAGCAGAGCCAACAACCAACATAGTCGGCTTTTCTCAATCTCCTCGAACTGCCTAAGCATATTCAGGAGACCAGGAAGATCCGTTTCAGTACTGTTCATGATGAAACCAGTAATGAATTGTTTGAAGTCTGGGGTTAAATACTTCAGGATAATGTCCACGCTCATTTCGTTTTCGAGGACAAAACCTAACTGGGCAGCATCTTCTATGTACCCGATCATCTTTATAACATGATCTTGCACATGGCATGTCTCCATCTTAGTTCCCCAGAGGTTGCAGGTGGCTTCAAACCTGGCAGCTCTTGATCGCTTGCCATATAACTCCTCTCCGTTCAGAAGCATACTTTGACATCCATATGTTCATGCTTCCTTTGCAGGTCGTTGGTCATAGAAGCCAGAGTAAGGCACCTGGCCTTCTCTGCATCCCTCTTATGTTGCTTATAAGCCTCCTTTTCCTCGTTGGTGGCATCCGCGTAAGGCTTCTCCAGAGCGTTCTCGGTCAGTACGTAGCTAATCCCGGTCAGCGAGAGGACCAACTTAATGTTCCTCAGCCAACTTTTGTAATTGGTTCCATCTAGCACGTTCCTCTCAATAATGAACTTCATTCCCGACTCCATACTGCATTTTAAAATAGATCGAATTAGTATATGTTCTTTGTATAGTTTTAATCAGTTTTTATTAAAACTATATTCTCCCACTAATTTTATGAATTAAAGCCACTATAATAAAAAATTTTATTATAATAAAATATTTGTGGGAGAGGGATCTGACTACCCTGAGCCTGACAACCTTGAGTGTAGCTCAACAAGTTGTTAGACTCTGTAGTCGGCACATGAACTCATCATGAATCATATCAAATATGAATCCCTATCTATTTTACCCCTAGCCATTTATGATCATGAGTGTAGCTCATCCAAATCATAATGTCTAGCCTAGTCGGACCCTTGTTTTCGCATCTAGCTCAACTTACGCCGGCGCTCGGTGTATTCACGACACGACGGTTTGGGTCAAGACTAGACTACATCATTAGATTAACTTATGCAGGTGCTCGGTGTATTCACGACACGACGGGTTGGTTCAATCAAGATTACATCATATGTATTTAAGAAGTTGGTTTCTACAAGGTTTCCATGTCACAGCTTGAGTGTAGCTCAACAACTGGAACACGGGTCCTATAGTTGCCAACCCCTAAAACAAGGAGGGCTACGATTTATCTTGTACAAGATTATTATTGTATTACACCTAGGTATCGTCCATGGTGTCATATAATCATGATTTGTGTCATTGCGGTCCAGCAGACACGGCTAGAGAATTGACTAAGCCAGGATCACTTACCCCAAGTCCAGCCAGGGTGACCCAACAAACTTAGCCAAGCACATTGATCGGTATCATGATCCATTGAATGACACTTATCATTTAAATATGCGTGTCGTAAACTAAAAGGCTTTTATTAACACGAATTAATCCTATCAACTAGTGGAATCCTTAAAATTCAAACTTTATTAGGATTCGTTAATAACTTTTATTAAGTCCTTATCAACTATAAGGTGCAATGGTTCAACGTGCTACTCTAATCATCATTAGGAATTTAATAAATCAATTTCAACACTTTAAAGTGTAGTCATTTAAAGAAAATTATTATTGAAACGATTAAAATAATAATCGTCGTTAAAGAGGACTACCCTAATCAGGAATTAGGTTTAAAGGCTGTAGAGATTCATTAAAACATAGCATGTTACAATTATTAAAATTCATCTTATAAATTTTTAAAGAATTAATGGCTAACCTAGAAGGGTTCATGAATAATCGAATTATACATCATGCCATTAAAAATAAACAACGCTAATCATTATCGCATAAAATTAGGGTTCATCTATTTAACATTTAAATAGCATAACATGTTAAATCATTTATCAGATAAATAACATGCAATCCTTTTAAAATTTAACATTTAGATTCAAAAAGATATGATTTTAAAACTTAAACATTTTATCTTATAAAATGATGGCTTCAAAAATTATCAAATAATTTTTAATACAAACCATTTTATTTAAAATCACTACAACTTATTAGAAAGCTTCTAAGAAGATTTTATCACATAAAATAATCTTTTAAAAAAACTTCTAATCATAAGAAACATTAATTTTAACATCATCTCATGAATTAAAATATTTCTTAAAAAATTCCATGTTTTTAAAACAATTTTAAAAACAATTTTAAAAGAAGTGGTTCATTCTAACGTTATCGCATAATGTTAAAAAAATTTGTACAATCATTTAGTAAGCAATCAATAATTTTAAAACGTCGCAGTCCAAGATCAACTTGCAAACCTAGAGCTCCGATACCACTGAAGGGTTTTGGCAGACCCTTAGGACTCAGATCTGAGCCCGTCCTATGTTGGACGGACAACAGAGGGATTAAAAATCGCAGCGGAAAAACAAATAGCTAAACATTTTAGCTAAGGCCGTAAGGCGAGCCAGAATCTAGCCAGGATCTACGTCGACTTGGGGTGGATCTGACCACCTCAAGAGGGATCTATACTACTGCGACATTATTAAAATTACACTAGAAAGCTACTAAATGACATACCCTGAATCTTGGCCTTGGAGCAGGCAAGATGTACCGCACCACCTTCTTTCGCTCCACGAAGCTGAGCCATCTTGCGCTCTCGATCCGATCTTCCCGAAACGAGTCGATCACTTGCCGAAGAAAGTTTCACTTGAGAAGATCCATGCCAGAGGCTTTTGGATCTGATCCAAACCTCCTCGCCATCTTGCTAGGACTCGATTGGAGGATAGGAAGAAAGAGCAGGAATAATTAAGTCGTCGACCGAGCGTGCTAAAAAATCAGGAGCTTCTCGAATCAGAGACTTGGTACAAAATTTTCAAGGGGTGTGCATCCCTATTTATATAAGGAGCCGTACCACATGCTCGTCGCACGAGCAATGTGGGACTAATTAGTGAAAGAGGTATTTAATTAAGTTAGTAAGCCTTTCTTAAAGGCCTAACTTAAACCAATTAAATCTCCCTCGCCATTGAGCTTTAGAGACGATACAAGCTATCATTTCGAAGAGCTTCAAATGGTGAACGTATAGGAAGAAACGGCGACGAATTTCGACTTAGTTTGATCCTTCAAAAAATTGCCCAAAGTCGGGCAAAAGTCGTAGCACGTAGCCATCACAAAGGGGTTTCAAAAAACCATAAAAAATCAGCATTTAAGTCGCGAGCGCACCTGCTAAGCCATGCGGGCGCGCCTGCACTCTTTGCTGGCAGGCGCCCGCAATGGGGTGCATCGGGCACGCTTGCCCGCTTAGCGAGCAGGTCCACTGTGCCCACCGTGGGTGCCTGGCCCGCTCAGCGGGCCGGCGCCGGCTGGGCCTAGTTGGCGCGCCAGCCTGCTAAGCAGGCCAGCCAGCCCGCCAAGCAGGCTAGGCTCCCTGGCCGCAACGGGTGTGCCCGCTTCTGAAGCCGGTGTGCCCGCCTGCCTTAGCGGGCGGGCCCTGCTTCGGAAGCAGGTGTGCCCGCCCCCATTTGCGGGTTTGACCTCCCCAAAGTGGGTCTGACCCACTTTGGCACTTCTGTGATGTTTTCATGTTTCTGGGCTTGTTTGAGCTCCGATTCCAACGCGATTTCTTCTTGTGGATTCCTCAGGACGTCCTCTTCAATCCCAAATGCTAACTCTTTAGCTTTATGCCCACAAATCATTTGTGGGCTTAATTATTCCATTGCATCGAATGCATTCCTCTTATCGTTCTTCTTATTACTATGACGTGAATACTACTCGGTGTGAGACCCTGACCCTACTACAGGTTAGGACTCGAAATCCCTAAACGACAGTAACCACGAGCAGCAGGTGTCGTCCCTGTTTCAGCATCATACTTACATGATTGACCCATCGACAAAAGTGTCGTCAGGATCACTCTGACTGTGTCAGTGATGAATACCGCAGTTTTAGTCCCTTCGTCATAACAGTGTAGCTGCACGGCCTAGGATATGGTTAACTGTCAACCCCACTAGCCAGCATTGGTCAGTATACAGCGGTCTTTGTTATATACACGATGTACATCCTACAACATACCCGGCCGAGTATTAACACAAATATCGTACTGAGCTTGTGACACTACCTCCCCTTTAACGAAAGAGACGAATCCCATCTTAGTCGTTTACTTACCTCGTATGGTTCAGGTGTCATCCAATCTAAGACCTTTCAGCAGGCCTAACCTCGAAGTTAGGTCATAGATCATAGTGGCATGATTCACGAACAGGTTCGTATAAATGACTTCAGGTCTTAAGGACCTGCTTGCCTATCATCACTATATAGTTATTATTGACAGTTAGTTAAAGATTAACCATTCAATAACTCTAATTTTGTCGTTCAGTGAACTCATTCTCCAATGAGCACCTATGTCTTGTCTTCGACTTCACCAGACCGAATGACTATGAGATCATTATTACCCTTAAGGTAAGACAAAGACACAATGGTCTATCCGATGTGCCGATATCCTATTCTTGACACATATATGACCACGAACTGTTTAAGACTCAAGTTCTTATCGGTCAATTACTTCCCACAATCTAGAACTTCATCTAGATACGTAACGACCTCACTATAAGTCTAAGGAAATTATCTAAGTATATATAATTTATAATTATTATACTAGGACAATTTGCAACGTATAATTATAAGAACAAGATATTTATCTTCATATAAATGCCTCAAGGGCATACAACTACCTACAGTTTGCGCCTAATTCGCTCGGTCGAGTGGCCAATTGCTCGACCGAGCGACATCAATTCCGACTAAGTGACATCAATTCCAACCGATCAAGATGAAGTCCTCTAAGAGGGTGCTCGGTTGAGCGGCTTCACCCATCGACCGAGCGACCCCTCCTCCGTGCGGCCAGCTGGAAGTGTCAACATGGCGCTCGGTTGAGAGCTAGGGCATGCTTGACCGAGCACTATGTCGGCTGACCACTTTTAGGGCCTTTTCTAAGTTTTTGGGGGAGGCTATAAATAGGAGTTGTAGCCACCATTTGAAGGAGGCTGGTTTTTAGCCACTTTCACTTATTTTCTGTCTTTGGGGATGATTTTCAGAGGTTAGGCTATGTCATAGGCCCTCTCTTAGATGATTATGTACCAGATCTTTATTAGTTAAGTATATTCTCCTTTGTAAATATCTTTTATTGTCTCTCTTACATGTTTTCGTTGTTGAATCCTTTATTGCTTTCATTTTACTTGCTTGTGATGTTGATTCCTGTTCTTTCTATCTCTTGTGTAATGATTGAGTAGATCTATTGTTAGGATTAGAAAAGAACCCTAGGATTCTAGGGGTTGGATGATGGGTTAACCTTAGTTGGATGAATCTATGGTTGCTCTACAGTAGTTTGGATAAGGGGTTTTGTGGGATTAGCCCTAGGATTGAAGGATCGCAAAAGCAACTCCGTTTCTTATCTAGGGTTGCTCTATGGTAGTTTGGATAAGGGATTTTGTGGAATTAGCCCTAGGATTGAAGGATCGCGAAAGAAACTCCGTTTCTTAGGGAGAATCTCCACAAATCCGATTTGGTCTTAATGGCAGTTTCCGGTGCTCGCGTTCACGAGAGTGACTCGAGAGTCAGGGGTGACAACTAATCCCCAATCCACTAGTCGACGACTACAAGAGTAGCCCGACTTCCTGAAACAGCCGTAGAGTGGCACCCCAGTCCGTAGATCACGAGAGTGGATACAGATTTGTGATACTGGAACCAAGTGTCAAGCATAATGCACGCATCCCCGAACGAAGCCGACTGCGAGAGCACGACTTCGCAAAGGGATGTGTTAGACGAGAAGGAACAACGAAAGTTAAGTAATCGTTCTCATCTACGGATGTGACACTCCTACCCTCATCCATCATCCAACGAAGGGACCCTTAACCTGTTATCCAAACCCGAAAGTCCTAGCGGGGATTCCCGATACTCTAGCGATATTTCCCTCATTTGTTTCTCTTTATTCTTTTTGTTTTCTTTTGTGTCTTGATGTGCCTTTCCAAGTGACACCCTCGCATTCCACATCCACCACCACTACGACACTCTGTAATCCATCTCCACCCAATAAGACATCGAAGCCTAACCCAGCCTAGGATCGATAGTTAGTGTGACAACTGCCTCCCTG
Source organism: Scilla litardierei (assembly GCA_030789695.1). Classification (NCBI taxonomy): domain Eukaryota; kingdom Viridiplantae; phylum Streptophyta; class Magnoliopsida; order Asparagales; family Asparagaceae; genus Scilla; species Scilla litardierei. Next base: position 773,558,308 of record CM061142.1, on the reverse strand, counting down.
TGGATACGATACCCGCTTGCCATTGTTTACACAGTGCGCTTGCGATAAGATGACTTTCGACCAACGTCCCGATTGCGAGAGCAAAGGGACGGGCCCAAACAAAGACACCATTAACCAATCCTATAAATCTGAAGAACTCGAAGATTCTTCAAAAAGGGTGAAACTTTCATTGTCCCATTCAAAATGGAAAAATGATTATGAGATCATCTCCATTCACGTGGAAATTAACTCTCTTCACTCCCTCAAAAGAATTTAAGATCATACATTTACTATCATCATTAAAATAATAAGACCTTTAGGTCTCTTGAGAGTATTTGAGCGAAAAAAGTGGACTTATCCACTCCCTACATATGGCTGATGATATACCTTAGAGTACTCATCCGTATATCCTCTAAAAATGGTCATTATCAAACTTATTATTCAACCACTGTCCAGCTTTCTCAAAGAAATTAAAGCAAATGGGACACATTACTAAATGGCAAGAACATTGGATAACACTGGGAAATCAAACGGTATTTGCAACTGGAATAACGTCGAACACCCTGGAGTTTGTGTCCACACCCAAAAATATATTATATAAATAAATCATTAAAATGATTTAAACGGATTACTCATCTGTTAAAAATCCAGTTGCTGGTGACTGCATGGGGACAAGCAATTACACTGCAAACCATCAAAACGCCCCTTAGAACCTATTTATATGAGCCCGATCACCTCAGGTAAACAGTTTTCGAGAACCCCTAACGGGGGAAGAATTTAGAGCACATCTTATAGATTGTGCCTTGATAGGTCCACATCTTCATATCGCCACTATAAACCATCAAAATGCACTCCAAATAGGGGAAGCATTTAAAATCACTTCTCATAAGATGTGCATTGATGGGCCCTCATTTAAAGATTCAATAACGAAGATGAGATCCTGAAGATCATTCACATTCAGAAATCTTTAATTTCCCAGTATTAGTTTCAACAGAAATATTGTAATCATCCATGAGCCTGAAGCTCAATTGACCACTTCAAACATTAATACTTATGATCTGATTATTATGAATTGTGAGGAGATCCTGAAGATCCATACTGATGAAACTGTTAAACAGTTATCAGACATAGATACTGACAATATAAATGTTTTCAAATTCACACATTCCTTCTGCTAAAAATTTAGCTAGGATAAACATACCAAATATAATGGATGCAATCCACCAGTAGCAGAAGTGGATGTCCGTAGATGAGAGGACATACCACAAGGCTCCAAAGCGAGAAATAACTCCGGAAGACCCTAAAGCAATACCACCAAAGGAAAGTGAGCTCAACCAGAACCTACAAAACAACTGTTATAAGGACAAAATTCTGGCTATGTCCATATCCTCTACCCGTTCCAGAACCTTCACAACAAGTGTTGAGAAGGAAATAATTCTGGAAGAAATCGAGATATTAAATGTACATACATGATGATGTGTTTGGATACAATAACACATTTATCGACAATTACTCACATTTCATTTTGCCATTTAAATGATAAGAATAATGTTTCAACACTACGATTCCCGAAGCAAACGTAGAATTTGGCCAAATAATGTGGAACGAGGCAAAAGTAAGTTGAGCTGGACTCACTTATGAAATGTGAAGTGTTTGTACCTGAAGTCCTAATATCAAAAAGTTATCAATCCTGTGGGCTAACCGACTATTGTATAAATATAAATATAAATATAAATATAAAATCTTATGCTATAAGCAACACGCTATAGCTTAGAGGTTTATTTCGCTGAAACCAGGAAGTAATCAAGTAAGATGAGCTTGACTCACTTACAAAATAATATGAACTGACGCATCAGGCTCCCTGGCCATAGTTGCAAAAACCATGAGATTGGCAAAATAAATTTTGGGCTATGTTGCTAAGGATGGTGTGACAACATACCCTTACGGATTTCCTCCTTATTTCATTTATTACCTGTATAGATTTTAGGAAATCTACCCTATAAAAGATATAATAAAATAAAAACCAATAGAGTTCCTTAAATTAAACAAGTACTCCTACTAAAGGTTGCTTTTGCATATTTAAAAAGAGCAATGAAAATGATTTGAGATTATATTTGCAAATGACTCAAATCTCATCGGATCTTCTGAAGAGAAAACCAAAATATCTGTTTGAGCCTAACTATCAAATAGGATACGTAAGACCTTGGAAAAAATCTTGGCTTACAGAATAATCATCCAGAAGGTGAAAACATCATCTAGAAGATGAATTATCATCCAGAAGATGAAATTATCATCTGGAAGATGAAAACCATGTGACATTAAACTTCATACACCCGAAGTTGATGAAGAAACATAGACAATTGCAATCCACTAAATACATATACTGGTTGTATGGATGCACATTAAGACTCCTTCCATTTGCTGGAAGAGGGAAATGATATCCTAGGTCCTGAAGTGCCTTACTTGAGTGATTTTGATACACTCCTTTATCTGGCCAACTGCACGCATCTCTAGAGAGCGTTGGCAGCAAATCTGTTAGCCAGATACAGTGCAACGCCTGCAGCACACCACTGGACCGAAGATATGTAGCTTCTGTGTTACCTCTAAGGGTCAAGGATCATCCTCCATGTTAAATGTATTTGCAGATGCAGGTTACAGATCACCGTGATGACTACCACAAAGGAATGACCAACTCAGGGAGATCTGAAAAAGCATGCTACTAAGGCAACATTAACCCTACCATCCCGAGAAGCTCATCATTCAAGAAGCAAATCATAAGTATGCACAACCAGGTGCTGCAGTACCTCGCAGACACAGTGACGATTAGGTCAGAGACATGGAGCTACCTACTGAGTCTACAGATCACTCCTCTTCAGAAGAGCTCCCTTAGATTCAGTAACTGCCATATATGAATGATACTTGTATAGATGAGTGATACTTGTATAGCTGTGCGATGTCTTGTATTTTGTACTTATTCTAGGAATATTGTATGAGATTGATGTATAGATGCCTATGAGATCTGCATGCCTGCAACTTGAAAAGATAAGAGGGGGCCAAATGAGTGTTGTATTCTTTTTCCTTGGCTATTGGTTTTTGTAAGGATCATGTCTATGGGAAAAACACTAGAAGAGGGATTGAATAGTGTTTATGCAATTTAAAAAGATAGTTACACCAATTTAAATGCAATTCAACAAAATAATGCGGAATAGAAATTGAACCCAAAATGAAACACACGCAAACGCAGAGATGTTTCAAGGGTTCGGATTACCCAAGTCACTTCCCGACTTGTTCCCGGTAATCATACGTCCCTTCCACCAGGATACCTCCAGATACTCAAGTTAGAACCCTAACTTGAGGTTTCCTTAAAACCCACTTGTAGCAACCCTACAAGTGAAATCGAAGTACAATCGATTGACCTTGACTCCCACAACTTGGGAGCAAGCAAACTGCTCTCACAACCCAAGAGCAAATTCAAATAACGAAAGTTATGAAATTATGAAAGCAACACTTACAATCACCTATGCCTTGAAGTAGAACTTGAAGGAGTGGTGTGTTGTGTGTTGAAGACTCTCTTGGAAGAGAGGAGAACGCCCTTTCTCTTGACTGTACCAAATGCCTAGAAGATAACTCTTTGATTCTAGGTTGGAGAGCAAGAGATCAAAGATTGGAATTCTTAGGGCTTTGGATTTGAGAGCTTTAAACTTTAGAATGAAAGCTTGAGAGAAAACTTGGAAGAATTGGTAACCTCTCAATGGAACAGTAGAAGCCCCATTTATAGGGTTCTCAAATCCACAAAACAGTTTAGGCAAAAACCCTTTAGGAATCCGTGAGAAAAATCTCAACGGATAGAATCTGCGCTCGCGACAGTCGACTGTTGAAGAAACCACAGTTGACTGTTGCACAGTCAGCAAGGGTAGGTGAGAATTCATAATGGTAACTTACCACATGGACAGTCGACTGGTGAAGCAAAGACAGTCGACTGTTGAACCAACAGGCGACTGTAAATCCTTCTACAGGCGACTGGTCGAAAGATGGGTAAGTTGAATGAAATCTGGAAATCTTGTAAGATAACAGGACAGATGACTTATGAGAATAAAACAGTCGATTGTTAATCAGAACAGGCGACTGTAAATCCTTATACAGATGACTGTCAAATACCCTGAGAATTTCCAGAGAGCTGAGTCAATGAATTGGCTCACAGACAGACGACTGTTGTAGCATAGACAGTCGACTGATCCAAGGGATAGTCGACTGTATATTCAATATTAGTCGACTGGCCGTAAAATTCAGATCAACAAAGTTTGGGCAGAAGATAGACATGCGACTGATTTACAAAACACATTCGACTGTCACTTGGACAGGCGACTGTGAATCGTTCATCAGTTGCCTGTGCAAAATAAACAGAGAGGCCCAAAACTAGATTGTAAAAGTTTGTGCATAACTGGCGACTGTAGAACAAAACACAGTCGACTATTTTTGGGACAGACGACTGTAAAACGTTCAGTAGTCGACTGTTATAAACAATCCAAGCACAATCACTAAAGAAATGAATTGTAATCTAAGGACGAATGATCTAATGATGTCCTAAGACTGAATTGAAGATGTGTGTGAGTGCTTGTAACGACCGGTATTTTCTAGGCGTATTATTTGTGTGTGCCCGTATTTTCGTTTGGACCATCCGGATATTTTTGTGCGTGAATTCTTTTGTGCGTCGACACGAGCACATATCCGCTTTTTCGTTTTACCGTACCAACATTAATTGACTATCAATTTTTAACAAATCGTCTTAACTTAATTATCCCACTAATTACAAATTTCTAATCGCCGTTAACTTCACTAATTACTTCATTCATTTTAATAATCACATCTTATTTAATTACTTAATTTATTATTATTGGCTAAAAATCAAATCACTAATTTGATGAATTAATTTTTACCCTAATTAAATTATCCCTAAATCAAACATCGATTAACTTAGCCCTAATTAAATTACACTAATTAAACCCCATTGAATCCCACCTCCTCCTGTTGGTGAGATCCAACCGGGCTCATCAATTTCTCCCCACCCCCAGCTACTTCCATCATGCTGCCCCCTACTGTTATTATAACAGTAACCCAACAATAGCAGAGGAAGCGCCAACAGTCATCTCTTCATTCCTTCTGCAAACGAATCCTGCAAACAAATCAACCGACAACCAATTTCCCAAACCCTTCCCAAAAACAACATCACAAACAATCAGTCCCAAAATTCTGAAATCAACCCACAAATTTCAGATTCTTCATCCCCAAGATCAATTTGACCCAATCAAAACCCAAACTGAAAGAGGAGATAACACCCAAACCCAGATCTGAAATACTCAACTTCAAATTTCAACAATTTCAGATCTGAAATACAAAACATTTCAAAAAAACCAATTTGTGTTATAAGATCAAGTCAGATCTGAAATACCCAAACCTTCTCCTCCTTTCCTCCCTATCCCTAGGCCGACCACCACCCTCAGCCCCACATCCGAAGCCGCCGGCCTCCCGCACAGAAACGCCGTCGCGCCCACACCCGAAGCCGCCTGGAGCCTCCCCGCGCCGCGCGTCGCTGGAGCAAGCAACGCCGCCGCCCCTCTAGCGCGCGTAGCCGCCCAGAGTTCGCCGGATCCGCCGCCGTTCGCCGGAGACCGCCGGATCCCGCCGCTAGCCGCCGCCTTGCACCCACCAGCCGTCGTCAGCCGCTCCTTCCTCATCCCCCGTGTGAGAGTGCTTCTCCTTTCCCCTAGAGTGCGTGAGTAAGCTTGAGTGTTTGCTGCAAATCGAAATGTTAGAAAAAAAAATAGGAATAAGAAAGATAAGAGAAGACAGAGAGAGGAGATAAGAGTCAGTAAATGAGAGTGAATGAGAGAAAGGGAGTGAGACTGAGAGAGATACAGCTTTGACTTTTAAAACATAAGGGTATGGGTGTCTGCCCTAGTAAAAGTAATAGACAAATAATGTTAGGGGATAGTGGCAGCCATAATAAAAGTATAGAGAGAGATAGTATTATAAATCGTAGTGAAGAGATAACTTTTTATCCATCATCAAGAGTCTGGCAGACACATCTTATTCTTAGCATGTGAACTATTGATATTATCTATGTCATTTATATTGGGGCTTAAATGTTATGGGAGAAGGTTTCTGCAAGTTTAACTGTGTTTGCCAAACAATGACTTCTTAACTGACTAATTGATCATGAGGTCATCATCTAATAGGTTAGTTAGTGTTAACCTAATTGATAATTCGTTAAGTTATTTCAGCAAATTATTAGTTGTAATTAATGTTGGGTTAATAATATTACATGGAATAAGGTGTAACATGTTAGTGTAATACAAAACAAATATCACCCTAGCTAGAGAACCCGATAAGATTAGGCGAACCCAATTCGGGTGTTATTTTAATATTGCACGTATTTCACAGAAACCTAATTCGTTTAACTTGTTTAACCAAAACAGAGAACCAGCAGTACCGACACGTAATACCAGTCGAGACGAACCCACGACAACCGATACCACCGGAAACTGGCAAGTGATACTTTCCAGTAATTATTTAGGCCGTGTTTTAGGCCAATTTGTAAAATTGTGTAAAAGAGACTAGGCGGTGAAATGATAGTCGCCTAGACGCCCTATTTGATCTAGTTTGACAACGAAACTAGATCCGACACTTTACCTGCTTTCATTCATGCTGTCATGCCATGTTTAATTTCAATTAACGGTACGCAATTTATCTGCTCATTGCCATGTCATTGCATGCATTTAATGTTCATCTTGATTAAGTGATTGAGTAGCACACGCTACAAATGTTATTGCTATTGAGGCTAGGTACCTGCTTTGCGGGCACAACCCTATGCCAATAACACTTCCTGGCTCGTGATCTAGAAGATGGGCGCCAGTCCATATACACGTGGAGGGGTAGGGTTAAACGATCGCTTGAGCGTAGAAGTGAGCCCGTACAGCCACTTCAGCCAAAAGACGGAAACTCTGTGCACAAAGTGATAAATCAGTGATTCGTGAATCGTGAAATAGTGAATTGTAGCTTTCTGCTACAACGTGCTTGATTGTTATTATTTTGTTCATTTAAATGTTGCACTCTTAAATGTCATGCCATTTCATCATGTTAGAACTGCTAGTCGCTTTTCTATATTTGTATCCTTGCACAAAAGTTCTCCGCTTCCCTTGGGAGACTTTTGCTGACATGTGCCCTTTTCTCTTTGGGTGTCACATGTCAGGATTTGAGACAGAGCAGGTTGCTGAGGACGAGCAGTTCGTTGACGCTGAGTTCGAGGTCCCTGCAGAGACCGAGTTCGAGGACACGGGTGACCAGTCCTAGACTCGTTTGGAGTCTCCCCTTAGTTGTTACTTTTCCTTAGTTGTTGTTAGGTTTCGGTGCGTAGCACCTATCTCTCTTTGTTTTGTCTGGCCATGCTTTAGGCCTATTGTTCAGACTCGTACTTTTGTGACTATTCTGTGATGTAATATTTGTTGGATGTTGTTGGTGGATATTTTCTTATCTGCTTTATTATTGTTGTTGTTTCGTCGCAATGCAAGGACCTGCTACTTTTCGAAAATTTTTACAGACGCTTATCAGACTGCAGCTTCACAGCTCCACGTCTGAGCGGACCTCCTCACGCCTCGCCTTCCATATTAGGGAAGCGGGGCGTGACCGGTTTTAGTGGTGGCCCATGCAGGTCCTCCTCTCTTTGCATCTGCGAAATATCGAAAAAACAATGATGATAACAACATCCATTTAAATATTCATAACATTCGAGTCATGATTAAGCCTAATCTGAACATTTCCTTGTCTTAGATGGCCGGTAGACGCATTACCCGAGGAGCTGGTAGTGGACCTGGAGCTGGTGGTGGAACAGGACGTGCTGTGGATGCTGATAGAGAACCCACCACAGCTGAGATGATGATGATGATGCATCAGATGATGCAGGTTCAGCAGGGCATGCTTCAGAATGCCCCTCGCTTCGAGCCTGGAGCGAAGCAGTTTCGGGAGCTGGGCCCGTCATATTTCACTGGGTCAGAAGGAGAATTAGCTGCAGATGAATGGATGAAGAACACAGAGGATAACATGCTTCTCTCGAAGGTTAACCCGGCTGGATGGGTTGACTTAGTGAAGAAGCAACTGAAGGACAATGCCCGCAGTTGGTGGGAGTCAGAAGAGCAGATGTTGGCGAAGCCTATCCCCTGGGCCACTTTCAAGGCGAGATTTAATGATGAGTATTTCCCTCGAGCTGCCAAGAGGGAGCTGATGCAGCAGTTTATCAATCTGAAGCAAGGGAATCTGACGGTGGACCAGTACCACCAAGAGTTCATGAGACTGAGTCGCTTTGCACCGAAGATGGTGGAGACTGCTGAGGATCGAGCTCAAAAATTCTTACAAGGTTTATCTTTGGAGCTGCAGAGTCTGATTTCCTCTTCGGACTTGGATTCTTACCAGAAGTTGTTGATAGCTGCCAAGAGGCAGGAGCTGATTGCCAATCAGAGGAGAGGACAGTATTCAGGTGCTGGGAAGAGGCCTATGGAGCAGGCCAGAGCTGTGGTTAGGCCTGGGTTCAAGCCTAATCAGTCCGTGCAGTTTAAGAGGCCAGGTGGGCCTACTCCGAAGTTGTGCCATTTTTGTGGCAAGACTGGTCATGTGAAGGAGCAGTGTAGGAGATTCTTGGGCCAGTGCTTAGTTTGTGGTGACGCTACGCATGCATTGAAGGACTGTCCGAGTGCTAAGCAACTGTGGAAGGCACCAGATGGAGTTCAGCAGCAGAGAGCTCCAGTGGCTGCTGGACGTGGAGCGCCTCTCATTCCCCAAAAGCAGGCTTTCCAGCAGGCTGTTCAGCCTAAGAGGCAAGCCTTCACGATGACTGCAGTGGAGGCGGAGACTGAGGACGGAGTTATTGCAGGTAACTTCTATACTAGTCTTCCTTATTTATCCATTATATTTGATTAATTAGATCCATGTTAATCTAGTTGTGTGTTACCCTTAGGTGTCATCTTAGTTTCATCTCACCCGGCCATGACCCTGTTTGATTCTGGAGCTTCCATGTGCATCCTATCTCGGAAGTTCGTAGTCGAACACTCAATACCCACCTATACACTTCCCAAGTGTTGGAACATTACAACTGGGAATGGTGTAGTGAAGGTTGCACTGGGATGTAGACCGTGCCCGTTGGTGATTAGTGGACACGAACTATATGCTAATTTCATTGTCCACGACCTATCCAACTTTGATGATATTCTCGGCATTGACTGGTTAGGAGCTTTTTATGCCACGATCGACTGTCACTGGAAGAAAGTGGTGTTCGAAATTCCCGACCACCCAGTGTTTGAGTTTGTCGGCGGAGGACGTTCGCTTGGACCTGTCAAGTTCCGAGCACAGCCTTACCGATTGACAGTTGCATCTATGATTGCTGAGCCAGAGAAGCCTGCAGTAGTGCGAGATTTCGAAGACGTCTTCCCTGAAGACATTTCTGGACTACCGCCTGATCGAGCATTGGAGTTCGGCATCGATCTTATGCCAGGAGCTCAACCGATTTCGAAGGCGCCGTATCGTATGGCTCCTGCAGAATTAGAAGAGTTGAGGAAGCAGTTAGATGAGCTACTACAGAAGGGTTTCATTCATCCCAGCGTATCTCCCTGGGGTGCACCCGTCTTGCTAGTGAAGAAGAAGGATGGATCGAGAAGAATGTGTATCGATTATCGGGAGTTGAATCAGATCACAGTGAAGAACAAGTACCCGCTGCCTCGCATTGATGATATCTTCGATCAGCTTGGTGGATCGAGGGTATTTTCGAAGTTAGATCTCCGGAGCGGATACCATCAAGTCAGAGTCAAGAAGGAAGATGTACTCAAGACTGCTTTTCGGACTAAGTACGTGCATTATGAGTTCGTTGTCATGCCGTTTGGTGTGACGAACGCTCCTGCTGTGTTCATGAATCTCATGAACCTTATCTTTTACGACTTCCTCGACAAGTTCGTGGTGATTTTCATAGACGACATCTTGGTGTACTCGAAAAGCGAGGAAGAGCATGCAGAGCATCTGAAGATAGTGTTGGAGACGCTCCGTCACCATAGACTGTATGCCAAGTACAGCAAATGCGAATTCTGGCTGGATAGAATTGCATTTCTTGGGCATGTAGTATCGGGAGCTGGTATCTCAGTGGATCCGGAGAAGGTCAAAGCAGTCAGTGAATGGCATGCACCTCGATCGGCATCAGACATCAGGAGTTTCCTTGGATTGGCTGGATACTACCGCAGATTTATCAAGGATTTCTCGAGGATAGCTGAGCTGATGACAAGATTGACAAGGAAGGATGTTAAGTTCAGTTGGTCAGACTCGTGTGAGCAAGCTTTTTCTACCTTGAAGGAGAGACTGACTACTGCACCAGTCTTAGCTATTCCGGACCGAAGCGGAGGCTTCGAGATTTTCTGCGACGCATCAGGCAAGGGACTTGGATGCGTTCTGCACCAGCACAATCATGTGGTCGCATATGCTTCGCGACAATTGAAGGTCCATGAGAAGAATTATCCGACCCACGATTTGGAGCTAGCCGCTGTCATCTTTGCACTGAAAATTTGACGACATTTCTTACTGAGTGAGAAAGTGAAAATCTTCACTGATCACAAAAGTTTGAAATATATATTCACCCAGAAGGAACTAAATATGAGACATCGTAGATGGTTGGAATTGATGGCAGAATATGACATCGATCTACAGTATCATCCTGGGAAGGTGAATGGCGTACCAGATGCCTTGAGTCGACTGCCCGAAGTGATGATTCTCACATCTCAGTGGAGATTGCAGCAGGATCTGCGAAGGATGAATGTTGAAGCTGTACTACCGGGAGTCACATCGACATTGATGAACATGCAGATTCAGTCGACGATCGTGGATCGAATCAAGACTGCTCAAGATGGAGATGCTAAATTGAAGAAGATCAGAGAGCAAGTTGAAGCAGGACTTCGGACAGATTTTCTGATTCACGCGGATGGATCTTTGAGATATGGTAGCAGGACCTGCGTACCTGCAGGAGATATCAGAGAGGAGTTGATGAATGAGGCTCACAGTTCGCCTTATTCTATTCATCCTGGAGGTACTAAGATGTACAAAGATCTTCGACAGAATTTCTGGTGGCATGGGATGAAAAGAAGTGTGGCATGTAGCGTTGCCAAGTGCCTCGTGTGTCAGCAAGTGAAGGCTAAACACCATCGCATTGCTGGATTACTACAACCTCTGCCGATTCCCGAGTGGAAGTGGCAGCACATCACGATGGACTTCGTGACTGGCTTACCTCGGAGCACCAAGCAGAATGACGCGATCTGGGTCATCGTGGATCGATTGACCAAGTCCGCACACTTTATACCTTTCCGAGTTGGGCAATCCACGGAGATATTAGCAAGGAAGTAAATGGAGGTAATGACCTAACTCGTACCTTAATAGTTTCCTTCTAGTACTAGTCGTGATGTGAATTATGTCGTGTAGGAGACCGTGCGCTTGCATGGAGTCCCTGTGAGCATCGTATCAGATCGTGATACAAGGTTCACGTCTCAGTTCTGGAAGAGTCTGCAGACCAATCTGGGTACCAGTCTGAAGTTCAGTACTGCGTATCACCTGCAGACGGATGGACAGTCGGAGCGCACTATTCAGATATTGGAGGATATGTTGAGAGCTTGCATGTTGGACCTCAAAGGTTCGTGGGAGGATCATCTACACCTGGTGGAGTTTTCCTACAACAACAGCTACCAGGCGAGCATTGGCATGGCGCCTTTTGCTGCTCTCTACGGGAGAAAATGTCGATCGCCGTTGAGTTGGGACGACGTTGGTGATAGAGAACTCTTGGGGCCAGAGATGATAGTGGAAGCGGTTGATGTTGTGCGTGATATCAGGGACAAGCTTCGGATCGCCCAGGACCGTTATAAGCATTGGGCTGATGCTAAACGGCGTCCTCTGGAGTTTCAGCCAGGAGATCATGTGTTCCTGAAGATCTCACCAAATCGAGGAGTGATTCGATTTGGAAAGAGAGGCAAGCTTAGTCTGAGATTTATTGGACCCTTCGATGTGTTGGAGCGAGTTGGAGAGGTAGCATATCGCTTAGCTTTGCCACCGTCCTTAGTGGGAGTACATGACGTCTTTCATGTGTCCCAGCTCCGTCATTATATCAGCGACCCTTCTCATGCTGTGGATTACTCAGAGATCACAGTTCGACCAGATCTGACATACGAACAGCAACCGATGGAGATTCTAGATCGACGTCAAAAAGTCTTCAGGAACAAGACTGTTGATCTAGTTAGGGTGATGTGGCGTCGTGACTCGCCAGGAGAGTCTACCTGGGAGCGGGAAGATGAGATACGGGAGCGTTACCCATATTTGTTCCCTACTCTTTAGTAGATGAGAATTCCGAGGGCGGAATTTTTCTTAAGGTGGGTAGAATGTAACGACCGGTATTTTTTAGGCGTATTATTTGTGTGTGCCCGTATTTTCGTTTGGACCATCCGGATATTTTTGTGCGTGAATTCTTTTGTGCGTCGACACGAGCGCGTATCCGCTTTTTCGTTTTACCGTACCAACATTAATTGACTATCAATTTTTAACAAATCGTCTTAACTTAATTATCCCACTAATTACAAATTTCTAATCGCCGTTAACTTCACTAATTACTTCATTCATTTTAATAATCACATCTTATTTAATTACTTAATTTATTATTATTGGCTAAAAATCAAATCACTAATTTGATGAATTAATTTTTACCATAATTAAATTATCCCTAAATCAAACATCGATTAACTTAGCCCTAATTAAATTACACTAATTAAACCCCATTGAATCCCACCTCCTCCTGTTGGTGAGATCCAACCGGGCTCATCAATTTCTCCCCACCCCCAGCTACTTCCATCATGCTACCCCCTACTGTTATTATAACAGTAACCCAACAATAGCAGAGGAAGCGCCAACAGTCATCTCTTCATTCCTTCTGCAAACGAATCCTGCAAACAAATCAACCGACAACCAATTTCCCAAACCCTTCCCAAAAACAACATCACAAACAATCAGTCCCAAAATTCTGAAATCAACCCACAAATTTCAGATTCTTCATCCCCAAGATCAATTTGACCCAATCAAAACCCAAACTGAAAGAGGAGATAACACCCAAACCCAGATCTACAATACTCAACTTCAGATTTCAACAATTTCAGATCTGAAATACAAAACATTTCAAAAAAAACCAATTTGTGTTATAAGATCAAGTCAGATCTGAAATACCCAAACCTTCTCCTCCTTTCCTCCCTATCCCTAGGCCGGCCACCACCCTCAGCCCCACATCCGAAGCCGCCGGTCTCCCGCACAGAAACGCCTCCGCGCCCACACCCGAAGCCGCCTAGAGCCTCCCCGCGCCGTGCGTCGCCGGAGCAAGCAACGCCGCCGCCCCTCTAGCGCGCGCAGCCGCCCAGAGTTCGCCGGATCCGCCGCCGTTCACCGGAGACCGCCAGATCCCGCCGCTAGCCGCCGCCTTGCACCCACCAGCCGTCGTCAGCCGCTCCTTCCTCATCCCCCGTGTGAGAGTGCTTCTCCTTTCCCCTAGAGTGCGTGAGTAAGCTTGAGTGTTTGCTGCAAATCGAAATGTTAGAAAAAAAATAGGAATAAGAAAGATAAGAGAAGACAGAGAGAGGAGATAAGAGTCAGTAAATGAGAGTGAATGAGAGAAAGGGAGTGAGACTGAGAGAGATACAGCTTTGACTATTAAAACATAAGGGTATGGGTGTTTGCCCTAGTAAAAGTAATAGACAAATAATGTTAGGGGATAGTGGCAGCCTTAATAAAAGTATAGAGAGAGATAGTATTATAAATCGTAGTGAAGAGATAACTTTTTATCCATCATCAAGAGTCTGGCAGACACATCTTATTCTTAGCATGTGATCTATTGATATTATCTATGTCATTTATATTGGGGCTTAAATGTTATGGGAGAAGGTTTCTGCAAGTTTAACTGTGTTTGCCAAACAATGACTTCTTAACTGACTAATTGATCATGAGGTCATCATCTAATAGGTTAGTTAGTGTTAACCTAATTGATAATTCGTTAAGTTATTTCAGCAAATTATTAGTTGTAATTAATGTTGGGTTAATAATATTACATGGAATAAGGTGTAACATGTTAGTGTAATACAAAACAAATATCACCCTAGCTAGAGAACCCGATAAGATTAGGCGAACCCAATTCGGGTGTTATTTTAATATTGCACGTATTTCACAGAAACCTAATTCGTTTAACTTGTTTAACCAAAACAGAGAACCAGCAGTACCGACACGTAATACCAGTCGAGACGAACCCACGACAACCGATACCACCGGAAACTGGCAAGTGATACTTTCCAGTAATTATTTAGGCCGTGTTTTAGGCCAATTTGTAAAATTGTGTAAAAGAGACTAGGCGGTGAAATGATAGTCGCCTAGACGCCCTATTTGATCTAGTTTGACAACGAAACTAGATCCGACACTTTACCTGCTTTCATTCATGCTGTCATGCCATGTTTAATTTCAATTAACGGTACGCAATTTATCTGCTCATTGCCATGTCATTGCATGCATTTAATGTTCATCGTGATTAAGTGATTGAGTAGCACACGCTACAAATGTTATTGCTATTGAGGCTAGGCACCTGCTTTGCGGGCACAACCCTATGCCAATAACACTTCCTGGCTCGTGATCCAGAAGATGGGCGCCAGTCCATATACACGTGGAGGGGTAGGGTTAAACGATCGCTTGAGCGTAGAAGTGAGCCCGTACAGCCACTTCAGCCAAAAGACGGAAACTCTGTGCACAAAGTGATAAATCAGTGATTCGTGAATCGTGAAATAGTGAATTGTAGCTTTCTGCTACAACGTGCTTGATTGTTATTATTTTGTTCATTTAAATGTTGCACTCTTAAATGTCATGCCATTTCATCATGTTAGAACTGCTAGTCGCTTTTCTATATTTGTATCCTTGCACAAAAGTTCTCCGCTTCCCTTGGGAGACTTTTGCTGACATGTGCCCTTTTCTCTTTGGGTGTCACATGTCAGGATTTGAGACAGAGCAGGTTGCTGAGGACGAGCAGTTCGTTGACGCTGAGTTCGAGGTCCCTGCAGAGACCGAGTTCGAGGACACGGGTGACCAGTCCTAGACTCGTTTGGAGTCTCCCCTTAGTTGTTACTTTTCCTTAGTTGTTGTTAGGTTTCGGTGCGTAGCACCTATCTCTCTTTGTTTTGTCTGGCCATGCTTTAGGCCTATTGTTCAGACTCGTACTTTTGTGACTATTCTGTGATGTAATATTTGTTGGATGTTGTTGGTGGATATTTTCTTATCTGCTTTATTATTGTTGTTGTTTCGTCGCAATGCAAGGACCTGCTACTTTTCGAAAATTTTTACAGACGCTTATCAGACTGCAGCTTCACAGCTCCACGTCTGAGCGGACCTCCTCACGCCTCGCCTTCCATATTAAGGAAGCGGGGCGTGACAGTGCTCCATCAATGTTCTACTTCTAAGCTACATGCTAGAAGAGATAAACGAAAATTACATTGACGAATTCTCTCTTCTATCCATCGTATGAGCTTGAAGTCTTCATGTAGCTTCAATCATCATCTACGATCATCCAATCCATGTCATTTGCCTTCAATCAACTTTGAGTGTCATCCATTGCAAGTAGATCTTCATAATAAGCTTAGGCAATGGATTAACTGCAAATAGTGGATTAGTCACAAGTATTTATGTTTGCTCATCATTAACACCAAGTAGGGAGAAGTCCAATACTCAACATTCTCCCCCTTTTTGATGATGACAAACAAACATAAACAAAAAGATAAATAATTGTGCTTATTAAAACTTACTCCCCCTACATAGATGCCAATCAAGTTAGTCAACAAATATTAGGGCACTACATATCAATTGAAGCAAATGAGTAAGTTACGCATGAATTTAATTCAAGAAATCTAGGAATTAAAATCCCTATTCATTGTAATCTTACTCCCCCTGAATCTAAGGCAACTTCAATCTTAGATTCAAAGTATTAGAACATACTTAGCACATTCATTATGAATCTTGTATGTTTATTTCTCTCCTCCAATGGCATTATCCAAAAAGGTGGGAGTAAATAACAACAACAATAATCGTGCTAAATAAGAACTAACAACAATCAAGGAGTATAAAGATATATGGAATCAAAAACTCATAAAAGCACATCATATACTTATGTGAATAGAGGAATTAAAGTCCAATATCAAAATTTTAGATATACAAAACAAAAATAGTTTCGAAAACGCATCGCATCACTGATAGCATGAATAATCCAATATCAAATCCTATATTTTCTCAAAAACACATCATAGGAGAAAATAAATCAATCATGGAGACAATATCACAATCAGCACATAGATATGATTATCAATTATGCAAGATGTGACACATAAGACGAAACAGTAATGTCATATATATATATATATATATATATATATATATATATATATATATATATATATATATATATCAAAAAGACGATATGAGTACGCATCAGATGGACATCACCATGTCCAACAAAAAATATATACATCATGCTCCAAACAAAATACATCATGATATCAGCGTACATCAGCATCGGAAATCCATCATACATCAAAATACAACCATCATACAAGCTAACACAACTCAAACACACATCTATGAATGAGCGTCTCCAGGGGCTGCAGAAGGAGAAGCAGGCTCTGTGACAGCAAGTGTATCCTCTGGAGGAGGGTCAGAAGTAGCAACAGCAGCAGCATCGGCAGCATCAGCAGTGACGATGGGTTGAGGAGGCACATGAGGGTGAGGAACAAACTGTCTCAGATCCTCAGGGAAGGGTATTCCCTGATGCAAGAAAGAAAGTGAAGCCAACATGTAAAGTCCAGAGACCATCTCAAAAAGAATATCACGAGATGGTGGAGCTGAGGTGGAAGGCTGGTCAGCTGGAGGAACAGTGGAGGAGGATGGAGCAGATGTGGATTTCCTCTTCTTCGAGGCAGACTGTAGAGCCGAAGAAGACTTCGACTTTGCAGATGCATCGAGGAGAGGACCAAAAGGCATGGGCTCGTAACGAGACAAATCTACACCAAAATGTCGAAAGACAAGAGTCAAAAGACCACCATATGGAATATAAGCAGAGGAAGAAGTAAACTCGACCTTGTCCATCCTGTTAAGGAGGACACCGGCCCAGTTCACGGACATCCCAGAGAAAATCGCATACATACACCTCAGAGTATCCTGGGAAGGCTGGTCAGATGATCCATACTTTGGCAGGATGTTGGACTTCACCACTAGGTGAACTGCCCAACCTCTAACCGAAAACATAGACGACCTAATACCTGAATCCAGGGCTAAGGGTATCACACGAAACATATCTCGAAGGACAGACTGGTCAAGCTCATCAATATCAGAAATGGAAATGTCAGAGGGAAGAGATCCGGTAGAAGGAATCCTAAGAATGGTCCCTAATAGAGTGGGATCAATGCGAATGGAAGTCCCCAGAATAACAGTATCGATATATCCAGTGGTAGAGTACTCACCGCGAATGCGGTTAGCATAGAACAGCTTAACCAGAAATGGATAAGCTCTAGGAGATTCACTCTGAGATAAGCGAAAAAGATCGGCCAAGTGGGTAGCAGACAGAATATCTGAAAGTCTCTCAGCAGTAAAGGTGGGAAAAATGATGTACCGCTCCCTAAGAAGTTTGATCCCTAAGAGAGAGTCGAATTTTGCCAAGCAAAGATCTTCTCGGCAAAGTGGAACAAGGGGATTAGTAGGGGGCACTACGGGAGACTCGTCTCCAGAACTCAAAACAGAAGCAGACAGATGGGGAGCGTCAGCAGTAGGCTCATTGATGGTAACATCAATGGGCTTCCGCTGATGCTTGATCAGGGGCTCAGTGTCTGAAGAAGAAGACCCTGAGGGAGAGTATCCCCGCGAAGCAGAATGCGAGGGAGAATCGGCTTGTTTGGTACGGGCTTTGTAGGGCTGCTTGGTCTTGGCTACGGTAGGTTTCCTAGGAGCCCTAGGTTTCTTAGAACCCATGATCTTCCCTTTTCCCTTGGTCTTGGGAGCCATGGAATCAATCAAACGAACGAGTAGAAAATCGACAGGCGATGAAATCAAAATAATCGAACGAGAGAGAGAGAGAGAGGCTCAGACCTAGTCGAAAGTCACGAACGGACAACGACGAAGCAATCAACGATCGGGGGGAGGAGAACGACGGTAATGGCTGAGTAGAAGAGCGGGAAGACGAGTCGTTTCAATCGGAGGAGAGAGACGACGCGAGTTGAAAATGAAACGTCTCGAAGTTTTAAAGAAAGGGAGAAATAATCTGGACCGTTGGATCAAAGAATCGACGGCTCAGATCGAAGCAGTGAACCGTCACAACAGTAGACAATCGACTGTAGAACAAAAGCCAGTCGACTGGATGAGGTGATAAGAATTAAGCTTAGGATGACAGACAGTCGACTGTTGAGTAACATACAGTCTTCTTTCCGAGGGACAATCGACTGTACTATACACATCAGTCGACTGACTGAGGATCAATAAACTTCATCAAAAAAGACAGAGAGCACTGTAAAAATTTCGACAAAGATGACAGTCGCCTGATGACTAAAATGCAGTCGCCTGTTGAAATAACAGTCGACTGGAAAATTGTCATCAGTCGTCTGTGCGAAAAGATACAAATTTTTGACTAAGAAAAGTAGAGTAGGGCAGTCAACTGTCGAAGGAAAGACAGTCGTCAGTCCTGGTCCAAAAATGCACAGTGAGATAGAAATCCAGAGGAAAAGAACACTCACCCTAATCACAAACTCATCATAAAAACAATGTAATACGATAAATCAATTGAAACACAAATCTCTAAGATCAATCTCAAAGAAATCATGAAATCACGTAAATCTCAATTGCCTTTCTTAAACACATATATAAGATAAATCAAATCAAGATCGGCAACATGATGAAATGAGCTCAAAGAGTGTTAAGACATATAAGATGAGCTCCTAAATTTCAGATTCACCCATAATTCCTAATTCTCCACGCAACCTCACAAATGAATCTTCATTAAGAGGTTTTGTGAAGATGTCGGCAATTTGTTTTTGGGTTTCACTGTACTCTAAGATGATGTCCTTCTTAGCTATATGATCATTTATAAAATGGTGTCTCACATCTATGTGTTTGGTATGGGAGTGATGTACCTGATTGTTGGAAAGACATATAGCACTTTGGTTATCAACCATGATAGGGCAAGTATCACAATTGACACCATAGTCACTAAGAGTGTGTCTCATCCAAAGGACTTGTGCATATACGAGACCCGCGGTAATATATTCCGCTTCAGTCGTGGACAATGATACCGAATTCTGTTTCTTAGAAAACCAAGAAACTAAGGAATTTCCTAGAAAATGGCAAGTGCCACTAGTACTTTTCCTATCGGACTTGCATCTGGCAAAGTCGGCATCACTATATGAGATTAACTCATATGTGCTAGATTTAGGGTAAAGTATCCCATAATCTAGAGATTGATTGAGATAACGAAATATTCGTTTAACCGCAATCAAATGTGACTCCTTAGGTCTAGCTTGATATCTAGCATACAAGCATACGAAAAACATGATATCGGGCCTACTAGCGGTTAAGTAAAGTAAGCTTCCGATCATACCTCGATATAGACGAACGTCTATATCTTTTCCGCTCTCATCCTTGTGTAGATGGGTAGTAGTACTCATGGGAGTCCTTTTGCTTGAAGACGATTCCATCCTGAATCGCTTAATAAGCTCCCCTGTGTACTTTGTCTGACGTATGAAGGTTCCATTCTCCATTTGTCAAATTTGCAGTCCAAGGAAATAAGTGAGCTCTCCCATGTGGCTCATCTCGAAGTCATCCTTCATAGACTTAGAAAATTCTTGACAAAGATTAAAGTTAGTAGAACCAAAAAGTATATCGTCTACATAAACTTGAATCAAGAGAATGTCATTTTCATAATCTTTAATGAAGAGTGTAGAATCAACTTCTCCCAGTTTAAAACCTAATTTCAAAAGAAAGGTCTTGAGTCGATCATACCAAGCTCTAGGAGCTTGTCTCAACCCATACAACGCTTTCTTAAGTTTGAAAACATGATTTGAAAATTTTTCATGAATAAAACCGGGAGGTTGAGAGACATATACTTCTTAATTGACAATCCCATTTAAAAATGCACTTTTAACATCCATTTGAAATAGTTTAAAATTCTTATGAGATGCAAAAGATAAAAGTAATCTAATAGCTTCTAATCTAGCTACGGGGGCAAAAGATTTTTCGAAATCAATACCTTCCTCTTGCCGGTAGCCTTGAGCTACTAACCTTGCTTTGTTCCTTGTGATTACCTCGTTCTCATCCGTCTTGTTCTTGAATATCCATTTGGTCCCAATGACTTGGTGACCACTTGGAAGAGGAACGAGTTCCCAAACTTCATTTCTCTCGAATTGCATTAGTTCTTCTTCCATTGCCACTATCCAAGAGCTATCCTCACAAGCTTCTTGGATGTTCTTTGGCTCAATGGTAGAGACAAATGCGCAATGAAAGAATTCTTCAATCCTCAACCTTGTTCGAACACCCACACCAATATCTCCGATAATTTGTTATGGGGATGGTCGCGAACAGTCGGATAAGCTTTGGGTATTCCTGCATCATTAGGAACATCTTCAACAATTTCGTTAGTAGTGTTAGTCTCAATAATTGAATCATTAATCTTAACATTACTAAGAGAATCACAAATAACATCTACACTATCATCATCAACATGAGGAAAATCAAAATCTTCATTAAATGAAACGTGTAGTGATTTCTCAATCGTTGAAGAAGTTTTGTTATATATCCGGTAGGCTTTGCTACGTGTGGAATATCCAACAAAAATTTCTTCATCGGATCTTGGCTCAAAGTTATCTAGATTACCGAAAGTGTTCTTGATAAAACATTTTGAACCAAAAACACGAAAATATTTTACTTGAGACTTTTTGTCATAAAACAACTCAAAACAAGTTTTGTTCGTTCGGGGTCTCACTAAGATCCTATTGAGCACATAACATGCCGTGTGTACCGCATCTGCCCAAAATTGTAGTCTAAGATGACTATCATGGAGCATAGTGAGTGCACACTCAATAAGAGTCCTATTCTTTCTCTCTACAACACCATTTTGTGGTGGTGCCTGAGGGAAGGAAAAGTTATGAGTTATCCTGGTGTCATCACAAAACTTAGTAAAAGATGCATTCTCAAATTCTCCTCCATGATCACTACGGATAGTGATAATGGTGGATCCTAAGAGATTCTGAATCTTCTTTGCAAATTTGGTAAACTCTTCATAAGCTTCATTCTTATTAGTTAAAAATGAAACCCAAGTAAATCTAGAAAAGTCGTCAACGACAACTAATCCATAATGAGCATTACCTAAAGAAGCGGTTCTAGTTGGCCCAAACAAATCTAGATGAAGAAGTTCTAGGTGCCGCTTAGAAGTAATCCCTTCTTTAATCTTAAAGGATGATTTACTAAGTTTACCTCTTTGACATGAATCGCAAAAGTTTTTCTCATTAAAAGTGATTTTAAGAAAACCTTTGACTAGATCATGCTTAGCTAACTTATATAAGTGCTTGAAGTGAACATGACCAAAGCGGCGATGCCATAATAGTTGTTCACTTATGTTAGCAACTAAGAAGTGTTCTACGGTTTTAGGCAAGCTCAAATAATAAATATTATTACGCCTAATACCAGAAAATAAAATATTTGAATCACAATCAACAATAGTACACAATCCTTCTCCAAAGTTAACCTTGTAACCTTTGTCACAAAGTTGACTAATGGAAATGAGATTGTGACACAAACAACTAACAAGTAATACATTAGTAATTAAGGGTTTTGAAGGGTTACCGACAATGCCTACTCCAATGATGGTTCCCTTTTGATTACCTTCAAAAGTAACCGTTGCACCATCCTTGATGCTAATAACTTCGGAGAGCAATGAGGGATCTCCCGTCATATGTTTAGAGCAACCACTATGGAGAATCCATCCTTTCCCTTTAGAGCTAGTTTGACCTTTATTGCTCTTCTTCTTTCTCTTGGGTACCTATATAATATACCATAAGCTCATGGTACCCAATGTTTGTTGGGTCCAAGGGGATTAGCCCTTTGGAAGCCAAGTCCAAGTGGACTTCCGCTTCCCAACATAATTACCATTATTAATAACATCATGAAAATAGGAATCAACATAAGCATTCCAATCATTTAGGCTAGTGTTCTTAAGACCCCAAATGGTGTATGTTTTGGGAGTCCTTTTCCTAGTTGCATGCATACTTGTTGAATTTCTATGTGGTGCATGCTTCTTAGGAACATAGTTTCTAGCATAAACATGAGGGGGTGGATATGCATATGACATACGAGAATGATATGTATGCTTGGGAACATGCATGTTGTATGAAGCATATGGATCATGCATGACATGTGGAGGATTAGCATACATGTAAGAATGATGTGTATGTGCATACGGGTGTATAGGAGCACGTACATGAGTATTTCTCATGTGTGGTTTTGTACGTGTCCGTGGGTGTGGAGCATAAAAAGTGTCATGATTATCCACTTGTGAAGTAGGAGGTTTCCTACGTGGATGAATGTTAGTGTACATGTAAGTATGACTTCTCTTTTGGTTTCCACCCTTAGTGGGTTTCTTGCCAAAAGGAAGAGAATGTGAAGTGGTGACTTTCTTGGTAGGTTTGCTACCTATAGTGTCTTTAACACCATTTGTGGATGCACCGGAGGATGGCCTCACTAAGTCTAAGTGACACCACTATAAGAGGTGCGATCATTGGATGCATTTGCTTTCACAAAACCAAGACCAACATGATGTGTGGCCAGAAATTGGTTTGCAAGAAAATCATCCAATTGTCCTTTTCTCTTATTGAATCTCACAATACGGGAGGACATGAGCTCATATTTCTCCTTTAGAGAAGAAATGTTGGTATCCAAAGTGGACACCCGTGCTTTGAGCTCGTGCACTTGGGTTTTAAGAAAATCATTCTCTAAACCCAATTGTGTGTAACGTGTGACTAGATCACTATTATCCTTTGGATGTGTTTGATCTAGTTGAGATTTGAGGTTATTCACCTCATCTCTCAAAGTGACATTTTGAGAAGCTAAGTTTACTTTCTCAAGAGTTAAAGTATTAACAATGGTGTCATTGTTGATAATGCATGGAATGGATGACTTGCTAACATTTGATTTCTTTAAGCTAGTATATCTAAGCATTAAAGATTGATATTTAGCAAATAATTCTTCATTAGCTATACGAAGTTCATCCATTGTTACCTCGGTATCATCCGTGTCGGAATCACTCTCATCGGAGAGTGGATCCTCTCGGGCCATGAAGCCCATGTGAGCGCTCCCACCCTTCTCATCATCGGAATCACTTGATGATTCTTCATTGAGTCAACGAATGTACCTATGAGTCCTTTCTTCTTGTCTCTCTTGTTCTTGTCGGACTTGTGGTACGTCGGAGCTTTCCACTTCTCTTTGTTCTTTAGCATTGGGCAATCCCTCTTGATGTGCCCTGGCTTATTACACTTAAAGCAAAGAGAGGAAGTAGCATTAGTAGACTCAAATCATTTGTTAGAGGGAAATTTACCTTTGTGGAAGAAGCGTTGGAACCTCTTCGCCATTTGGGCCATTTCACCCAAATCCATCTCATTCTCTGATTCTTCACTATCGGAGGATGATGAATTGGCGTTGAATGCCAAAGCCTTCTTCTTGGCCTCTGAAGGATTCATCATAGCTCGAATCTTTAATCGGTTCTCCCGTCTTACTTCATAAGACATGAGAGTCTCGATAAGATTCACAACTGTGTAATTCTTCAAATCATTGACCTCCTCGATGGCGGTCGCTCTTCTTTCCCACTTGGAGGTCATTCCCATGATGATCTTCCTTACCTTTTCAGGTTCGGTGTATGTTTGGCCAAGGGCTTCCAATTCATTTGTGATGTCGGTAAAACGTCCGAACATCGATGCAATGCTCTCATTTTCCTGCATATGAAACAAATCGAAGTTTTGCACGGCAACATATAACTTTGAAAGTTTTACCTTATTCGTTCCCTCATGGGTAACAATGAGATGGTTCCATATTTGATATGCACTCTTACATGTGCATATCTTGTTGAACTCGTTCGGGCCCAACGCACAATGAAGAGCGTTCATTGCTTTTGCGTTGTTGACTTCGACGGATTTCTCGGAAGACGTCCATTTTTCGAAATCCTCTTCGGTGGGCTCGACGTACTCCTTGTGGAGGGTTCTCCAAAGTGAAGCACTCCTAAGGAACGTCTCCATCCTACACTTCCAATAGCCAAAGTTAGTGCCATTGAAACATGGAGGACACACCGTAGATTGACCTTCGAAAAGTGTGGACGCTCCATCACGATCGTGATTGTTGTACGAAGTCGGCGGAGGAACGTTGTTGTTGTTGGATGTCATAGCTATAACCTTGCGATTTGATACCAATTGTAAGGATTCTATCTATGGGGAAAACACTAGAAGGGGGTTGAATAGTGTTTATGCAATTTAAAAAGATAGTTACACCAATTTAAATGCAATCCAACAAAATAATGCGGAATAGAAATTAAACCTAAAATGAAACACACGCAAACGCAGAGATGTTTCAAGGATTCGGATTACCCAAGTCACTTCCTGACTTGTTCCCGGTAATCATACGTCCCTTCCACCAGGATACCTCCGGATACTCAAGTTAGAACCCTAACTTGAGGTATCCTTAAAACCCACTTGTAGCAACCCTACAAGTGAAATCGAAGTACAATCGATTGACCTTGACTCCCACACCTTGGGAGCAAGCAAACCGCTCTCACAACCCGAAAGCAAATTCAAATAACGAAAGTTATGAAATTATGAAAGCAACACTTACAATCACCTATGCCTTGAAGTAGAACTTGAAGGAGTGGTGTGTTGTGTATTGAAGACTCTCTTGGAAGAGAGGAGAAAGCCCTTTCTCTTGACTGCACCAAATGCCTAGAAGATAACTCTTTGGTTCTAGGTTGGAGAGCAAGAGATCAAAGATTGGAATTCTTAGGGCTTTGGATTTGAGAGCTTTAAACTTTAGAATGAAAGCTTGAGAGAAAACTTGGAAGAATTGGTAACCTCTCAATGGAACAGTAGAAGCCCCATTTATAGGTTTCTCAAATCCACAAAACAGTTTAGGCAAAAACCCTTTAGGAATCCGTGAGAAAAAACTCAACGGATAGAATCTGCGCTCGCGACAGTCGACTGTTGAAGAAACCATAGTCGACTGTTGCATAGTCAGCAAGGGTAGGTGAGAATTCATAACGGTAACTTACCACGTGGACAGTCGACTGGTGAAGCAAAGACAGTCGACTGTTGAACCAACAGGCGACTGTAAATCCTTCTACATGCGACTGGCCGAAAGATGAGTAAGTTGAATGAAATCTGGAAATCTTGTAAGATAATAGGACATACGACTGTTGAGAATAAAACAGTCGACTGTTAATCAGAACAGACGACTGTAAATCCTTATACAGACGACTGTTAAATACCCTGAGAATTTCCAGAGAGCTGAGTCAATGAATTGGCTCACAGACAGACGACTGTTGCAGCATATACAGTCGACTGATCCAAGGGACAGTCGACTGTATATTCAACATTAGTCGACTGGCCGTAAAATTCAGATCAACAAAGTTTGGGCAGAAGATAGACATGCGACTGATTTACAAAACACATTCGACTGTCACTTGGACATGCGACTGTGAATCGTTCATCAGTTGCCTGTGCGAAATAAACAGAGAGGCCCAAAACTAGATTGTAAAAGTTTGTGCATAACTGGCGACTGTAGAACAAAACACAGTCGACTGTTTTTGAGACAGACGACTGTAAAACGTTTAGCAGTCGACTGTTATAAACAATCCAAGCACAATCACTAAAGAAATGAATTGGAGTCTAAGGACGAATGATCTAATGATGTCCTAAGACTGAATTGAAGATGTGTGTGAGTGCTCCATCAATGTTCTACTTCTAAGCTACATGCTAGAAGAGATAAACGAAAATTACATTGACGAATTCTCTCTTCTATCCATCGTATGAGCTTGAAGTCTTCATGTAGCTTCAATCATCATCTACGATCATCCAATCCATGTCATTTGCCTTCAATCAACTTTGGGTGTCATCCATTGCAAGTAGATCTTCATAATAAGCTTAGGCAATGGATTAACTGCAAAATAGTTGATTAGTCACAAGTATTTATGTTTGCTCATCATTAACACCAAGTAGGGAGATGTCCAATACTCAACAGTTTTTTCCCACTGAGTTTTCAATAGCTAAATGTTTTTACGAGGCAACCTTATTGACTTTGGATCCAGAAGTATCCACCCCTAAATACTTCCACAAATCAGGAAAAGTTATGGAGAACTGTACTCTTTTTTCTTGACTATTGGTTTTTCCAACTAGGGTTTTCCATAGCTAAAGGTTTTAACGAGGCAGTTATCCCTAACTTAGGATCTAGAAGTATCCACCCCTTATGATACTCATAAGCACTATGGATCCTGCAGTATTCATATGTTGAGTATACAATGATGTTTGGATAAGGGGTAGTGTTATGAATAGGGCCCAAAGGGCCTATTTGGTATCCACCCATTAAGTTACTTTTTAATAAATATAGGGCTACGGGTTTAGTAGCCATCATCTTCACAACATAAATCATATTATTTGAGATTTACTTCCTTAATTCTATTCTATGTTACGAAAGAGTCTATTTTGACCATTTCCTTGCGAAAATTTATCCTGAATCTTGTTAGGTTGTAACCATACCGGTTACACCCGAGTCAACCCTACTTTATTTTACATTGCTGGTTTCAAACAATGTGCTTTTGGGTTGAAAAAGTAAATCGTTTTGGGTTAGAGAAAACTTCAAAGAAGTTGAAGAAGAGAAATTGATGATAAAGTTTTAGCCAGATAGGATGAAAGAGGATGTCGATGGGACACGAGGAGAAGATTTCTTAAGAAACAGAGGAAGGTGGGGGATGATAGGAATAAGATTTGAGTTTTAATTTGGTAAATAGATTTCCTAAGGGATTAAAGGAGGAAGGGGGTGAATTAGAGTTTGGCCAAGATAAAGACAAGTAGACGAAGAGGAAGATGGCTGGCTATTTTAGGCAGAGGTGAAGGAGCAATACAAGAAAAACAACATTTGTCAACGACAAAAGTCGTTGCTAAAGGTCTAAAGTCGTTGCCATAGACACATATGTCAACGACAATATGGTGTAACTGCAACTTCCATAATCGAAGATTTTGGCAACAAAATGTTCATTGCTATAGATTCTTTTGGCAACGATATTTGTCGTTGCAAAAGGCTTTCGAGATCAGTCACAAGAAGTCAATGCCATTGGTTCGTTAAGCAGGTCGTTGTCATTGTTCTCAATGACAACAACAATTGTTGTTTCCATTGTTCTCAATGGCAATGACCACTGTCTTTGTCATCATTACCAATGAAATTTGGTCAAGAATATCAAGTGACTAATGAGAAATACACTCCTCTTTTGATGTTTTCTAGCAAGCTTACCATGTAGGAACCGTTCGTTCATTTATTGACTTGCCTCCCTGAACTTCACTAAGTAGAGCAAGGAAGAAGCACAAGCAGGCAAAGAGAGAAAGAAGCAATCTACACCATTTAGGATAGAATTTCTTGCCACTGAATAGAAAAGAAAGTAAACTCTTTCTTTGCCTCTGGTTAAGCCCCTTCTTCCGTAAGGCAAGATTAAAAAATATTAGGAAAATATAACTAATGTTGGGAGTTTGGAAGGACAATACAATATTTATAAATGCCTTCACATCAAAGATAGTAACTAGTGCACGTCGAGCTACTATATCTTAACTTGAGATTACAGCTAGTTAAATTAATCTATGTAACACGCCAGACTAAAGTAATCAAAGACCGTTTGAGCTAATCAGCTTCATTCATATTAGTTGACTTCTGTTTCCAGATGTTTTCTCACGACCAATGTGGTTGGATGACGGTAGGGTTGCAATAACTGACGTGTGATGACGCTTATAGGTGACTGGGCATCAGGCAACTTACCCAAGGTGAATAGACCATAAACCGAGATGTTGGAGCCAAGTTTGAACTGTCTCCAGACTATCTTTAGCGTTTTGCAACACGAGAACACTACTGGAAAACTGACCATAAGTCACAGACCATCCGTCACGGATGGTCTCTGTGGAAAATGTTGAATCATTGACCACAGATTTGTCCATGGCTAATGATCCAAGACGAATAACAAACATTCACCATAAAAAATCTGTCACGAACAATTCCATGGCAGATAAGGGTCATCTGCCACGGAAGGGTCTGTGCTAGATGATCCATTTTCCATGGACTCGTCTTGTACACGTTCGCCATGGAATTATTCGTGGTGGATGTGAATCACCCACGAGGTCTGTGGTAGATTCACATTTGCCATGTCCCCTTCGGTGGCAAAGGAGTAAAACTTTTCCCAAAATAAGGGCGGGTGAGCAAATTTTGCCCTAAACATTTCAGTTAGCTGCCCCATCTCTCTCTCTCTCTCTCTCTCTCTCTCTCTCTCTCTCTCTCTCTCTCTCTCTCTCTCTCTCTCTCTCTCTCTCTCTCTCTCTCTCTCGATCGATCGATCACGATCGATCAAGGCTCTCTCTGGAAGATATCGACAACTGGGGACTAACGAACGACGCCCATCATCCTCTCTCGTGCCACCCTTATCGCCAAATAAGGTATATCTCTCTTTCTCTCTCACTCTCACTCTTATCTCCTTTAGGGTTTTGATGAGTCCTTATTTTACATTATTTTAGTTAGATTGTCCATGCATTTCATCATGTAAAAATCATATTTTTATGTCTTTTTGTCTACTTTTTGTTCCTTTTCACTACGGGGTTGTTTCTGTGGATTTCAGGTCTATATCTAGCTAGTTGGATCTATTCGGAGTCAATGAAGAGATGGAAAGAGCAAAGGAGAAGGAACGACAAAGATCGAAGGAGAAAAGAAGAAGATATCAGGTGAAAATAGGAGGACAGATAAAATAAATTGAAAGAACTATTATCAAATTTTATATGATTTAGGAGACCGATGAAATAAATAAAGTTTAAAGGTTTTCTAGTATTTGTTCCCTAAATCATTTATATTTTGATAATTTCTTGAATCTTTGTATTTGGTAATTATCCCTTGGTACTTTAAGTTACACCCTATTAATCCCTTTAATTAACTTTTGCAACTCAAAATATTCCCAAAAATTGTTTTATGTTTAAATGAGTATTATCTAAATAGAAAGTTTTAAATGACTAATATCAAAATATGAATGATTTTTGAGACGAATATTAAAAATACCCAAAATTTAAAAGGAATTACTATGCGCACTAACCTAATTGTTACTTACAGAGACCTAATTTATCTTGGCTATAGAATTATTGGGTGTAAACCAATCTCCACTAATTTATTGTGATGAATTGGATTTGATTTTACTTGTAGTCCCTTGGTGATAAGGGTGTTGTAAATCTTAGTCAAGACTAGGTGGTTGGAAATCCTGGTGGTGATACTAGGTCGTTGGAAATCCTAACGAGTGAAGTTAGGTAATTGTATTGCTAAGGCAGTAGTGGATTAAATCTCGATCTGAGACGGTCGGTGACTGGATGTACCCAAGTTGTGGGGAACCAGGATAAATAGCTTGTCTCTCTGTGTTATTTTCTGTGATTGTCTTTTATTATTTACTTTGTACTAACTTGTTCATTGTTTATAATATATGTCATTTATAATTCCTTATTAATAAAGTTGTTATTGCAAAGATTGTATTTTTATTTTGCTGTGAGATCTCTCTTTTCATTATCATTGATCTTTGTATCTCATCTTGTATTCTTTTTAAGATCATCGTGTTGATTAAGGACCAAGCGTAGATCGCTCTACTTGGTTCCTTAGGCAGCTTTGGAAGGGAAATTTGTTGTGTATTAATTATTGTCGAAAAAGTTTAATTCATACACATGATTGCCATCCAATGCAATACTAATTTGTTCCTTGGTTCCTTCTAGTATTGTTTGCCATCCACATGATCCAACAATTATTTTGCTTTTAGTTATTGCTATTCATTTAAAATAAGGGGATGTCAGATTTTGAAGGGTGGGGGAATAGCTTCATTGAACATGCCCTTAAGGCACGTGTTATGACTAATATGTATATATTTACAAATATATATATATACACACACACACATATATGTGTGTATATGTATTATATTTATGTATGTATGTATATATGTGTGTGCGCTCGCGTGCTCGCGTGCTCGCGTGTGGAAACTTTATTGTGAGAAAAGTCCTCAGTGCAAACACCATGAGAAAAGTATCTCTTTGATATTTTTCATAGATTTAAATGGTTGGATGTTTTCTATGGATCCTAATACCTTCCCAAACCATAAATCAATTCCATCCAACCTTATTTTCCCCCTTATTCGGATCGGTGAAAAATGTTATATGGTTATGAAATCATTAAATTTGTAACGGCTTGATCGAGGGTCAATTCACTCTAGGGTTTCACCCATTATTTTTCATGGAGTATATATATGCATAAATTAAACCACGAAAAAAATTTGAAATTTTTTGAAAGAAAAGCTAAAAACATTTTCACACAATAGTTTGGTGTGAAGTTTTTGAACCCGAATACTCCTCTGTGTGTGTGTATGTGTGTGTGTGTTTACATATGCATATATATGTGTGCATGTGTATGTATGTATGCATACATGCATACATAGATATATGAGGATATGTATATGTGCAGCTCCGGCGATTTCCTTGGCGATTTTTGGGTGATCCCCTTGTCCCTGCTGCTCCGGCGACTGTCGGAGCCCCTTCCTCCCTCCACTTCCTCCCATATTCCCCATGCTTCCATACCTTTCTTCCCCATCAGTATGGCCTCTTCGATCTCAGGGATTTCTGATTCCTCCCCCAAATTGGGCAATGATGACGATGCTCTGCGAGCTAACTTTGGCGTGGCTGGCGGCGATCCTGCTCGTGGTGGTGACAAAGTGGCGGGCCAATGGGTCCCTGTGATGGGACGTCGGTGTCTGGGTCGGGGTAATTCGAGTTCTATCTTGGGCCCCCTCCCTATGGCTGGCAATCGTGGTACTCCGACGCTGCGGGGGGCTCTGGTGCCTCCTCGAAGCCTCCAGGGGCCGGCATTCGCCCTCCTCTTGCCCCTTCTACCCGAAGGAGGCATGCTCCCTAAGTGTTTGACAAAATACCGCTTAGGGCCTCCCCCTCTATCCCTTGCACATCTTACTCGGAGACCCCCTCATATAATGACATATGCGCCCCCAGGAAGCCCGCTACTCCCAATTGTGGGCTCGACTACCCCCTCATCTCCGGTTGTTGATGGTGTCATCGCTGACATACTCCCCTCTGATATTGTCAAGGCAACAGGAAATTGGTCGCATACTCTTATGGGGTACGTGGTGGACTCACGTCCCTATTACGGCAACCTCAATACATGGATCTCTCGCATTTGGAAATTGGTCCCATACTCTTATGGGGTACATGGTGGACTCACGTCCCTATTACGGCCACCTCAAGACATGGATCTCTCGCATTTGGAAAACCAAGGGTGCGGTTCACCTTCACGCCGCGAGAACGGATTCTTTTTCTTCAAATTTGACTTAAGCTCCGACTATGATGAGATTCTACACGGTGGTCCTTGGCTTATGGAGGGTAGCCTCGTGGTACTCCGTCGATGGACGCCTCACATTGATCTTGTGCGAGACCTTTTGGTGGTGGTGGCGCTTTGGATTTGATTCCCCTATCTTCCTATCCAGATCTAGTTCACGGCGATCTTGGGGAAGTTGGAGAGTGTTATCGGTCGCCTGCTCTTCACTGATGCTGCGACGGTGGCCGCCTCCTGCATCTCGTTCGCCCGGTGCTTCATCGAGCTGGAATCCAATTCGGTGTTTCCTTCCTCCCTCATGGATCGCCTCGCTGATGGCTCCCTCATCCTTGTGGCAGTTGAGTACAAGTGTATCCCACCTTTGTGCGTGCACTATCGATGCTTTGGGCACAAGCTGTCGCAGTGTGGTTCCCCTACTCGCCTGTCACCTTCATCGTCGCCCCATGAAGATGCTTGCCACCAGCAGTCAAGCGTGCTACAGAGCTCTGAGCCCAAACTTCCCCTCTCTTCCCTACTGTCGTTGACTCCATCAGTCCTCATGTCACTCTTGCTGCTATTAGAGGGTCAGTGCTGGCCACGGACATCCTTGCAGATGCTGATGACCTATCGGACTCTGATGGTGAGGTTGAGATGGTGATTGTTGTCGATGATATCAGGGTGGGCTTGATTACTTTGGCACATACTACAACTCTACTGGCCGATGGCGCTGTTCAGACTCCCCCATCTGACTCTGTTGTGCTCCACTCTGGGGGCGCTGCACCCAACTTGCTTGTAGATATACCTACTGCCCCATCATCCTTATGTTTCTGATACTCCTGGGCTTGCATGCACTACTCCTCCCTCTACCTCTGCCCCCATGGGTGGCCCCCCTTGCTGCACTGGCATCTCTACCTCCCCCATGGGGATTCCCTCTCTATCTTCTAGCCGTACCCCCTTGGAATGTTTGGTGGTTGGTCATTTGGCTTAGGTTGGTGAGACTTCGGTGGCTGCTGCCACTTCTCCTGATTTTCCTGGTGTCTGCTTATTGAATGGATCTACAGCTAGTGAAGGCAGAGTTGGTTTGTGTTGTTCTGCGAGGATGCGCACCCCTAAAAAAGGTAATGCACACCCTCACTCCCAAGTACAAGGGTGTCAGAGCAATATATTCCGGATCAGTTTGGGGTCGAATCCACAAGGTGGTGTTGCTTATACTACATACCGATTCCTAGGTTAATTGGACTTCGAATTTATTGGTGAAGGTGGACTACGAAGGAGGTCGTAATGAAGATGGAAGTGAAATGCGAGGGTGTCACAATCAGCAAGGCACAACCAAAGTCTCCACACAAAAAGAAAACAAAGAAAACAATTGAAAGGAAGATCGCTAGGACGTCGGGAATCCCTGCTAGGACTTTTGAGTTTGGATAACGGGTCAAGGAATCTTTCTTCGAACGACAAATACATGTAGGAGTGTCACATCCAGAGATGGGAACGAGAACTTGACTTTCGTCATCACACGCCCCCATGCACAGCCGTGCTTTTGCAGTCAGATTTGCATGGGGACGTGTGCATTACGCTCGACACTTGGTTCCCATACCACAGATCCGTATCCACTCTCGTGATCTACGGATTGTGGTACCACTCAACGGTTGGTTCTAGCAGTCGGGCACTCTCGTAGTCACCGACTAGCAGATCGAGGGTTAGTAATCAACCCTAGCGCACGAGTCACTCTTGTGATCATGAACCCCAGGAGATGACCACTAAACCCCAATCAGATTCATGGGGATCGTCCCTAGAACTTGGAGCTACTTTCGCAATCCTCCAATCCTAGGGCTAATCCCCAAAACCCCCTATTCAAACTACCGTAGAGCAACCCTAAATTTGTCAAACTAAGATTTACCTATCATCCAACCCCTAGATTCCTAGGGTTCATCCCTACTCCTAGCAATAGATCTACTCAATCATAGCACAAGAAAAGGAAACAATAGGAATCAACATCACAAGCAAATAAAAGAAGAGAAATGAAAGATTTAATAACAAAAACATATAAGAAAGACAATAAAGAGGGATTCAATAAGAAAATACTTAGCTAATGAAGATCCAATACACAAATCAGCAAGGAGGGGGCCGATCGCGTGGCCTAGCCTCCCAAAATCGTCCAAGAACCGTAAAAGGATCAAAAACCTAACTCCCCAAATGATGGCTGCTCAAAACATATTTATATCCCCCTTGAAAACCCTAAAAACGCAGCTTAAGTTACTGGGCCCACGAGCAGCTCGACTGAGTGTGCTCTAGCGCTCGGTCGAGCACCTCCTTAGTGCTTCCCACTGGCCGCTTGGAGAAGGGTCTGCTCGGTCGAGCGGGGTAGCCGCTCGACCGAGCACCCTCTTAGTGGAATCCATGTCGCTCGATTGGAATTGATGTAGCTCGGTCGAGCAGTTGGCCGCTCGATCAAGTGAATTAAATGCAAAAACGATAGAGAGTTTGAAGGCCAAAATGAGCTCTCTGCAGAGGATAGCTTGGTCGAGCGAGAGGGGTCTCTCGGCTGAGCGACCACTTGGAGCTTTTCTTCTCCTCTTTGGAATCCCAGCTCGGTCGAGCGCGGGGCACGCTCGACCGAGCGATCTGGGAATCCCTCTTGGGCCTATTCCTTCTCTTCTCTCCTTCTTCTTTCTTTTTTCTTCCTCCTTTGCTTCCTCTTCTTGCTTCTCTCCATTAGCATGAGCTCCTTGAACATGACGCCATTGACGCTCCGGCATCGACGATCATGTCCTCCTCTCCAACATGCTCCTAATCACTCGATATTCCCTGAAATGCATCAAAATGCTTTCGAAGTCAAATAGTTCCAATTATCGATATAAAAGCGTATAAAATTATCGATATAGACAAGATGTGGAATATTATGATGCATCAAAATCTCCCAAGTTTATCTCTTACTCGTCCTCGAGGAAGATGGATAATTAGCGAACCAAGGAGATGAATACAATGGAAAGATGAAGTGATAAAGTGTGATGGGATTAAGGGGCTCAATCTCAGACTCGGTAATTATATGGATTCATGGATGCAAGAATACGTGAACACACACCAATATAATCAGAACACACATACACACAAAATGCTTAAGTCTCGCTCAAATGAACATATTGTGGATTCCAATAAAGATAATGAACTCGATAAACAATAAAATGAGAGTAGAGCCATATCATATCCTAGTTTATCATGAAATATACCAAGTTCACAGAGACGAATCCAATGTCCACAACTCATTCTCGAAGCAGTGTAAATGTAAACAGTTTCAAGCATGCATGATGTTTTGTTAAAATTCACGAAATGAGTTAGTAAATTCAATTAAGGTAAATCGTCACCACACTATGCTCGTTTCATGACTCCTAGAACCCATCAACCTTGCCATGTCATTGTTCTATATAGAAATGGGAATAAGGATATGGAATTTTTGTGTTTTTATAATTTTGGCTATTTTTTGGCTTTTTGTCTTGCAAACTTGCGTAAATGCAATGGAGTGCAAGACGCGGTCTATGCATCTCAGATCAAATGATCTTAGGGCATCGGGTTACAAGGTTATTTAGGATATTTAATTGATTTTTGTATTTTTGGGATTTTTGCAAACTCACGTAAACGCGAGGGGATGCAAAGCATGATCAAAGATCATTTATTTGGTTATAAACAAAAAAATGAAAAAGCATAGAATCTAGACATGGCTCGGTTGCAGGAATTCTAATTATTACTACTTTGGTTGTTGTGGGGTTATCATATCTCTTTTGAATTACTAAACATCTATGAAGCAATAGAATTATCAATCAAATCATACAAGAATCGAATAATTTTCAGATTTTGATACATTCATTTTTAGCTTAACTGTTTCGAGAATATGGTTGTGGAATTATGGATTCTACTATGAAAAAGCATATTAATAATAATACTCTAATCAAGGAATTAAACTCTAATCTAACGGATGTCAGAGTTCAAAAAAATAAATCCATAATATTTTATAGAAAATGAAGCATATGAGACAAAAATAGAGAAGTGAATATGGTTCATCTGAAAATTTTAAGGTGTGTTTCACGGCGAAGCAAAGTTCATGCACTGTGCACTCACCCAAGCTTAAATGTCACATTGTCCTTAATGTGTGTATGATATGAATAGAGGACAATAGTAAAATGGGAAATTACACAAAAAAATGATATCTCTCCCCCAAGCTATATCAGATAGTGCCTGGTGTAAACAGATGAGCATAAAAATTGGGGAGATAAGCAAAGTAAGCATCATAAAATTAGGGTGGGCAATTAAATCATAGAATAGGGTGTGGTGTAAAAGATAATTGAGTAACCATCATATGGGGTGAATTTATTAAACTAGGAAAACATTGAAAATCTGATACGGTTCTCTCACTGTCGAGAGGATTCGTGTTTATTTAAAACATAAAAATTTACAATATAGCTTCATGGATTGATACCACATGTAGAAAAGGCAGATCCAGTATCTTTGTTGGTGCAGGCAACTGCTCCAACTGATCCTTCCGTGGATCCGTCAGGTGCGTGTCTCCACAGACTCCATCAGATTCTAGCAATGCAGCTCCCAGTATCTCTCCAAGGGCTCCACCTGTACCCTGAAAGAGATAAGCAGCAGCAATCTGATGTGGATTATTTTTCTCCAAAATAAAAGTTCTCCAACGAAGATCATCAAAGGAAATATGTAAAGTAAAGATCGGTTGACGATACTTCCCTGAAAATATATCTCCGTTCTCGTGCACCACGACAGCTGTCTTCCCGATGTCTTCTCCAAGCTTATCAGGTAGCTCTGGTGTATTAGTGTGGGTCTCAACAAGCGACTCCTCACTGTGCTCCTCGGCAGGTTCCTCAATTAGTGACACGTCCAAGCTTAGCTTTGGTCCATAATCGTATGTGCTCTGTAAAAGGTACGACGTGTCAAAATTATCTGAATCAAAATAAATATCAAATGGAATACAAGATTCAGAAATGGAATGTGTAAAAATATCTTTTTAAATGGGGGCAGTAAGCTCTGGTGGGTGGTCCTCTGCTGTATTACATGGTGGAGGTGGCTGCGGAAGCTCAACTGAAGGTAGGCAATACTCGGGCTCCATGTGAATATCCGTATCATCATCTCGAATAGAGTCATCCTCAACGGTCTGCTCTGGCTTTGCTAGTGTGGCCTCCTCAATGATAGGCTCTGGTGGTGCAGGCTGATCTGTATCTTCAACCTGTTGAGAGGGGTCAAGGAAAAGAGACATCCCAGGTACGACATCATAGACAATGCCATTGTTTCCTTCGCTGGTCTCGTCCTTGGCAACAATATATAAATGCATGGTGTTTCCCCCAAGCTGAACGTGAATATCATCCTCAATAGTCCTACAGCAGGTACACGTTCATAATAAAATTAACGAGCACTCATTCAGATGGATCATCACATGCCATAACAGCTAATGAGCCAGTAGATCGAACGTAGTGCAGCATGCGTCCCTAAAGCTGCTACTGAATAAATATCATCGATGGTATTCACTTGCATCTTGTTCATGGATTCCATTGAAGGACCCTGCAACCCCTTGGTGAAGAAGTGGAGCAGCCTTGAGTCATCAAACCCATGTTCTGGCAAATTTTTCAATAAATCTTCGAACCTATCCAAGGCTTGCCAGAAGCATTCTTCGTCAGCCTGCCTGAAATTGGCGATCCTCTATTGATCTATAAAATGTTGGAACGTGTATACCTTTGCTCCAAATGGGGGTACCATTGTTGCACCAAATGCACCTGATCAGATAAAGACAAGTAACCTGGAAAAGGACGTCAGTGGCATAAGAGAAAGAGATAATAATAAAGTGGGTGGTGGGGAAAATATCTCTTTTTTGTTTCTCTTTATAGATTTTTTATTTTTATTCGAAGTCTAGTAACCTAATTGTGATAAGGATTTAATGTAGAAAAGATGCAACCTGATCCAATGGATCAGGTGCTAAGACACAAAAAAGGTGGAAAGTACAAGCCCTCACATGGACTTGTACTCGTTGGGGTCCAACTTTTTGTGTCTTGCACCTGATCCATTGGATCAGGTGCCACCTGCTCTACATTAATCCCTTGTGATAAATAGGTAATATGGCGGAACGCCTCCCCGACAACGGCGCCATTTTGTTGTTCTGCGAGGATGCGTACCCCCAAAAAAGGTGATGCACACCCTCACCCCCAAGTGTAAGGGTGTCAGATCAATATATTCCCGATGAGTTCGGGGTCGAATCCACAGGGATGCATCGCTTATACTACTTATTGATTCCTAGGTTGATTGGACTTCGAATTTATTGGTGGAGGTGGATTACGAAGGAGGTCGTAATGACGATGGAAGTGAAATGTGAGGGTGTCACGATCAGCAAGGCACAACCAAAGACTCCACACAAAAAGAAAATGAAAAAAAAGAAAACAACTAAGAGGAAGATCGCTAGGGCGTCTGGAATCCATGCTAGGACTTTCGGGTTTGGATAACGGGTCAAGGATCCTATCGTCAAACGACGAATACAGGTAGAATTGTCACATCCGGAGATGGGAACGAGCACTTGACTTTCGTCGTCACACTTGTCTAATGCCTCTCCATGTGCTGCCATGCTTTTGCAGTTGACTTTGCACGGGGACGCGTGCATTACGCTTAATACTTGGTTCTCGTACCACAGATTCATAACCACTCTCGTGATCTACGGACTGGGGTATCACTCTAAGATTGGTTCTAGCACTCAGGCTACTCTCGTAGTCACCGACTAGTGGATCTGGGGTTAGTAATCAACCATAGTGTACGAGTCACTCTCGTGATCACGAATCCCATGAGATGACCACTAAACCCCAATCAGATTCGTGGGGATCGTCCCTAGAACTTGGAGCAACTTTTGTAATCCTCCAATCCTAGGGCTAATTGACGTGTGTTTATATTTTATATATTCACGCACGTCTTCTTCGTGATTTTCCGTTGTTTTCCGTTGTTTCATATCCACCCTTTTGTGTTTTTTAGTATCTTTTCACTTTCTTTGCGTTTTTGTGCCGTTGCAGGAGATTGCCAGCGTTGGGGACATATACAGCAGATATCATGAGTCCCCAGAGCAACAGAAGGTGCCACGCACGATCCCGAGGGCCAAAAGTCGAAGAATGCCATATGTCAGCCCTTAACCGATCGGGTGGACAAACCCACCTGATCGGTTCGTGCACGCATATCCGACCCGGACAAGAGCAGCAGTGAAGAGAATCTCACCCGATCGGTTCAGTGATCAGGTGAAAACGACAGAGCTCTTTGTCTTTTGGAGCTGAATTCCAACCGATCGGGTGACATCTCACCCGATCGGTTCATCTGTAGCAGAATTCTCCCAGCTTACGACCCGACGACATCAACCGATTGGTTCAGCAACTGGGTGATGTATCTCCAAAGCTAAAGATCAAATCGACATCTGTCTCACCCGATCGGTTGATGCTTCAACCGATCGGGTGGATGCTTATCTATATATACAACCCTAGGTCTTTCCCAGAACAAATCCCCCATTTTTTTCAGACTGTCTTTTTGGGATTTTGGCGGCTGCAATTTTATTTTGTCTTGTAAGTTTTTTGATTGTTCTGGAATTTGATATTACGTTAATACAATTGTTAGCTCCGTATTTCTATTGCTTGATCTTGATTCCAATGGCTAAATTTTGTTGTGTTGATATTTTTGCTATGAATCGTGAGAAGTTCCCCAATCTAGGGAATTGGGTGAAGCCCCTTCGTGGGTTCTCCTTAGAACGACTATAGAATTAGGATTCCAATAGGATATAGGAATTTAGATGGTTATGCGGGGTGTTTTATTGTCATTGGCGGAAGAAAGACCGCCTCTGACCATTGGGCCAAGGGGAAATAAAATTGGCATTTGATCCCCTAGCCACAGCTCACACCCCTAGCATAGACATTGAATCCTAGCGCGTGGGAATGGTAGAATGAAATGTTGGGAGTAATCGTAGCGAGCTTAGTGCTCCCGGAGTCGGTCGGTGTTAATGGACATGGGAATGCCCACCGTCCGAACCCGGATATATTTAGTGTATCATCATGGGCATTGACCGGAATATCGGGCCCATGGGACGCTAGGTATCACTCTTAGAGGCGACGTCTCACCGCTAAACCCCAGAATCCGATCGTATTCCTATCCGTCGGTCGTAATAGAGAGAACACATGATTGGGTGGAAACCAAAGTCCTAGGTTCCCTTTTATATCTTACATCCTTTGTATTTCTTTCTCGTGACAACCAACCGATTGTTAGGGCTAGCTCACCCACCGGGCGAACCGGTTCCTACTCGAAAACAAGCACAACACACGCCTCCCTGAGTTTGACCCCCCAAGCCACACTACAACATCGTGCGCATGCGGTTACAAATATTTAAATCTGGTATCCCCGATCCTACTGCATATATTGCTAAATCTAGGGGACGTCAAGATTTATGGCGCCGTTGCCGGGGAGGCAACGTGCATGTTTCTTTTAGGACCCTGTGAACCCTAGAGACTAGTTCACATCCTGACCACGCGATAATTTTCGCATTCTACATTTTTCTACTTTTTATTTTTTACTCTTTATTTTCTGTTTTCATCTGTCGTTATACCATACGTGCTTCACGTGTGTTTCTTGATTTTTCATGCACAGGAATACAAGAAGTCTGGACGACTTGATTCCTCTAAATCCAGAGATAAACGCCACCGTGAGGCGTCTGAATGCCGAGAGAAGAAGAAGGGAAGAGGCTGCCACCATGGGAGAAAATACCCCTCCCCAGAAGTCCTTGCTTGAGTACTCGATGCCGTCCATCGGGTCCACGTCTAGTATCCAACCTCCGGCCATTACAGCCGGAAATTTTAAGCTGAAGCAATCGTTGGTGACTTGGATCCAACAGGACTAGTTTTCAGGAGCTCCTATGGAGAGCCCAATCGAGCACCTGGACTCATTTCTGGAGAAGTGCGACACCTTCAGAATTAACGGTGTGTCAGCTGAAGCCATCCGGCTCAAATTGTTCCCATTCTCTCTACGGGACAAAGCCAAACAATGGCTGAAAGGGAAGGACCCCAATACTTTTACGACTTGGGAGAAGCTGTCTAATGCCTTCCTGAACAAGTTCTTTCCCCGGGGGAAGACAATGAAGATAAGGAGCGAGATCTTCTCCTTCTCCCAAGACAGCCATGAATCCTTGCATGAGGCATGGATGAGCTATAAGGAGATGCAACGGAAATGCCCTCGCCATGAGCTCCCCAAATGCAAATCATCAATTTGTTCTACAATGGGTTGATGGACGATCTAAAGTTCTCAATGGATGCCGCAGCTGGAGGGTCCTTCATGTCAAGGAACGAAGTAGATGCCGGAAACATTCTGGAGACTATAGCATCTAATAATGAAAGGTGGTGCGATGAATGCACCACGCCAAGATCTGGAGGAATGCACCGAGTAGAGGAGGTCGACAAACTGTCTAGCAAATTTGATTTGCTATCTACCCAGATCTCGGCATTCATGGTAGGAGCTGGTGGTGCCAACACTCAGCAAGTGGCAGCAATAGAAGCTGAAGTCTTGGGAGATTTTGATTGGTGGTGATATCTCACCACCGGTGGATCGGGCAAGTGCTCTTTTCTATAACCCGATGGGTAATGCACCCTATCCACCGAGGACAAGCTCGAATCTGACGTATTCTTCCAACAACCGGAACCATCCAAACCTGAGCTACCAGGAACCATACCAGCAGCCCCAACAACCTCAGCAGCAGTTGTATCAGCCACCTCGGCAGCAGCAGCTATACCAGCAGCAGCAACAACCTCAGCAGCACATGTTTCAACAGTACCCCCCAGAAACCAGCAGCCCCGCCACAGCAGCAACCATATAACCAACAATAGGTAACCTCTCCGGTCGAGAATCTCTTGACCCAATACATATCGAACCAGGAGAAGATTAACCTGCAGCTGCAGATTGGACAGAAGACTTTGGCCGATCAAGTGACCCAGCTGGGGTTGCAAGCGGCAAATCTTCAGAAGACACATGGGCAATTGTCGGGTCAGCCAGAGGTCAATCCCAGGGGACCCAATCAAACATTGGCCTTGACGCATGATCAAGCAAATGTCTTGGCGATAGTCTTGAGGAGCGGCACACAGATTCCGACGAGAGAGGCCGCTAAAGAACCTGAAGCTCCATTGGTCAATGGGAGACCAAATCTAAAAGCAAATGATGATGGAGCTTCAGCATCAAACACCATGACTCCGGAGGGAGTTTTTGAAGAAGAAAAGAAGAAGAGCGAGGAAGACAACTAGAGGGTCTTCAAGCCTGTGGTGCCATTCCCACAAAGGCTTGCCAAGGTGAAAATAGATAAGAAGTACGACAAGTTCTTCGACATGGTGAAAGACTTGAGTTTGCAAATTCCCTTCCTAGAGGCTATAAAGACCATCCCTTCATATGCAAAATTTCTGAAGGATTTGGTAACGAAGGGTACAAGGAAAGAGAAAGTCGTCCTGATAGCGGAGTGCAGCGCTCTGATTCAACGAGCTAATCTGCCAAAGCTCAAGGACCCAGGGAGTTTTTCTATCCCATGCTCGATAGGAGAGGTGAAAATCAACCGGGCGCTCGTCGACTTGGGTGCGAGCGTGATTCTGATGCCTCTATCACTATACAAGAGGATAAAATGGGCAACCTTGAACCCACTGGAATGACTCTGCAACTGGCAGACAGATCAGTTAAGTACCCGGTGGGGATTGTGGACGACTTGCCAGTGAACGTCAACGGCGTACACGTGCTGATTGATTTCGTAGTAATGGACATGCCAGAGAACAATCATACCCCAATCATCCTCGTGAGGCCCTTCATGGCAACCGCAGGCGTACTCATTGACGTGAAGAAGGGAAAGCTGTCCATGAATGTTGGGGATCAGAAAGTAGAGTTCGATTTGGGACTGTCAATGAAGCATCCACCTGAGGAACAAAGATGCAATCTACTGGAGGTCGAGGAAGAAAGAATTGTTGAGGCTGGATCTTGGGAAGTTCTTTCAAGGAACCCCCGGATAGCTTGGAGGGCCTTGATGAGCACATTGAGTTGGAAGAAGAAGAAGTAGCTGGAGAAGTGCGTGCCTTCCGAACGACTCCTCCCGGATTTACGAAGGTTGCTCTGAAAAAGAGCAGATGAAAAGAGCCCTTGGGTCTCATAGCTGATGAAGTTCGTATCCTTAAAAGAGTGGCGACTGACGCCAACGTGAGGGGAAGGCCCCCTGACACCACCAGCGGGAGGATCATCGAGAGCATCTACCTGTCACCTCTGTCACCGACAAATGCACCTGCTCCTGCAGCTGAAGGGATGCCGATCATTGGGCATCACCCGTACAATCCCCTCTGAAGATCAAATATCGGGAGTCGAGCAAACGACTTTAAACAACAGCGCTTCATGGGAGGCAACCCATGTTCTGAACTCTCATCGTTATTTATAGGATTAGTTTTCTTATTTTTGGTGAATAAACTCTGCCATGGGGATTTTCGTCGGGAGACATAGATGATTTTTGTGTTTGTGCAGGAAATTACCCCCACCCGATCGGTTCAAGCATCAACCGATCAGGTGGGCTATGTCTGAAGATGGCCAGTATCAGAACATAAGTCAACCGATTGGTTGAGCTGAAGCTGTGATCAGGTGGCAGACCGGGTGGAGAGTACAAAGCTCTCGGGAATTTTGGTGAAAATCCAACCGATCGGTTGAGCTGAAGCTGTGATTCGGGTGGCAGACCGGGTGGAGAGTATAGAGCTCTCAGGAAATTTGTGACGCGGTCAACCGATCGGGTGAGTTTTCACCCGATCGGTTCACCTGTAGCTGCTTTTCAACAAGAAATTTTCGAAATCACCTCAACCGATCGGGTGAAATCTCACCCGATCAGTTCGCCTAACCCTATAAATACCCCCCTCACCCGATTTCATTTCAACCGAACTTTCTCTCTCCCCTGAACGGTTCATTTTTCCCTCTCTCAAACGATCTCTCTCTCACTTCTCCCACTCCTAAATTCACTCCCCCACTTCCTCCATTTCTCTCTCTCACCATCAATCCCCTCCCATCTACCTCACTTCATCCCCAAATCCGCCAAAACCCTAGCCCTAACCCGTGATTTTTGAAAATTTTCCACTTGTTGGATTGAAGTGCCGCGGCTTCCCATACTCCTCAATTGCACGTCAAAGGACCTTTTACGAGCAAGGAATCGCGTCGATACAGGGTAAACTCGCTCCTGAGCTTTATTTTTACTTTGCCCAAGTATTAGCTTTTTGCTCCATTGTCGTTTGATTGTG
The DNA here is from genome assembly GCA_030789695.1 of Scilla litardierei. Classification (NCBI taxonomy): domain Eukaryota; kingdom Viridiplantae; phylum Streptophyta; class Magnoliopsida; order Asparagales; family Asparagaceae; genus Scilla; species Scilla litardierei. The sequence continues at coordinate 773,514,281 of CM061142.1, read as the reverse complement.
TGCATTCATATAGTCTTGTATTCACATTGCATCACCACACAATCATGGCCAAAGACAAGGGTAAGAGGATCATGCAGGAAGATGAGCCGTCTCGCAAGAGACACAAGTCCACACGTCCACCGCGTGCACATGCTCCTCCTACTCCTTCGACCCGACCACCATCCTAACCCATCATTCCTGTGGCGGACCTGCTGATGGGCCTGTAGGGAATCCGTTTCATGAGTCTAGAACATAAAGATTTTTATACTCAACTGGACCAACGATCCCACATAGCCACTAAGTTTGCCCATAGCCAAACCCTTATCGATCTCGGAGTTTTCTCCGGGGTCGAGTCCTTATTTGCAAACTTAGGGTGGATAGGTTTCTTTAACTCACATGCACCCTCGTACCCCGCCCTCACACTCGAATTCCTCTCGACTCTCAAAACTGAGGGTGGTGGTCAATTATAGATTTCCGCCCCAGGAACCGAAACTTTCGCACCCACGTGAACACAATCAACAACATTTTCGGTTTCCCTATTCATGAGGACCCTATTCTCCCCTATGATATGCATCGTGACTTCGATGTCGATCTTTTTTGGAGACTCCTCACTCTTCATGACCATTATCCTCGAGGCAAGGCCAATGCCTCCGCCATCATTCACCCCGTATTCCGTCTCACCCACCGCATCATATCTAGCGCTTTCTTTCCTAGGGATGAGTCCAGTACTGTGACCATCCCTGATTTATTCATTTTATGGACGATGACATTCACATTCATTCCTGGTGTTGACGGGATCAGTTTCGAGGCCCCGCGCGTTCGCATTGAGGCCGGTGCGTGGCTTATCCAAAACTCATTGATATTAGCCGCACTGGCAAAGGTAAGTATTGTTGCGGAGGCATCATTACCCGCATTGCATTACACCCCCCGTTCGGCATCGTTATCCCTCGTGATCTGCCGCGTGCCCCATGATCTACATATCTAGATCTTGATGTCCTGAGGCACACCCACATGATCCGATCGCATAGCGACGGTCGGTTTGCTTTTTACTACGGCCACCCCCTGCTCCTTATACCACTCTGCCTAATCCCGGCCGTATGACTATTCATCTTGAGGCAGACTGGTCATTTCCTCTAGACCCAGAGTTTGTAGGGGGGTTACATCTTTAGTTTCCACTCCCTGACGCACCATGACCACCGTCCCCTACCGTCCACTTAGGTGTGCAGGATATCCCTACGTTCAGGGAGGATCCCAGGGCTGGACCTAGTGTCACGACCCCGGCTTCTGCCGCTGTTTCTTCTTAGGCACTCAATACGGCCCTCTTAGGCCTAGCCTCCGGTGCCGGCACGACCACTATCGTCGGCACCTCTTCTGATGTTCGTCAGGCCACCTTCGCTCGCCTCGCTCTTGAGGCTGAGCTGGCAGCTCTGCATGCTGGCACATCCTCTTCTACCTCTTCAGACCCATCCACTTCTTTCTTTTCACACCCACGTTTCCTCGTACTCGAGCGAGACATGGCTGCCATTCTCCGCCATCTTACACACATCTACGGTCTTCCTCCACCTACTCTAGCACCATCACCACCTCCTTCACCTCCTCGACGATCATCACCTCCTCCATCACGATCATCACCTCCTCCATCACCCCCTAGGCGATCATTCCCTCCCATCACCACATCTTCTCCACCACGACCACTACCGTAGACCCTACACTCCTACCACCCTCCTCAATCACCACTGCATATTCGCACCGCAAGAAATTGGTTGTGCACTCGAAATCATTACCCACTCCCACCACATTGGTCGCCATATCCCTCCCACATACCATTACCACTGACACTCCACCCATCGTTCACACCACCACCGCACCCATCCATCCACCATCTCCCCCCTCTCTCCACTTCTCCGCACACCCATCACCTCTCCTGCCCATACCCCTCCATCCTCTTCCGAGGAGGATGAGGAGATCACCCCTCCTGCACCTTGGTTGTTCTTTTTTCTGATTTTCCCCTTGTCATTTATTTCTGCATCACATTGATCATATCATTTTGCTAGCATTTTCATGATCAGCTTGGGGAAAATCAATTTTTGTGCATATTGTCGTGTGATGTCATTGTTGTGTGCATGTTTATTTTTGTTCTTTGGATGTGCTTTTCTATCTTTTATTTGCGTGTTTCTTTTACTTTATGTTTCTGTTTCGTTTATGTGTCTTTCATGTTTTTCAAATTTTTGTGCCGGTGCGTACTTCCCTCCCATTTTCATTGCCCTCCCATATTTACTCTTATTGCATTTAGGGAAATGCAAGATTCAGCTTGGGGGAGTCGCACTTTGTGCGTCAGTTGTGTCTTTTTCACCGTTTTTTGAGTTATTTTTATCGTGTTTTTCTTTTTCTTCTCATCCTTTTGTTCTCCCTCTCCTAGAGATGACCCCACATGATGAACTTTCACGGAACCACACTCACTTAGCTTAGCTACGATAATCACTTTCACTAACCCTAGGAAGCCGAGTCCTATTGCATTTCATGCTTCGTGGGTTCACTTTGCTTTTGTGTGAGTTGTTTGTCGTGACTAGCTAGTGGTGTGCTTCTACTTTGTGATTTTGTTTTATATACCTGTCCTTGGTTGACCCCTAGACTATCATGCTTCAATTTCGAATATGCGGTATTTTGCCTCCACTGTCTGCTTCTCTATGCATGAACAATTTATATATATACTATGCTTCAATTCGCATGTGTCGGGACTCTACCGATAGGACTAGGATAACCCATTTTGCTTATGCTCTAATTTGCGAGAAAAATTTTCCTTTGCCCAAGTGTTTAGAATTCGATTTCTTTTCTGTTTTACTTGGTGCAAATCCCCTCGTCGTGTACGGTTCTCCCACTTGGAGGAGTACACAAATATATAGCCCAAAATCCAAAAAGAAAAAAAAAGAGAAGAAAAACCCAAAAAGAAAAAAGAAATAAAAAAATATATGTATAGCCAAAAAAAATACAAATACCCAAAACCCAAAAAAATTCCCATTGTGAATATTATTCATATCCACCATGAATAAAGGGAAGGCGAGAATTTGCACCAAGTGTTGTACTCCACACCTTCTCAACCTCCTTCATTTTAGAACACACTTGGCATATGAATTTTCTAGCGATTATCTAGGCAATAGTGCGGTGATTTTCTAGTTCCTAGCAGTCGAGTCCCCGACACATGATACGCTTCGATTCTTACTCTACTCTCATGCATGCTTGAGTTATTATTCACCGCTTATTCGAATTGAATCGATCTTTGGGTCACTCCTCGGGTATGTGTATATGGAGCTTTACTGCAAAATCTAGATAGTGACACCGTCTGGTAGCTCACGACCTCACTCACTCGCGCTTCACTGTGTGCGCCCACAACACTTATATGGACTCATATTCCTGAGTTTAGTGGTGTGTTTATCGCATGCTTGCTTAGTGTGGCGTGATTGATTTCGTTGGCTCTGACGGGCGATCTAGGATTCTGTTTTTTATTTCTGTTTCTTCCTTTCTATTTTTCCCTCCGAGCTCCTACTCTCATTCATCTTCCTCGAGGACGAGGAAGGGTTCAGCTTGGGGATTTTAACGTGCGTTTATATTTTATATATTCACGCACGTCTTCCTCGTGATTTTCCATTGTTTTCTGTTGCTTCATATCCACTCTTTTGTGTTATTAAGTATCTTTTCACTTTCTTTGCGTTTTTGTGTCGTTGCAAGAGATTGCAGCGTTGGGGACATAAACAGCAAATATCATGAGTCTCCAGAGCAACGGGAGGTGCCACGCGCGATCCTGAGGGCCAAACATCGAAGAATGACATATGTCAGCCCTCAACCGATCGGGTGGACAGACCCACCCGATCGGTTCGTGCACGCGTATCCGACTCAGACAGGAGCAGCAGTGAAGAGAATCTCACCCGATCGGTTCAATGATCGGGTGAAAACGACAGAGCTCTCTATCTTTTGGAGTTGAATTTCAACCGATTGCGTGACATCTCACCCGATCGGTTCATCTGTAGCAGAATTCTCCCAGCTCACGACCTGTAACGACTGGTTTTCATGTATCTGGATTTATTATATTATATATATATGTCTTGGTGGATTTTCTCCTCATGTGTGGTTTTCGTCTCCGTAGCTTTCATTTTCGATCGTTTCGTCGTGTTTTCTTAGCTTCTTCGTTAGAATCGTCGATTTTGGAGTAAGTCATTCGTGACGGGCTTCATATCCGTCATATCTTATTGTTAGATCAAGCCTAGGAGTCTTAGGAATCGATCCCGGAGCTTCGCGCTCCATTTCGGAACTTTTGGTGCACGTTAGCCGGTGTAAGAAGGGGAACCGACCGACTAGATGACGATTTAGTCGGTCGGCAAACCTTCATGGACCGACTAGTTGGCTTTGTTAATTTCTCAGGAGTTACTGTTTATCGTTAGTCGGTCTAAGAACATTGGTCGACCGACTAGGTTGCAAACTAGTCGATCAGCAATCGTTCTTTAACCGAGTAGCTCTATGATCATTTTTGACACCAAGTACTATTCATTCTTAGTCGGTCTAAGAACGTTCATCGACCGACTAGATGAAAAACTAGTCGGTCAGTAGTTGTTCTTTGACCGACTAAATCTAAATCCTATTTTTGTACAGGAGTTACTGTTTGGACTTAGTCGGTCTGCGTTGGTCAACCGACCGACTAGTTCCCAAACTAGTCGATCAGTGGTTGCTCTTTGACCGACTAATTTATTTCCCCAGATTTTTCCCTACTTTCGCTGTTTGGTGTTAGTCGGTCACAGTTAATCGACCGATCGACTAGTTCCTGAACTAGTCGGTCAGCCAACCTTCTTTGACCGACTAATCAGTGTCGAAACCCTAATTTCTGGGCAGCCGCCAGCACTTCCTATTTAAACCCCTCCCAAACGTTTTCTTCTTCTTCTTCTTCTTCAACTCTAAACCTAATTTCTCCCCCATTGAGCTCTCATCTTCCCCAAACCCTCAAACCTTCATTCCAAGCTCATCCTCCATCATCCAAACCCTCACTTAACACATTCTACCTCTCATCTTCCCCAAACTTTCATCAAACCCCCAAAATCCACATCCAAACCTATTTCTCCAGATTTTTCCCTCATTTTCAGATTTGAGCCGGATCGTTCTTCCGATGCCGTGGTTGCTCGGCATCATTCTTCCCCTCCTATATGGTACTAATCGATCTCTTAATGTTTTCATGACCCGTTGTGTTTTTATGAAACCCTAATTAAATGAATGTTGTTTTGATGATTGTTTCTCCATAACAGCAACTTCCCCGTAGATTAGCGTCCGTGAGACGAACCCTCGTTGATCGTCATCCCCGGTGCTAGGCAAGTGAAACTTGCCACTTAGGGTTTTGGGCCATGTCTTAGGCCATTTGCTTGTTGTAGGCGTAAAAGAGACTAGGCAACGAAATGATACTCGCCTAGGGGCAATTTCAGGATCTAGCTTGACAACGAAGCTAGATCCGTCATTTATCATGTTGCATAAAACTACCATGCCATGTTTAATTTCAATTACCGGTACGCGAATTAATTGTCATGTCATTGCATTCTTTAAATGTTCCCGTGATTACGTAGCACACGCTACAATACTTGTACTTCCTGGCTCGTGACCAGAAGCGAGTATAATGAGTTGCTAACCCCAACGCTCGATATTGAGGCTAGGTGTCCCCTACGCCAAATACTTCCTGATTCGTGATATAGAAAACAAGCTCCCGTGCGGGGCAACCCTGGCTCATTTACTGGGCTCATGTACAGGGACCCTGGCTTGTTTACGTGTGGGATGGGGTAAGAGTTAAGCGGTCAATCAACTGGGAGTCTGCCCGATCAGCAACTGCAGTAGTAAGGCGTAAACTCTGGGTTCTGGGGTAGTGTTAAGCGGCCAATCAGCGTGAATGCCAAACCGTTCAGCTGTAAGGCGTAAACATCTACAAACAACTTGAAACGTGACTAGTGAAAAGATTGAGATTGTTAGTAGCTTGGCTACTCTTGACTTGTCCCGATGATTGTTCTCTTGTACTTATTGTTTCACCATGTCTTGCTTGTGCACTCATACCATAACTGCCATGTCATGCATTCTATAACTGCTAGGATGCTAGTTGCCTTACTTTCAGTTTCCTTGCTCAAGTCCTTTAGACTTGCTGACATGTGCCCCTTTACTCTTTTGGGTGACACATGTTAGATCCTGAGCCTGAGTACATTGTTGAGGACGAGGTGTTTGCTGACGTCGAGCCCGAGCCTATGTTTGGCGAGGAGTACGTGGACACTGGGGACCAATCCTAGTGTCTTCGTTGAGCTTTCCCTTTTGTTTAGACTGCTGTTTTGTTGTCGGTGCGTAGCACCTATACTTTGTTACGTTGTTGTTTTTGTTAGCCTTGTTCTGGGCCTTTAGACTCTTTCTTTTAGCCTGGTGGATTTTCTGGATGTTGAACTTATTTTTCATGTTGGACAAATTATGAGATATGAGATTTTATTTCTGTCTCTCCTTGTGTTATTATTGTTGTTCCGTTTGTGGTTACAGGGACCTGCTTATGTTTTATTGACGCTTATCGGGTTTGGGGCTTCACAGCTCCACTCTTGTGCGGACCTTCTCACGTCTCGCCTCCATTTTAGGGAAGCGGGGCGTGACAGGTTTTGTTGGTGGCCCATGCATGTCCTCTTCTGTAACTGTGATTATCGAATGACGATAATAATATTAGAATGTCCAATAAACTAAGTTCGACATCCGAGTCATAAGCTATGAGTCTAATCTGCTTCGTTTTCTGTGTCATTAGATGGCAGGAAGGCGATTCACCCGTGGTGGAGGTAGTGGTGCGCCCCCTCATGATGAGGAGCCTGAGCGGGAACCCACCAATGGAGAGATGATTCGGATGATGCTTCAGATGATGCAGGTGCAGCAGGGCGTGCTCCTGTAAGTCCAGAATGCTCCACTTGCTCGAGCTACCCGGGCACTTCCGGATGCCCCTCGCTCCGAGCCGGGAGCGAAGCAATTTCGGGAGCTGGGTCCCGCATATTTTGATGGGTCTGAGGGTTCTCTGGCTGCCGATGAGTGGATTCGGAACATTGAGGGTAACTTGAAGATGGCCAAGATCACCCCGGCTGGATGGGTTGATTTGGCGAAGAGGCAACTCAAGGATAATGCTCGGAACTGGTGGGATGCGGAAGAGAAGATGTTGGTGGATCCGATAGCTTGGGCTACCTTTAAGTCCAGGTTTGATGAGGAGTTCTTTCCGAAGGCTGCTAGGAAGGAGATGCTGCAGCGCTTTATTGATCTGAAGCAAGGGAGCTTGACGGTGGACCTGTACCACCAAGAGTTCACTAGGCTGAGTCGGTTCGCACCGAAAATGGTGCAGGATGCTGATGAGAGGGCTCAGAGGTTCCTGCAGGGACTTGCTTTGGAGCTCCAGAGTTTTGTGTCTTCCTCCGATCTGGACTCTTATCAGAAGGTTCTGGTCACTGCGAGGAGGCAGGAGCAGAACCTGAGTCAGAGGAGAGGACATGTTTCCGGTGCTGGGAAGAGGCCTATGGAGCAGGCCAGGGCGGTGGTTAGGCCTGGTCTCAAGCCTAATCAGCCAGCTCAGTTCAAGAGGCCATGAGGGCCTATTCTGAAGACTTTCCATTTCTGTGGCAAGCCTGGCCACGTCAAGGATCAGTGTAGGAAGTTTCTGGGCCAGTGTTTGGTTTGTGGTGATGCTTCTCATGTCGCGAAGGATTGTCGGCATGCGAATCCGCTGCGGAGGGCACCTGTTGCAGCTCAGCCATTGCAGCAGCGAGCGTCTGTTCATGCTGGACGTGGAGCAGCTCTTGTTCCACAGAGGTAGGCTTTTCCGCAGGCTATTCCGCCGAGGAGGCAGGCTTTTCTGATGACCGCTGTGGAGAGCGAGGCTGTGGATGAGGTTATCGCAGGTAATCCTCAATCTAGCCGTTACTTTTCTAGCTGGTTTTGATTGTTAGATTATGTTGGTTGCTTGAACATGATTGTTTGCTAGACTAGGGTTTGATTGTTAATTGCTTGTTAGGTGTGGTTTTGGTGTGCACATTTCCTGCACGAGTCCTCTTTGACTCTGGTGCATCGATGTGCATTATTTCTCGGAGCTTCGTGGAGAAGCATTCCTTGTCGACGTCCCCTCTTCCCAAGAGTTGGAATATCGTCACAGGAAATGGCGTGGTCTCGGTGCATCTTGGTTGCAATTCTTGCTCGTTGGTGGTCTGTGGACATGAGCTTTACGCTGATTTCATTGTCCACGACATCATCAACTATGATGCAGTTCTTGGGATGGACTGGCTTGCGAGCTTCTATGCTACGATCGACTGTCGGAGGAAGAAAGTGGTGTTCGAGATTCCCGGACATCCAGTATTTGAGTTCAGCCGTGGTATCAGCTCGCTTGGTCCTGTCAGGTTTTGGGCCAGGCCGGTGGAGATTGTGGCTATGCAGATGGAGCTGGAGAGGCCAGCGGTTGTGCGGGATTTTAATGACGTCTTTCCTGAGGAGATGTCTGGTTTGCCACCTGATCGAGCTCTAGAATTTTCTATTGATCTTGTTCTGGGAGCGCAGCCGATTTCGAAGGCGCCTTATCGTATGGCAACCGCTGAGTTGGAGGAATTGTGGAAGCAGCTGGATGAGCTTTTGCAGAAGGGTTATATCAACCCTAGTGTGTCTCCGTGGGGAGCACCGGTGCTGCTGGTGAAGAAGAAGGATGGTTCGCGTCGCATGTGCGTGGACTATCAGGAGCTGAATGCGGTGACCATCAAGAATAAATACCCGTTGCCTCGCATCGATGATATTTTTGATCAGTTTGGAGGTTCGAGGGTGTTTTCTAAATTGGATTTGAGGAGTGGTTACCATTAGTTGAAGGTGAAGAAGGGAGATGTTTTGAAGACAGCGTTCAGGACGAAGTATGGACACTACGAGTTTGTGGTTATGCCTTTCAGTGTAACCAATGCACCCGCAGTTTTCATGAATCTGATGAACCTGATTTTCTACGACTTTTTGGATAAGTTTGTCGTTATCTTTATTGACGACATTCTGATCTATTCAAAGTCGGAGGAGGAGCATGCCTCGCACTTGAGGACGGTGTTGGAGATTCTGAGGAAGCATCGGTTGTATGCTAAGTTTTCGAAGTGCAAGTTTTGGCTGGACAGAGTTGCTTTTCTCGGGCATGTGGTGACTGGAGATGGTATTTCAATGGATCCCGAGAAGATTAGGGCCATCAGAGAGTGGCCTGTTCCGTCGTATGTGTCTGAGATCCGGAGTTTTCTTGGACTTGCTGGTTACTATCGGTGTTTCATTAAGGACTTTCCTGTATTGCCGAGCCGATGACCAGATTGACGCGGAAGGATGTACCTTTTGTTTGGTCGGGTGATTGCGAGAATGCCTTTGGCGTTCTGAGGGAGAGGTTGACGACTGCCCCTGTTCTTGCTGTGCCTGATCGTAGTGCAGGATTCGAGATCTTTTGCGATGCTTCTGGCAAAGGTCTCGGTTGTGTTTTGCATCAGCACGGGCATGTTGTGGCGTATGCGTCTCGTTAGCTCAAGGCTCATGAGAAGAATTACCCGACACATGATTTGGAGTTGGCTGCCGTTGTGTTTACTCTTAAGATTTGGAGGCACTTCCTGCTGAGTGAGAAAGTGAAGATCTTCACCGATCACAAAAGCTTGAAGTATATTTTTACTCAGAAGGAGATCAACATGCGACAGCGTCGATGGTTGGAGCTCATGGCGGATTATGAGATTGATTTACAGTATCACCCTGGCAAGGTGAATGTGGTTCCTGATGCGCTGAGTAGGCTTCCAGCGGTGATGATTTTGACTTCGTAGTGGAGTTTGCAGCAGGATTTTTGCGAGTCTGGTGTGGAGATTGTTCTTCCTGGGGAGGCTTCTTCGTTGATGTGTATGCAGATACAGTCGACGATTGTGGATCGGATCAAGGCTGGCCAGGCTGAGGATCCGAAGCTGGTGAAGATTCGGGAGCAGGTGGAAGCCGGTCTGCAGACTGACTTTTTGATTTATGAGGATGGCTCGCTGAGGTTTGGAGCCAGGTTGTGTGTGCCAGCTGGGGATATTAGAGAAGAGTTGATGGTGGAGGCACACAGTTCGCCGTATTCTGTGCATCCTGGTGGGACTAAGATGTACCAGGATCTTCGTCTGAACTATTGGTGGCATGGAATGAAGAGGAGTGTGGCTCGGAGTGTAGCCAAGTGTTTGGTTTGCCAACAAGTGAAGGCGGAGCATTAGCGTATGGCAGGGTTGCTGCAACCGCTTCTGATTCCGGAGTGGAAGTGGCAACACATCACTATGGATTTCGTGACTGGACTACCTCGGAGTCCGAAGCAGAATGACGTGATTTGGGTGATCGTAGATCGATTGACCAAATCCGCGCACTTTATTCCATTCCGAGTGGGACAGTCCACTGAGGCGCTAGCGAGGAGATATATGGAGGTAAATTCTTTTACTCTCCATTTTTATTTCCTTTTCCTAGTTTAGATAGTGATGTAACGTGAATCGTGCAGGAGGTCGTACGACTTCACGGAGTCCCTGTGAGTATTGTGTCGGACAGAGACATGAGGTTCACATCTCAGTTCTGGCAGAGTTTACAGAAGAGTTTGGGTACGCGTCTGAGTTTCAGCACGGCGTACCATCCGCAGACGGATGGCCAGTCCAAGAGGACGATTCAGATCTTGGAGGACATGCTGAGGGCGTGCATGTTGGATTTCAAGGGTTCGTGGGAGGACCATCTACATCTGGTAGAGTTTTCTTACAACAACAGCTTCCAGGCGAGTATTGGCATGGCGCCTTTCGCCGCTCTTTATGGGAGGAAATGTCGATCGCCGTTGAGTTGGGATGATGTTGGTGATCGGGAGCTGTTGGGACCTGAGATGATCGTGGAGGCCGTGGATGTTGTCAGGAACATTTGGGAGAGGTTGAGGATTGCTCAAGACCATTTTAAGCATTGGGTAGATGCTAAACGTCGTCCTTTTGAGTTTCAGCCGGGCGACCATGTGTTTCTGAGGATTTCCCCGAATCGTGGTGTGATTCGTTTTGGAAAGCGAGGGAAGTTGAGCCCGCGATACATTGGACCGTTTGATATTCTGGAGAGGGTTGGTGAGGTAGCCTACCGCTTAGCCTTGCCGCCATCTTTGGAGGGAGTTCACAATGTTTTACATGTGTCGCAGCTTCGTCGATACATTAGCGATCCATCTCATGCTGTGGATTTCTCGGAGATTACCGTTCGCCCCGATATGACGTATGACCAGCAGCCAGTGCAGATTCTGGACAGGCGTCAGAAATCACTTCGGAACAAGGTTGTCATTCTTGTGAGGGTGATGTGGCGACACAGCTCGCCTGGAGAGTCTACTTGGGAGAATGAGGATGAGATGCGAGAGCGTTTCCCACTTTTGTTCCCGGACACGTGAGTGTTGGGAAATTTCGAGGACGGAATTTTTCTTAAGTTGGGGAGGATGTAACGACTGGTTTTCATGTATCTGGATTTATTATATTATATATATATGTTTTGGTGTATTTTCTCCTCATGTGTGATTTTCGTCTCCGTAGCTTTCATTTTCGATCGTTTCGTCGTGTTTTCTTAGCTTCTTCCTTAGAATCGTCGATTTTGGAGTAAGTCATTCGTGACGGGCTTCATATCCGTCATATCTTATTGTCAGATCAAGCCTAGGAGTCTTAGGAATCGATCCCGGAGCTTCGCGCTCCATTTCGGAACTTTTGGTGCACGTTAGCCGGTGTAAGAAGGGGAACCGACCGACTAGATGACGATTTAGTCGGTCGGCAAACCTTCATGGACCGACTAGTTGGCTTTGTTAATTTCTCAGGAGTTACTGTTTATCGTTAGTTGGTCTAAGAACATTGGTCGACCGACTAGGTTGCAAACTAGTCGATCAGCAATCGTTCTTTAACCGAGTAGCTCTATGATCATTTTTGACACCAAGTACTATTCATTCTTAGTCGGTCTAAGAACGTTCATCGACCGACTAGATGAAAAACTAGTCGGTCAGTAGTTGTTCTTTGACCGACTAAATCTAAATCCTATTTTTGTACAGGAGTTACTGTTTGGACTTAGTCGGTCTGCGTTGGTCAACCGACCGACTAGTTCCCAAACTAGTCGGTCAGTGGTTGCTCTTTGACCGACTAATTTATTTCCCCAGATTTTTCCCTACTTTCGCTGTTTGGTGTTAGTCGGTCACAGTTAATCGACCGACCGACTAGTTGCTGAACTAGTCGGTCAGCCAACCTTCTTTGACCGACTAATCAGTGTCGAAACCCTAATTTCTGGGCAGCCGCCAGCACTTCCTATTTAAACCCCTCCCAAACGTTTTCTTCTTCTTCTTCAACTCTAAACCTAATTTCTCCCCCATTGAGCTCTCATCTTCCCCAAACCCTCAAACCTTCATTCCAAGCTCATCCTCCATCATCCAAACCCTCACTTAACACATTCTACCTCTCATCTTCCCCAAACTTTCATCAAACCCCCAAAATCCACATCCAAACCTATTTCTCCAGATTTTTCCCTCATTTTCAGATTTGAGCCGGATCGTTCTTCCGATGCCGTGGTTGCTCGGCATCATTCTTCCCCTCCTATATGGTAATAATCGATCTCTTAATGTTTTCATGACCCGTTGTGTTTTTATGAAACCCTAATTAAATGAATGTTGTTTTGATGATTGTTTCTCCATAACAGCAACTTCCCCGTAGATTAGCGTCCGTGAGACGAACCCTCGTTGATCGTCATCCCCGGTGCTAGGCAAGTGAAACTTGCCACTTAGGGTTTTGGGCCATGTCTTAGGCCATTTGCTTGTTGTAGGCGTAAAAGAGACTAGGCAACGAAATGATACTCGCCTAGGGGCAATTTCAGGATCTAGCTTGACAACGAAGCTAGATCCGTCATTTATCATGTTGCATAAAACTACCATGCCATGTTTAATTTCAATTACCGGTACGCGAATTAATTGTCATGTCATTGCATTCTTTAAATGTTCCCGTGATTACGTAGCACACGCTACAATACTTGTACTTCCTGGCTCGTGACCAGAAGCGAGCATAATGAGTTGCTAACCCCAACGCTCGATATTGAGGCTAGGTGTCCCCTACGCCAAATACTTCCTGATTCGTGATATAGAAAACAAGCTCCCGTGCGGGGCAACCCTGGCTCATTTACTGGGCTCATGTACAGGGACCCTGGCTTGTTTACGTGTGGGATGGGGTAAGAGTTAAGCGGTCAATCAACTGGGAGTCTGCCCGATCAGCAACTGCAGTAGTAAGGCGTAAACTCTGGGTTCTGGGGTAGTGTTAAGCGGCCAATCAGCGTGAATGCCAAACCGTTCAGCTGTAAGGCGTAAACATCTACAAACAACTTGAAACGTGACTAGTGAAAAGATTGAGATTGTTAGTAGCTTGGCTACTCTTGACTTGTCCCGATGATTGTTCTCTTGTACTTATTGTTTCACCATGTCTTGCTTGTGCACTCATACCATAACTGCCATGTCATGCATTCTATAACTTCTAGGATGCTAGTTGCCTTACTTTCAGTTTCCTTGCTCAAGTCCTTTAGACTTGCTGACATGTGCCCCTTTACTCTTTTGGGTGACACATGTTAGATCCTGAGCCTGAGTACATTGTTGAGGACGAGGTGTTTGCTGACGTCGAGCCCGAGCCTATGTTTGGCGAGGAGTACGTGGACACTGGGGACCAATCCTAGTGTCTTCGTTGAGCTTTCCCTTTTGTTTAGACTGCTGTTTTGTTGTCGGTGCGTAGCACCTATACTTTGTTACGTTGTTGTTTTTGTTAGCCTTGTTCTGGGCCTTTAGACTCTTTCTTTTAGCCTGGTGGATTTTCTGGATGTTGAACTTATTTTTCATGTTGGACAAATTATGAGATATGAGATTTTATTTCTGTCTCTCCTTGTGTTATTATTGTTGTTCCGTTTGTGGTTACAGGGATCTGCTTATGTTTTATTGACGCTTATCGGGTTTGGGGCTTCACAGTTCCACTCTCGTGCGGACCTTCTCACGTCTCGCCTCCATTTTAAGGAAGCGGGTCGTGACACGACCCGACGACATCAACCGATCGGTTCAGCGACCAGGTGATGTATCTCCAGAGCTGAAGATCGAATCGACATCCGTCTCACCCGATCGGTTGATGCTTCAACCGATCGGGTGGATGCTTATCTATATATACAACCCTAGGTTTTTCCCAGAACGAATCCACATTTTTTCAGACTGTCTTTTTGGGATTTTGGCGGCTGCAATTTTATTTGGTCTTGTAAGTTTTCTGATTGTTCTAGAACTTTGATATTACGTTAATACTATTGTTAGCTCCGTATTTCTATTGCTTGATCTTGATTCCAATGGCTAAATTTTGTTGTGTTATATTTTTTCTATGAATCGTGAGTAGTTTCCCAATCTAGGGCATTGGGTGAAGCCCCTTCGTGGGTTCTCCCTAGAACGACTATAGGATTAGGATTCCTATAGGATCTAGTAATTTAGATGGTTATGCTGGGCATTTTATTGTCATTGGTGGGAGAAAGACCGTCTCTGACCATCGGGCCAAGGGGAAATAAAATTGGCATTTGATCCCCTAGCCACAGCTCACACCCCTAGCTAGACATTGAATCCTAGCACGTGGAAACGGCATGATGAAATGTTGGAAGTAATCGTTGCGAGCTTAGTGCTCCTGGAGTCGATCGGTGTTAATGGACATGGGAATGCCCACCGTCCAAACCCAGGAAGACTTAACATATCATCCTGGGCATCGACCGGAATATCGGGCCCTTGTGATGCTAGGTATCACTCTTAGAGGCGATGTCTCACAGCTAAACCCTAGAATCCGATCGTATTCCTATCCGTCGGTCGTAATAGAGAGAACACATGATAGGGTGGAAACCAAAGTCCTAGGTTCCCTTTTATATCTTACATCATTCGTATTTCTTTCGCGTGACAATCAACCGATTGTTAGGGCTAGCTCACCCACCGGGCGAACCGGTTCCTTCTCGAAAATAAGCACAACACACGCCTCCCTGAGTTCGACCCCCAAGCCACACTACAACACCGTGCGCTTGCGTTTACAAATATTTAAATCTGGTATCCCCGATCCTACTGCATATATTGCTAAATCTAGGGGACGTCACTAATCCCCCAAAACCCCTTATTCAAACTAACGTAGAGCAACCGTAGATTCGTCCAACTAAGGTTAACCTATCATCCAACCCCTAGATTCCTAGGGTTCATCCCTACTTCTAGCAATAGATCTACTCAATCTTAGCACAAGACATGGAAACAATAGGAATCAACATAACAAGCAAATAAAAGAAGAGAAATGAAAGATTCAACAACAAAAACATATAAGAAAGACAATAAAGAGGGATTCAATAAGAAAATACGTAGCCAAAGAAAATCCAATACATAAATTAGAGAGGAGGGGGGCGATGGCATGGCTGAGACTCCGAAAATCGTCCAAGAACAGAAAAAGGATCAAAAACCGAACTCCCGAAATGATGGCTGCTCAAAACATATTATAGCCCACTTGAAAACCCTAAAAATGTAGCTTAAGTTGCTGGGCCCACGAGCAGCTCGACCGAACGTGTCCTAGAGCTCGGTCGAGTGCCTCCTTAGTGCCTCCCACTGGTCGCTTGGAGAATGGGCCGCTCGATCGAGCGGGGTAGCCGCTCGACCGAGTTCCTTCTTAGAGGAATCCATGTCGCTCGATTGGAATTGATATTACTCGGTCGAGCAGTTGGCTGCTCGACCGAGTGAATTAAATGCAAAAACGACAGAGAGTTTGAAGGCCAAAATGAGCGCTCGGTCGAGCGAGAGGGGTCGCTTGGTCGAGCGAGAGGGGTCGCTTGGTCGAGCGAGTTGGGTCGCTCGGCCGCGCAACCTCTTGGAGATTTTCTTCTCCTCTTTGGAATACCAGCTCGATCGAGCGTGGAGTGCCCTCAACCGAGCGATCTGGGAATCCCTCTTGGGCCTCTTCTTTCTCTTCTCTCCTTCTTCTTTCTTTCTTCCTCCTTTTCTTCCTCTTCATGCTCCTCTCCAGCAGCATGAGCTCCTTAAACATGACGTCATTGACGCTTCGACGTCGACGATCATGTCCTCCTCTCCAACATGCTCCTAATCGCTCGAAATTCCCTGAAATGCATCAAAACGCTTTCAAGTCAAATAGTTCCAATTATCGATATAAAAGCGTATAAAATTGGGATTTAAGCGATCAATTCGACGTGTAAACATATAGACAAGATGTGGAATATTATGACACATCAGTTTGTTTGAGGGGGCTGTTTTGGATGGTGATTTGTGTGTTACACCTTTGGCTGCTGTGACTCTTTTCGGTGTGTGTGGTGTAGTGGGAGCGGCGGAGTCCTCTTGTATTGATGTTGAGGAGGCGGTCTTGGATGGTGGTTCTTCAAATGCTGGGATGGTTTGTAGTTTGGGTGATCAGTTGCTTGGAAGTTTTGAGCTTGAGTTCCATGTTCTTAGTCCCTCCCGTGCTGTCCCCCTAGCACCAAACACCCCTCCCCTCTTTCTGCACCACCTCCAGTTGCCCAATCTCGGCCACCATCCCAAACCCGGCTTACGTCGTTCCCACCAAAAACCATAAACCCATAAACCCTCAAATTCCGGAGGACTGGCCCGCTACTGAGTGAAGACAATGAGCCAAACCCCCCATATTAGTTAATTATGTCTATCATAGTGTGGAATGTACGGGTTTGAACTCTAAGGCTCGTTGTAGGAATGTTAGGCATCACATTAATAAGCACAAGGCCTCTTGTATAGGGCTCTTGGAGACCAAGGTGTTGGAACCTAAGGGGGATGTTTTGCCCTCATGTTTCCCCAAAGGTTGGGTGTTCTTTCACAATTATGAGCACACCACGAAGGTAGGATTTGGGTCTTAGTCAACCCGATGGTTTGGGATTGTACCATCTTTTCTTCCTCGGCCCAGTACTTCACCTCACTTGTAATAATCGTGGTGGCCTATTGGTGTATCTTTCGTTTGTCTTTGCTTATAATCTGGCATCGGAGCATGGTAGGTTATAGGAGTCGCTCCGTAGCGATTTCTCTCGTTTTGGTGGAAGTGCTTCGGTAGTGATGGGGGATTTCAACATCACACACTTTATCGATGAGAAGGTAAGGGGCGCCCCATCTCAGTGGGCCTTCTGAAGGATTTCAACAGATGTATTACCGGATGTGGGCTGGATGATATGCATTGTGTTGGAGACCACCTGAGTTGGAGTAACAATTCCTCTATCGGATCTCGCATCTCATGTAGACTAGACATGGCCCTTGTTAGTGTTGACTGGATTGACACTCTTCCCGAAGCCTTCGCCACTTATCTCCCTCCTGGGACCAACGATCACTCTCCGATGCTGATCCAGATTATCCTCCCCTGACTCCAGGCCCAAGCCCTTTTGGTTCTTCAGACACTACCTCCAGATTCCTGGCTTCTATGAACTTTTGCTCCAGATCTGGCATGGGCGGTACGCAGACTCTCCATGCTTATGCTTGTTTCCAAACTCAAGGCCCTCAAATCTGCCATTCGTGACTGGCCCCTGGCCCGCCACCACTTTCCCTCGTCGGAGGTTTTTAGGAATGACATCTCACTTTTGCGGGCTACCCCTGACTTCCATACCTTCCTGGAGCTCATTCATCAGGATCGTGCTCTCTAGCTCTCTCTCGTATCTAGCCTTGACTGTGAAGAGAACCAGGCAAGACAGAAGAGCCGCCAGACTTGGCTTACTTATAGGGATAGGAATACCAAGTTTTTCTATGCGGCCACTAAAGATCATGCGGCTAGTAACTGTCTTATGCACTTGGTTAGTGCGGGAAGGGGGCCTGCCAATAGAGTTGACACTCTCCGTTTTGAGGCCGTTGACTTCTTCTCCACTCTTTTTGCCAGGATTCTTACCTTAGCTCCTTCCCTGAGGTTGTTCCCAAGTGCATCATCTCCCCTGATGCTTGTGACTGGATGGGCAGAGTGTTACTAATTTGGAGATTAAGGAGGCCCTTTTCTCCTTGGAGAAGGACAAGTCCCCCTGCCCAGATGTTTTTCCTCCCTTTTTCTTTTAGGAGCTGTGGGGAGGGGGTGGGCGGGGATATCCTTTGTGCTCTGCAATCCTTCTTCACCTCTAGCAGTATCCTCAGGCAGATTAAACATACCTTCATTACTCTGGTCCCCAAGTCTCCCACTGCTTCTTCTCTTGGTGACTATCACCCTATCTCTTGTTGCAACGTGATCTACATGACCATTTCTAAGGTTCTCAGCCAGAGGTTGGCTGAGGTGATTACAGGTCTGATTACCTGGAACACGTCGGCATTCATCAAGGACCAGCTCATTTCAGATTCTTCTCTTCTCGCCCACGAGCTCATTCAGGATTTCTCTGCTTCTCTTAGGGCAAAAGCTTGCATTCAGTTGGATTTGAGGAAGGCCTTCGATAGTATCAACCGCGAGTTCATGTACGTCTTTCTTCTACGTCTAGGTTTCCTTTCCTCCTTCATCAGCTGGGTTAAGGTCTTTGTTGATTCCACCTCCTTCTCGGTGCTTGTTAATAGGTCTCCTACTGGTTTCTTTTGGAGTAGTAGGGGTGTGCATCAGGGTGACCATATCTCCCATTTCCTCTTCATTATTGTTATGGAGGCCTTTACTCTTCTTATAGACCATGCCTCTCTTTCTGGTGATGTCCGGCCCTCTAAGGGGGGAGGGGGGCTTGGGTATCCCTTCTCATCTCCTTTTTGCGGACGACATGCTTGTCTTTTGCAAGGCGAAGTCTGCTTCTTTTGCAGAACTTGGTAGGATCCTTTCCTCGTTCCATCGCCTGACTGGCCTTGAGGTGAACAAGGGAAAGAGTAAGTTGATTCTCAGTAAGGGGTGCAGCATTGGCACGGAGCTCTCCGTCCACCTTGGCATCCCTATTGCAATACCCCTAGTCAAGTACCTTGGGCTCCCTCTCTCGTCCACGTACCCTGAGGCGAAACTTTTTTCTGGTCTTGTGGACAAGTGCAAGGCCAAGATTGTAGGCTAGTCCTCTAGTCTTACTCCACTTCTGTGTGCATCGAGCTTGTCCGTACTGTCGTCCATGTGTTTGTGTCCTACTGGATTCAGTCTTTTTGCATTCCATCTTCTATTTTTAGAGGAGATTGACCGTATGTGCCGTGATTTCATCTGGGGCTACAAGCTCCATCTTTAGAGGTGGAAGGGTGTGTGTCTGCCCAAGTGTGAGGGGGGCATTAGCTTGCGGACTCTGAGAGAGGTGGGAGTGGCGGCTGGTGCCAAGCTTCTTTAGAGACTTCTTCACTCTCCTTCCCCTGGGCCTCCTATATGTGGGATACTTATCTGAAGCATACTCCCATCTTTCAGTGTGAGGCCTCGGTTATGGACTCGGGTTCCTGGAAGCATGTGCTCCGATGCTAGAATTCTGTTTCTTCTTCCTTCCATAGGGTCGTGGGAGACGGTCATTCTTCGTCTTTTTGGTTTGATCCTTGGCTCCCTTGCGGACCTTTGGCCAAGCTGTTCTTGCCTCCTCACTCATTGAGATATCGTCGTGTTGCTGACTTTTGAGATGGTGTGGCTTGGCTTCTCCCTGACTGCATTGCCCACCTGACACCACACTTTGACTCTGTCTCTCTCCCAGGGGGCTCGAATTCCTGTGATTGGATGTCTATTGGTGGATGCTCTCTTCGGTTGGCATGGTCTTGCACTCATCGCTGCTCCCCCTACTCGTCTTGTGTCTTTGATCTGGTTCCTGGGCACACCACCAAGTTCTTCCTTACCCTTCTGCGTGCTCTCTCTGATCGCCTTCCTACCTCCTATCAGCTTGTCATGCGTGGTATCCTGGTGCAGGCCCCATGCGTTCTTTGCGGCTCCCGTCCTGAGATGACTCGCCATATCTTCTTTCGCTGCGACTATAGTGCTTTTATCTAGGTGGTATCCAAACTCTGGCTTGGCCTTCCCTCCTGCTCCAAATCCATCATCGTTGATTCTCACTTGCTGAGACGGATGTTTGGAGCACGGGGGAAAACCACTCCTAGGGGCAAGCTCGCCATGCTGGTCGTCTTGGTGGCTGTTTGGCATATTTGGAGGTAGAGTGTCACGCCCCGCTTCCCTAAAATGGAGGCGAGACGTGAAAAGGTCCGCACGAGAGTGGAGCTGTGAAGCCCCAAACCCGATAAGCGTCAAAAAACATAAGCAGGCCCCTGTAACTACAAACGGAACAACAATAATAACACAAGGAGAGACAGAAATAAAATTCTCACATCTCATAAATTGTCCAACACGAAAATAAGTTCAACATCCAGAAAAGCCACCAGGTTAAAAGAAAGAGTCTAAAGGCCCAGAACAAGGCCGACAAAAGCAACAACGTAACAAAGTATAGGTGCTACGCACCGACAACAAAACAGCAGCCTAAACAAAAGGAAAACATAACGAAGGCACTAGGACTGGTCCCCAGTGTCCACGTACTCCCCGTCAAACACAGGCTCGGGCTCGGCGTCAGCAAACACCTCGTCCTCAACAAGGTACTCAGGCTCAGGATCTAACATGTGTCACCCAAAAGAGTAAAGGGGCACATGTCAGCAAGTCTAAAAGACTTGGGCAAGGAAACTGAAAGTAAGGCAACTAGCAACCTAGCAGTTTTAGTATGCATGACATGACAGTTATAACATGAGTGCACAAGCAAGACATGGTGAACAATAAGTACAAGAGAACAATTATCGGGACAAGACAAGGGTAGCCAAGCTACTAACATTCTCAATCAATTCACTAGTCACGTTTCAAGTTGTTTGTAGATGTTTACGCCTTACCGCTGAATGGTTTAACTTCCACGCTGATTGGCCGCTTAACACTACCCCAAAACCCAGAGTTTACGCCTTACTACTGCAGTTGCTGATCGGGCAGACTCCCAGTTGATTGGCCGCTTAACTCTTACCCCATCCCACACGTAAACAAGCCAGGGTCCATGTACATGAGCCCAGTAAATGAGCCAGGGTTGCCCCGCACGGGAGCTTGTTTTCCTAGTTCACGATTCAATATCGAGCGTTGGGGTTAGCAACTCATTATGCTCGCTTCTGGTCACGAGCCAGGAAACACAAGTATTGTAGCGATGCTACGCAATCACGGGATCACTTAAAGAATGCAATGACATGACAATTAATTTGCGTACTGTTAATGGAATTTAAACATGACATGGTAATTGTGCAACATGATAAATGTCGGATCTAGCTTCGTTGTCAAGCTAGTTCCTAAATTTGCGCCTGGGCAAGTATCATTTCGTCGCCTAGCCTCTTTTACGCCTACAACACGCAAATGGCCTAAAACATGGCCTAAACCCTAAGTGGCAAGTTTCACTTGCCTAGCACCGGGGATGACGATCACGAAGGTTCGTCTCACGGATGCTAATCTACGGGGAAATCGCTGTCATGGAGAAACAATCATCAAACAACATTCATTTCATTAGGGTTTCACAAAAACATAACGGGTTATGAAAACATTAAGAGATCGATTTATTACCATGAGGAAGCGAAAGAAACACTCCGGGGAACCTATGGATCAGATCTGGAAATGGATGGAGAAGTTTGGAGAATTAGGGTTTTGGGGGGGGGGTTTGGGGGTTTGATGAGATTTTGATGAAGATGAGAGGTAGAATGTGTTGAGGGAGGGTTTGGATGATGGATTTTGGGCTTGGGATGAAGGAATAAGGGTTTGAGGTAGAAGGGGGCTCAATGGGGGAGAAACTAGGGTTTTAGGTCGAGAGGAGGAAGAAGAAAACGTTTGGGAGGGGTTTAAATAGGATGGGCTGGCGGCTGCCCAGAAATTAGGGTTTCGACACTGATTAGTCGGTCAAAGAGCAACCACTGACCGACTAGTCTGGAAACTAGTCGGTCGGTTGACCAACGCAGACCGACTAAGCCCAAACAGTAACTCATGTACAAAAATAGGATTTAGATTTAGTCGGTCAAAGAACAACTACTGACCGACTAGTTTCGAATCTAGTCGGTCGATGAACGTTCTTAGACCGACTAAGAGTAAACAGTAACTCGACTGTACAGAAGAACTAAGAATTAGTCGGTCTGAGCACAAAACTTAACCGACTAGTTTAACAACTAGTCGGTCGAAAGATGAACTTAGACCGACTAAGAATGAACAGTACTGATACCAAAATTTAGTAAATGAGTTAGTCGGTTAAAGAAGCATTGCCGACCGACTAGTTTGCAACCTAGTCGGTCAACCAACGTTCTTAGACCGACTAACGACAAACAGTAACTCCTGAACAACTTTTCAAGCCCGCTAGTCGGTTCAAGAAGGTTTTCCAACCGACTGGATCGTCATCTAGTCGGTCGGTGCCCCTTCTTACACCGGCTAACGTGCACCAAAAGTTCCGAAATGGAGAGCAGAGCTCCGGGATCGATTCCTAAGACCTCTAGGCTTGATCTAACAATAAGATATGACCAATACGAAGCCCTTCACGAACGACTTGCTCCAAAATCGACGATTCACAGAAAGAAGCTAAGAAAACACGACGAACGATCGAAAATGAAAGTTACGGAGACGAAAACCACATATAAGGAGAAAATCCACCAAGACATATAATATAATATAATAAATCCGGATACATGAAAACCAGTCGTTACATAGAGGAACAGCCGGATCTTCCGTTCTAGGGCTACTCCCAATGATGTACTTATTTCTAGGATCTCTTTTGATGTTTTTGATGCCATGGTAGATTGTGACCTGGAGGATGTCGATCATGTGGATCGCTCTTTTTGGAAACTGGGGGATTTCTTAGGCCATTTTGTGTGCCTCCCCAGTATAGCTCTTTTTTCTAGCTTGGTTCGTGCCTAGTTGTTGGTGCTTGCCCTGATAGTTACTTGTTTATATTTATACACACACATACACACATACACACACACACACACACACACTTATCTTTCAAAAAAATGTGTATGTGCTGACATCACATGTAAGTTATATGTGCTTGCACTCACGGTTTATTAAAAACAAAAAGTTTTTTGAAATTTTTTGAAGGTTGTTGCATACATTGTAAAACCCTAAAACCGTAAATATGTGTGAACCCTAGAGGCATTTGACTATCGATCCACCCATTGCAAATAGTTCTATTATTTCAAAAATGTTAAATTTGCAACAAATATATTGATGGTCAAATAGTGTTGAATTCACTTGTTTTTTGGTGCAATGATCATCCATTACGAGTAGAACAAAACAAAAAATTTCAAAAAAATTGTTTTTCTTGTAAAACCGGTTGCAAGCATATATAACTTATATGTGCTATTAACACATACATATTTCAAGTATGTACGTATGTATGTATGTATGCGAGTTTAATAAATATGAGCTAACATCGCAAGAAATTTGGCTCGAAAAAAGAAATTTTTTTTGAACTTTTTTCTAGGTTGATGTACACATTCCCAAAACCCCAAATATGGGTGAACCCTATGGGTATTTAACCCTCGATCCACCCCTTGAAAAAAGTTCTATTGTTTTAAAACCATTAAATTTGCAATTGGTAGATTTAAGACAAATAGCATTATATTCACTCGATTATAGTTTTGGTGATCATCCACAATATGTTAAAAAATCCAAAAAAATTAAACAAGTAAACAAAATAAATGTTTATGTGCGTCAGTGCGGGAAATTTTCCTGCACTTACAGCATATTTACATTTTTCTCATAAACACATTATATGTGTATGATGAATATGGATGTTAGCTAGCCAATGAGGAATTTCCTCCTTGGCTTGCTCATGGTCTCCGTCCCCTCCCTTTATGAAATTCTTTTATAGTTGTTGTGCACATTGTAAAATCTCAAAACCTTTGAACTTGCAACATGTGGATGAACGAGCAAAACTTCATGGATTCAGTTGAAAATTGGTGGTTTAGAGTTTTGGAACATGAAGATCAAAATGCATTATTGGGATCAAATGGATAAAGTGGGGATGTGGGTTTCATGCTACCAAGGTGGAAATTTTCCTCCTTGTGTAGTTGTGTAGCTGATTCCCATTTTTCACTATATATATGGGAGCAATATTGGGATCAGGTTGCCAAGCATGAAATTTCCTTCTTGTTTAGCTCACGCAAACACCAGTTATCCTATTTGCCAATTAGATCTATTCAGTTTAGTCTTTATGTTCTAAAACATCAAATTATCAATTTTCAGGTGAACCCTACGGGTTTTTATCATTCATCTAACTGTTGCAAAAAGTTGTGTTACGACGAAACTGTTAAACTTTTGACAAGTGGAGGAATAAGAAAAACTCATTGGATTCACTTGAAAATTATGATATCCATTTTCTATATATGTATATGTGTATATATATGTATGTGTGTATGTAATAATATTGTATATGTTCTATCAGTGAGTTCCCATGCTAACACACATATACATTATATCTATTTTTAATGAAATTTTTAGATGTGTTCTACACATCATCGATAATCATCATACCAAAAAACACGTGAAATCAATGCTATTTGACCCTTGATCTGATTGTTGCAAAATTAGCTATTTTAGAACAATAGAACTTTTTGTAATGAATGGATCAATGGTCAAATCCGCGTAGGGTTCACCCCTATTTGAGGTTTTATCATATGCACAACAAACCTAAACAAAAAATTTGAAAAATAAATCTCAGGTTAATGGTTTTTTGTGTCGTTAACACAAGAATTTCCTACATTAACACCACCTACACATTAACTCACATACACACACATAATGGGTATCATATGACATATGTGATATCTCTCATATACAATGAGGTGATCATTTCCCTCCACAAAGTGCATAGGGGACAACAAAGTACACATCATGTGACCTCATATAATATATTAAGGAAAATGAATAACTTCGCGATATCACATATGCCATTTGAAACCCATTATTCCTCAATATATACAAAGCTTAATGGGTATGATTTTGGTCAATTTAGGTCAAATAGGAACATTCATACCCGACCCACTTTTTTCAGGTTGGCGAGTTCGACTGGAAAGCAACCTGAACCTATTTAGGCATTTACCAATACCCACAAAAGCTGGTTAGGTTCAGGTTGTCAGGTTGGGTTCATTTTACTAGGTCTAGCCCTAAGTGGGGTTATCCCCCTTGATTTCAATATCCTTCATTTGAGTTTCTAATTAGTGTCATCTGAAATGATATTTTTGATCATATGTCTCATTTAGTTGGAATCCCCATTATTTGGAATTATTATTAAAACATAAAAATATAAAAAACGAAGAAGGTGAAAACCAGGAAACATGCAACAACAGATGCAAGCGACTGCAATAGTGATGATGATAGAGATGGTATTAGTAGTGAAGGTAATTAAAAAATAGAAGATGTGGTAGCGGTGAAAGACATGATATATAAAGCGGCTCCAACGACAGTAACAATCGTAGAGGGGAGTTGGCAGCTATGCTGGTGAAGGAAAAAGCAGTGGTTATTGCTATGATAGAGGAGATGGTAATGATAGAGACGGTAATGATGATTATGGTGGTGGTAGAGGTGGAAACTATGGAGGAGGATGAGGAGGTTACAACAACACCTACAATGGTGGCAATAATAATTGTGGACCTACCTGTGATAGCTGAAAAGTGCCAATGAAAACAACGATGAAAGTGCATGTAGCGAAGGTTGTGGGCATGGCAAAGGAGTAAGTCATGGAATTGGTGGTGATGACAGCAGCATGCATGGTTATAACAATGGAAGAGATGACACCCGCAGAGATGGTGGTAGTGATATATTGGAAATTTATAAATTTCTTAGAAAAGAAGCAGAATTTAGGTGAGTTCAACTTGGATTGAGTTTGAGAGTCAAGAATGTTGATTTCCTAATTTGAAAATTGTGAACTCCTTTTTTAACAAATGCAAGGTTTTTAACTCAAGAAATAAATTCTAAATTTCAAAATTTGAATTCTTAAATTATTTGATACAAACGTCCAATCGTTAGAATTTGTCTTGTTTTAGAAGTGTGCTTAGTTGGAATTGTCTGGACACCTTCTTGATGCATGTGTATTGTTATAGGATATTTTCAGATTTGCATCAAGAAAAAAATACATAAGAGAAAGAAATTCGAAATAAATTTATCTTTTAGCTCATTTTAAAAATTAACTCCATAATTTCTTTCAATTTTTAGCCCAACACCAAGCGTTTCATACAAAAAGCAAACACTCGCAAGAGTAGTAGAGGGGAATTATTCGTTGTGACTTGCCTCTTAACACTTATATTGTTGTGCAATAAAATTTATTATTCCCACAATGCCATGAGTCATTACATCACATAAACCATCACATATTGCTAGCTTGGGGAATCCACAGCTTCATCTAAAACCTTAAAAACTTCCGAACAATGCTTAAAGTTGATGAAAGGCCATCGTATTGAGAGGGTGCTGGTGCATAAGCCCCACGATGGTGACGAGGGGCCGCAGCAGGTGGATGAGGGTGATGTCGACGAGAACGATACTCTCCATTTTCGCTGATAACAGTAAAAGGTTCAATTGGAGGATAAGAAGGATGATTGTGCCCCTTGTGAGTGGGTGCCTCGGTAGGAGGATGCTTAGGATGGGGCTTCTTGTGATGCGTAGGAGCCTCAGCCGGAGGATGAGAATGGCGGCGAGTATGATACTCTCCGTCGTCGCTGACAACTGTCAAAGATTCAGCTGGAGGATAAGAAGGATGATTACGGCCCTTGTGAGTGGGAGCTTCTGCTGGAGGATGCTTAGGATGGTGCTTCTTGTGATGAGTAGGAGCCTCGGCCGGAGGATGAGAATGGTGGAGAGTATGATACTCTCCGTCATCACTGACAGCCGTCAAAGATTCAGTTGGAGGATAAGAAGGATGATGATGCCCCTTGGGAGTGGGAGCTTCAGCTGGAGGATGCCCAGGATGGTGCCTCTTGTGATGAGTTGGAGCTTCGGCTGGAGGATGAGAATGATGGTGCTTCTTGTCAACGAGATCAATGAGATCACAAGAAGAAGGAACCACGAGTAGCACTGCGAGTGCAGCCATGGCGAAGATGAAGCTGGCGAAGACACCCATGTTATTAGGGTTGGGAGCAAGAGGAGGATGGTCGTGATACAGGTACTAATCAGGTAGGCTATATATAGGATTTTGATTTCTGGTTAATTATGGGGGGATGAATTAGGGAATTAAAATGCATTAATTAGGTGATTATTTGCCTAGTTATTTCCCACTAATGTTTTGCACATGCAATTAAGAGGGGGGATTTTCTTTGCGGGTGAATGAATTAGTGCATTAAAATGCATTAATTGGGTGATTATTTGCCTAGTTATTTCCCACTAATGTTTTGCACATGAAATTAAGAGGGATTTTTCTTTGGGGGGAATGAATTA
This sequence comes from Scilla litardierei, assembly GCA_030789695.1. NCBI lineage: Eukaryota > Viridiplantae > Streptophyta > Magnoliopsida > Asparagales > Asparagaceae > Scilla > Scilla litardierei. The sequence continues at coordinate 773,486,925 of CM061142.1, read as the reverse complement.
GTGCATTAAAATGCATTAATTGGGTGATTATTTGCCTAGTTATTTCGCACTAATGTTTTGCACACGCAATTTAGGGGGGGATTTTTCTTTGAATGGTTACAATTAATATGGAGTGGAGAAGAAACATGCAGAATGTGATATGTTTCAAATTTACTATTTTTTTCAATCAAACTTTACATTTAATAGTGATTTTTCTTTTAACTTTGTATAATATAGGAACAATTGCCAATTTTTCGCTAATTATTTTTTGTTTTATATTGTAGAAAATTCACGTTAATTTCTTTTTTTGTATTCCATGAAACATCACTATATATGGGTTATTAGTATTGACTCTTTGTATTTTTTAAAAGAATATTTTTTGTTTTAAGATTTTTCTTAAGTTACATGGTTTTTTCTTTGCAATTTAACTTATTTAACTTGGTCTAATGTGCTCTTATGGGAGAATGCTATGTAAAAAGGTTAGTTTAATCTTATTAGACTTTAATTTTATAATATTTTGATAGATTTAGTCTTTTTCTCAATACTAGTTTTTCATAACCTCACATTTTATTTCATATGTTTATGAAAATTTATCATCAAAATGTATTTATTTTACATATAGACACTACCTAAAAGTAATTCACTAATTAATAAAGATGAGAAAATTAATTTTGTTAAATTTAAAAATAAAAGATAAATTCAATATCATCTTTTCGAACTAGAATTTTATTCTAAAATATATAGTTATAGGAAATTTTTTAATTTTCTTAATGTCTATTGTTACATAATTTTCTAAATGTCTAATATACTTGATTGCAATTGATTCGTAAGTTGGTTCGGCCCATTATATATGTGTGTGGGACATCCATGTGCATGTGTGTGCTCACAGACATATACGAATCCTTTTGAAATTAACAATCTTTTTTTAATCAGTCGATTTTTTATCAGTCAAAAAGCTGGTAAATGCGCGCGCGAGACACCATGGCCACCAGGGTGGGATCGAACTCTGGTGGCCATGCACGAAGCAAGGGGTGGGTGCCAATTGGACAAGTCCACCTGGCTTGAAATTAACAATCTAATTTATTGTTGTTGCACAACATAATTTTCACATGTGAAAACAGTAATTTTTATGTACTTGGGAACTTGATCATATCTTAAAAGAGATTAATATGTACCCGACCCATGGCCAGCAAGTTTACTATTTCTCCTCCTTGCAAGACGCGTTATCTTTGCGCACTGGACAAGAAAAGTTAGCACCGGGTGGGATTGCTCCCAACACAGCTTTGATACGAAAGTCAAAATTCGTTTATAAAGAAAATAATATAATGAGGAGAAAGAGAGTTCTTAGAGTTTTGAATAATACTCTTATTACGTAGTTCTCTATTGGAATGAATTGAAGTCAGTTTGAATTGAATTCTCCCCTTTTATCTATCATTGACATTGGGGATGTGAACATTAAACCGTGGACTCGTCCTTCAAGCCCTGCACAGCGGAACTGGCGAATAGTGACCCAACGAATAGCTATGTCAGGATCTTACAGACAGAATCAATGGTAGCCAATATCCATCCAACAAAATCAAGATAAAAGCAACTAATCAAGAAAGCAACTAATCAAGTACAGAACGACACATAGTTAACTTTGATTCATCCCACTAATGATGCCTACGTCTAACTTTATAATGACGACGATTTCCACTCATATGATCATATCAAATACACCCGACTCCTTCAATCTTCTTCAACACATGATAGCTCCAAACAACTCCCAACTTGGAGTTCAACCTATTCTCATCAAACAACAGAGATTTAAACCTTACTAAAAGAGCAGAAACACAAAGCTCTCTTAAACGATCTGTCAATCCGAAAAGAGAGATCCCTAGAAGAAGATTACAATGAATAACTCTCACCAAACCATGCACTCAATCTCCAAGAATTCACGAAGAAGAAAAACTTTGATGACGGCTATCTCACACACTTTTTCTTTTTTGCATCATCCAAAACAAACAGTAGGAAGGGTTTAAATAGCCCCTGAAGTTGTCTGGAATCATGGCCGAATGATCTTCAACAAAATAAATCCGAAACTAGATTGAATTCGATCGCTTCCTAGGTCTGGGCCCGCATCAGGCACTAACATGACCGTGTCAGATATGGCACGATCGTGTCAACTGTACTGCTTAAAATCTAAAGATTCTGCCAACACCACACATGCCAATTATATAGTATATTTGACACGATCATGTCATTGGCCCAGATTTCTCTGCCAAGTCGCACAGTCTTGTTCCTCCTTAGCTGGGCATGACACAACCGTGTCATGCCTTGTATGACATTTTTGAAGTTTCGAAGTACAAAATTTAATACTCTACGCTACTTCAAACTTTAACCAAGCATAAAAAACAACTCTACCATAATCATGAAACCACTAACATGTCCTCAAAAATTGCGCCCTTGGTGCATGAACGCTCCATGAGATTCACCAAGCGTAAGCACCTCTTGAGCTTGAAAAACTCTGCACCATCCTCACCACCCTACTTGTGGTGATCTCTCCTCTCTCTCTCTCTCTCTCTCTCTCTCTCTCTCTCTCTCTCTCTCTCTCTCTCTCTCTCTCTCTCTCTCTGAGAGTTTGACATCACGTCTTTAGGCTCCATCATCAACTGAATTAACACTGCAGCTGTGTCTCCTGAAATGCCAAAAGTCGATCCGTGGCCGACCTCCACAATAGTCGCCTGAGTTGATCCATCTCTGTCATCCGAGGAAGCATCAGGCACTGTCTTCACCAAATAAGAATTGAGAGCAGCTTCTGCATGTGGCTTTGACGTCATCAACTCACTACCTTTGGATTTAACCATCCAGTAGGACTTCACCATAGCACCCTCACAAAATCTGTGAGATCCCATACTCCTGATCATCTTTTAACTGCTGGTTCTACATACTCCAGTTGATGCCTTAGACGTACTGTCTCTCGCCAACTGTGATCCATGCCACCTGCGCCATCTCCATTGGTCCTTAATAATGTACTGTGGTCGCTCTACCCTAATTCCCAAATCCTCCTTGCGTCCATCAATGGATCCCGTTGAAGACTGTAACTCTACCCTAAAGCCACCTGCTTCCTTGTAGACATTTCACTCTGCACGTCTGAACTAAGCCGCACACGAAGTTATGCCACAATGGGGTGTATCCTGAACTATGTCACTTGATGACCCCTTACTGCACACAGCTATTCCATCCTGCGACCGACCCTGCTTCCCTGTCATGACACCACTATGAGTCTCAACTACTCATCCACTAGAGCTCTCTGCTACGCTAGACCTCTGACTCATGACTGTCTGACACTGAAGCCTATAAAGGTTGCCTACCTTCTTTGTCGACATCACAAAAGGACGTCTCCTGGAAACCAACAGTCGCTCTCCCCAAGCACCACACAATACCCCACACCAGTCAAGTGTCCAAGCGATATAAGATTTCGTTGTAAATCTGGTACATGCCTAATACGTGTACATCTGGACCATCTCTAGGAGTATATGTCACAAAGTGACTACACAACGGAGTCATATGGGAATATCACCCCGTATCAAGAATCCATCAAACATGTTTGTCTTCCAAGGAAGACACAGCTAACATCTCAGCATCATCAATATATGTGCATGCACCACCAAATGATGTTTCAGGCTGAGCAGCCTCTTTACCTTTAGCCTTCAACCGTGGGCACCTGTTCCTCCAATGTCCTGGTTTCTTATAGTGATAGCTTAACTGGTCATCACTCCCTTAGCCCCTTCACCTAAGCCTTCCTGTCTTGGATCCTATCTTGGATCATCCACCCTAGCGACCCCAAAACAAAGCTACACCCTGATCACCAGAACTTCACACGAACCTAATTTTTTTTTGAAAATTGCTATTTTTGCTGACACACATACTTGCATTTCCCCACTTACCACTCTCTTCTTCATCCTCCATTTTCATCTTAATTTTTGTCGTTGCTACTGCCTCTTCATCCTCCTTTACACCCCATCTCCCTTGTCTTCCACCTCATTCATTCCCACTCTCTTTCCTCTTCCACCTCCTTGAAACTCCTCCTTCATCCCACATCTCCCTCCTCTTCATCCTCCTTTAAAACCCTCTTTCCCACCTTCATTCCTCTGCCATCTATTCTTCCACTGTCGTCGCCTCACCAGGGAGATGGGGTTTGAATGAAGGTGGAGAAAGAGGAGGGAAATGGGGGGATGAAGGAGGATGAAGAGGCGGTGGCTACGGGAGGTTGCAGGACGACGGTGGCAAACGCCGAAGCCGTCGACAAAGAAGAAGAAGGAGGAGGAGGAAGCGAGTTGGAGGGTAAAAGAGTAAAAAGTTTGAATGACATACCTATAAATTTGTAATGGCAAACTTATAAATAAGGGGTTTGTGTAAGTTGCAATTAGGTCTGTTCGTATAGTAACTCCCAAATTTAACATTCAGAGTAAGGGGATATCTGCATATTTAATAACACTAAAAAATCGAAGGGGCTATCTGCATAGTTAACATACAATTAAGGGTGGCAAACGTGTCGGGTTTGGGTTTGGTCAGATTTGACCCAACCCGAATAGGGGTAAACCCTAATCTGACTCGGATTGAATTTGGGTCGGATTCGGGTGACCCGAAATATACCCGAGTCGGGTTCGGGTTAACTCGGATTTATTTAAAATTTTCAGTTTAAAAAAATCACTCTTTCATGTAAATTGTGAAATCAAATCAAGCCTCGATTCCCGTGACCAACCATACTCCACCACATGCACTCCATGCACAAACAAATTGAGTTAGAAAGCCCTTGATACAAAATTGAGCATTTAAACTATTTAATCACATTTAGAATTAAGATTTGAATTACACGCAACTGCTCATTTTTCAATATCCGGCTATTTATTAAGAGACACCGACAAATTATTTAAGGAATTGATCCAATACCTCTTAAAGAAGAGGACTACAATTCAAACCGTATAACCACAACGCCCCCTGGCGCTTGTGAGTTGAGGTTATTATGTACATTTTTATATGAGAATAATGGGTATCATACGCCATATGAGAGGGTGTCTCATATGCCCTCTCACATACAGTGAGCAAGTACAAGCCCACATGGGCTTATACTTGGTGTACTTAATCCCTTTATGTGAGAGGGCATATGAGACACACTCTTATATGGCGTATGACACCCATTATTCTCTTTTTATATATATAGAAAGTAAACCGTGTAGAATTCGGGTCAATCTGGGTTGACGGGTCAATCTCCTAATCCGGGTCGGGTCAACCCGGATCCTACTCGACCCAGATTGGCCCCCTATCCATACATGGTTAAGGAGGCCGGGTTCGGATCAGATCTCGTCGGTTTTGTTTTGCCACCCAAATAATATTACTTCGGGAGTTGCTACACGCACATACCATTTTACTTAGTGCGCACAACCAGATTCCGATTATTTACAAGTTTGACACCGAGAATTGCTCACCGCGCACAACATTTCAAAAATGGAAAAAATAACCTCGGTTGTGCGCACTGAGTAAAAACCCACAACTGTCGTGGTTTTGCTCAGCGTGCACAACCACTATCGCGGAGACGATGCACGCACAACCGCTTCTTCGCGCACCCACTGTTTTACTCGCGTGCACAGCCGCTTACTCTCGAAGAAGGTGGAGTCGTGCGCAGAGCCGCCGGCATCATCATCAGGAGGAGATCGGATTTAGGAGGATTGAAGTTAGGGTGTTCTGATCGTCCGAATTGGAGTTAATTAGAGTTAGGGTTTTATGGAGAATAGATGGGATGCAGATGGAAGGTCAACGACGAAAAATTGGCGAAGATCGGATGAGGAGATCGGAGTAAGGGTTTCTGAAACATGATTAACTTCATTAACTTGGTCGTATAGGTAGGCCCCCTTTTGTTTGATCGCGATCATCCTTTGCTCCATTATTTTGAGCAGGCTCGCTGGCAGTTGAGCCTGCGATTCTGATCACAAGATTGATTGCCGTGACCTTTCAATTATATTTGCTTAATTGAATCAAAAATTGATGTGAGCTCTGGCGGTTCCTAGACCAAACTTCAAACCGGCAATTCCTTTTGAGCGCGGCGGTCTTCGACGAAGATGAGAGGGTTGTGTGCGTCTTAATTCCCCGAAAACAGATCAGCAATTGTGCACGTCTTCTTCATCTAAAACAAATCGTCAGCAGTTTTGCCCAGCACGTGTAAATTTTGAATGACAAAATTGTTGACTGAGGTTGTGCGCGCCGAGTAAAATGGTATGTGCGCGTAGCAATTCCATGTTACGTCCGCGCACAGAGGATGTGAGCGCCTGGTAAAATGGTACGTGCGCGTAGCAATTCCCTGTTACTTCCGCACACAAACTTCACGTGGGTTGTGGCTCCCAGACCGCAGCAAACCAATCTTCCAATGACGACGCTTCTCCATTTCGCGGCTCCGGTAACCGTCGCGTGGCCGTCGGCGAGTCACGACCACAGCTTGCCTTCCCTCCTCAGAAACCCAGGCTCCGTCCGAGCTCACCACCTCAGTCGGCGTCGCCGGTTACTTCCTCCAATCACCGCATCATCCGCTTCATCCGGTACCCAACACCTCAAAATTGCCATCCATAGTTTCATGTCAATCGATTCACATAATTTTTTTTAAAAAGTATCATATTTTTCCAACAGGAGGTGCATCTGCGGTCGCTTCCGAAGGGCTCTCGAGCTCTCTAGAACCTGTTCAAGTTTTCGATTTGACGGGGAAAGCAGTGAAAATTAGCGATTTGTGGAGAGATAGGAAAGCCGTAGTTGCGTTTGCTCGCCATTTTGGGTGATCTTTTTTGTTTTCATTTTCTTCTTCTTTTTTGTTGGTTTTTTTGCATTTCTTTCTGTTGGCTATTTGATGAAGTTTTTTTTAAAATAAATTCTCAATTAGCTCTTTTATTTGTTGCAGATGTGTCCTGTGTCGCAAACGTGCAGATCTTCTTGCATCTAAAAAGGTACAATGTTCAATGTGTTTTGGCGGTGGTAAACGGTATATCTTTATATTGAATTGAGGTTATTTTTCCCACTCAAAGTTTTTAGGCAGAATTATATGTTTCAGAGGTTTAATATTATTGTTAATCATCTCGAGGCGATCGATCATTGTGGGAAATAGATGTGGTATTGTGATGAGTCTTGACTAGCGAGATGGTGTAATGTCATAGAAAGAATATGCTGCAAGCCATTGCGCTTAACAAATATTTGGTTACAGATTTGGTAGTTGAATAAGTTGTTTGAGTTTGAGAGCACATTTAAAATTGACAATAGGGCCTGTTTGGCTGTGGAAATTGAGACTTGAAAAATGTTACATTCAGTTCCACAACTTTTTACACAAATCAAAACTTTTTGTTTGTTTGGAGTGAAAAGAGACTTAAAAATTAGGGTTTGAAAATGTACTTGTGGGCATCAAGACTTTATTCTTATATAGTGCCTACTTATTTTGTTGAAATTGAGCTTGGAAAATATGACACATGAAGGCGAAAAATAGAGTTGAAAAATCTTGGTTTGTGTTTTTTTGAAAGGTAAAGAGGGTTGGAAGTAGGGGTTGGAAATGTATATATGGGTCTCATGTCTTTTTTTGTGTTTTGTTGGAGCATAGAGAGGGTTAAAAAGTGAGGCGTATAATTGTTAAGTGGATTTCTCAAAACTAGAGAGAGAGCAAAAAAGATTAAAAGATGAAAAAAAGAAACAACCCCACACGGTATCTCCTACCGCATGGGACCCACAACGCATTTTCATACGTGAAATCATAGAAAACCCACCCATCGATTTCATGTTTTGATTTTTGTTGAGATGGTGTTTGCTGCCTCAACACCTTTTCACTTCCAAAATTCACAATATCCAAACAGAACTAAGAGACAAAGTCTAGCTACATATCACCATGGGCGGAACCAGGATTAGATGTCCGGGGGGCCGGACGGCGTTGCAAGAAGGTATACAAACTGCATTCGTAAAGTACATAGATGTGTTGGTGTTCAAGTCGACGGGTCCAAAGAGATGAATGATGTGTTTTTCCATTACGTTTAAGTATATTTGAAATGATGAAGTGAACAACAAAGTAGATATGAAATTCATGGCTCAATATGCAACATATGTGCTAGGGATCGAGTAAGAAAGTCGAAAACAAAAACAGGTTTTAATTACATGAGAACGAAAATAAATTATGAAGATTCAAACTGAATTGCTTTAAACAAGCAGCAAATTGCACCATGCATTTATTATACACAAAATGGTTCACCTATTAACGAAGATATGAACAAGAAAATGATGCTGATTATATCGTTAATCTGAAAAAAACAAAATTTTAAAAATATAATCATGGAAACTAACCAAGAATTAATTAATCTTTTAAATTTAAGGGAAACTTTTTAGATAGATTAAGTTAACCGTGATAATTTAAAAATGCTAATTAAAAATCACAACGTTGTGTGATCAGACAATTGTCTGTTTTACAATGACTTGTGAAATTTAATCGTAAACTAAGGTATATATTTTTATGGACGTTTTTCTTTTCTCAATTAAACGTGGACTCTGCTATGTTATAATTAAAAACATGAAGAAAAAATAACGTATCTGTTCTCAATTAGATAAGAACTCGGCTATGTTATAATTAAAAAAATTGGAAAAAACGAAAATCTCAAATGTTTTACATCACCTAAGAATTGAACCCGCGACCTTCTGCTTGGAGAAGGGAATGCAGAACCAACATGCCAACAAAACAACCATGTGAGTGGAGATTTACCTAATTTACTTAACATTAAAAGTTTTTGCACAACCCAAGAATTGAAACTGCTTCACGACCTTATGCTTGGGGGAGTGGATGCAAGACAACAAAGAGTAGATTTAATTAATTTATATAACCTTAAAATTTAAAAATTTATGCAACACCCGTGAATCGAACCCAGGATCTTCAGGACGATGCGGAAACGCACAACCAACTTTCCACAGAAGTATTCATGATATGGGAATTCAATTTATCTACTTAACAGATTGCTGCCGCATGTGCCATACACACACACACTCATAAATTTTGGGGGGGGCGGGCCCCCAGGCCCAACGTGGGTCCGCCCCTGCATATCACCTGGCCACAACGGTGTAACCATGATATATTTTTGACTTGGGTGAAGATAAAAATAATACAAAGAATACTTTTTAAAAAACCAATGCAAAAATAAACAAACTCTAATAGCAATTTAATTATATATTGATAATAAACATATATTCAAAATTTGATATATAATGTGTAAAAACTGTTTTATCTAAGTCGAACTCTATAAGTATCTTATGAATCAGATTCATCTACCATTTCTTCTGTGCCAAGATTGAAACTAATTTTTTTCTAATATAAAATCTCATGTTATTAGCAAGTAGTTTATTCTCATCTCATCTTGTTGTGCTATGGTGTTTTTATAAGTTTCATTGTCGAAAATGTCCTTCATATGCTTGCAGTCAAAACAAGAAGGGTCAACATTTGCCGGATCGGCCTATCAACAAGAGTTTGCCATTTGGATCAAATATATAACATGTTTCTATTTTACTACTAATTGTATTAAGTATTAACCAAGCACAATTTCTAATTTTCAACCTTCCATGTTAATTCTTTTTTTCAATTTGCATTCACATATCATCACATATTCATAATTGATACTAATTAATATCATTTTACTGAAAACGATTCAATTTTTAATCAATTTAAAGTTAATTAGTTAATTGACACAATCATATAAGTAGTAATTAGTTAATTAACACAATTATATAAAAATTATGACACAATTATATAAAAATAATCATAACATTTAGTACTAATTAGTTATTAACACAATTATATAATCACGAGGAAACTAGATTAACAGAAGCTAATGAATTCAAGCTAATGACATGAATTCATTATTAATGTTCCATTAACCATGAAACATGAAATATTGACTTGTAATAACTAATGAAGTAATGTCAAAACCCAAGCCTGATAGAAAAAGGCTCCTTTAATGGGACAAATTATATCAGAAAATTCAAATCAAAAACATTGACACACTTTTTCATGAAATAAATTGCTCTACACCCCGATTGGAACACACAGCAGTCAGGACCAAGTGAAATTTGCCTTGTGCAATTATCCTTAATATATTCAATGATCAGACAAATAGAATCCAGACCAGAAAATAGATACTATTTGATAGTAAAAAAAAGAACAGTGTATGAGGAATACTAGATATTTCATCATAACTTTGATGACCATCAGCTAAAGAATCGGCCCATAAAAAAGAAAGTATTCACAATTCAAATTGTAGTGCCAACATAAACAATTTAAATTTTTACGTACAACCAAGATAGAGGCTATCTACTCAACAAAGTTGATATTAAACCATGCTTCATGCAATGACAAGTGTTATTACCCTACGATATAATTTTTTTTATTGCCCTTGGCGGATGACCAGGGCAAGACATGTATAATTACACCGCTGCCTGGTCCACCAAACAATATCAATTTCATAATTTTCTAGCCCAATTATCAGTAAACAAATAGGCCCCTAGGTGGTTTGGAAAAGTTTAATATGGAAAATCTGTGTTTTGGGTGGTCAGCCCTTGTGGGTGGTAAACTTAACCCCAAGAGGAAAGCACTTAACTTTTTTTGAACTAATTTTTAATTTTTACACATTAAGAATTTAAGGTAAAGAATAATCCAAAATTTATCAAAATTCTAAATTTTAACACTAAAATATAATGCTACCAATAGACTAGAAAATTCTTTTAAAATGAGTAATTACAGCTAGTAATTAAAATTAGGAACTAAAATTTTGAGAGAGAGATGTTAGATGAGAGAGAGAGATGATATGGAGATTATTTTCTAAAAAGTAATGATGGGGGTGCCCTAACTTGTGCAGGCCAATCTAGCCATTTCCTAACTTTCTTGACCAAAATCGCCACATATTGTGACAATGTTGTGTTAGAAAGTTTTTGATATGGCACTGGCCACATCAGCGTCGGATCTGATTTTTTTGTCTTAAAATCTAAGTAATCAACCATGCTTAAGTTGGAAAGTCCAAAAAATAGTGCAACAGTTGCAGTGCCAAATTCTGTTACCAAACCCATTTTCATCCTCTTTCCCACCAACCAAACAGTCCCTAAATTGTTCGAGGGAAATCTTGACAAATCTAGTGCTGCATTTACAAAATGCAGACTTGGCAAATGTCCGACTGGAATAACACCTTTAAGCTAGAAAGTTTCCTGGAACTTAACTTTAGACTTGCAAGCATGTTCATAAGCTGATGTAGCCAAGTACAGATGAACACTTGCATTTGGATCGAACTTTTGTCAGGAGTCCAGCTTGATGAAATGTCTGTTTATTATTTGGTAAAATTGATGCTGGATACATGTTGATTTCCATCCCGAGCATGGTTCATCAGACTTTGACATGCACCTGGTCTAGTGCATTGGCTTCTCTGTTGGAGAATGATTATACTTAATGGATTTATTGAAATCACCATTGCTTCATCAAATAATGTATGGTGTTTATTTTTATATAGGAGCATGATGGAACCACAATGATAAATAAATGCAAATGTCTCTATTGACAATAAGTATTGACATACATTTACCATATCGGGATTCTAAAGCATTGGCCTTATCATGTCTCATGGTCTTGTTTGCCTCGTGACTGTTATTGACAGATTTACATTTTTTATTAAAGAAATCTCTTTTCATTGTTATTTCCTATGAACCTTGGTGCAGATAATGTGTGGTTAAATCTCAGGTTGAGATATTCTCATGTATGACCAAATACAATGTAAGAACGTCAAGTTTGAAAGCACCTAACATATTTGGTTGCATTTCAATTCCTGTATGTTCTGTCTATAAAGTTGAATTTTCATCCTATTTTCCTGTTTGAATTTTCACTGGCAAACTTATCATGTGCATGCGCGCGCACACACACATGCGTGGTGGTGTGGACAACCAAGTGCTTTCATTGGATGAAAAGCACACTGAACTCTTAACAGAAAAAGAGAAGGGTGTACCAAAACTCAGGCATGTGAGTCCTTTCCATTCAGTCCTTAAGGAACCGAGATATCTCCTCTGTTTAAATTAGCAAAATATTGCCCTTGGGGGTGGTGTTTTGCTTTGTTTTTTGTTTTGGAGGGGGGGAGGGGGTCTCTGTGTATTCTGTTGCTACATGCGGTAGCACGTCAGCACGTAGAGATCTATGCTGAATATAAGACATTATGCACAGGAAAAAGGAAGCCTTACACTATAGAACAAATGAGAAAGGTAATTAATAAACAATGACCCATAATTTTTCACTGAGCATTTTAGTTTTGTGCCTCTAAGTGCAAAGGAATACAACCGATATTTTTCTGACCAAGAGAAGCAATTCACAAGGCATGATATCCCCATATTTACATATGATTTTCAAGTCAATGTTTTTCCACTCAACCTTCTAAGCTGCTACATGCTCTATTGTACAAGACACCAAATGCATTATTCTGATTTCTTTTGTTTCTAGTACTCTCTGTAGGAGGTGATGGATCAGGCTGGGGTTGCACTTGTTTTAATTGGACCCGGTAGCGTTGAACAGGTAATCTTGACATCTTTAAAGTCTAAATCATAGAACTACGATAAATTTATACTGGATTCACCTCTTTCATTCTCTGTTCAAATTTTTTTCGGGCGCATCTTATGCAGTCTGTGCTTAATCCCACTTTTCATGTTATCTCGTGTTTATTTCTGTATTATCTTTATTTCCCGAGGTGATAACTTGCATTGGTTGATGAACTTAGTGACCGACATTTTCATTTATATCATTGCTTAAAACCCCCCTGCATAGGGGGGCATATGCCCCCATCTAGTCCTAGGTCCTTTCTTGGTGGCCACTTGTGTGAGGCCATCGCCCTACCTAGGGCGGCTGGCCTGCCTAGGCAGTTGCCAAAGTGGCCCTGGCACCCACCCAGGCGATCTATGTTGGGGGTGATTGGGATCATATCTCTTGAGCTCTATGCCATCTTGATAAGCTTATCAAGAAGATAGTCGCACTACGAAATTTCAATATCATTGAATCTCCGAATAAAGCTAATGCCTTTATTTACAAAACCTGCAACACAACAATATATATGAAAACTAACGTAAAAATAAAAGATAAACACATACCTAACACCAAGATTTTATAATGGTTCCATCTAATACTTGATGTACGTCCATTTAGAAAGATGACATATGCTTCAATAATCTTATATTACAAGTTATGGTAGTTCAAAGGAATAACCAAATCTGTCAAGAATCAGAGAAGAAAACAATGAATAAATCTCTTTTTTGGCTATCAAACAACCTTCCCTTGGCCCCATCAGTTTGTCATCTGAATTTTTGTAGCTAGTTGCAAATCTGTACAGGAAATTGGCACATAAATCTAGTCAAGATAAGGGTTTACATACCATTAACAAAACTTAACATGTTTGTATCGGAAATCGGGTCCGAAGCAGATTTGGATCCGCTTCGGCGCATTGCCACACGTCTGCACCCGCGCACGTCTGTGCGTTGCCGCATCTGTCCATCGAGCGATCGACGCTCATCGTGAAGTTGTGTGGCTGCACCTGCACTGCTTGCCACGTGTAAGTTGATGTCGCGTAATCGCGCGTTGTGTGGCCCGTCCAGTGCACACGCCATGCGTTTTGCGTGCATGTGCATGCCCGCAGGTTGCTCCCACCGGCTCGTGCCTGTGGGCCACACAGTGATGGGCCACATTGTGCAGTATAAAATCCTGAAAATACTGAATGGACTGACTTTACTGTTTATCAGTATGGAGCTTTAAAAATCATTATTTAGGCTCCAAAAAATCTCCAAAAAATCTTCATAAATTCTAAGTTAAACTTGAGATATTTTTGATGTTTTGTCTCACAATTTTCAACATCTTAGGCACCTCCCTAGGCGGGTAGCTAGCCCGCCTTGGTAGCCTTGGTGTTCTCTTGGATAGGCAGGCTAGGTGCCGGCCCACTTTAAATATGTCTATAGTAGAAACTCGAATATCGCATAATTAAATGTATCGGTTTATACTATTATTGCTCTTGATATAATTTTTAGAATTTTAGCATATCTTTCTTTAAGATTGAAGGGTTATATAGTTTAAATTCATGAAAAAAGCCTAGAGCAAGTTTTTATTGGTTAGCTTATTTGTTTATGGTTGAAAACATGAATATTATAATCTTAAATGTGATATTTGTTATATACGTTTATTGCTCTTAAGACGATTTTTAGAATTTCAATATATTTTCGAATGGTCATATGTGTTTAGTTTATTGGGGAGGAAATGCCTAGACCACCCAGACCCTTGGGTCCTAAGCCCTGTGGCGCTCGCCACCGCCTCTGCTTTTTTAAACATTGGTTTACATCTTCCTGGATGGTCATATATTTCATTTGAAGTCATAAAACTTTTTCGATCTAAATTATATAAATGGGAAAATTTTTAGAGCTCACTGATTTCTAGATGATATGCTGGTTGCTAAAACTGGTCATCCATGAAAATATTTTTTTATGGTGAGTTTAATTCCTATACAAGTGTGTTTTTCTTGGTGCGGAAAGGACATGGTAAATCGTATTTATGTGTACCATGTAAATAATATGGTCGGTTTATTTTATCCACTATCAGGCATGTAGAGACACATGATTTTTCTTTAGCTTCTGATAAAGATGGAATTAGACTATATGCATGTTCAAATATGTTCTCATTTCTATATTGTGATTTGTGAGTGAGATCAGTTTTTGTTATAACGACGTGATTGTTGTATAGGCGAAGGCTTTTTCTGAACAAACCAAGTTCCCTGGAGGTATACTACCGGAATAAGTATCATCTAATTGCTCATGATAATGGTAATAATACATGTATTCAAAGACTGAGGTAACCTATACTGGAAACTATTACTATCTTAAGATGATATTTATGTCATTTGGTTGATGCTTGTTTTAAATTAATTGTTGCATGCATTGCTTTTTGCAACATCAAGTTCTCAGTTATGTCCCACATGAGGCTTTTCTACATCCTTGTTGAAATTTTTGATTAATCGTATATGTTACCTGAAACTTCAGGCTATTCCTGAAGTTATTGAAACAACACCATAAATTGGTTCTAATGGGACAGGTATCAATCTATAGTTCAATCTGGGCTAAATTGCAGTGTATGAAATTAATTATCTAGGTGCTATCTCATTTCAAATTCTGTGCCAATCACTTTTAGTTTAAACTGACTCCAACAAGATGAGGTGCTTGTTTGCTTCCAAGGAGATCGGGAATGAGTTTGCAGTTGGATTGATGGATTCTACTTTCATTATCCCCGAGTCACTTGTATAAACTCATTTTGATACTTTAAACCCTTTTCATCTTGTAGCAGTTCTTTCTGTTTTTAATTTCTATGTGAAGATCCTGTCTTATTACCTGGCGGTAACTTCTTTTTTATTTTTCAATTTAGAATTACACAACTGTCAAGGATGTCACTGTTTTTCTCATACTTGATCATTGTAACAATTTATGTATTTTGATGCAGAAACTTATGCAGATCCAAACCATTCCGCATATGATGCGCTTAATTTTGCTTATGGAGTGTCAACCACATTTACTCCATCGGTACCTTTTGGATAATGTGTTACTTTTTTGTATATATTTTCTTTCTCTTAAAACTCATTTTGTATTTTATGTTACTGGATGAAAGGTGGTTATGGGATTAATTCTCTTTTATATTCATGTTATGTTTTGAATTTGTTAAGTTTTTAATATTTTAGGCTGGTTTGAAGATCATACAGTTATATATGGAAGGATATAGACAAGACTGGGGACTTTCATTTGAAAAGAACACCAGGACTAAAGGTGGTTGGTGAGTTTGTTTTCTTAAACTTAGACTGTATAATTTCTGTTAACCAGTGAGCAGCTTTGTGCCAGTGGTTCTAAATGCATTTGATGCAATACATGTAATCCTATTGAAAGAACTGCTGATTTCCTAGCGCTGGACATGTCACATGGATGAATACAAGTTAAAAGCAATCAAAATGTATTCGAACAGTAGCGTATGAACAGGGTCCAACGATAATATCTGCCATCGGGAGTAAAAGAATAAGATTGCATGTATTGCTCTAAGGGCATTTCTAGTGTATCTATCTAAGGAGTTATTTTATTATCAATATATCATTGATTCTAGAGCTCCATGCATTAAGTATGTCTATTGAACTTCCATTCATGCATTTGATGTTTTTAAACCACTTATACCTTGATGGTCATGCTGGCTGTCCAAAATTTCCAGTCTGCTATTTTCACTCAACATTCCCTTTAGTGCATGTTTCTTGAAAGGGCTATATGTGTAAAAAGGATGCAGAAATATGGATGTTTTCATATGGAACCTTCATTCCTATAGCTATAAGGGCTTTTAGGGATTTTTCAGACAATTATATATGGGTGTGACTTTTGGAAAATGGGATGCTCGTGGAATGTCACACCGGTGAAATATGCTTCCAAGTAGTTAGAGATGATTGAAAACGTAAACAATATTGTCAAATCAGTTTATGCTTAACAACTTTGTTTGCTAAACGATAAACTAGTATATTCTTGGTTAATTCAGAACCATTTTGTATGGTGATGTTCTTGCGTTCCTTCATGTCTATGTACTTCGTGTCTCATTTTCAGGCAACAGGGAGGGCTACTTGTGGCCGGTCCTGGAACAAGCAACATCTCCTTTATTCACAAGGTTAGAATTTGATCCCGCATTGAACCAGTGACAATTAGTCTTCAATTTGTTAAAATCTTCTTCCATTGTTTTTAAAGAAAATCGTTTCTGATTTTTAAAACGTTTCTTGTAACCATTCATGGCAGATTCTCTCTTCGATCTTGGAATTATTTAATTAAGTATACAAGACATAAGTCCGAACAACACATAATAACAAATAATTATCGATATTATTCTCATATTTGTTGATTGCGTTTTCTTTCTCAGGACAAAGAAGCCGGAGACGATCCTGACATGGAAGTTGTTCTTAAAGCATGCTGCCCGTAGAAGTTCACTCGAAGTCCCTGAGACATATATACACGAGTATCGAGCTGTATAATTGTAAACATGATTATATAGTGTAAATATTTCAGTAACAGTGGATACATACAAATTTTATGTACGTGTTACGATCTTCTAGATAAAATCTATTACATATGGGCCATTGCTGGTGTATCAGAACTCTCCGAAGTGTTGACTATCTTTGTCACTGTTTATATGGAGGGAAAGGATTTTGTCCCTTTTCCCCCTTTGTTCGAACTCTTGTTAATGCTTAATCGATTTGATGGGCATGACAGTCTTCTAGGTTTCTGTTGGAGAATCCCATCTCATCATTGTTTCACTGCAGTCTCTTTGGTTGAGGAGCCATGGCATACTTTCATTCCATGG
Organism: Scilla litardierei; assembly: GCA_030789695.1. Taxonomy (NCBI): domain Eukaryota; kingdom Viridiplantae; phylum Streptophyta; class Magnoliopsida; order Asparagales; family Asparagaceae; genus Scilla; species Scilla litardierei. Next base: position 773,469,530 of record CM061142.1, on the reverse strand, counting down.
CATGGTTCCTCTGTCAAAGGGAGATCCTTTCTTAAAACATGTCCCTCTTGCCATCGTGTGAACGGGCATTGTTGGAAGGATCATGATTCAAAGAAGCTTCCCCCATCTTTCCGTAGCCTCAGGGCATATTCTTTTGTAGGAATGTGAAAATTGAGAAAGTTGAGAAGTGTGGATTCTTAGGAGAGAGAAATTTGGTGTTGAGTGTTTTTTGTGGGAAAGTGGGGTTGGATTGTGGAGTTGGAAAGTTGAGCTAGGGCCCACTCCGTGTAGTGTGTTCTTCTGGTTGAATAAAGTTGGAGGTGGAAAGTTGGATTGTTGGGTGTGGTGAACCTAGGTAAGGTTACCCCCATAAGTAAAATGAGTAAAAAGTAAAAAAACCTATCTTTACCTAAATAGCAGCTCAGAAACCCCAATCCAAGCTCGGATCTGCCCCTGCAAGCTGCCTTGGGCCCTCTCTACGATCCCTCAGACGTGGATCTCTTCGGCAACCCAAAAAAGGCGCGAGCTTGCATAAGAAGGGACGGCACAAGAAATTTTTTAGGGTTTTTGCACAAGGCAACCGACACCAGCGAAGGCAGCAGCGAGAAGGATAAAAGGAGGAAGAGGCAGCCTCGAGGCAAGTATCGGAGGTGATCACACACAAGAGGGCCCCACGAAAAGGCAAGATTCTCGTGTAATCGTCGCGAAACCCGGTGAAAACAAAACCCCCCTCGGATTCTCGCCTGCCACGTCCACATCGGACTACTTTTCCCAATCACAAATCCAAGAAAAGAACACACCACGAGAAACTGTAGGAGGATTCCACCCAACAGTGGGTGAATAGTGCCCATTCGCAGAATTTGCCCCAACATTCCGAGAAAAGAACACGTCCTCAGCCTCAGATAAGGTTTGTCCTTTGTGTTGTTGTCTCATTCCCTGCTACGGATTGTAGCGGCTGTCCCTTCTTGATTGTCACACCCTAGTTTCTAGAAGGGGAGGGAACAGGACGAGACAAGTCGCAGTGTATCTTGAACCCAAGGAAATATAATCTCTTCTTTTGTTCTTTAGGTTCAATTTACACTAAGCGTAATAGTAGGCAGATCCTACTAGTCATTAGAGAATGATTTGTACAAATGTAGAATATCAAGACATATATACTCAAGGGCAGAAAGTTTATACATAGTATCAAGTCCAGTACATGAAACTGAAACATACTACTTAGGCCAATGGCCTTACAAAAGATCTCGTACATCATCATAATGCAAAAATAAACACAAAACCTGTCTCCTAGAAATCCATATCACTTTTCACATTCTCCTTACGGCAGCAAAATCAGCCTTTAGAGTATGTTCCTAAAAACCACCAGAAGAACATGTGAGATCCATGTATATATAATAAAAAAATAAACTAAACACACAGGAACATGAGTTTCATCATACAAACAGTAGCATTAGTAAGCTAACTACATCAACAAGAGTAGTATCATGTAAAAGCTAAATACATTAACATGAGTAATATCATATGAAAACAGGTAATATGACAATGCTTGGCATGATAATGATGAGACACACTAACATCACGTATATGACTATGTTGGTGGAAACAGTGCTCATATGCCTAGTACTATGACTCATGCTTGCAGGCACAATATGCAATATACGAACTTGTTTGATCCCTATGGATGGAAAAGAGAGACACTTGAGGGAGTATGAATAATGTTTATGAAATTTAAAATAAATCTCTATGTTGCTCCTAAGATTTTAACTTTAGTGACCAAGATAAAATCTTTATCAACAAATTAAGATTCAAAAAATAATATTAATAGCAGAAGCAATTGCAAGTAAGAAATCAAGCACTGAATGCACAACCGCAAACACAATAAGTTTGCCATGGTTCGGTCATCCCGTGACCTACATCTAGTACCCAAGTCCCAATTGGAAATGTTCATAATTAACCTCTTAACCGAGAGAATTAAAAGTACATCAACCCTTGAGGATTTCAACTTACAATCAACACATCAAAGCCTTGAGAATTTTTCCAACAAACACTTCTTGCAACCACAAGTGAGAATATACTTGCAGATTTTAATGACTACAAACACATATAGCCTTGAATTGAAGCTCTTATAAAAGTGATGTGGCTATAGAGAACTTGATCTCAAGATGGAAATTGAAGGTCTTGGAGATCAAGAGATTGGCCAATAAAAGATTGAAAACTTTAGAAACTTGGACCAAAAGAAAGAGGGGTTTCTTTAAAAATCTTTGGAGCACAAAAATAAATTCTCTTTAGAAATTGATCATAAATTCTTAGGAATAAATTATGACCAACCCATTATAGGATGAAATTCGGATCAAAACAATTTAGTGAAATATCCCTCAACGTCGAAAACAGCTAGTAGAAAAATTCTTTATAGGCCCAACAGCTAGTACTAGTCGACTAGAGTAGTCTTCCTAGTCGACTAATTGCTCAGCTAGTCGACTAGGTGAAGGCTCTAGTTGACTAACCCATGCATTTTAAGAGGCTGTTTGTTCTCCATAATTTCTAATCGACTACACTGCACTTACTAATTGATTGCTCATAAGTTAGTTGACTAGTTCATGTACTTTAGTTGACTAGCTCTTACAAGTGCTATCATATAATTACTAGGTCTAACTAATCGATTAGTTGTCAGTTTAATCGACTGGTCTATCTATAAAACATTGTTTTTGACCTATTAAAAACTTAGAAATGTTTTAAGAACTTTGTTGGGATCCATGTGGTTGGCAAGTAGACACTAGAGGGGGGATGAATAATGTATATAAAATAGTCAAAGCCCTTTAGATAATTCCATCTAAGTTTATACTTAGTGTTACCTAATTTAAATTTAATCAACAACACTTATAATTTGCTAAAGAGTATGCTACGGTAATAACACAAGCAATATATAATATCAGAACACAGAAAAGTAGAACAAGTGCAAACACAAAAATTACATGGTTCGGATACTCCGTACCCTTCTTCAGCATCCAAGTCCCACTTGGCTAGTTCTGCTATTTCAACAAATAGTGAACACCTCTTCTCAAGAGGATTTACAACGCACTACCTCAACACTTGAGGATTTTTCACTTATAATGAAGTTGATACAATTACATATAGCCTTGATAGAAGCTCTTGTGTAGTGTGATGCTATAGGAGAAAGCTTGATATCAAAATATAGAAATTGAGGCTTGGGCGATCAAGGGTTTGGCCAATAAAAAGATTGAAAACTTTAGACAACTTTGGCCAAGAGAAAGAGGAGTTTTCTTAAAACGTTGAAGCTCAAAAAAACATTTATTTTGCATAAAATTGATCTTAAATGATTGATAAAAGCTGAGAAAAACTCCTCTATTTATAGGGCAAAAATCAGGTCAAAACAGTTTACTAAAATGCCCCTCCAACAGTCAAAAGACGGCTAGTTCAAGAGCTAAAACTGACTGCTGGGATTCACTGGTTGACCAATGTATTCTGATTGATCGACTCGTGCCTGTTTGTCGACCAGTCAGACTACATTGGTCGACTAGCAGTCAGACCAACAGAAACAAGAAAGCTTAGGTTTCCACTGGTCGACCACAATGGGGACTAGTTCTCTGATATGCTGATACATATCCAAAAACTTCGGATTTTTCTACTAAAATCAATTTAAATCGTTACATCAAAATAAAGCATTACATTAAAGTCCATGAGGGATCTTTTGACTCTCCAAGCTCCTTGTCTAGCTTACTTCTGTTAAACTCACGTCTAACCTTAAGTGCTTATTTGATGTGGATTAAGCTCTTGTATATGCACTCATAATATTATATAATACGTTTGCTCATCATCAAAACTACATGGAGGTGTGACTCAATATCTCAACATTCTCTCATTTTTTGATGATGGCAAACATGCATGAATAATAATGAAAAATACTTACTTACACATCCTACAACACAAAATGTCAATAATTAACTATCTGCTCTGGATACCAAGTGATGCAATACATATAATTATTATGCATAGATATCTAATATCTCGCTCGATCCCTTTTGTTACCGTTAAGAATGATATGAAATAAAAGCTCGCTCCCTTTTGAGAATCAAGTAATCTAAAAAAATTAGTCTCTCTCAAATGCAAAATCCTCTTCCCTAAATATATGCAAAATGAGTCTAAAGTTCTTGTGAATCAACACCAAATCAAGTGTTCTAATAATGGGAATGTATGATACCAAATATTTAAACATCAAAAGGATAAAAACCACATACTAAAAAATAATATATGCTTAAAAACATATTATCAAAAAAAATACTTAGCTCCCCTACAAATTTTCTCGTCATTTTGATCATCACTCTGAAATTTTGTATATTCTTTGCATTCTTGGAGGCTTGCTTCTAATCCCATTATATATGAATACGTGAAAAATCAAGATATCTTGGTAATATTTTACTTTTGAGTCTATGGGATTAGTCATATAAAATGATATTAATCAATAGGGAACCAAACACATTTCCCATCATAAGAAAATCTATAGTTTCTATTAAAATGAATATTGTTCATTAAACTAAAAACATATTCATCTTTTATTGAACCGTCTCTCTTCTGGGGATCCAAATTTTGACAAATCCATTTTTAGTTTTATGAACCCTATCATGATGATGAGTAGACCTAGCTTTTTGAGTGGTCTTGTTATATCCTAAGCCAAATTTGCTACATGAGGGTCTTTGCGAGCTAATCAATTCATCTAGCTCCTCTTCATCCTTATTAAGCCTATCTATATTTCTATATAAATCCTCATGTTTAGCCTTAATGGTGGATATGGTCTTTTCTAGGTCACTAAACCGATCACTTAGGTCTTTATACTCATCACCAAGCGATCTATTCTTTTCTGTAAGCTCATTATTCTTGCTACTCAATTTTATTTTTCTTCCCAAATCTTTTTTATTTCAAGATTAGAAGAATTAGTATTACAAGTTTTATGTTTTTTCTTATGAGTCGAGAGTTCTCTTAAGTTTTTCTCATAATCAACATATAACTTGTGATACTCTTCCTCCCAATCACGCTCATCATCATTGCTATCTGTAATGACCCCAAAATTCATATACATGTATTAATACGTATTCTTGGACGTATATATGTGCGTATAAATTTTTGGGAGTCCTTATGTATTTTATTTAATTTTGTCATGCTAAAAATTATTTTTAAATAATTTAGTATGACATATGATTTTATTAAATAAAATATATGGTTGGAATATTAATGCCTTGTTGAGTATTAAGTATTGTATGTGTATTAAGTGGGTATAGTTATTTTTCTAAAAGATAAAATCCTAATTTTTCTTAAGGGACACCTCCACCTTTGATGTGTCAAGAGCTCCTTGATCCTTACCTAACCCAAGGCTTGGTGGCATGCTTTGAGGATTTTAGGGAGATGAGGTGGCTACTTTAGAAATTAGAAAGAAGGTTTCATTTACTCACTCTCTCCCCAAAGATCATGCTGAATTCATCCCTTCCCCTTGCTCACTCTTAGACATTAGGTAGGCTGAGCACCCGTAAGGCTACGCCACCCTCACTCTGCACATCCTCGTAGCATCCCTGTCGTTGTTTGGGGTGCTGTTGCTCATTCTAGGAGCTTCTGAAGGAGAAGAAGGATTTAGTGAAGAAGAGAAGAGAGGGGTTTGAAGAAGGAGGAGCCATAGGGATTTGGGCTACCCCCTTGTCTCTAATCACTTCTAAGGTATGATTTCATCTCCAACTAGTATTAGAGTTGCATGCTTAGTTTCATGATTGTTGTTGTCGTCATTGTTGTTCTTGTGGTTTTACCTTTTCTTAAGTTAAATTCTGAGTTTTGTATGGTTTTGTGAGTTGAGCAAATCTGAGTTTTGTATGATTTTGTGCGTTGAGCAAATCTGAGTTTGTATGGTTTTGTGCGTTGAGCAATCCTGAGTTTGTATGATTGTGCGCGGTGAGTAATTTTGAGTTTTTATCAAGAATTGAATTCTGAAAAAATTATATTCATGTAGCGCTTGAAACTCTATCCCAAAATCATATAAAATATGCCACATGTTCAGTACAGTAATTAGGAGTAATAATTCCATCGTTACAACATGTCGGAATTTCATCCAGTCTGGACACAGTTTGGCAAACAGGTTCGTCCACATTTTCGAGATTCTATCTGCAACATGTCTTAAAATAGCAATTGTTACATCCTTCAGAATCTGTCTGGAAAACAGTTTCGTCAGGTCCCACCAAACAATTCACCATAAATCAACCAATTCATATTTCTGTATGAAAATTTATAGGTGAATCCAGAACAGCCATATCTATAACTTTCATTTATATTGTATGTGCATGTTTAATACAAAATTATGGAGAAATGTGCTTCTTAATCTGACTGTTCTGTTTTTCCAGCAAGCTGAAAGATTTGAATGTTGTTTTAAGCTCTTTTTGAGGTTAAACTTGCTATTAATTTTCTTAATCATTTCTGTTACATGGTGATATGTGGTTTATGTTATTGGCACATGCAAAATGGTGATGTGAATTTGGTTATATGTTTCATGTATATTATGAGAAATGAGAAAGGGAATGCACAAGGCGATGCATGTCCCAAATGTGTGGTGAAATGTGGAAAGAAAAGAAATGGAAAGTGTTATGTTTCAAGAAAATGATTAAGTCCTCTTAAAGGAGGGTGACATGGGGTTTGGGGGAAACACGGGTAAATTATAGGAGTTAAGGAGCGGACAGATGATATGAATTCTCACCCGATGTGTCACTCCCGGAAGGGGGAGTTGAGAGGGTTGGAGAGGCCACTGGTGACTCGTGGTGCACCATGACGGTAAATGATGGGTTTCTCTGTTTGTCCGACATAAAAACCGAGATGAGTCTCACTCCTAACTTGCCAGTCAGGTACGGAGTTACGAGAGGCCCATCCAGTGCTCGTGTCGCTGGTTGAGGTACCACTTTTTACCCACCATGGGTGAAGTCTGGCTCCTTAGCGTTCTACGATTTATCCGGGTTACAAAATGCTAACCAATGAATTAATTGTTAACCCTGATTATTCTTGTAGCAATGATAAATGTATGTGTTGTTTACTTGTGTTTCTTTACTATGGTTCTTTTATGTTGTATACCATTGTTGTACACATTACCTGTTGCACGTGCACGCTTTCACATGTTCATAACTATAGTTGTTACTTCCTTTACTACAATAGATGTTTATGCCATGATATACACTCTGCCTGCTCACGTGCACCCTTTCCACACTTCATGTAAGGACTAGTTGAGATATGAAATTCCTACTGGGTCACGCGTTGACGTGCCCCACCGTTGACTTTTCAGGTTCAGGTGTTGGAGTTGGTTGGCTGTTATGAGGTGGAGCAGTGGAGTTATGTGGATGAGTTAGGTTGTGATGGCGAGGGGAAAGGAGAGGGTGTTTGTACTTTTGGAGATTTGTTTGGGTAGTGACAAGATGATAATGATGGATGGATATCAGACTTTTCTTTGGGTTTAGTTGTTGTACATTTTCCTCTGTGTTTCTTTCTGTGTTTATATTATTGTTTACTTGGTTGTGCTTTGGGAACATTACAGGTACTATCCCAGCAGTGCCCAGTGGACCTGCTTGAGTTTTTTGTTTGTATTTTCTTTTGTAACAATCGCTACTCTGGATCACCTGGAACGGATTCGTACTTTCCGGGTATCCTGGGGAGCGGGGCGTTACATTATCACTATTGCTAGAGTATGAGTAAGAGTTTACCGCGTTGTCCTCCATAGCCATGAAGCGCCTGTAAGCTCCCTTTCTTCTTTCTTCTTCTTCTTCTTCTTCTGATGAAGAAGATGAGTCTTCAGAGCTTCCTTCCCTATCACTCCTATCGTAAGCCGCCAAAGCTTTTCTTTTTTGTTTCTTGACCTTCACTTTGTCCTTTCCTTCTTCTTTGCTATTTGGAAAAATCTCTTCAAATTCACTGGCTTGTTACAACCAAACCAGACAAGCGATTCATTACATAATTTATGTTTTTTGTTTCAAAATTTACATATCTTGAAATTTTTTCTAAAACCCCTGGAAATGAGTGCTATTTGATCATCCACTTCATCTCTGGACTCCTCCATCTCTGATGTGGCTTTGAGGGTAATGTACTATTTCTTGGCTTTCTCATTGTCTTTCATTTGTTGTAGTTGGAGCTCGTATGCTATGACGTTCCCAATTTAGTCTTCCAAGGTGAGCTTGGAAAGATCGCTCCATTTCTATATGACCATGACCTTCCTTTCCCATTCAGGTATGATAGATTGGAGAAGCTTGGTCGCATATATGGTTACTTTGTGAGTAGCTTTTACCAAGTCTGACAAGAGTGTTGATGATCTCCGTGAAGCGAGTGTACAAGTCCGTAATTGATTAGTCGACCATAATTATGTAATTAGTCGACTAAATCATATGCACCGATCGACTAGTAGCAGAACTGTAGTCAACTAGTTCGTACAGAAACTTCCAGGTCTTCTTGACATTTCTTAACTAGTCAACAGAGTTCAATAATAATCAACTAGCTGCTGAATAGTCGACTAGTGAGTGAACTCTAGTCGACTAGTAACTAGCTGTTAACCTATAACGGTTACACTTTTGCAAGCGGTTTCTAGCCTTTGTAAGGACATTTTGGGCTGTTTTGTCCAGTTAAATGGGCTATTTATACGGGTTAGATCTGAGGTTTTTGGTATCAATTGAGAACAATTTAGAGAAAATTTTCAAGAAGAAAAACAAGTTTTCAAGCTCTCGTGTGCTCTAAATTTCCAAAAGCAAAAACCCTCTCTTGGCCAAAGTTTTCCAAAATCTTTTAAGCAATTTCTTGGCCACTCTTCTTTGATCTCCTTATGCTTTCATCCTAATTACTTTGAGATCAAAGAATTCCTACATAGCCACACTTTCATACTCAAGCCTCAATTGAAAAGGCTATATGAGATTGCACTTCAATTACAGAAGAGAAAGTTGAAAAATCCACAAGTGCATGGTGGTAAGTTTGTTGGAAAATCAACATTTGTGGTGGTGGTGAAAATCCTCATTTGTTTGAGGTATTGTTGTTGAAAAAAATCCACACATGGTAATGTGGTGAAAATCCTTACTTGGTAAGGAGGTTGTAAATCCTCTAGTTGTAGAGGTGATGGAAAGTCCTCTTGTTGAAGAGGCAAGTGAAATCTTATCTCATTGAGAGAGTGATTAATGGATTTAATCCAAGCGTGGCTTGAGACTGGACATAGCCCTGAGATTGAGCGAATCAAGATTAATTTCTTATGTCTGCTTGATCTCTTGTTTCACGTGTGCTATTGTCGCACTTGCAATTGTGATTTACTTTCCACTGCTTATATTGTGCAAGTTGTGATATTGTTGAATAAGAACTAATTAGGTAATTCTAAATGAGTTTTTAGGTAGAAATAGAGGGATTATTTTTAAATCAAAGTTTTATTTGTATAACACTATTCACCATTCCTTAGTGTTCTACTTACTATCTACATGATCTAACATAGTTAACTAATCCAATAACATTAGTCGAATAGAAGTAGACAGATAGCAGCAGCTTCTGGATTTGACTGGCACTAGATGACTAGAGTTCATTTCTTAGTCAACTAGCTGAGACCAGTCAACTAGGAATTGTACTCTTGTCGGTTAGAAGCTAGACGTTGGTTTTGAACGTGATTTTCGCAACTAGTCAATTTTTGACCATTTTGAGTGTGTTTTAATAAAGTGTTTTCACACATTTTTCATCATATATATTGAGGATTCTTCAGAATTTATTTACAACAATTAATCACAAAAGTTTTCAAGAGAAAAATTATTTCGTGCTCAAATTCTTTCAAAAGAAAAACCCTCTTATTGGCCTTGTTCTTAAAAGTTTTCAATCTCTTTCTTGGCCAACACTTGATCTCAAAAAGCTTAGTTTTTGCTATACCATTTAGAGATCAACCCGCATATAGCATCATAACTTCAATACAAGCTTCGACACGGCTATAGGTAAATTGTTATCAAAATACTTAAAAGTATCTCTCACTTTGTGTGAGGTTATTTCTCTCTTGATGAGATGTGTTTGTTTCTCGAGTTGTTCAAGGTGTTGTGAACCTTGCACCAAGGTGTTGTGTAGATGATGTGTTGTAAGTTTTCTTCCTATTAGAAGGTGTTAGTGAATAAACTTAGTTGAGGCCTGTGGGCTAGAGTAGAACAAGGGTGTTTGAACCAGGATAATTTTATTATGTTTGCGATTGTCTCCTTTTGTGCTTGATTTTATAGTTGCAATTGCTTTCGCCATTTATCTTATTATTTGCAAGTTAATTTATTGATTAAGATTTATCTTGGTACGCAAGTTAAATTCTTAGGCAAAAACTTAGAGTTTGTTTTATAATGTCATAAACATTATTCACCCATCTCTAGTGTTTCTTCTTGTTATCTCAGGGTCCTAAGAATACTTTTGCTTGGTTTTTGTTCTAGATTGAGTACAAACATTAGGTGTGAGATGCTTTCCCGCACTATATACAATGCGTAAAAAGTATTTAACCTAGCTGTATGACTTAGATGCTTGCTACACATATTTTGTTAGGTAGGCATTAGCTGTATGACTTATGTATGGCACAATGTGGGAGAGCCAATATATACACATTTATATATGGTGGGAAAAAAATTCTGTTGACCCCTTGTAGACACAAGAGCATAATTGAAAATCAAAAAATGGGTTAAGACAATGATATTCACGAAAGCTGGAGGAAATTGAGCACATCGAATTTGTCATCTCAAACCCTCCACATCCTACCAACAACAACGTTCTATATGCTTTCATTTCTTTTGTGATTTGGGAGAACTTTTTACAATATATTCATCTGCAGTTCTACATCCTACTATACTTCAAAGTTCATGGACACATCTTCAGTTACAAGGAACTGTTGAATCCTGTCTTATTGTGATATTTCTGTCGTCATTCACAAGGTGGTGAAGACTTCAAGGCGGAGAGATGACATAGATTAAAGGAAGTCTTTATTTTTAAAGATTTTATATGTGAGATGAAGATAGAGTTTGAGTCCTTTGAGTCTTCCAGATGTTTTGAGGCTTTTGGTTATTTTATTTAGGAGATAGTTTGAGTAAATTTGAGTCTTTTATTTATTTTAGAGTTTTACTTCCACATTGAAAGTGATTTTTGAAACTCAAGTTGTGAGACTATATAAAGGCCACAAACTTGTTTGTTTTATTAAAGATATAGATGAATGAAGAATAGAAATTTGGTGGGTGTTAACTTTCAATTTCCCCATAAAATCAAATCTTTTACATTGGTGTTGATAATGAGCTTGGTTGCATGGGGAAAGGTCCAAAAAATCTCCGCATGCCAGTCGGTGATCGTTAGATTTCTGGAGTGCGACGCCCAGAAAGTTAATAACTTTCTAGCTTTCTTCTTCTCCAAATCCCTACCACATTTTTGTCCGCTTTCGTCGTGTGTCAAGATTTTACCTGCTGCTTATCAACAACTATACATTTTTTTGTTTTTGTTTTTCTTTTTCGTATTATAGTTTCAAAGGTCCATGGATCTAGCATATTGCTATTCTACACTGAACCCACAAGAACAATGTTCTACAAGATGAGACAGATGCGACTGCTAGGGTTATATATTACACTTCAAGAATAACAAACATATGGCATCAGAGGAGTTGGGACTGGGCACTCGTTGCAAATAGTTTGAAAGGATTCAAATTTGAATCCTGAGAGGGTCAGCTATACATATGAAACTAGTTGAGAGATTCTGTCCAATTTCTGCGCTGTTTAATGTCGTCAGTCTTAACATCTGAAACCAAACCTTTCTTCCATTGCCGATGCTGTTGAATCTTTGCTTCCATTGCAAAAGCTAACACTTGACGAGGAATCAGCAATTTCAGCATCAAGCCTGATCAGAGTTCCTTCTACCAGTGTTTCTTCTTCGGCTTGCCTACACAGCTCACTTGTATATGTTCAGATAAACAAGAAGGCCCAAGCGAAAATGAGCTTTACATTTTCATTGTATCTCACCTCTAAAAAATACCAAGAAGAATATACATATGCCATGCAACATTACTACATGAGCTTCAATCCCCGTGCAACTACTAGTACACAAATATGGAAGAATCACTGACAGATACAACAACATCAGAATGCAAAAACAGAAGGCAAAAAATATGCTGCATTCTAATAATAAGCAGCATCGGGTAAAGGAACAATGAAAGGTCCTCAAATGCCTTCCCTTTTATGTAGCCAACTACATAATGATTTCCTAGATACCTTTAATACTCCTAAATCTTGTGGTCGCCTGGCAATTTGTTTATAGTCACTCAGTGGCTCGATCTTTTGGGCAGCGGAAGAATGACCTACCCTTCCATAACCACTGATGACATCAAGCCCCAGTTCATCTCGCAGAACTCTGACAATTGCGAGCTGCACCTCAACTTCATGATTGCATGTATCTGCTGCTTCTTTCTCGATTCCTGAAATGATGATCATATCCTCTCGAACCAACTTTCGTGCTGAAACAGATAATTTGGGCCACATTACTCTGGATTCCAATTATATGAAGATTCCGGGAAAAGAAAAAAAAAGTAACATAATCCAACGACTATTCCGTGCATGCCATAGACGTTTGTGTTCACACAGCTATTCTATAGTTTCTGAATTCTCCGTGTGACATGTATGTCAGTGTTCATGTAGCTACTTCATATTATTTTATTTCAATCTGGTAATTAGTATTATTATTCTCTATAACAAATTATTCTCATGACTTGGACTATATATATCTACATTCATGTGGTAGCTATTTTACAGGAAGAATCATCCATACCTGTGCGATAATTCTCTCTGATCTTCCAGAGAACTGAGAGAACAACAATCCTAGCCTCAACCTGCCAATATGCAATGCAAATATTTCATCTTACATTTCAATCTCAAAACACAGTTTGAATATGTTGCAGAATTCAATTAACTCGTTCTAATAGCTTATAAAGCTTCCATTTTTCTTGGGCACAAGTTCCATTCCTGCAAGATGCTTCATTGAGAAATGCAGTAAGCTTTCTTCCATCTAGCATTTAAAGTTAATGAAATACCTTGGTAAGACCCCTGACATCAATAGCCTGATTGTCGCCAACATCTTTTTGCAAGTGTGCAGCGACTTTTTCAAGAAGTAGCCCATGAGGTTTCTTAGAGTAAGGTACCCTATACTTTTCTTGGATGGTTAAGGCTTGACCTCGATTGCTGCTTATAACTCCTTCACACCACTCCTCAAGCAATTCTTTGAGATAATAATCATTTGCGCTGTACCTGCAATTGAATGCGATGATCAGATTAATAATTTAGTACCGTGCTGACATTTACAATCTTTGTAAGAATTTGAATAACCACACAAACATGAGATGCTTTGACTTATGGAAGTAAACAATTGAGAAAGTTGAATAACTTCAGTGTGTATCACTTGTGGCCCATAAAAGATCCCAAGTGGATGTCATGGTATAGAGGTACAAGCGAGGTAAGGAAATCAACAACATACATCCACTATCTGACTGACAGCATTAACATAAACCGAAAAACAACATTGTCATTAATGACATGGTCGTCGTCTAAGCCTTTTCCCATCAGAATTAGATCACCAGAGGGCACAATAGAAGGCCCCAAGAAAGTTTCGACAAGATTTAGGATACAACATCAAAATGCTAAGCGGATGCCAAATTCCTAGCCGAGATACCTAAGGAAACGAGATAGGCTTGCCATGTATCCTAGAAGGTCTATCCAAACAGTCTACCTTATTGGTTTAAAATCATGCAACCAAGGACCATATCCTAACAAAATATTTAAAAATAAATTTACAAAATGTTTGGGTGTGTTTTATGCATTAAAATGATTGCTATTATTTTAACAATGTTTACTGGATTGAAAATGGAAAATATGCCCTAACTTAATTTCTGGTGGTATGAGGGGAAGAAATGTCAACATCCTACCAAACCTACGCAAGAGTGAGTGCCAAAGTAGAATGAGAAGCCTTCGAAATATATGTACGCTTCTGGTAAGAAATAGAACTGTGTAATTGTTCCATGATGGGAGAGCTGGGTAGTAGCACTTTTGTCAGTAAGATGCATATACATCAAAGAATTCATTCAACTTTGAGCCTAGTGAAGTCGTAAGAACGCGGCCCTGAGTTGTAACAGTTAAAGGAAACAATCTGACGATGTAAAAGATGAATTCAATTGACAATATAAAGGCATCCCTCTTGTTGGATCATTTAAGTGGGATAGGACAAAATAGCTTGCATGTGAACAGACAGGATCAGAAAGGGCAGGTGAGTGGTAAAGATAAGAAAATGATTCACTGATGCAGACAGATGATGTTCATCCATGTCAAGAGAAATTTTGAGTGCAAAATAGGAGAAAGAAGTAAACAGACCAAATGGTTATTTTGATAGGCTTGATGAAAAATATGATACATTACACCAAAAATATCTCGGTATGAACCTTGGATTTATGGGGATTTTTTAAAAGAGATTTTTGGAGATTTTTAGGAGCCCGAAACAACATATTTTATCAAGCCCAGATTATTTTCTTGGGTTTTCCCTGCTACAGTAAAACACATCCCATTAGCATAGTTCTCGGCCCACATGAGGGCAGCCCGCGGGGAAGCTAGCAGGTGCAGCCCGCGAATGCAAGCGTGACCCGCATCTACCCGCTGCAGCGTGAGGCACAGGATCAGTGTCCGATGGACATGCGGCATGATTAGGACGGCTGTCGCTTCATCCTACGGCTGAGAAGCTTTCCGAAGCAGATGCGGGGGAGCAGCGTCGAGCGGGACACACGTCAAGTTGAGGACGAATCCCACCTAGATCAAATAGACACGATTGGAAGCGGGCTCGTGAGCGTAGATTGAAGGCGAATCGGATTTCGATTCGGATCCGGATCCGAATACAGACCCGTTAGTTTAAACCCTACATAAACTTTGTTTTCGACAATGGTTTTATGCGATTCTTGAGCCGATTTTGAGGGGATTATTCCTGTAAACATGTAGAGAAACATTGGGCAAACTTGGGGGCCAAGGAGTGGTTTGTTTTGAGAGTTTTCTCCGTAGTTTTTTTTTCGATTCTTAGCGGGTTTAGTTGTTTCACTTCAACCAAATGTCATACAATGTAATTCAAAGGTATTGAAGCATTAGTGATCTCTCCAACTGAACGTACACCAAGTATTGGATGGAACCAGTATAAATGTTTGGTGTCATGTTGATGTGTCATTTTATTCCACATTTTATCTATATGATTACACGTCAAAATGATTGCTCATTTATATATTTCATACGCTTTTACGTTATTATTTGGAAAAATATGACTTTCGGAGCGTTTATGTCTATTTCAGGGATTTGAAGCGATATTAGAGCAATTTGGAGTCAATAAGACGATCAGCGACATGAGAGCACCAAGAATACTCATGATGACATGCTTGAGGTGCCAAAGAAGAAGACTAGAGGAAGAGAAAGAGAAAGGAGAAGCCAAGAAGCAATCAGCTTCACTTTCCCTTCACTTTCCCAGGTGACTCGACCGAGTAGCACAAGCTGCTCGGTCGAGCTGATACACGAGCCTAGCAGAAAAGTGAATGTGCATCCTACTCGACCGAGCAGCGTGGTGACTCGGTCGAGTCATTTCTATTTTTCGAAGCTCCATCCAGTTCAACATCCTGCTCGACCGAGCAGGACTTACTCAATCGAGCCAGCAGGCGACTCGACCGAGCAAGGCCTAGTCGGACCGAGTAGGCAGAGCGACACTTTTGAAGAAGCCCGACCCACTGACAGACTCGACCGAGTAGGGGTGACTCGACCGAGCAAGGGGCGACTCGACCGAGCACGAAGGCTACTCGGTCGAGTAAGGCGAAAGCCCAGATTTTCAGACAGCCGTGCACTCTTTTCAAATTTACTATCACCTGGGATTTTTCAGTATTTTTCTGATATTTTTTCCAGATAGTAGACTTCAATACAGTTCCAACGCCACCAAGAACGTGCCAATTGGAGGTCGGATGAGCTCTGGAGAATTTCTGCAAGATGGTGATGCAGTGCCGAAATCTGCACTCGACCGAGTGCTGTTTCTACTCGGTCCGAGTGCTGATGGGGTCTACCAATAAGTTGCGGCCAGAAACAAATTTGGGCCGAATTTGAGAGGGGGTTTTGGATTATTTTCTAGGGTTTAGAGAGGGATATATATTGTTTGGTAGCCATCATTTTTAGAAGGCATTTAGGGGAGTTTTTAGAGAGTTTTTAGAGTTTCGTTGGAGACGATATTTCGGGATTTAGGCCATGCCATAGGCCCCTCCCATGTATCAAGCTAAGTACTTCTATTCTTTTGAATTACATTTTAGCTCTTCTTATTGTTTTTCTATGATGCTAGCAATAATCTTTACTGTTTTCATAATGCTTGCTATGCTTGAGTAATCCCATCTAGGACTAAGGGATTTTTAGGATCTAGATGCAAAGATAGGATTTTATGATGCGTTGGGAATAAAAGGGGATGCGTTCGAACCACGAGAGTGGTGAGATTATTGTAGATCCCTAATGCACATACCGTATGCATTTATCGCGCGAGCGGGGTGAATACGGTATGTTAGATTCATAATGCCTAGACACGTGAATTCACTTCCTAGATGCTACAACCTCCAATTAAACCAATGCAACGTAGAAGTCTCAACCGAGCATCGACGTTCGACGGTCCTAGCGGCGAGTCCTAAAGCCCTAATCTTTTATATTTTATTTATTTTTTTCTTTGAGTGGAATCCCTTATTTGCGACGTTGAGTGACACAACCTTCAATCCATCACCATTACGATCCTCCATACTCCACATCCACCAATAAACCTGCAATTCTAACTCAACATAGGAGTAGATAGGTAGTATAGCACCGCTTCTCCGTGTTCGATACCCACTTGCCACTATACCGTGCGCTTGCGGTAAACGACATCATTTCGGAGTTAATTCCGGGCCGATCACATGTGCGTATTATTCTTTTGTTTTGCCCTATCTTTCATACATATGCGTTATCTGTCATACATAGTGCAGTTGCGGGTTTTGTAGAGAATCATCATTTGCTTTGTTCGTTGTCACAACGATCTTGGAGTTTTCGTGGGGCGATTGAATGAGGTGATCGCTATCATCTCTCATCTCTCATCCCAACTAGTATTAGCAAGGTTCGTGAACAAGTCCAATGCGATGGCGGAAAGTTCGTTTACAAAAGATGACACAATCGGAAAGACAATTGGATCGAGTTTATATGCATGTGACTCGTATGCGATGGTTGGAAGAGCGCAATACAAGATTGAAAAGGTTGATTGTAAGGAAAATTTCGAGAGATTGCAATCAAGATGAAGGCAATCTTGAGTAAGGACAGAGTCCACATGATGGTATACGACTCGGAGACCTTATCAGCAGATATCTCGAAAAAAGAGAAGATGAAGATGGAAGACTCGGCGATGATAACCATCCAGCTCAGCTTATCAAACGAGATGATCAGGTGTCTGAGTGGACTACGACCAAGGAATTTGGGAGAAACTCGAGAAGTTGTACCCGAAAAAGTCCCTCACCAACATGCATATCGTGCTAAAGACGTTCTTCACTTTCAAGATTCGAGACGTGACCTCATTGAATGATTACCTGGATATCTTCAATGGCTTAGTGATGAAGATGCATGCCATTGAATTGACTGTAGAGGCGGAGCACGCGGTGATGATTCTGCTCCTATTGTTGCCAGCGTGATACACAACATACGTCAACACCATAATCTACAGTCAGAATGCACTGTAATGAGGACGTGAAGGCATGGTTCTACCTCAAGAAGTTGAGAGATAGGATGAGTTGGTGTGAATGAAAGAGTTTCAGACAGCCTGGGTCTACTTGCTTCGGGACGAAGCAAAGGGAGAGGCGACAATAGAATGAGATCGAGATCGAAGGCCAAAGACACGACGTGCTTTATTTGCAAGAAACATGGACATTGAAAGCAAGACTACCCAGATATGAGGAACATAGACACGAAGAATATGCCAGCATTATCATCAGTTGTAGTTGTGCTAACGGAGGATGTGAGGAGCGAGGATGCATTCGATGTGCTCACACCAAGTTCTAAAGATGTTGTGAATCATACTTGGGTCATGGATTCAAAGGTGTCATTCCATATGAAATCAAATAAAGAGTGCTTTCATACCTAGCAGAGGAAGAGGATGGATCAGTCTTTATGGGCAACAAAGAAGAGTGAAAGACTGTTGGAGTTAGTTCGGTGAGAATCATGATGTTCAATGGCATGGTGTGCACATTTACTAATGTGTGGCATCTTTCAGAGTTGAGGAAGTCACTAGTTTCCTTGATGGCGTTGGATTTCATGGGTTGCAAAGTTACGATAGAGAATGATGCTTTGAAGATATCAAAGGTTTTGATCGTGGTGATGAGAGGTGAAAAAGTCAGGCACGTATATCTGCTAAAGTGGATAACAATCATAAAAGATTGCAAATTCGAAGTTGAAAGTTCACAAGAGATTGATTCGACTAGGCTGTGACATCTCAGACTTGGACATGTTGCGGAGTGAAGCTTGGAGGCTTTGAGGAAGCGTGATATGATCAACGGGGTGAACTTCAAGGAGCTGGAGTTTTACGAGGATTGTGTCTATGACAATCAGACGAAGGTTAGTTTCGGTGAAAGGAAGCATGACACAAGAGGGATTCTTGAGTATGTTCACACCAATATTTGGGGTCATGTACCAGTTCACTCTCTAGGCGGAGCTTGTTAATTCATACTGTTCGTCGATGATTTCTCCTGAAAAGTATGTGTGTAAGTGATGAAGAAAAAGTTAGAGACGTTTGAGAAGTTCAAGGCGTGAAAGACCCTTGTGGAGAGTCAAACTAGGAAGAAACTGAAAGTGCTGACGTCTGACAATGGTGAATTTACTTCTGTTAAGTTCAAGGAATTCTGTGAGGAGCAAGGAGTAAAGATGCACTTCACTACACAAGGAGATTTACAGTCAAATGGAGTTACTGAGCGAATGATATGACACTTCTAGAGAAGGCGAGATGTCTCAGATTTACATCGGGGTTGTCGAAGGGATTCTGGGCCGAAGTTATATCGAACATAACTCATTTGGTGAACAGAATTCCATCTTCAGCTCGGAAAAATTCCAAAAGAGTTTTGGGCAGAGAAGCCAGTGGATATAGATCTTTGGATGTTTGGATGTCCAGTCTACATCCACAAGAAAGGTGGCAAGTTCAACATCAAGGGAAAGAAGTGTGTCATGTTAGGATACATTATGGTTTCGAGGGTTACAAACTTCGGAGTTCAGATGCAAGGAAGATCTTGGTTGGTCGTCAGATGACGTTTGATGAGTCAACGATGCTGCAAAGGAAGGCTTCAAGAAGAATAGAAACATGTGGAGACAAGGAGGTACCAAACAAGATGGATGTACTCATTCCAAATAACAAGATCAATAAAGATGCATGTAAAGAAGTGACGGTTGATGGAAAGAGTCCACATGAGAATATTACTGCATACGACGGTAGTGGGAGTTTTAGTCGAGATGTAGATCCTATAACTATTGTGGATAACTCGATTGCTAGCAGAATGGGGCAGCGCATCGTGAAGACCCCATCTCACTTTGATGAATACGTAAAATTGGCATATGCATTGCATGCGCATGAAGATCCTACGACAAATATGCTTGCGATGGATGCACTGAGGTTGGACCCAAACTCAGGTCGGTGGTGTGCAAGAAAAGACGTCAAAGAACATCGCAAGAAAATTCACAAGAAAAATCCGACGAATAGGTCGGCAACGAAGTTTCGGCGACGCTCAACTTGTTTTCCTTGAAGATGTGCTATAAGGTGCTACGAGATAGCATGAAGAGATCACTACGGGTTTTTCTTCAGGTATGGATTCAATAGGTACGTCAAATTCGGAGATTCACCTTCAGAAAGATGTTTGTTGGACACTCGGTTAGTTAGTGATGCTTAGTGCGAAGCTCACTAGTCACGTGACGTGGCCTCAAGAAGAGGTGGTTTATTTTTGAAGGTGGATGATATGAAGTTTTGGCTTTGGTATAGCCTTTATGGTATGTTTGTATCAAGTTTGAGTGTTGAAAAATATGATACAAAATACCAAAAATATATCGATATTAATCTCGAATTTATGAGAATTTTTAGAGATTTTTTTGAAGATTTTAAGAGCTCGAAACAAACGTATTTATCAAGCCCAGCCCAGTTTATTTTCTTGGATTTTCACTGCTACAATAAAGTCCAGCCCATGCCCGTGGGCCGCAAATGCGGGTGCAGTCCGCAACGGCCCAATGTTGCATGAGGCGCATGGTTAGCATGTGACAGACACACGACACAATCAGGACAGCTACCACTTAATCCTACGGCTGAGAAGCTTTCCGAAGCAAATGTGGGTGAGCAGCGTCGAGCGGGATACACATCAGGTTGAGGGCGAATCCCGCATGGATTGAACAACCACAATTGGAAGTGGGGTCGTCGGCCGAGATTAAAGGAGAATTGGATTCGGATTAGGGTCCGAATCCAAATACAGACCCGATAATTTAAACTTTATAACGTTGTTTTTGGCTAGGATTTTATGTGATTCTTGAGCCGATTTCGAGGGGATTATTCATGTAAAGTGTGCGGCTACTTGTAGAGAAATAGAGGGCAAACTTGGGGCCAAGTGGTGGGTTGTTTTGAGAGATTATTCCATAGTTTATTCTTCGATTTCCTAACGGGTTTGTATGTTTCTCTTCAACCAAATGACATATCGTGTAATCTAAAAATATTGAAGCATTAAAGATCTATCCAACTGGATGTAAACCAAGTATTGGGTTGAACCAACATAAATCTTTGGTGTCAAGTGCATATTATTCTTTTATTTTGCATTATCTTTCATACACATTACACGTTGCAGGTTTTGTAGAGAATCGTCGTTTGTTGT
Organism: Scilla litardierei; assembly: GCA_030789695.1. Lineage (NCBI taxonomy): Eukaryota > Viridiplantae > Streptophyta > Magnoliopsida > Asparagales > Asparagaceae > Scilla > Scilla litardierei. The sequence goes on along the minus strand of CM061142.1, from coordinate 773,448,610 downwards.
GTTCGTGGTCACACTGATTTTGGAGTTTTTGCGGGTCGATTGATTAAGGTGATCACCATCATCTCTCATCTCTCTACCCAGTAAGGCTCACAAGTAATGTTGGATACATCAATTGTGAGAACAGAGGGAACTACAGTACATACCTTGTAAAGTCTAGTCATATGGAAGAAGAAGCAGTGTCATACAAAGTTGCTTTATGTAGGGAATATCAGTCTTCATCACAAATGCTATTACTGGAAGAGTTATAAAGGTAAGAGTCAAAAGCATGCAACCAGCATGCTAAGGTAATCATGGCGTAGTAATGTCGTCAACCAAAAATCTGTCAAATGCTAGCACGTAAATGGCGAAGGAACACATTAAGGTACTTTGGAAATAGCTCAACAGAAATCATCATGGTAAATACATAATGGTCATGATCTCAAAGGAGCTTCAACTGCACTAATATAGTGGAACAACAGGGATAGAGATGGCATGACACTTATAGAATAGCTGCACTAATTTTCCCGCGATGATGAACATATACATTATTCTAATTTAATTTTTAATCTTTTTAGATGTGTTCTATACATTATGGATGATCAACATACCAAACATCAAGTGAAGCTAACATTATTTGATCCTCGATTTGATTGTTACAAAATTAACAGTTTTAGATCAATAAATTTTTTATAACCGCCCGATCGATGTTTAAATCTCACCAGGTTTCACATATATTTGGGATATTAGGTTTTAGAATGTGTAAAGCAACCTCAAAAAAATTAAAAACATATAGGATTAATGGGTTTATTGTGATGCATATGAAATTTCTTACGCTGATAGCACGTAGACATTAACACACACACACACATCAATATTACTATCTATCAATCATACAAAACAATGATGTTTTTGAATGTGGATGGTGACTAGAATACATGAGTTGGTAGAAGGACGGCTCAAATTTGATCTAACATAATCAAATGGTTAGGATGAACGGAGATAAATTTTTTGGAGGGAACGGTTAGTGTGGTGAAATATTCAGGTGGGGTCATAAGAATTTTTAGGAAGAAGATTTTAAATAAGGTTGAAATTTTTGATGTGAAGATTATGAATAGGATGATTGAAAATTTTCATGTGAAGACTTTTCAAGGAGTAGAACATTTTAAGGGTAAAGATTTTGGATGGGGTTGACATTTCGTGGGGAGATTTTTAATGCGTTAGAAACTTTTGTAGGGAAAGATCTTGGATGGATTGAAATGGGGGGGGGGGGGATTTTGAAATGTTGTGTGCCTTTATGGCACGCAGTATGACTAGTATATGTGTATGTGGTAGTGTTACTGTGCGAATTTTGTGAAAAAAATTTGGTGCAAATTATTTTATTTTTTTCTTGAGTTTTTACTAAAAATATTTCTTGAGGTTTAATCTACACACACACAATAAAAATATGGGAGAACCTGTGAAGATTTGACCTTCGATCAAGCTTTACAAATTCAACGATTTTAGAATAGTAAAATAGCTTGTAATGATATGCTCGCGGGGGGGGGGGGATAGTAAAATAGCTTGTAATGATATGCTCGCGGGGGGGGGGGGGGGGGGGGGGGGGCGGCAATAGGAGGATTGCTTTGACTTTTGGTTTGTGTGAGGAATTAGTATGTGTAGAACACATCTAAAGGTTTAGATCTTTAAAAAATAAAACACCCTTTTCGCACAGTTTTTTTGCATGGGATAGTTTTTACATTATAACATTTTCCTATATATATTGACACACACACACACACATAATGAAATACATAATGAAAAACATGCTATATATGGTTAACCTACATATGTGCCTATGAAAAGCCCACTCACTATTTTTTGATGATCGGTACGGTTCATTTTGATCTTCATATTCTAAAATCTCAATGTACTAAATATTTAGAGAACCCAAGATGTTTTGCTCGTTTATCTAACCATTGCAAAAAATTATTTTCCTGCAAAACTATTAAACATGCAATGAACTGATGAAAGAGAAAAACAGAGTAGATTAGATTTTTGGTGTATTAGGATTATAGAATATGTAGATCAATATGAACGATGTTGATCACCGAAAAAATTAATGGATAGTGGACTTTTTGATGGCGCATATGCGGTATATGTTTCCCTATATTCTTATATATATATATCGAAATTTTTTCTATATATAGATATATCTATCTATTATACACTTAAGGGATGTTTTTGACTGGGGTTGCTGACTAAAACAAAAGAATGGGTAGAAAGACATTTGAGATTGAATCTTGATGAAGCAACAGATATGATGATAGTTTGTAAAAATTTTGTAGAGAAAATTCTAAAATTTTCTTTTGGGGAGGAAATCATAAAATTTTGAGAGAAACTAAATCTAGAGGAAACAAAATTTTGAGTGAACACAAATTTTAAATTTTGGAAGAACTAAATTTGAAAGGAACTAAAATTTTTGGGGAAACTAAATACTCTGGGAGGAACTAAATTTAAATTTAAAATTTTAAGGGAAATTAAATCTGAAGAGAACTAAAATTTTAAATTTTGGAAGAACTAAATCTGGAGGCAACTACACTTTGGAAGAAACTAAAATTTGTAGGGATAACTAAATTCTCTAGGGGGAACTAAATTTTAGTTTGAATGTAGTTAAAAAATTTTGTTGGGTGGAATATTTTTATGGTAGAAGCAAATTTTTTTGGCTGATTTTGAAGATGCTATAAATTTTTTAAGAAGAGAGTTTGACTGTGTTGATATGTTTCGGGAAAATATTTTGAATGCCCCGTGACATATAGTCACAGGTTATGACTAATGTGTATATATAAGAATAATGATTATCATAGACATGCGAGATATTTCTTATATAAACTTATATGACACATTCTTATTCACATAATACATGGTGACAAAATGTACATCACATATGACCAATAGTACCATGTGAAAGAGAACGTAACACGAGCGTATATGAAAGTGATATTTTATGTATCATCTGATAACTATTATGCTATATATTAGCCATATGGGCATCCGCCAAGCTAGGAGAAGAACCATGCTAGGCAGTAGTCAAAACTCCACACCATTTTTAAATAATTAACACCATTTATTTTTTATATTCACACACTAAAACCTCAAAACACCATATATTTAGTAAGCATACGTGGTTTTGCTCTTTGCAACTTTAATGGTTTCTTAGTACTAGAACTTTTTTGCAATGATTAGATTAAATGAACAAAACACCTCGAGTTCAATAAATCTTCAGTGTCTTAGGGGTTTAGAATATGAAGCTTAAAATGAACGTTGTCGTTTACCAACAAAAGGAGTAGAGTTTTGACGACAGTCTGATGGTTTTCTTTCAAATGTAGATTTTTATCATTCTTCTCATATATATTGTATTGTGTGTGTGTGTGTAAAAGGATCCTAGGGTGCCTCACTAAATGAAATCTAAGGAGGCGCCCCCATTTTTTCACATCTCCCACATTTATTTTGATTAATTTTTCATGGGTTTGTTGTTCACCTCATAATTGATCAACATACCAAATTTCAAGACATTCCAATACTTTTTGAGCCCTCATCTACCCCTTGCAACTTCATGGGGTTTTCAGCATGTTTTCAGACCGTTGAAGTTGTAAGGGGTAGATGAGAGCTCAAAAAGTATTGTAATGCCTTGAAATTTGGTATGTTGATTATCTATGAGGTGAACAACAAACCCACGAATTTTTTCTTCAAAAAAATGTGGGAGATGAGAGAAAATAGGTGCGCATCCTTAGATTTCATCTAAGGAGGCACCATATGAACCTTTTACCATATATATATATATAACAATTGAGGGAGTAATCTTCCACCTGGGACAAAGAGGTTGATAAAGTGATGGCCAGAATTTGGCCACATCATCATGTGGGTCTCACCTCTCCCCTTCTCAAAAAGCCACATGCACCCAAGGCCACACCCACACATACACACACCCTTCTCATATACTCCCATGTACCCCTTTCCGAACCCATATAAATACCCACCTTCAAGTGGGGTCTGCGTCATGGGATGGGGAAGGGGTTTGCTTGAGCCCGTGCACCTTGTGCTCGGGTATTTTCTGTTGGGATATTGAGATCCACCATAGTGGATTTTGATGATGTACACAAGTGATATGTGGACCAATGATTCTATTTGAAGTGTATATAGATTATTTTGTAAATATGGAGAACAAAGTCATTGTGAAGCAAATTGAAAGACATTGAGCCACGATCAAGAAAGCCACAAATTAAAGTATATGAAGGCCTTGGATCGTAAATCAAATGAAGATTTGAGAACGAGAGAAGTTGGCTCAAGATAAAGAACGAAGATCTAGATGTATGTGTGAGTAAACACTTAGAATGTGAAAAGCCAAAGTGTATTTTACACACATGCAAAATTCATTAAAAAATATTTTAAAGTATATTACTTAATATATTTCTCTAATATAATTTTTATAAATTATTTTTGAAGTATTTTTAAGTATAAAAACTCCAGTATCCTATAATAACCGACTATTATAGTCTAATAGCCGACTACTTTTGTCAGGAATTTTCTCAAAACTAGCTGTCAAAATAATAGCCGACTATTTGATAAAATAACCGACTATCTAGGAGAGAAAGCCAATAATCTGGAGAGATAGCCGACCATCTTGGTCAACTAAAGACATATTTGGAAATCTGCCTTGATTTTTGCTAGCCGTTGTAGTTGATTTTTGGAGCTAATTTCAAGCTATTTTGAGCAGCTTTTGTGCAACTATCTCTCTATAAATAGTTGAGATTTCAGAAGTTTTAAAAACAACATTTTCAATATCTAAGAAATCTCTATATTGCTCAAAAGTGCTCAAAGCTTGATTTTCTTCTGTTCTTCATTCAAAGGATACTGTTTTTAATTCTTGTGCTAAATTCTTTAAAGATCATTCTCAATATTTTATTTAGTCTTTTCTTTTGAATACTTGTTTTTTATCTCCAAGCTTAAATGCTTTCTTTTTAGATTCAAAATACAAGTCTTTCATTTTATCTTTGTGCAAGTTTTAAAGTTCATATTTTTCAAAGATTAAAATACTTGACTATTGATCTCTAGAGCCCAAGTGCAAATTTTAGTGAATCAATTTTTCAAGATAAATTTTTGATCAAATCGTGTTTCATATATATTATTTATTTAATCAAAAGTTTCAGATTTTCTAAAGCCACATTTTACACTTATATACTATTGGCTTATAAGAAATCTTGTACTCATTTCATATCTGTTGTGAAAGTCTTTGGAGAAAACTTGAGTTTGTAATTCACGAGTTATAAGGGAAGTTTGTGTTGGAAATCCTACTTGGTTGTAACTAGGTGTGTGCGTGGAAAATTCTAGTTGGTTGTAACTAGGTGTTGGAAATTCCTAGCGAGGGAAGCTAGGTGCTGGTATAGCGTGTTGCAATAGTGGATTAAATCACGAAGGTGGTCGGGGACTGGACGTAGGCCAAGGTTAGGCCGAACTAGGATAAAATTTCTTTGTCTGCGCTGTGATCATTTCTCTCCGACTCTTTACTTTTTATTGCTAAAACTATGGATCATGGATAGCGGATGCTTTGCACATATGACTTGGAACGCAAAATTGCTAAGTTCTTTAAAGATGGTCGACAGAGGAACGGTAACCTTCAGAGACAATAAAAATGGAAAAATAATTGGAATTGGCAATGTCGGTAACCCTTCAAAACCCATTATTAAGAATGTTAGTTTAGTTAAATGACTCAAGCATAACTTTATAAGCATTAATCAATTATAGGATAAAGGTTATAAAGTTCTTTTTACTCATGAAGCATACTTAGTTTATGACAATGCTATGAAAACGTGTTAGTGCAAGGTAACCGGTTAGAAAATATTTATACTTTTTCTTGCAAAGATAATGATTCAAAAATATGTTTAATTTTTTCATGTAATGACACATTATTGTGGCATAGACGTTTTGGTCATGTCAACATCAAAAACATGAATAAGATATCGAGGAAAGAGTTGGTATAAGGACTTCCAAAAATGAATTTTAAATTAGATAAAATTTGTGAGTTTTGCCAACATGGTAAACTACATAAGAGCACCTTTAAGAGCATTTAAGCCCTTAGCTCAAAAAGACCACTTGAATTACTACATATGAATTTATTTGGTCCCGCTAGGACTTCTTCTCTCTATGATAGATAATTTGTTTTTGTCATAGTGGATGACGACACAAGATTTACTTGGGTTTTATTCTTGACTAGTAAAAATGACGCATTTCGTGAATTCAAAATATTTTTTCAAAAATACTAAAAGACTTCATTCTTCGAAAATTATCAATAAGAAGTGACCACGATGTAGAATTCGAAAATGAATATTTTCAAAAATTTTGTAAAAAACGTGGCATATCACATATTTTTGCCTTTTTAGAGCTGCTCCACAAAATGAAGTAGTTGAGAGGAAAAATATAACACTTCAAGAGTGTGCACGAACAATGTTATCTGAAAGCAACCTTCCAAAATACTTTTGGACAAAAGCTGTAGCAACCGCGTGCCATATTCAAAATAAAGTACTTACTGGAAATCCTTTTCAAAAGACACTTTATGAGCTATTGTACCAACGAGTTCCAAACATATCATATTTCAGAGTTTTTGGTTGTAAATGCTATGTTTTGAATACAAAAGATTACTTAGATAAATTTGACTTCAAAGCGGATGAAGAAATTTTTATCGGTTATTCTTCTAGAAGCAAAGCATATCGTATTTACAACAAGAAAATTCCTTGTGTCGTTGAGACATTACACGTTACTTTTGATGAATCTATTACAAATGTTTCTGATGCTAGTTTAAACAATGATATTGATGATGTTATTCCTTCAAGTGATATGAATAATATTCTTCCATTACCCAAATCATTCACTGAAGTGACACATCAACCACACACCCAAGTCATTGGAAACATTGATGAATGTGTTAAAACTAGATCACACGTACACTATATGTTTCATGTTGCTTTTGTCTCTAACGTTGAGCCGAAAAAGGTAGATGAGGCATTTGCAGATGAATCATGGATTGAAGCTATGGAAGAAGAACTGCTTCAATTTGAAAAGAATCAAGTATGAGAATTAGTTCCTAGACCAGGCAACTGTCTAGTCATCGGCACAATATGGGTATACAGGAACAAGCTAGACGATGACGGAAATATGGTAAGAAATAAAGCAAGCTTAGTAGCACAGAGATATTCACAAGAAGGTATTGATTTCGATGAAACTTTTGTACATGTTGCTAGACTAGATTCTATTAGAATGCTACTTGCATTTGCATCATTTAAAATTTTAAATTATACCAGATGGATCTAAAGAGCACCTTCTTGAATGGCTATATTAAGGAGGAAGTCTATGTTGAACAACATCCAGGCTTTGAACATGATAAGAAATTAGACCATGTTTATAAATTGAATAAAGCCTTGTATGGCTTGAAACAAGCTCCAAGAGCTTGGTATGAGAGATTAAGAAAATTCTTAATCAACTCAGGATATATGTAAAAAAATAGACGCTACATTATTTGTAAAGAAAATTCCGGACAACATTATTCTTATCTAAAGGAATCACATCTTAAAGCGGTAAAATTCATATTTAGATATCTTAAAACCACATCTGACTTTGGATTGTTTTATCCTAGAGATATCACTTTTGATCTAATTTCGTATAATGACTCAGACTATGCTGGTTGCAAAGCCACTATGAAGAGTGGAACATGTCATTTCTTTGGACATTCCCTTGTCTCGTGGTTTAGCAAAAAGCAAAGCTCAGTCTCACTATCAACCACAGAGGCAGAGTATATAGCTGTCGGACTTGTATATGCACAATTTCTTTGGATGAAACAAGTCTTATTAGATTATGGTATTAAGCCATCTACATGTGTAATTTATTGTGATAATAAGAGGGCAATTAATTTATCCAAAAACTCTGTTCTTCATCCTAGAACATAGCATATAGACATTAGACACAGGTTCATAGATGATCATTGTGTTACAAAGGATGTAGAACTTAAGTATGTACTTGCTGAACCTCAAGTTGCAGATATTCTCACGAAGCCCTTGACGATGGAATCATTTTCAAACCTTCGTCGAGATTTAGGAATCATAAGTGAAAAGAAATTGAAACAAAATTGAATGTATCTATGTTTTTGTCATCTTACACTTGGCATTTCACTTATGTCATTATGTTACATTTATTATACATATAACATTTGGTACCATTCCTATGTCACTCTTTATTAATACACTTGGTATTTATGTTATACATTATACTCGGTATAATTTTTTTGATGTGACAAAGGGGGAGAGGAGAAAAGCTCAAAATGCCTATATAAAATAATACTTGAAATACTTGAATTGAAAATAATATGAAAATCATGCATATTCAATCTTATTACTAACTAGCTTTGATGCAGGGGGAGTAACCTCTCCATAACAATCATGCATCTCTGTAGGGGGAGCGTAAGTAATTTTATTATTTCATATTAATTTTCATATTTTTTTATCATTTGTTGTCATCATCAAAAAGAGAGAGTGTGTTGGGATATTAAGACCCCCCTAGTGGATTTTGATGACGTGCACACTGATATATGGACTAATGATTCTATTTTAAGTGTATATAGATTATTTTATAGATATATATATAAGTCATTGTGAAGTAAATTGAAAGACATTGAGCCACGATCAAGAAAGCCACAAATTGAAGTATATGAATGCCTTGGATCATAAATCAAATGAAGATTTGAGAACAAGAGAAGTTGGCTCAAGATAAAGAATGAAGAATGAAGAGCTAGATGTATGTTTGTGTGTATAAACACTTAGAATGTGAAAAACCAAAAATACATGCAACATTCATTGAAGAATGATTTTAAAGTATATTACCTAATATATTTCTCTAATATAATTTTTATAAATTATTTTTGAAGTATTTTTAAGTATAAAAACTCTAGTATCCTATAATAGTCGACAATTATAGTCTGATATCCGACTACTTTCGTCAGGAATTTTCACAAAACTCTCGGTCAAAATAATCGCCGACTATTTGATAAAATAGCCGGCTATCAGGAGAAATAGCCGGCTATCAGGAGAGGTAGTCGACTATCAGGGTCGACTATAAGGGCCCACTAAAGACGGATTTAGAAATCTGCCTTGATTTTTTCTAGCCGATAGATAGTTGTTGTAGTTGACTTTTGGAGCTAATTTCAAGCTATTCTTGAGCAGATTTTGTGCTACTATCTCTATATAAATAGCTGAAATTTCAGAAGTGTTAAACACAACATTTTCAATATCTAAGAAGTCTCTCTATTGCTCAAAAGTGCTCAAAGCTTGATTTTCTTTTGTTCTTCATTTAAAGGATATTGTTTTTAGTTCTTGTGCTAAATTCTTTAAAGATCATTCTCAGTATTTTATTTAGCCTTTTCTTTTGAATACTTGTTCTTTTTGATCTCCAAGCTTAAACGCTTTCTTTTTTAGATTCAAAATACAAGTCTTTCATTTTAATCTTTGTGCAAGTTTTAAAGTTCATATTTTTCAAAGATTAAAATACTTGACTATTGATCTCTAAAGTCCAAGCGCAAATTTTAGTGAATCAATTTTTCAAGATAAATTTTTGATCAAATCGTGTTTCATATATATTATTATTTGATCAAAAGTTTCAGATTTTCTAAAGCCACATTTTACACATATATACTATTGGCTTATAGGAAATCTTGTACTCATTTCATATCTGTTGTGAAAGCCTTTGGAGAAGACTTGAGTTTGTAATTCCCGAGTTATAAGGGAAGTTTGTGTTGGAAATCCTTGTTGCCTGTAACTAGGTGTGTGCGTGGAAAATCCTAGTTGGTTGTAACTAAGTGTTGGAAATTCCTAGTGAGGGACGCTAGGTGCTTGTATAGCTTGTTGCAATAGTAGATTAAATCCCGAAGGTGGTCGGGGATTGGACGTATGCCAAGATTGGGCCAAAACAGGATAAAATCTCCGTGTCTGCGTTGTGATCATTTCTCTCTGACTCTTTACTTTTTATTGCTTGAACTATTTTATTTCCACTGTGTCTAATAACTTATATTCAAGCATATTATATTGTTGATTAAGTACAAATTGAGGCAACTCGATTTGAGACTTAGGCAACTAGTAGAAGGATTTTTATTACGCTAAAAAGTTTATATTATTTGACAACCATATTCAACCACACTTCTAGTATTGTCTGCCATCCACATTATCCCACATTTTCTAATATATATAGAACTAGATATGTGCTGATAGGGCAGAAAATTTCATGCATTGGTAGCCCATATTCAGTGGATGTTGATATTTTTCCATCTTTTGTTAATTTAAAAATGATCCCCACATACTAAAATATCAAAAATCACGTGAATCCAAGCCTTCTTTTGAATTTTTCTAATGATTTATTCGAGCACACAAAAGACTTAGATTCACTTGATTTTTGATGTGGTGAGATTTTATTAAGTATAAATCCCTTTTAAGCCATCCAAAGTTGAAAAACATCCAAACCCATTGAAAATGTGTTAGCATGCATTGACAGTATATTATATATATATAAGAATAATATGTATCATATGACATATGAGACTAAGCCTCATAAGTGACACCTAAAACTCCACCCTCTACTATTTTTTGAATAATCGAAACCGTTCATTTTGATTTTCATATTCTAAAACCCCAAAACATCGAATATGGGGTGAATCCAATGGGTTTTACCCATTATCCACACATTGCAAAAGTTCTATTCATGCAAAACCGTTAAATTTACAACGGTTGAATGAACGAGCAAACCCCCTTGGGTTCACCCGATATTCGGTGTTTTAGGGTTTTAGAATATGTAGATCAAAATGAAGAGTTATTGTCCTCCAATATATGGAGTTTTAGAGGCGTATATGAGGTTTAGCCTCATATGTCATATGATACCCATTATTCTATGTATGAATGAATGAATGAATGAATGAATGTATGTATGTATTGAATAATGTGTATCAACTAGCCAAAGACGAAATCTCCTCCTTCGCTACCATCAAACCCACACCCATATTTTTTTCTTTAATCCGAATCGTTCATTTTGATCTTCATGTTTTAAAAACCAAAACCTCCAATTTTTCAGTGAATCCAAGATGTTTTGCTCATTAATTTACTTGTCACAAGTTTAACAATTTCACCATAACAGAACTTTTTGTAACGGTTAGATGAACGCTCATAAACCTTAGGGTGTCAGGATCAGTACCTGTGGATGGGATACTTAAACACTAAACAGTTACGTTTAGCGTAAGCTCACAACAAATAATTCTTAAGAAATGATACAATGGAATAAACTTGGAGAATAAAAACACAAGTAATAAATTCAAAGCACAAATAGCACAAACCGATCGCAACCACAATCGAGTTGATCTATGTCGAGTCCTCAGGTTAATCCCACCTGAGATTTTCACTATAACTTTCCAGACCAAAAGAATAATACAATCCCGCAACTTGGCAAACAACCCTGGCCAATTACGAACCCGACCTCAACAAACATGAGATCGTCAACCCACTTGCACCAAGAGAAACACCACATCTTTACACCAAGACCAACACCTCACATCGAGATAAACTTGTTCAGCAATTGCGTATAAAACTCTGTAGCCTTGAAAATGACGATCATGTATAATATATGTGGCTATGGGCATATGATTTCTATACTAGAGATTTGACAATAACAATGGAGAATATTCCTCAGAGAATGGAAAATGAAAGGCTTTAAGCTTTAGGGCAATATGAGATTTCTTTTCTTTTTTAAATTTCTTTTCATGTATATTTTTTATAAAAATCCCTAAGAGATTCTCAATATATAGGCATGAAAACCAATAAAAGAGAATCCCTAAAATGCCCTAATAATGGTTAGAATGCGGCTAGTTGCGGAAATCATGTTTTGTGCAACGACTGGTGGATTCGTCGATCAGAGTTCATCCATTAGTCGACTAGGAAAACAGAACTTGTCGACTACTCTTCAAGCCTGAACCTCAACCAGTCTTCTACCAAAAATTAGTTGACTAGTATTATATCATCGGTTAACTAATAAGCTGATTAGTTGACTAACAAGTCTCCTTTGGTTGACTAGTCAGTCAAGTCAAAGAACTGTTAAAGTGTCTGTTTTATATTATACGAGTAGAGCATAACTGTTAATAGACTAATGCATGGTTTAGTCAACTAGTCAATGTTCTCTGATCGACTAATCCTTACAATCCAAAATAGTTATTTTCCAAGTTCTATCAGTCGACTAGTATACTCTTATTTGTCGACTAATCTGGTATAAATGCACAATTTGGCCTATATAACATAGTGGTCTTGATATAAATTAATTTCTGATTAATTCTAAGTTAATTCCAAGGGTTTCATGTATGTGACATCTTCAAGGTTTTAACAAAAGATCTAAGAAAAGAAATAAAGCTTACATCAATTTAAATATGTTGTCTTCAATGTCTTGATTGATGTAGCCATGAGTCCATATTTTTGTCATAGAAATCTTCAAGTCATCTTGTTGCAATTGAGTCACATCATCACATAAACTTTGTCAAGCTAGGTTATGATCTTGCTTTGTCATCTATGCTTGAGTAATATTGGGCAATCAACACTTGATCTTTAATCTTTGTTCTTTGTTGATGCTCTCGACCTTTGATAATGCTTTCTTAATCAACTTATTAGCACATTAGTGAAAGAATTATGTTCTCTCGTCATCAAAACATGTATTAAGAGAACCTAATATCCAACATTCTTTTTTTATGATGACAAACATATATATCAAACTCAAAATTTTAAACTAATTTAAACAAATTTAAGGTATACTCCCGATGACTACATGCACTCTTCTTTTGATTTTGATGATGACCTTGGATGTATCTTTCACTTTGGCATCAACAAAACGATGGGATCACTTTAAATGTTGATAGTATCTCTCCCACTTTCATTTTATGAAATTTACACCAATCATGTATGCTCTCTCTATTAAACTAGATGCCTGAAAGAAACTATTCAAGAAACTTGTAATACTCCATGTACACGTGTCATTACGATTTTTATTTTGTGCAGAACCAGCAAGTACCAGCAAAACAGAATATAGACATAAGCGAGAAATATTATAAAAGGAAATACTCATTGTTCATCCCCAAGAGAGTACAAAAAACATATACTGAAACAGAAAAGTAGTGTCGTCTCTCTGGACAAAGATAAAAAACATGTCACATAACATAAGTAAGATTCTCCTTGCTGATCTTGGTCTCAGAAGTCCGCATTCTTCACTGGAAAATCTGTCTTCTCGTAAGCCGACGTCTCTTCGTAGGCTTGCTCGTCACATGGTGAAATAACAAATTCGAAACAATATAGTAGATATTTACAATAGCATTCAGTTATATCATTGATATGCAAACATACCACTAGCAGAGCAGTCACATGCTACGTACTAACAGGCGGAGAAGACTACAAAATTAACGTCTAGTAGCAAATCATGATTTCGTAAATTTAAACAATTAATTACTAATGTCCATATTATGACTCATAATGAAAAGAGTGAAGGGTGATCTGGAAGCCACCTCGTACCGCGTGCAAGCTCACCCGGGACTTAGATCCATGGTCCAAACAAGTGCAGTAATAGGACCCAGTCAAGCACAATAGAGGAGTCCATCAAGTCATTTAAAAGCATAGTCTCAGTTACTTCTTCTATCTTTTGATTATGAGTTTCCAACCCCCGTGTGTCCAATTAGTTCAGTTCGGTCTCTATTTGATTAGTTTGGTTTTCTAATCTTCCTAAATTATGTAGATATAGTTATGCACAAAAATCTCCGTGTCCATACCTACAAATTCAACATGTCAATGGTTCAATAGCAATGTCATAAATCTGCACAATTTCATTTACATAATTTAGTCGTTAACCTTAACAATTCGGTTAATCTATACTTTAAAGTTCGGCTATCACTTACATGTTAAATATATGTGATTCATTCCAAAACAGATCTTCAATAACCAATTTAAGCTTCAGAACCGAAAACAATTTATTTTAGAAGTAAGAATAAAGTACTCTCAGGATCAGATTCATGGTCGGAACCTATCTGAACAGATCTTACTGTTCTGCCAAGCGTAGAGACAGATAGCCCGTTAACAAGAGCAGCTCTAAAAACAAAGATTGGTGAACCAGTAACCATGGACAGCTCTAAAGACACAGATTGGTGCGGCCTACCCAGGGGCCGTGGTCCCCTGGACAGCCCACCCGCCCATAGGCCTAGGCTGTGGGCTGCCAAGAGGCCGAGACCAGTGGAGGCCTCCTGGCGACCTGCTCATGAGTCGCCTCTCGCTTGGGGGCGCCTCTCTTGGGGAGCCGCCTTGGCTTTTCCACTTGTCCTTCCGCCTCGATCGCTTTCTTCCGTGATTTTAGAGGCAGATTTGAGCCCCCTACGCGTGATCTGCTACCAATATGTTGGACATCTTTTTAAGGTGACATAATTCCCCTTCCCTCTGGCCAAATGCGTCACCTTTAACCCTAGATATGCATCAAAATCATCGTCGTTGTTCACATCTGAAGCCGGATCGCCCTTTGGATGGTTTTCCTCCTCAAAAGAGATAAGCTTACTCTTGCCCTTACCCAAAGATGATGCCTTTTGCTTCGGATATGTGCCATTGGCTTTGTCTTTCTTCATATCTAGATTCGTCGCCTCTTCTCAAATGGAGGGTGGTGAAAGATCTCTAAAATTTTCCCTGATAGTTGATGGGTTTTCTCCTCAAAGAGTTGTGTCATCGTGGCTTTGAATCTATCCATTGTGTTCATGAGGGACTCAAAAGCATCCACTTTTTTCGCAGTCGCTGCCATTGATTCCTGGATAGAATGCAGTGATACCAATTTGATACGACCTGGATTTGATTCTTGGAATAAATATAGGGTTTTAGTGGATTTTAGAGGAAAGATGAGATTTTAGGGTGAAAGGTGGGATTTTTAGGGCTAAAGAATCGATTTAAGGAAGAAATGTAGTATTTTATTGATAATAAAAGAGGATACAAAAATAGATGGTCACTTTCGAGAGGAGCACAGCTTTACTTCGAGAGAAAGGCCCAACTCTCCCAACATCTAAGTTTTCATATTCCTAATCTTTTCTTCTCTCAATTCTTTTCTCAAATCTTCTCATGCACCTCCTTTAATCTATTCCCTTTTATTTATAATACAATTTCTAATGAGCCGCCACCACAAAATGACCAAAATGCCTCTAACCTAGGATTTCAATCTAAAATTACAGATCTGTCCTTGGATGCCTAAAAATTACAGATTACCCCATTGTGCTCAGAAATTACAGACCTGCCACTGATTGGCCGTTACACACCAATCCTAACACACACCATCACATAAGCTCTATCAAGCTTGATTGTGATCTTACATTGTCATTTATGCCCGAGCAATCTTTAGCAATCAATGCTTGGTCTGCTGTCTTTGTTCTTTCTTGATGCTTTCAACCTTTGTTAATGATTTTCTAATCAACTTGATAAACACATCAGTGAAAGCATTATATTTTCTCATCATCAAAACATATATTGGGGGAATCCAATACCCAACATAAGGGTCACCCCAAAATTGATAGTTTGGGATTTTTGAACATGATGACCAACATTAACGGAACCGATCATCAAAAAGGGGGTGGAAAGTGAGTTACGTAAGCTTGCCAATGAGAAAATCTCCGCCTTGGTTAGCTGACACATATATTATTCATATATATATATACACATACTAGTCATAACCCGTACCCTCGAGCACGGTTCATTTAAAATCTTTGTTTCCCCAAAAATTATTTCATCCTCCAAAATTTTGGGACATAATATTCCACTTCACAATTTAAAAGAACAAAAATTTCGGCGCGGACGCCTTTGGCGCGGGCGGGTGCATAGTTAATTAATTCCATTTTATTAACTCATTCCGCATAATTAATTCTTTTCCATAAGTAATTCCACCATTATCTCAACCCTCATAATTAATTTTGGTTTTTCCAAACACTCATCTCATCCCTTCTTTTACCAAGATTAAATCCTAGTCATTCTTCTATCAACCTTTTTATACATCAGCATGACATCAGCTTGCCCGAGTCAGTAAGGCAATTCAAGAAAGTCCTCAAATGTTATATATATATATGAATATGGAAGTGTGCTGACATCACATGAATAGATATCCTGTGTTGTCAGCAATTTGGGGCTAAAGATTTTTTTATTTTTTTGCAATGTGTTCTACAACGTGTTGGCTACCTTTCCACCAATTTTCAAGTGAATCCAACACTTTTTGACCATTCATCCATCCATTTCAAAAAGATTGCGCTGACAGATCCAATTTTCGGAGCGGTTTTTTTTGAAATGGATGGATGTATGGTCAAAAAGTATTGGATTCACTAGAAATTTGGTATTGTGATACACAACAAATTATAGAGCACAGTAAAAAAAAATTGACCTCCAAAACGCTGTCAGCACAGGTAAAACTTCATGCGCTGATCGCGCATGCCATATTCTTATATATAGCAGTTTTCAGGTGCGAAAATTATGGTTTTAGCACTGTGCGAAAACATTTTTAACTTTTTTAAGAAATTTTTTTCAAAATTTTTTGATGTTTAATCCATTCAATTATATACTCTAGGAAAAATAAGGGGTGAACCCTAGGTGGATTTGAGCACCGATCAATCCGTTACATGATCGAAGGCCAAATGACATTATTTTTCAACCATTTTTTGAGGGGTGTATACCAACATGAAATAAAGTTGAAATTTTTTAAAAAAAGTTTCAAAAAACCATACAAAGTTTTCGCACGGTGCAAAACATTCTCATTTGAATATTTACACACCTACATAATGGGTATCATTTGTCATATGAAATGTATCTCTCATATACGATGACAGAACACATTCTCCTCCAAAATGGCATCGGATCCGAAAAATACACCCTGTGTGATCCCATGAACCATGTGAAGGAGAATGTTCTAATATGAGAAAGCTCTATCATATATCATATGATATCCATTTTCTACCGTCATACCATCAAGGAGCTTGTGAAAGCCAAATCTAATGCCTCGGTAGTAAAAATATTAGAGAAAGCATCCAGGTGGCTCAGAGAAACCAACAAAAAACAATATTCATGGTGACAATAAAAACACCTAAAAGGGCATTCTACTTGTTTATCCGGAAGAGCCATGAAGTGTGGATGACTATTATATAAAGCCTTTTGAGACAAAAGCCTATTCAAACTATGAGGAGATCGTGCTACCCCCTTAATGTGTGTGACCTTTGCAGAAACTTCCTACTTCCCACATAAGAGGAAATAGTAAATTGCACATGTCTAACGTATAATTAGAAAGCAAAGAAGTTACATTACATGTTTACGTTGCAGGGTTATGTCAGAAGAGTTACATACCATCTATTATAACTATTCTGTACAAATTGTTTGTGCGGAGTTTGCAGTTTTCTTTCTCTAGTTTCTTGAATATTAAAGCATAGACAAATAATAATGCATTCAGGAGAGTCTCTTTAGAGGAAAATAATATCTAAACCTATTGATTCGGTGAGTAATGTTACAATGACAGAAGGAAGGGCGACATCCACAAAATAGCTAAGATAAACATCTCAATTAGCATGGAGGCATTTTATTGTGAGAAGACAGATATTCAATGACAGAGATCAGGGGCTAGCCAGGCAGACAACAATGTACTTTAATAAGTATACATGATGACATCATCATACCGAGTATGCAGCTTCTAATGTCGTCCTTAATCTAGATGGGAAAAAAAACCGATAGAACTCAACAAGGACTTTACATACCCTGCTCTCCGCATTTCTTGGTATACAGACAAGCATTGCTGGACCTCTTTCAACGATCCATACCTCCTACGAGCTCTTAGAAGAGTATTGTATGTCACCTGTAACGATGATTTTCAAAGTTTATACATTTTATATCCTCTAAGGAAGTGATTCTAGTTTGTATACTGTCATGTTTCGAGAGTAAACATTTGCAATAATGATAAAAGTAAACATACCATAAAGGAAGCGGTATAATCAGTGTAAGGATGCAATCCATGGGCACTTCTGATTATTATGTGCATGTGTGATGTGCACAAGCGTGCATTTAGGTATGATACATAAGTGTTCACAAGTCTTTATATGTACATGTACACATACACGTGTTCATGTTGATAGATGGATATATAGATTTTGGTCATCAAAAGATCCCATGCTACATGCAGTCAGATGAAGTTCCACCCTGTTCAACTTGATTTATATGATGTACAGTGCCCTAAAACCAAATATTAGATGATTCTGTGCTCTTTCACCAATAGACCAAGTAAGCGAAAAATGTCCAACCAAAGTAGCAAAACGGCTTAAATCAATGATTTTGGCATACCTAACACAAGTTATTTTGCAGCACCATTTAAAGTGCTTAGCAATATATCTTAATCCTCCAGAGCACATCAATATTTGTTTCTACATTAAGCAAAGAAGCACCCTTAAGTCCTCCATTTTCAAACGTGTGCAATAGCATATGTTTCCAATCTAAATTGGATCTGTTTATCTTCTGAATCTATACATACTACTTGCCAACATTGCCACTCTATCATTAAACTTTAATTGACTGGTTATTATCTCCAGCAGCATATACACAGTGAGATGAATCACCTAGATCCAATGTGAATGCACCCATTACTATTAAGGTAAGGAAAATGCATATCATACTAGCTAATCCCCGATGAACATCACAGCTATCCTTGACATTTAGCACTTTCCATGGGTCATTAGCACTTGTATCCTAGCTATGTCATTGTTTAGCACCTAACATGTACACCTACCTCTAATCAACAAGTTATAATGTGCAAACCCCTCTTTTATCGTTTGCCTCCGAGGAAAATTGCTTCCACAACAATTGAATAAACCATTTGAAAGCATTTACAGTTTAATTATGAGTTAAATTATCCTCTGTCCTGTTCAGTTTCAGTTGTTCGTGGCAGTCAACTGAAAAAAGAAAGCCTACTGTTAGTGGGTAGTCTCATTGCCCTCCCCCTATTAAAAGTCCCTCTTCTAGCTGTGAGATAGATGATCCTGATTAACATATTTGGCGTTGGTCTACGTTTTTGTTTCAGAGGCGACTCTGATTTGTGTGGGACCCTAGACCATTTGCTATGTTTTTGTACATTTGGGATGTCATTTGTGCCTTCATACACTTTTTTGTACTTCTAATCGTGTATATTGAGAAGTTTCGTTAAACTCTTAGTAATGAAATGACGGGGTTCATATCCCACCGCCCCCGGTCTTCCCCACAAATAAAATAAAATAAAATAAAATAAATATTCCCATTTCTAAAAGACCACTTCCATTTGTAATATGTCATACGTGATAAAGATCATAGGTTAAATCACAGGGCCAGTTACCTACGTTTATAGGTGAGGCGGAATGAAATTACTTTAATTGACTGGCCCCCACCTGTTACCTGAGTTTTATGGTGCCGCTAATTATAGATATTTGGGTTTTTATTAGAGAGTAATTTTTTACATTACCACACCAAGTAATTATGATTAGTATGTAGATTGACATGTCATTATGACTTAAATCTTGTAATATCCTCAGGCAGATGATTAATTAAACAGATAACCCCAGTAAAATCAATCAGGAATTATCTAAATATGCCCCTTTACAATTTCTCGCGCTACATGGATCAGATATTTAACCTCTGTATGTTTCATTTTATTGAAAGTCGTCCTAGATATCTCACCAAGCTCAATCCCAGACATATATTCACTAATTATTTTGTCAAAAATAACCGTGGATTGCATATCAATATTATTACCCATGCACTTGGTAGATCTTCAACTTATACATAATCCCAACCCCTCCTTTTTCTCAGTCAACTCTTAAGCATTTCTCTCATTTATAACAAAGACTAGTATAGCATATGTTGGCCAGTAAGATAATGAGCCAAATTCACAAGATAATTAACAGCATCAATTGCTACTTTCTTAAAACACGTACCTGTGTATGATGGGATTATTACTTATCAGAGGCGGCAGAAAAGGGCTTCGGGCGACTGATGCATTGTCAAGAAGCATTTTTGTAAATTTTGGGTCTTTTCGTATTTTTTTTAGTCTTTTTGGATTTTTCTGAATAGTACTTATATGCGGTGGTAAGGTGGAAGGGAATTCACATGCTTATTTTGTGAGATCTTTTGGAAAGGTTGAGAATTCCCTCTTTTCGAAAGAATGCGGTTTTCCTCTAGAATTGGCGACTTGGGAGAGCGGTCCACTTCTTAAACGTGGCCAAATATTGTTTTATTTTTAGTTTTTATTAACAAAAATCAGAAATTTTATTCAAGTCCTATGAATTTGGTATCAGAGCTTCCACGATCCATGACGGCCACAAGATCTAAGGACAAGATCGACCATTTGGATGAAAAGTATGACAACAAGATCAAAAAATTGAAGCAAACCGTGGATGAAATTAGGATGACGGAGGATGAAATATGGGCGATGATGGGACAAAGGTTTGATGGCATGGTGCAAATCCTAGCGCAAATAGCACAACTACTTTCGGTTCTCACGATGGCTAAGCAAACCGAAGGGGTCGGAAGCCGTAACCTAAGGCAAAAGATGACGGCTTTGGAGAAGGGGAAGGAAAAGATGATGAAATACGAAGAAGTGTTACTCTCCGTCGTCGACGAGTACTACACGGAAGACGAGGACGACCCCCCCCCCCCCCCCCCCCCGAGGAGAGGAAAACCTACCCGACTCCCCCGGGGTTGTCGCAGGGCCGCCCAGCCTCTGCAGTCATCCTGCAGGGCCGAGCGGCTACAAGGGATAGATGGCAGTGCAGTCTGCCCCTACAGTTGATCTGCAGTGGCGTCGGGCCCTTGCCAATGATATGCATGCTGAGCCTTTGCAGGGGCGTAGCGCCCCTGCCAGCCAGTGACAGGGGGTGCCCTGGCCTGCCCCTGCAGTGACCTTGCAGGGCAGCCATGCCCCTACAGGGCATGGACAGAGGCGTTCCACCACTGACATGCCTCTATAGGGCTTCAGCGGAACCTCCGCAGCCCGACGGAGGCCCTACAGCCCCCATGATGGATTATACGGTCGCAACCCTCCAAAGTATGGATTGGAGCACGACAACGACATGGACAATTTTTTGGTAGACGCACGGCCTTCGATACGTTATAGAGAGGCGACGTCGTCCGATTTTAGCATAGGAGGAGTACCCAAAGGACGGTGGCAGGGACTAAGATCAAGAGGAGTCTGACCAAGGCACCGTTTTAGGCAACGAGGATTTGGGTGGCTTTGTGGACTGAGATGAAGGCCATCGGAGAGTATTGGAGTGACATAGGGATCGGTGGCGATACACATACCAGCCTTATCATCCCATGCACATTGGTGGTCGAGCATATCAGGAAATTTTTCGGGTGGACAGTCGAGTGAGGAAGCTGAAGTTGCCAATATTTGAGAAGGATGACCCTCATGGCTGGATTTACAGAGCAAATAGATCCTTCTCGGTGACGTGCATGACCGAGGAGCAGAAATTGGAGGCGACCGCCTCGAAGGAGAGACGCTTTCTTGGTTTCTATGAGGGAACACATGAAGCCTATCCGATCATGAGATGAGCTTTATGACTGTTTGGTGGATATGTTTCGTGATATCCAGTGGGAGAGCCTACAGGAGTAGCTGATGGCACTGAACCTTGATGGCTCTATCAGTGAATATATGAAGATTTGAGACACTCTCGGGTCAAATCGGAGACATGCCTGAGGAGACGTTGAGAGGATGCTTCTTAAAGGGGCTCAAGATGAATATTCGAGCAGAGCTCCACCTTCATCAGCCTCTGGGACTGGTGAGGACGATGGACCTAGCGCAGTTGGTAGCGGATCACCATACAGAGGAGGGGAGGTCTAAAGGTGTTTGGAGTGTGACCAATTTTTGCAGTCAAGCATCCATAGAAGGGCAGAAGGCGATGACATGAGTAGATTAATCCAGCAAAGAGAAGCACAATGAGCCACAGGCAGGAGGAAAATTCATAAAGATGACTGATGCAGAGATGGGGGAAAAGGTCTGAATGGTTTATGCTCCTGATGTGACGAGATGTTTACCTCAGGGCACCAATGTGGCATACATAAGCTTCAGTTACTATTACTAGACAAGGATGATGGAGTGGAAGACAAGGCAGAGTATGAGGACAATGAGCATCATACTTGGACATCACAGAGGTTTCATTAAACTCCATGGTTGGGTTCACCCTGAAACATACCACGAAGTTGACAGAACAGATATACAACCAGGCGGTGATGGTACTTATTGACAGTGGGGCCACCCACAATTTTATCTCCAACCAGGTCATAGAGTAGCATGGTCTCCAGTTGGTGGATACAAGAGCTTTGGTGTGATGATGAGGACATAACAGGTGGAGCGTAGTATAGGAGTGTGGTGAGTTCTCATGTTACATTGAGTTTAGGTTGAGGGCTTTCTACCACTAGACTTAGGGTACGGACGTGATACTGGGCATGCGGTGGCTGCAGTTACTAGAGACATGAAGGTTAATTGAAGGCTGCTTAAGATGGAGTTTCAGGATGACATGACAGTGACGCAACATGGGGATCCCAGTTTACGGAGGTCCATGGTTTCTTTAGAGATCATAGCCAGGGCCATCTAGTCTGAGGGGGCGGCTTTTTGGTGGGTTGCAGGGGCTGGTGAGAGAGGATGCTACAGAGGCTGATAGTGAATAGATTATCTCGCTGGAGGTGCAAAAGTTGAACAAATTTAAGGGAGTTTTTTGGCTCCTTATGGTCTCCCATAACCATGAGACCACAAGTATGCTATAGTTTTGCGGGAGGGATTTCTCCCATTAGTGTAAGGTCATATCGTTACCCATAGGTCCAGAAGGATGAGATCGAGCGCATGGTGACAGAGATGGTGCAGGCAGGGATAATTCAACCAAGTGTGAGCCCTTGCTATAGCCCAATTTTGCTGGTGAAGAAGAATGGGAGCTAGAGATTCTGCATGGATTACATGGCATT
Source organism: Scilla litardierei (assembly GCA_030789695.1). Lineage (NCBI taxonomy): Eukaryota > Viridiplantae > Streptophyta > Magnoliopsida > Asparagales > Asparagaceae > Scilla > Scilla litardierei. The sequence goes on along the minus strand of CM061142.1, from coordinate 773,425,568 downwards.
GAATAAGAAGACGATCACAGATAAGTTTCACTTCCAATTATTGACGAGCTCTGTGATGAGTTGCATGGGTCGGCGATTTTTATAAAGATTGACTTGAAGTTCGGCTACCCCCAGATCAGGATGAGTGCAGAGGATGCACCGAAAACAGCCTTCATGACTCACGTTGGCCATTATGAGTTCCTGGTCATGCCTTTTGGCTTGACCAATGCGCCTGCCACATTTCAGGCTCTTATGAACAAGATATGTCGTCATTACTTGAGACGGTTTGTTCGTGTATTCTTCGATGATATCTTAATGTGCAGTCGGTCTCCGAAGAAGCATATTAAACATTTGCAGATGGTATTTCATGAGCTTCATCACCATCAGTTGTATACAAATAAGAAAGAGTGCATGTTCGCTCAGCCAATGATAGAATATTTAGGGCATGTGGTCTTAGCAAAAAGGATGGCAGCTCACAAGTCAAAGATAGCAGTGATTGACCACGTCCGACCACATTATGGGGGCTGAGAAGATTTCTGGGATTGACGAGATACAACATGAAATTCATAAAGGGATATGACACTATAGCCTGGCCACTAATAAAATTGCTAAAGAAGGATAAGTTTCATTGGAGCGATGAGGTGATGGGAGCATTTGAGGCCTTGAAAAAGGCCATGACTACAGTACCGGTGCAGGCACTTTCGAATTTTAATAGACCTTTTGTTATGGAGTCGGATGCTTCAGGGTACGGTTTGGGAGAAGCACTGATGCATGACCAAAGGCATATAGCACACTTTAACTAGGTCCTGACGACATGGGCGAGGCTGAAGTCCGTGTATGAGAGAGAATTGATGGCCATTGTATTAGTAGTACAGAAGTGGAGGCCTTATCTGCTTGGTCGTAGTTTTGTGGTGTGCACTGATCAGAGGAGTTTGAAGTGCTTGCTGGAGCAGTGCATGGTATCTGAGGAGCATCAGATGTGACTTACGAAGTTGGTGGGTTACAAATTTGAGATACAATACCGGCCTGGTTTGAAGAACAAGGCTGCAGATGGGCTATCAAGACGGGCTAAAGACATACAGTTGACAACCTTATCTGTTTCAGTTTTACAGGACTGAGAGCCATTACTGCGAGAGATCAAGGCGGATCAGGAGCTAGCAGGGATTCGAGCAGCACTTTTATAGGGTTCCAAGGATTATTCAAGATATACTTTGCCGGGGCAGAAGTTAGTTACTGTACCAGGGACGTTTGGTGTTACCCATGACTTTTACATACATCCTTACCATTTTATAGGAGTTTCATAGTAACGTAGTGGGTTGCCACTCTGGGATCCTCAAGACTTATAGATGCCTAGCGAGGGGGGTGTTCTGGAACGGGATGAAGAAGGGTGTTACAAAGATGGTGGCAAAGTGTGACGTTTGTCAACGTCACAAGTATATAACGATGGCCCCGACTGGTTAATGTAGCCACTGTCTTTATTGGAGCAAGTTTGAGAGTTATCTATGGACTTCACTGGGGGTTGCCAAAGTCAATAGGATTCTCAGTCATACTTATTGTGGTTCATCGTCTCAACACGTATACTCACTTTATACCACTTTAGCATCCCTACAGTGCTATCTCACTTGCTGAAGTCTTCGTGTGAGAGATTGTTCGGTTACATGGACCACCAAAGTCTATTTTGTCTGATAGGGACAAGGTTTTTCTGAGCAAATTTTGGCTAGAGCTTTTTCAGGTGCAATGGACGGTTTTGAAGAAGAGCACTGCTTATCATCTCTAGACTGATGGCCAAACTGAGGTCGTCAACAAGAGTATTGAGACTTGCATTGTTTCATATCAGAGACTTCAAGACTGTGAGAGAAATGGTTAGCTTAGTAGAGTATTGGTATAACACTTCGTTTCATATGGCAACCTAGACTACACCATTGAAGATTTTGTATGAACGAGACCATCCTCATTTGTTGCATAATGGAGATAGTTCGATGTCAGTTTCTCAGGTGGAGTAGTACTTGACGAAAAGGGACATGGTGTTGGAGGACCTAAAGCATCATCTGACAAGGGCTCAACAAATAATGAAGACTCGAGCTGATTCTCATTGTAGAGAAGTACAGTTTGCAGTATGAGATATGGTGTACTTGAAGTTGTGTTCCTACCGGTAGAGGTCCTTAGCGCATATGAGGAATAAAAAGCTATGTCCATGACATTTTGGACCATATAAGAAATGTGGCCAAGGTTGGCCCATTTGCTTACAAGCTGAAGTTACCGCCAGGTTCGGTTATCCATTCAGTTTTTTATGTGTCGCAGTTCCGCCAAGCCATTGGAGATCATACCCATTCGCTATCACTTTCCGAGACATTGACTGAAGATATGGAAGTTATCTTGCCAGATGAGTTGAAGGGACTCCGTAGAGGATGTTCCAGAGAGCGTGAGGTGATGATGCGGTGGAAAAACCTTCCTGATCATGAGAGTAACTGGGAGCTATTATGAGCTATTGCGCATCAATTTATAGACATCAACCTTGAGGACAAGGTGGCTCTTTTGGGGAAGTAATGATGGGATTATTACTTATTAGAGGCGGCAGAAAAGGACTTCTGGCGGCTGATGCATTGTCCAAGTGTGTTTTCGTAAATTTTGGGCCTTTTAGTAATTTTTTTAGTCTTTTTGGGTTTTTTCTTTTTCTGAATGGTATTTATATGTGGCAGGGAGGAACGGAATTCTCGTGCTTATTTTATGAAAGAACTTTTGGGATAGGTTAAGAATTCCCTCTTTTTTGGGAGTGCGGTCCTCTAGAATTGGCAACTTGGAAGAGCAGTCCACCCTTAACCGTGGCCAACTATCGTTTTATTTTCAGTTTTTATTAATAAAAATTAGAACTTTCCTTCCAGTCTTATCAGTTTATTTCTCTTATATGACAACAGAGGTGAGTATATCACTTTTCTTGGACATACGCATATTAACATCAAAACGTTACAACACCACTCGGAAGTTTTCTTTAATGATTACAGTGCTGAATATAAATTCATTAAAAGATGCCCATCAAATGATGCCAAGAAGCCAATTAAGAAGGTTTAATGACAATCAACATTGGCAAAAGGAGATACTTAGATCCAAATTAATTGATTTTTGAATGCATATGAATATCCAAGGCAGGATGATAATTAATTAAGAATACCAAGACCTAGGCTATGATAATCGAGAAGAGTATATAGTAAGATACAATTGAAAGATGCATGTGACAAAAAAACCAAGGAATTATGAACATTGAAACAAACTGGTAGATAATACAAAAGGTGCTTCACCAAATTGGGCTGCAATCTACATCTTTTCATCTCTTCAAATAAAGAGAATGCTGTCTTCAGTTTTTTATTTTCAACACACGCCTGCCAATAAAAGGATTGCAATATGAGTTGTTTTGTTTTGTCGAATTGATGAGAATGATGGAGTTAATTTAAAGTTTAAACTCCTAAGAAATAATACATGCATGAATTGGTCAAATAAGAATTTCAGAGCAGAATTCTAATTTCAACACTAAAACATTTTCGTTTCAATGCAACAATTTCCTTCGTCAATGTGCAATACCGTCAAGATCAGTGCTTTAAAATTCTTTAGAATATTATCATTAAACTAGTGAGTGCTGCATCAGTCTTTTGATACCATCAAAATGTCCGAACCATGAATCCGATGGAAAGTTCATACCAAATGATTACTAAATATAATGCAAACTCCTTGATGGGTTTGCAAAGTGACCAGTGTCACTCTATGTAACTGACATATGGCACTCTAGAATACAAGTAAAACATGAAGGGTGCATACAGGTTTCCATAATTGGAGTACACGCAAGCAGCAGGAAAAAAGAGAAGTCACATCACGTCATGTGGGCCTACATAATAAACACTGTTTTAAAATCTTTAGTCACTCTTTTATAGAAAACACACACTTTCTTCGTTTATGCTACAAATCATTTTTACTTCCAATTAAAATTTAATATACACCCAATAGAATTCAGCTTTTCGTTCAGCACTAATTTAGATTCTCTTTCATATTCACCTTTCTTCTTCTTTTATCTTAACAAAGAGTCTAGCTAACACCTATCCATTAGCAACGTGTAGATGTAAAAAAGCCTGAAACTCAGTCATTAATCTCAAATCAAGTCCTACACTCTTACCATTAATTTAAGAACTTAATAATTCTCTTCTCCATTAATTGGATAATTTTTCCTTAACTATGTACTTTTGTTTGCTAATGCAACACTTTATAAATTGCACTCTCTAAACACTCCTTTTTATACAAATACCAAATTATTATTTTTCATTCATCAACAAATTTAAGTTTATTTAATGCAAACAGTTGAGGAGTGCGACATGCTGCACGAAAAAAGAAAAGTCATGTCGTGGCATATGCTATCCCATGTTTTAAACAATATTTTTAAAATCTTTAGTCACTACTTGATAAAAACATACTATTTCTTAAATACGCTACCAGTCATCTTTACTTCCAATTAAAATTTAATCTACACCCAATAGAATTCAGCTATAAGTTCTGCACTATAAAATTTAGATTCGCGCTCATATTCACCTTTCTTCTTTTTTTTGTCAACAAAGACTACGTCTAGCAACTATCCATAAGGAAAAGAATGGGGGAAAAGGTTGAAGATAAGTCTTAAAATCTTGATTCAAGTCCCTACACACTGCCCATTAATTTAAGACCTCAATAATTTCCTTCTCCATTAATTGGATAATTTTTTTATTTAACCAGATACTTTTGTTTGCTGATGCGACACTTTATGAATTACACTCTTTAAACAATCCTTTTGCATACAAGTACTACATCAATAATTTTCGTTCATCTACAAATTTTACATTTTTTAAATGCAAACAATTCCCTAAGCTTTACATTATGTTAACTGTTGAAGTTTGTCTATGTTTGTGCTCTCAATATTTTATATAATTGTTTAAAGATAACTCTTTAAATTTGGAGTTCAAAAGAAAAGAAAGATGTTTTAAATTAAATCAGAGTCACACCTTTAACAGGTTTTTTAGAAGAAAAAGTAAAATATAACTACAGTATTTTATGACTAATAAAAGAAAAATACAGGGTCACAAACGTGTAGCAAACTCTTTTAACACCAAATTTAGTATTTAAGTTATCAATTTTCTTTTCTGAAACAACTGTAAGTTATCAAGTTATCGCTTATTAGTTATATTTTTTGTACAAAGATTAAGATTTTCATGGGGCATTGCATGTCTTTAAAATTTTTACTAGAGGAATTTTGCAAAGGCAGTTGCGAAATTGAGATTTCATGGAGATCCAAACAAACGTTATAAAATGATAATATTTTATTGTATGTGCGCCGCACAGGCAGAAAATTTATATACTGATATATGGCTTACCTTTAACTGTCATCTGCATTTTAAACGAGCAGAAAAGCTAGTTGTTTGTTAATATCAATCAATTCTTAGTTATACATTTTGAGGTAGGATGAGATAAAAGCATTTTGAATGAAAGATGAAGCTTGCTGGTTCTTCTTATCGAATATAGTCCCTAATAGAGAGAAGTGTAGCCCCATTTAAGGAAAATTGAAAAAAAGAAAGAAGATGAAATTCGTTTCCTCATGTGCATAATAGACAAATAGATATGAATCATTTTCTTTGACTGTAAAGTCAAGTATCAATACCTAATTCCTTAACCTCCATCGCTCCCTATCTTTTGTCCCTCTCTCCAATATGATCATTAAACCTTTTCTATTTAAAGGGAAGATTCTTTTCCTTAATTTTTTTAAAGAGAGAGAGTCTACTTTCCATCCACTCTGATGTGCCTTCCACAAACCATTCTTTGTAAGACTCACCTTTTAGGTTTTCATAACACCATTAACAATAAAGTCTATGTAACGGTCACTTTTCGACCGTACGTATTTTAACGCGTATCTTTGTTTCGTATACGTATTTTCGTATTTGATTTTTATTATTGTTCTTCGTAGCTCAGACGCGTGACCGGACCTCGTATCCACGGTCCACTCGACGTCACGATCGTCCCGATATTTTATTTATAATTTTTGGATGTCTATGGACCAATCTGTAATAACCCCCCTTAATATTGTTTTTATACCGATGTTAAGAATACTTTTATAAGTTTTAATTTTCGAAATCTGTTAAAAGAAATCAAAACTTATTAAAGGTCAACCGTATTAAAAAATTTTAAAACAAAAACAAACTATTAATATCAAACATATTAACAAATCATATCCTAACTACCCCCCACTACTCTCTAACAGGTACTTCAACCCACGTCACAAAAGAATCCCACAAGATCCGCACTTCTCTATCTCTCCCACGTGAACTCTCTCTCCCCCCGTAACAACTCTACAAAGCCTACAAGAGCTCCATCCCTACTTATAATAAACCTAAACAATGACCTAGCCGCAACCTGCATTTGTTTTCTTATTTCATTGCATGCAAGGAGAGAAACACAGGGCTCTCTCTTGTGTAAACCCATGCAACACAAAAACCCCACTGGCCTCCCCTACTAAACCCGTGCCCCGGCCATCTCCCCCCCTCTAACCTGACGCACAACCCACGCCCAGCGCCCACCGTATGCATCCCTTCCTATCGCAACGAAACCCGCTCCGACCGCCCATCTCCTCCACGCCGGCAGACCGCCGGAAAACCCCAGGAGCCCATCTCGTCCTTGCAAACAGCCTCTCTCTCCCACTTCGCCGCCGGCCAAGAACTCACGATCACCGCGCGCAACCTCCCCCTCCACGGCCTGCAACCCATGCCCAGCACTCCTCCACACGAGCAAGGGTCCCCTCCGGCCATCCCCCTCATTCTCAGCCTGCGCGCAATACCCCAAACCCGCAAAGCCCCCACGCTGCGCCGTCCCCTTGCTGCCGTGCGCCACCCTCCAGGCCGCCAGACCGCCCCCTTACCGCTGCCGCTGCCCTTGCTGCTGTCGCACGCCGCTGTTGCCGCAAGCCGCTGCGCTGCGCTACCACAGCTGAGGCGACCCCGACGACTCCTCCTCACTGCGCTACCCGCGGTCGAGAACCCAGAGCCACGACGTGATCCGTTACTGCTTCCGTAACCAGCGCCAGATCTACGCGTGATCGTTATACTAGGTTGGTATCTCCTACTCGTAATAACCCAAACGTTACGCCACTAGAAAACCTAATTAAAGCCGGCAACTTAATCACTAAAGTTATTTTATGCTCGTTAAAACTGTTGTGACAACCTAGACCGTCGATTGGACTATTTTGACTGTGCACATAGGGTAGAATCGACGTAGAGAACCATAGAATAGATCTGAACATGTGAACAACGTGATTTGGAACTGCTAGGATAGCCATGATCAATCTAGAGACATGCATAATAGGTCTTCTAAAACCAGTCCTGACATCGTCTCGTTTGACCTGTTACAACAAACCGTAATCGACGCACTGCCCGTGACAAGACGTCCCTACGAACGCACTTCTCGCCACTTCAGGCAAGTGTGCTCACTTGCGTTGAAACGGCCACGTTTAGGCCATTACTTTCCGTAGTTTGTAAAAATTTGAACAAGAGACCTAGACGTGAAATGATAGCGTTTAGGATACCCTCACGACAGTCTAGACTAGATGACGAAGTCTAGGCCCAATATGCTATAACTGCCATGTCGATCAATATCTTAAAACGGACATGCATCATTCTTGCCTTGTCATTGTAATCTTATGCATAAATTGTATTGAACCTGTGGGGAATAAGACACTATCATAGCAGAGAGAGTGATCCTTTGTACGGATAACCTACGGGAAATAAGGCACACTCCTATCAGAGAGAGTGATCCTTTGTACGGAATTGTCTTGTGCACTTGGGGTTGGGTTGGGTTGAGCAGTCGCATGGTTTAGAGGGTTTGGCCGCCCTCTAACCTTAAGGCGTGAACCCTAAAGACATACACATTGTCTTGTCTTGTCTTGCAACCGGTAGCACACGCTACGGTCATTACCATGCCACGTTTACTTTCTTGCGCTGTCTATTACTTTCTTGCCATGTTTACATAAATTGCCATGCTGTCGCAAATCATAATATGCCATGTAAACAATATTTAATAGCTGTCTTTAAATTCCATATTCCTTGCAGTAGAGTCTTTCTTACATTTCAGTTGTAGACTCTGCCAGACGTACTACTTCTTTTCTCTTAGGTGTTTGTACGTCAGGTACTAAGACAGAGTACGTAGACAAGGAGACAGTATCTGCGGACTTGGAGCAGGAGGACACCACTCAGGAGTACAATCCAGACGAGGACCAGTCTTAGAGTTTCTTTCATTTTGCTGACTTGGAGTTCCAGTTTTCTAGTTTGGGTGCATAGCACCATTTAGATTTTTTGTCTAGGTTGGGTGTGTAGCACCAGTAGTTTTCCTTTTCAGTTGTGGCCATGCCGAGACTTTTTTTATTAGACTTCTTTTGTACTGCTGGATTTTTATCTTAACTAATGAATGTTGTTGGTTCTCTTTGAGTACTCTTATTATTCTGAACTGTAATGCAAGAACATGTACTTTGATTGGTGTATCCATACAGTTGCTTAGTGGGCTCGAGCTTCACAGCTCCAGCTCATGCGGACATTCGTCTCGTCCTCGCACATGTATTATGGGAAGCGGGACGTGATAGGCTTTTGTGGTGGCCCATGTAGGTCCTGCAAAAAGTTCGGAACGATAAAAGTACTTGCATTCATTTAATATCCAGTTTAACATGTGCAAAGTCTAATTTGGGTTCTCCTTGTCACAGGATGGCAAGAAGACGCCCTACTCAAGCCGGGACCTCAGCTGACGGGACCATGGAAGGCCAAGGTGGTGAATTCCACCAATTACTGGGCGTCATAAGAGAGATGCTGGATGTTCAGCACCACTTGGTTGAGCAGACCCATCAGGCTACCCATACTGCTCAGGCTGCACCGCCTGCCCCTTGAGCTGCACCTGGAGTGAAGCAGTTCAATGAGCTGCAGCCGAGGACTTTTTCTGGGAAGGAAGGACCCCTGGACGCTGACGAGTGGATCCAGAGCACTGAGGACAAGCTTATAGCTGCCAACATACCTGAGAAGGCCAAGGTGGAGATAGCAAAGCTGAAGCTGACTGATAATGCAAGGAACTGGTGGCGCTTAGAGGAGAAGCGTCTGGAGAAGCCAGTTAAGTGGGACACCTTCAAAGCCATGTTCAAGGTGAAATACTTTCCTAAGACTGCGAAGAGGGAGCTCTTGCAGCGATTCGTGAATCTGACACAGGGAAGCATGACAGTGGATAAGTATGAGGCGGAGTTTGAGATGCTCAGCCGTTTCGCCCCGCATATGGTCAAGAGGGCAGAGAACCGAGCCAATCAGTTTCGCCAGGGGCTAAACCCCAAGATCCAGGCCTCTATGACTTCGGCAGACTTGACCACTATGGAGGCTGTACTGAACGCAGCTAGGAACTATGAGGCTGTGGCAAGACTTCCTGATCCTCCTGCTGGTGGATGAAAGCGACAGATGGAGCTGTACAGGCCAGCAGCTAGGCCTGCAGTGCGGCCCAATCAGTCAGTGCCTTTCAAGAGGCCAGGAGTACTTGCACAGAGCCAGACCAAGGGTCCATGCCATTTCTGTGGCAAGCCGGGCATCAGCAGCACAATTGCAGGAAGAAGCTGGGTTTGTGTCTGGTGTGTGGAGATGCCACACACGTTGCTAGAGATTGCCCGAGGTCACACCATGCTGCGGACAGAGCACCAGCCCCAGTGCAGCGTGGAGCGCCTGCTCATATTCAGAGAGGAGCTACTGTTCGTGGACCCCCTTTGGCACCACAGAGGCAGGCTTACCAGCAGGCAATGCCACCTCGGAGGCCAGCATATACCATGACAGCCGTGGAAGCTGAGGACGTGGATGTCGTCATTGCAGGTAATCTCTTGGAACTAGTTTTTTATAATATAATGTAGTTCATATTGTTTGCATGTGATTGTAAAACCTTACTAGTTAGATTTGTAACCTTGTTTGACCTTCGTTATTATCTTTTATATCCTAGGTACCATCTTAGTGTCATCTTATCCGGCATTAACTTCGTTCGACTCCGGTGCATCTATGTGCATCATAACCCGGAGATTCGTAACAGAGCACTCCATTCCCACCCACACACTTCCAACGTATTGGGATATCACTACAGGGAACGGAGTGGTGACGGTTAATTTGGGATGTCGATCGATTCTAGTGGTGATCAGTGGACACAAGCTATATGTCGACTTCATTGTCCATGATCTACCGCATTTCGATGATGTCCTTGGCATCGATTGGCTGGAGATTTCCATGCATCGATCGAATGCCACATTAAGAAGGTGGTGTTCAAGATACCAGGCCACCCGAGGTTCGAGTTTCACAGCAGAGAACGACTCGCTTAGGCCCATCAGATTTCGGGCCAAGCCGAACGAGTCGATCGTTGCCGCCATGCAGATGGAGATCAAGAGACCAGCAGTCGTCAGAGACTTCGACGACGTCTTTTCGGAGGATATTTCGGGGTTGCCACCCGACCGAGCTGTGGAGTTTAGCATAGAGCTTATGCCGGGAGCGCAACCTATTTCAAAGGCACCGTATCGTATGGCTTCTGCAGAACTTGAAGAGCTGAGGAAGCCGTTGGATGAATTGTTGCAGAAGGGATTCATACATCCTAGTGTGTCACCTTGGGGTGCACCAGTCCTATTGGTGAAGAAGGATGATCCCGCAGGATGTGTGTGGATTACAGAGGGCTGAACGTAGTGACGGTGAAGAACAAGTATCAGCTGCCCCGCATTGATGACATATTTGATCAGCTCGGAGATTCGAGAGTTTTCTCGAAGCTGGATTTGAGGAGCGGATACCATCAACTGAAGGTGAAGAAGGATGACATTCCGAAGACGGCATTCAGGACAAAGTTCAGACACTATGAGTTCGTGGTCATGCCTTTTGGTGTGACCAACGCTCCGACAGTGTTCATGAATTTGATGAATTTGATCTTCTATGACTTTCTGGATAAGTTCGTCGTCATCTTCATCGACGACATTCTTATTTACTTAAAGTCTGAGGAGGAGCACAGCCGACATCTGAGGAAAGTGTTGGAGACACTGAGGCGTCATCAGCTTTATACCAAGTATAGTAAGTGCAAGTTCTGGTTGAACAGAGTCGCATTCTTGGGCCACGTAGTGTCAGGTAATGGCATATCGGTAGATCCGGAGAAGGTCAGAGCAGTCAGCGAGTGGCCGACCCCGCAGTCAGCATCGGATATCAGGAGCTTCCTTGTATTAGCTGGCTACTACCATCGGTTCATCAAGGATTTTTCGAAGATTGCAGAGCCAATGACGAAGTTGACGAGGAAGGACATGGAGTTCTGTTGGTCAGAGTATTGTGAGGAGGCTTTTAGTATTTTGAAGGCGAGATTGACCACATCACCGGTTTTGGCTGTACTGGATCGGATAGGAGGATTCGAGGTTTTCTGTCATGCATCAGGCAAGGGCCTCGAATGCGTCCTACATCAGCATGGTCACGTGGTAGCGTATGCTTCTCGACAGTTGAAGAATCATGAGAAGAACTACCCAACGCATGACCTGGAGTTAGCAGCTGTGATATTTGCGTTGAAGATCTGGAGACACTTTCTGCTGAGTGAGAGCGTGAAAATATTCACCGGTCATAAAAGCTTGAAGTATATATTTACCCGGAAGGAGCTCAACATGCGTTAGAGGCGATGGTTAGAGTTGATGGCGGATTATGAGATAGATCTGTAGTATCACCCGAGAAAAGTGAATGTAGTACCGGATGCTTTGAGCAGACTCCCCGCAGTGATGTTGCATACTGCCCACTGGAGATTACAGCAGGAGCTGAGAGGGATGGACATCGAGGTTGTCATACCTGGAGTGATCGCTTCGTTGATGAACATGCGGATTCAGTCAACGATTGTAGATCGTATCAAGGCAGCTCAGGCGGGAGATCCAAAACTGCAGAGGATCAGAAGGCAGGTCGAAGCTGGACTTCGGACGGAGTTTATCATTCATGAGGATGGATCACTGAGATACGGCAGTAGACTCTGCGTACCTGCAGGAGACATTAGAGATGAGCTGTTGCATGAGGCACATAGCTCGCCTTTTTTCATACATCCTGGAGGCACGAAGATGTATAAGGACCACCGTTTGAACTATTGGTGGATTGACATGAAGAGGAGTGTGGCACGGAGCGTTGCCAATTGTCTTGTATGCCAGCAAGTGAAGTCGGAGCACCATCGGACAGCAGGATTGCTACAACCGTTTCCTATCCCGGAGTGGAAGTGGCAGCACATCACGATGGATTTCGTGACGGGCCTACCTCGGAGTCCTAAGAAGAACGATGCAGTCTGGGTGATCGTTGACCGATTGACCAAGTCTGCGTACTTCATCCCATTCCGAGTGGGACAGTCCGCGGAAATCTTGGCAAGTAAGTATCTAGAGGAGATTGTGCGCTTGCATGGAGTTCCGGTGAGCATTGTATCCGATAGAGACTCGAGATTCACGTCTCAGTTCTGGAAGAGTCTACAGGAGAACCTTGGAACGAGTCTGAGTTTCAGCACGGCGTATCACCCGGAGACCGATGGCCAGTCGGAAAGGACGATTCAGATTCTGGAGGATATGCTGAGAGCTTGCACGCTCGATCTGAAGGGTTCGTGGGAGGATCATCTCCAGCTAGTGGAATTCTCCTACAACAGCTACCAAGCGAGCATTGGCATGTCGCCATTTGCTGCTCTGTATGGAAAGAAATGTCGATCGCCACTGAGCTGGGATGACACCGGAGACATAGAGCTGTTAGGTCCAGAGATGATTGTAGAGGCTGTGGATGTCGTAAGAGACATCAGGGATAAGCTTCGGATTGCTCGAGATCGCTTCAAACATTGGGCGGATGCCAAGAGACAACCTTTGAAGTTTCAGCCAGGAGATCATGTCTTCCTAAAGATTTCTCCGAACCGCGGAGTCATTCGTTTCGGGAAGAATGGAAAGCTGAGTCCGAGGTATATTGGACCGTTTGACGTGCTGGAGCGTGTGGGAGCATTGGCATATCGCCTTGCTCTACCACCATCTTTGGAGGGAGTTCACGACGTTTTTCACATATCTCAACTACGTCGATACGTCAGTGATCCATTGCACGCTGTGAATTTTTCAGAGATCACGGTCCGACCGGACCTGACATATGAGCAACACCCAGTACAGATTTTGGACCGTCGACAGAAGCAGTTGAGGAATAAGGTAATCGACCTGGTGAGAGTGATGTGGCGTCACGGATCACCTGGAGAGTCCACCTGGGCGCGAGAAGAAGAGATAAGGGAGCGCTACCCGCATTTGTTTTCTGATCAGTAGGTGTTAGAAATTCCGAGGTCGGAATTTTCTGTAAGGTGTGTAGGATGTAACGGTCACTTATCGACCGTACGTATTTTAGCGTGTATCTTTGTTTCGTGTGTATATTTTCGTATTTGATTTCTATTATTGTTCTTCGTAGCTCAGATGTGTGACCGAACCCCGTATCCACGATCCCCTCGACGTCACGATCGTCCCGATATTTTATTTATAATTTTTGGATGTCTATGGACCAATCTGTAATAAACCTCCTTAATATTATTTTTATATAGATGTTAAGAATACTTTTATAAGTTTTAATTTTCGAAATCTGTTAAAAGAAATCAAAACGTATTAAAGGTCAACCGTATTAAAAAATTTTAAAACAAAAACAAACTATTAATATCAACCCTATTAACAAATCATATCTTAACTACCCCTCACTACTCTCTAACGGGTACTTCAACCCACGTCACAAAAGAATCCCACGAGATCTGCACTTCTCTATCTCTCACACGTGAACTCTCTCTCCCCCTATCAACTCTACAAAGCCTTCAAGAGCTCCAGCCCTACTTATAATAAACCCAAACAATGACCTAGCCGCCACCTGCATTTGTTTTCTTATTTCATTGCATGCAAGAAGAGAAACCCAGGGCTCTCTCTCGTGTAAACCCATGCAGCATAAAAACCCCACAGGCCCCCCTACTAAGCCCGTGCCCCGGCCATCTTCCCCCTCTAACCTGACGCACAACCCACGCCCAGTGCCCACCGTGTGCCTTCCTTCCTCTTGCAATGAAACCCGCTCCGGCCGCCCATCTCCTCCACGCCGGTAGACCGTCGGAAAAACCCCAGACGCCCATCTCGTCCTTGCGCACAGCCTCTCTCTACAACTTTCGCCGCCGGCCAAGAACTCACGACCACCGCACGCAACCTCCCCCTCCACTGTCTGCAACCCACTCCGAGCACTCCTCCACAAGCGCAAGGGTCCCCTCCGGCCATCCCCCCATTCTCAGTCCGCGTGCAACACCCCAAACCCGCAAAGCCCCCACGTTGTGTTGTCCCCTTACTGACGTGCACACCCTCCAGGCCGCCAGACTGCCCCCTTGCCACTGCTGCAAGCCGCCGCTGCCCTTGCTGCTGCCGCATGCCGCTGTTGTTGCAAGCCGCTTCGCTGCGCTACCCGCAGCCGAGGCGACCCCGACGACCCCTCCTCACTGCGCTGCCCGCAGTCGAGAACCCGGAGCCGCAACGCGATCAGTTACTGCTTCCGTAACCGGCGCCAGATCTATGCGTGATCATCATACTAGGTTGGTATCCCCTACTCGTAGTAACCCGAACGTTACACCACTAGAAAACCTTATTAAAACTGGCAACTTAATCACTAAAGTTATTTTATACTCCTTTAAACTGCTGTGACAACCTAGACCGTCGATTGGACTATTTTGACAGTGCACAGATGGTAGAATCGACGTAGAGAACCATAGAATAGATCTGAACGTGTGAACAACGTGATTTGGAACTGCTAGGATAGCCATGATCAATCTAGAGACATGCCATAATAGGTCTCCTAAAACCAGTCCTGACATCGTCCCGTTTGACCTGTTACATCGAACCGTAATCGACGCACTGCCCATGACGAGACGCCCCTACGGACACACTTCTCGCCACTTCAGGCAAGTGTGCTCATTTGCGTTGAAACTGCCATGTTTAGGCCATTACTTTCCTTAGTTTGTAAAAATATAAACAAGAGACCTAGACGTGAAATGATAGCGTCTAGGATACCCTCACGACAGTCTAGACTTGATGACGAAGTCTAGGCCCAATATGTTATAACTGCCATGTTGATAAACATCTTAAAACGGACATGCATCATTCTTGCCTTGCCATTATAATCTTATGCATAAATTGTATTGAACCTGCGGGGAATAATGCACTATCATAGCAGAGAGAGTGATCCTTTATACGAATAACATGAGGGGAATAAGACACCCTCCTAGCAGAGAGAGTGATCCTTTATACGAAATTGTCTTGTCCACTTGGGGTTGGGTTGGATTGAGCGGTCACAAGGTTTAGATGGTTTGGCCGCCCTCTAACCTTAAGGCGTGAACCCTAGAGACACACACATTGTCTTGTCTTGTCTTGTCTTGTAGCCGGTAGCACACGCTACGGCCATTGCCATGCCACGTTTACTTTCTTGCGCTGTCTTTTACTTTCCTGCCATGTTTACATAAATTTTAATGCTGTCGCATCTCATAATCTGCCATGTAAACAATGTTTAATAACTGTCTTTAAATTCCAATTACCTTGCAGTAGAGTCTTTCTTACATTTCAGTTGTAGACTCTGCCTGACGTACAACTCATTTTCTCTTGAGTGTTTGTACGTCAGGTACTGAGATAGAGTACGTAGACGAGGAGATAGTACCTGCGGACTTGGAGCAGAAGGACACCACTCAGGAGTACGATCCGGATGAGGACCAGTCTTAGAGTTTCTTTCCTGTTGCTGACTTGGGGTTCCAGTTTTCTAGTTTGGGTGCGTAGCACCATTTATATTTTTTGTCTAGGTTGGGTGCGTATCACCAATAGTTTCCCTTTTCAGTTGTGGCCATGTCGAGGCTTTCTTTTATTAGACTTCTTTTGTACTGCTGGATTTTTATCTTGACGAATGAATGCTGTTGGTTCTCTTTGAGTACTCTTATTATTCTGAACTTTAATGCAAGAACATGTACTTTGATTGGTGTATCCATACAGACGCTTAGTGGGCTCGAGCTTCACAACTCCAGCCCATGCGAACCTTCGTCTCGTCCTCGCACCTGTATTATGGGAAGCGGGGCGTGACAGTTTCAATCTCAAATCTTTTAAGTTTGCTACCTATATCACTTTTCTCCATTTTTCACTATTAAGAGATTGCTCATCGAATTCTGCTACCTATATTCTAAGGACCCATCTTTTAGGTTCACGTAACACCTATATAGTCTTGATCTCAAAATATAGTCTTGATCTCAAATCGTTGTTGGGTTCTGCTACCTAAATCCCTTTCTCCATTTATTGTTTTTAAGAGATGGCTCCTGTTTAACTTATAGAGTTATGATATATGAGTTATGATATTCATATTTTAGGTTTCTGTAATTTTACAAAAGGAAAAGGGGAAAAGCAAAAAACTTACTGTATGGTTGTCACATGAAATTGTCCATGAGTTCAGTTAAGGTCTTGTCATGTACGCGGTGTACTAAACAATTAACAAATTAGCACGACATCTGGAGCACATCTAGCTTGCAAATTCCTTATGCAACAACGATTACTTAAAAGTTAGTTGGCCAACACGTTCATCTCCACATAGGCACCATGGAAATGAACCATCAGTCACAAGGGTTATTGATAAAGATCAACTACAATTTAGTAAGAAATTTTATTTGAATTTTAGTTAGGATTTTTTTGGTTTTATTTGTTAGGATTTTAGTTGATTTTATTTAATTCTGACATTTCAAATTTTTGGCCGCTGATACACTACATGTTTCCATTTTCTAAGGATTTCCCGGAATTTTGGCCCTGTGAAAGTTGGCTCGATTGAGATGCTGAAGAAGTAGCCAATAGCTATCTTGTGCAGAGCTAGCTTGCCAGTGCTCAGATCCGACCTAACTGACTTTAGTCAGATACGAGGATGACGAGATATTGGACTTCTACAGTGCAGAGATACTCAGTTCGGAGGATCAGAGGATCGACGGCTCATATGTCGGTGGCTCTACTGTCCGAGCTTCAAATAGTTTGGCTCGGCACTTTGTTTGCTCAGTCGTCAACGAAAAATTTGGCAGCATGAAGGGGCCCACCATAGGACGTGACATCCTATCCGAAGTATAGTTTCGATTGGAGTGTAATTCCATTAGAGTCAAAGTTTTTATCAGTTGGGGATCCCTTTTGTATTAAAACACATAGTACCCCGGGGATATATATATATGGTGCTTAAGCGAGGGTTTCAGATGGGATGGGAACTTATTAAGAGACCTTTGAGCCGCTAATCGTTGGGAGCCAACTTTGAGAGATTGTTGAGAGCTTTGGAATGATCTTGTGTGCTTCTGTTTCGTTGTGAAGAGAGAAGATTTCTATTAGTTCACTCCTTTCGTAATAAAGCTCATTGATGCTCCATTGGACGGCCGACGGCCTAAAGTTGATATCTTTCATAGTGCTCTGCTTTTTTGTTGCTTGTTCTTCGTTACCTGATCTTTGACGATCATCCGTTGTCGCACAACAAACTGGTTTCGGAGCCTACGGTTTCGGAGATCAACGTAGAATACGAAGATGAGCAACGGTGGTGATGACAATTCTTCAAAGGCGTTGACTTCTAGAGAGCATGCTCCAGCGGCTTGAACTATTGTGTCCAACCCGGAGTTCGAAATTGAGAAGTTTGATGGAAAGATCAACTTCGGTATATGGATGCGAGATCTTGGATGTCTTGAACAAACTTGGTCAAGATATCGCATTGGACGAGAAGCCGATGAACATGTCTGATTTGGCGTAGAAAACTCTAAATCGGAATATATGTGGTACGATCCGATTGTATTTGACGAATGAGAAGAAATATCCTTTTATGGAGGAGACATATGCAAATAAGTTTTGGAAGGAGCCTAGCAACAAGTACATGAAGAACATACAGAACCGACTGCATTTGAAGAAGAAGCTTTTCGGTATGAGGCTTGAGGAGGTGTTCTATTGAGAAACATTTCGATTACTATAACAAGCTTTTAACCGACCTGAGAAACGTTGATGTTGAGGTCGACGATGAAGACAAAGCTATGATTCATCTCAACTCTCTACCCATTGAGTATGAGTACTAGGTGTCAGTTCTTACTTACGGTAACAACTCGATCACGTTTAAAGAAGTATCCAATGCTCTTACGAGCAACAAGTTCAGGAAGAACGAAGAGAACACAAGAGGCCAAGCTAACGACGCTCTTGCTGTGGTAAGAGATCGAAGCAATGAGAGATGTTGAGCTCAGAAGGGGTATTTCCGATCCAAGTCCAGTGACAAGAGTAGATGCCCTCATCGCAAGGAATTGACGAAGGATCAATGTGCTTTCTGCAAATAAAGAGGACATTAAGTCAGAGACTGTCCGAAGGCGAAGAAGAAGCACAACGCAACAGCCAACGTCGCCAAGGGCGTTAAGGTCGAGGGATGGGTGCTTGGTGCTTTGGAGGGCGTGACGTCAGTTGGTTGAGTGCTCGACTCTGGGTGTTCCTTTCATATGACGCCACACAGAGTACTTTACAAACTTCCGTGAAGGGGGTAATAGTACATTCCTATTAGACGATGACCGAGCTTGCAGCACCACGAGCATCAGGACAGTTTGGATGAAAATGGACGATGGTGTTACACGAGACAACGACGAGCTACGCTATATTCTCAACCTAAGGCGTAATCTCATATTGCTCGGATCACTCGAAGCCAAGGGCTGCCAAGTGACGATGGAGAATGGTGCTCTAAGGGTGACCCAATAAGCTATGATCGTAATGAAGACGAAGGGTAAAGGTAACATCTACTATTTGGATGGTTCTGTCGTGACTGGCACTGCAGCTCTAACCCGTGAGGCCGACAGAGATGACTCGCTTCTTTGGCATATGCGTCTAGGTCATGTTGGCGAGAAAGCTTTACCGAAGCTTATCGAAGGAGATCGTCTAAGAGGAGCCAAGACAAGAAAGATCGAATTCTACAAGCATTGTGTCTTCGACAATCAGGCATGTGCTTCCTTTGGAACAGACATCCATAATATGAATGGAGTGCTTCACTATGTCCACAACGACGTATGGGGGCCGGCTAGGTCAGCCTCTTTGAGAGGTAAACACTACTTTGTATCTTTTATAGATGATTTCTCACGCATGACTTGGGTGTTTTCTCTAAAGTCAAAAGACCAGGTTCTGAACAAGTTCGTAGAGTGGAAGAAGTTGGTTGAGACTCAAACATATCAGAAAGTCAGGTAGCTACGAAGTGACAACGGTGGAGAGTATATGTCGGACATCTTCCATAAGTTTTACAGATCGGAGGGGATTTAGAGACACTTCACCGTCAGCAGTACGCTACAGCAGAATGGAGTAGCTGAAGGATGAATCGTTTGCTGAAGAAATTCCGATGCATATTATATACTGCCGACCTACCGAAGGAGTTATAGGCAGAAGCCCTGGTGTACGCGACCTACTTGGTTAATCGTCTACCTTCTGCTGCATTGGGGGGAAGACCTCATTTGGAGGTCTGGTAAGGAAAGCCAATTTCCGACTATGAGTCTCTGATATGAGGATGTCCGAGCTATTATGCTGTGAAGGACAATCTCGAGTCTTGATACTAGAGACAAGAAAGCCATCTTATTGGGCTTTAGCAATGGTGTCAAAGGATACAAGTTGTGGTGTCCAAAATAAAGGAAGATGATTGTGAGCAGAGATGTGAGTTTTGATGAGTCAGCGTTGTTGAAAAAGGAGCATGGACCAATGGTGGAGCCCAAAGAGACACAGACTCAAGCCGATCGACACCAGATAGCGTTGTTGAAAAAGGAGCACGGAAGTGTCTAAGATTCCAGATAGCTCGACTATTGACTTAAACCGACCGACCCCAGAGGCTGCAGACAGACAGATGCACTCGAGACAGATGATGGTGATGTTGGTGGTTCAAGCTCGGATGGTGGAGATAGCTCGTTTCTAAGTTGCACATCAGATGGATTCCATTATAGCTTCGAGACCAAGGCGTGAGATACGAAGACCTGCATAATACACTGAGATGGTCTCGTTTGTGTTTCCCGTCGTAAGTGTTGACATACCCAGTTCGTTCAGAGATGTAGAACATTCTAAAGACCCAGACAAGTGGAGGAAAGCTATGGACGAGGAGATGGAATCACTGATGAAGAATGAGACATGAGATCTGGTGGAGCTTCCTGAAGGCAAGAAGGTGATCGGGTGTAAGTGGGTCTACACCAAAAAGACAGAGCTGAAGCTAGAGAAGTTCGTTATAAAGCTTGTCTTGTTGCGAATGGCTTTGCACAGAGAAAAGGCATCGACAACAACGAGATCTTCTCTCTGGTGGTAAATCATTGCTCAATTTGTTGGCATTAATGGCACAACTCGACCTTGAGCTGGTGTAAATAGATGTTAAAACGGCGTTCTTGCATGGAGAGCTTGAGGAGATCTATATGGCTCAGCTCGATGACTACAAGAGCGTCGATGGGCTTGCATGTAGGCTGAAGAAGTCGCTCTATGGGCTGAAGCAGTCACTTAGGCAATGGTATAAGCGTTTCGAATGCTTTATGACGAATGATCAATGGTATGTTCGGAGTCCCTATGATTATTGTGTGTTCTTTCGATGGTTGGATGATGGGTCCTTCATCTATCTCCTCCTTTATGTTGATGACATGATCATCGCTTCATCAAATAAAGTGGAGATACAGATACTGAAGTCTGAGCTAAGTTGTGCATTTGAGATGACGGACCTAGGCGAAGCACAGAGGATTCTTGGGATGGAGATCACAAGAGATCGAAGAGGATGTATAATTCATCTTTCACAAAGTTGCTATCTGAAGTCTGTAATACAGAGATTTGGCCGTGAATGAATGAAGTCAGTAGTTACTTGACTTGCACCTCACTCAAGCTCTGTTCCGAGCATTGCCCAAAGAAGGAAAAAGAGAAGAAGCTCATTGACGTGTGTGTATATTTTATATATTCACGCACGTCTTCTTCGTGTTTTTCCGTTATTTTCCGCCGTCCCGTATCCATTTTCTCGTATTTTCTAGTTTTCTTTCACTTCTCCTTGTTTTTGTGTGTTTACAGGAGATTGCCCGCGTAGGGGACACATAACGAAGATATCATAAGTCACCGGAGCAACGGGAGGAGTCACGCGTGATCCAGGGGGTCAAACGACCAAGATTGCCACTTTTCAGCCTCCGCCTGATCGGTTGGACACAGCCAACCGATCGGGTGATGCACGTGTGCATGACCCGGACACAAGCTGAAGCGAAGTAAGGATCAACCGACCGGGTCGCCGACCGGTTCATCCCAACAGAGTTCTCGGGAAAATAGAGCTGACTTCCAACCGATCGGGTGACCTTCACCCGATTGGTTCATCTATAGCCGATTCCTCCGAACGACGATCCGGAGAGCTCACCCGACGACCCGCTGACCGTGCCAAGTCGACGCAAGTTTCTGTCTTTTGGGCGACGTTTCCAACCGATCGGTTGATTTATCAACCGATCGGTTCACCCGATGACCGCAAGATCCAAACGACAAGCCGCTTGTGCCAACCGATCGTGTCACGTGAGCGGGTGAAGCTTATGAAAACCGCAGCCGAAGAACGTTGCAGCTCACCCGATCGGTTGATACTTCAACCGATCGGGTGAAGTTGTTTTCTATAAATAGTTGTCTAGGTCTTCCAGAAACGAGAGCTGTGTATTTTTTCCTGTTTTCTCTCTATTGTGACGGCTGGAATTTTATCTTTATTTGTAAGTGTTCTGATCTTTATGAAACTTTGATATTATCTTAATTGCATTATTACTACCGCATTTCAATTGCCTGATTATGTTTTTAACGGTCGATTTTTATTTAGATCGCTTTTTAACTATAATGTGTGAGTAGTTCCCTAATCTGTGATTTTGGTGGAAACCCCTTCGTGGGTTCTCCCTAATGCGTCCATAGGACTAGGATATCGATAGGGAATAGGAATCTATTAGTTACGCGGGGTGTTTTATTGTCATCGGCGGGAAAAAGACCGCCTTTAACCGTTGGGCCAAAGGGGAATAAACTTGGCGGTTGACTCCCTAGCCATAGCTCACGCCCTTAACGTAGACATCGAATCCTTGCGCGCGGGAGCGGCAAGACAAGATGTTGGGAGTTATCGTTGCGAGCTTAGTGCTCCCGGAGTCGGTCAGTGTTAATGGACATGGGAATGCCCACTGACCAAACCCGGGTAGTCCGGCGTATCATCCTGAGCACCGACCAGAATATCGGACCCATGGGACGCTGGTATCACTTTTAGAGGCAACGTCTCACCATTAAAACCTAATTCCGATCGTATTCCTATCCGCCGGTCGTAATAGCGAGAACACATGATAGGGTGGAAACCGAAGTCCCAGGTTTCCTTTTATATTGTTTAATCTCGTATCTACATTTCGTGACAATCCATCTATCGATTCGGGCTAGCTCATCCTTAGGGCGAATTGGTTCCTTTTAGAAACAAGCACAATCACGCCTCCCTGTGTTCGACCCCCCAAGCCACACTACAACACCGTGCGCTTGCGGTATAAATATTTTAAACCTGGTATCCCTCATCATATTGCACACTTGCATGATCGCAAACCGGGGGAACGTCAAGCTTTATGGCGTTGTTGCCGGGGAGGCAACGTGTTTGTTTTCATCTAGGACCCAGTAATCCCTGAGACTAGCCCATGAACGCGGTCGCTAGACTGCGTTTTATCCAAAAAAATTATAAAAATTTCAATAAACAGATTCTTTCCGTACCACCATTATCAATTTGTGTTATTCCTTGTACCACTGACGCGCTTGTCGTAGCCAAAATTTTTGTTTGTCAGGAGAATTATGTGGATGCCCGATGGATCATACATCAGAAATTTTGATGCTTACACGTCGTACGGTGCTCAGATGGGGGGATATGAGAATTATCCGCATGTCGTGGCAGTTTGCGAAGCTTGTGGGATGCAGGGACATACGTCCCCATTGCCAATTCAGTGCCCAACCCTACACCCCACACTCATATACTCACGACCTACATCAAGAACCCTCTCATCCTTACCACCAAATTTCCACACCCCATCCTCCACCAAAATCGAGCCTTGAATTTTTCTTGGAAAACTCTATTGTAACTCAAATGCACTGGATATCACCTCCACTTCCATCACCACTCCCCCACCGATGTCTGACCTTGAATTATTATTAGAAGACAATATTTTAAACCAATGCCAGATGACTCCACCACTTCCACTTCCACCACCTACGACCGATCTTGAGTTGTTAGTGGCGAATTCCTTTTTAAATCAAGGCCTGACGACACCATCACCCTCATCTCCATCTCGAAAATCTATCCTTGAGTTATTAATGGAGGATTCTACGGTAACCCAGTGCCAGGTGGATTCACCAATTCCATTTTCGCCTACCACTTCTACTTTTGGGGGTGAAGCAGTCGTGTCTCATGCATCATCGACAACTTGCACCACGGAAGGTAACTCTTATGGTTTACAATTTGAAAATTTTGATATGAGTCCCATTCCCCATGCAGATACAATTTTTGAGACATACGGCATCGAGGAGGCCATGGAGGATGTCCATATCGACGAGGAGGGAAAGCGTGAGGCCGTGAACGTCATGACTCATTCTATTGAGCCTCATGCTCCCTTGCCTCTACCACTACCTCCACAGCTCACCCTCACTCCACCGGAGGCATCACATCCACCAGAGCTTACTGCTCCCACTCAGGGAAATCTTTTAGACCTTATTTCTGAATCTCATATTACATTCCACATATTTCTAGATTCAAATACTACTGACATGACATACCCTCCAAAGGATCCAGATTCACACAATACGGAGATATGTTGGAGCATGTCAGCACCTGATGATCTCGTTGCTGAACGTGGACAGGAGATCACTGCGTCACCACCAGGTCATAGCACCACATTCTCAGGGAGTCGTCAACTTTTTCCACGCTTTACATTTCACTTTGACGATACTCTTTGGGATACATTTAATGCGGGGATGGATTTTTCATCACGGACTGATGCTCCTTTTCTTTCGAATGATTTAGGTGGACATCATCGAGAGAAGCTTGTGGGAGCATTGCTGGAGTTCGTTGGTGTTCGTGGCACTAGAACATTGGCGGAGCCACAGATGGAACAGGAAGAGCAGCTTCCTGCTCCACTCCAGATCGTAGATCCACCGTTTGCTCAGGTGTATCTAAATCTAGTAGTGTAAAAAATATTTTACCGCTCTCTAATCTAGACTAGAATAAACTCGTCTCCTCACGGCAGTGAGAGGAGCGTATTAGGATCAATCGCTTTTCTTTGAATAAAATTTGCCTCCTTGCCACGCCCATCCAGTCTCTTCCAAGGAGAATGAGCACACAGCCTCTCCTGCATTTTAATTTCTTTTTCTTCTTCGATCTCCCCCTAGCATATTTCTGCATCATCATGATCATATCATATTGCTAGCATTGTCCTATCCAGCTTGGGAGAATTCGACATTTTGTGTGTTCTGTCGTGTTTTTTCCGTGTGGTGTGTTTGTTTATATACGTCGTGTGGTGTGATTTTCTATCGTTTATTTTCTATAGTTCTTTTTCCTCCTTTATTTTTCAGTTTCGTATGTGTGTTTTTCTCGCTTTTCATTTCTCTTTGTGTCTGTGCGTATTTCCCCCCATTTGCATTGCCCTCCCGTATTCACTTTTATTGCATTGAGGGCAATGCAAGTTTCATCTTGGGGGAGTCGCACTTCGTACATCGTTTTGTGTCTTTTTCTTCGTTTTTGAGTCGTTTTCACCGTGTTTTTCTTTTTCTTTCTTTCCTTTTTCTCCTCTCTCTCCTAGAGATGACCCCAAATGATGAATTGCCATAGAATCACACACACCTAGCATGGCTTCGATAATCACATTCACTGACCCTAGGAAGTTGAGTCCTCTTGCATTTCATGCATCGTGGGTCCATTTTGCTTTTGTGTAAGTCGTGTGTCGTGTCTAGCTTACGGTGTGCTTCTACTGTGTGATTTTGATTTATATACATGTCCTGGAATGCCCCCTAGATTATCATGTTTCGATTTGAATATGCAGTATTTGCTTCTCCTGTCTGCCTCTATATGCATGCTATATTTATATCGTATATTTCATGTTGCATGTGTTGGGATTCCACAATTAGGACCATGATAACCCATTTAGCCTATGCTCTGATTAGCGAAGAAAATCTCCTTTGCCCAAGTGTCTAGAATCCGATTTCTTTTTTATTTTACTTGGTGCAAATCCCCTCGTCGTGTACCGTTCTCCCACTTGGAAGAGTACACACGTGTATATACCCCAAAATCCAAAAATTCAAAAAAGAGAGAAGAAAAACCAAAAGAAAAACGGAAGAAAAGAGAAAAGAAAAGAAATATATATATATATATATGATAGCCAAAAGCCCAAAAAATACATATATCCAAAACCCAAAAAAAATTCCTGTGTGAATATTTTGCTAGAATAAAGGGAAGGCGAGAATTTGCACCGAGTGTTTTTCTCCACATCATCTCAACCCCATCGTTTTCGAAAACACTTGGTGTAGGGACCTTCTAGCTATTTCTAGGCGATAGTGAGATGATTTCCTAGTCCCTAGTTGTGGAATCCCTGAAGCATGATACGATTCGATTCTTACTCTGTTCTGATGCAAGCTTGAGCTATATATTCGCCGCTTATTTCAAATCGAATCGATATTTGGGTCTTTTCTTGGATTTGTGTATATGGAGCTTTATTGCACACTGTAGATAGAAACATCGTCTGCTAGCACGCGACCACACTCACTCACGCTTCACCGCGTGGGCCCACGACACTTGTTGGGACTCGTTTTCTTTGGTTTAGTGTTGTGATTTGTCGCTTGCTTGCTTGGTGTGGCGTTTTTGATTTTGTTGGCCCTGATGGGTGATTTAGGGTTTTGATTTCTCTTTTTCTATCTTTCTCTCTATTTTCTCCCTCCAAGCTCCTACTCTCACTCGTCTTCCTCGAGGACGAGGAAGGGTTCAGCTTGGGGGATTTTGACGTGTGTGTATATTTTATATATTCACGCACGTCTTCTTTGTGTTTTTCCGTTATTTTCCGTCGTCCCGTTTCCATTTTATCGTATTTTCTAGTTTTCTTTCACTTCTCCTTATTTTTGTGTGTTTGCAGGAGATTGCCCATGTCGGGGACACATAACGAAGATATCATAAGTCCCCGGAGCAACGGGAGGAGTCACACGTGATCCAGGGGGTCAAACGACCAAGATTGCCACTTTTCAGCCCCCACCCGATCGGTTGGACACAGTCAACCGATCGAGTGATGCACGCATGCATGACCCGGACACAAGCTGAAGCGAAGTAAGGATCAACCGACCGGGTCGCCGACCGGTTCCTCCCAACAGAGTTCTCGAGAAAATGGAGCTGAATTCCAACCGATCGGGTGACCTTCACCTGATCGGTTCATCTGTAGCCGATTCCTCCTAACGACGACCCGGAGAGCTTACCCGACGGCCCGCTGACCGTGCCAAGTCGACGCATGTTTCTGTCTTTTGGGCGTCGTTTCCAACCGATCGGTTGATTTACCGATCGGTTCACCCGATGACCGCAAGATCCAAACGACGAGCTGCTTGCGCCAACCGACCGTGTCACGTGAGCGGGTGAAGCTTATGAAAACCGCTGCCGAAGAACGTTGCAGCTCACCCGATCGGTTGATACTTCAACCGATCGGGTGAAGTCGTTTTCTATAAATAGCTGCCTAGATTTTCCAGAAACGAGAGCTGTGTATTTTTTCCTGTTTTCTCTCTATTGTGACGGCTGGAATTTTATCTTTATTTGTAAGTGTTCTGATCTTTATGAAACTTTGATATTATCTTAATTGCATTATTACTACCGCATTTCAATTGCCTGATTATGTCTTTAACGGTCGATTTTCATTTAGATCGCTTTTTAGCTATAATGTGTGAGTAGTTCCCTAATCTGGGATTTTGGTGGAAACCCCTTCGTGTGTTCTCCCTAATGCGTCCATATGACTAGGATATCGATAGGGAATAGGAATCTATTAGTTACGCGGGGTGTTTTATTGTCATCGGCGGGAAAAAGACAGCCTTTGACCGTTGGGCCAAGGGGGAATAAACTTGGCGGTTGACTCCCTAGCCATAGCTCACGCCCTTAGCGTAGACATCGAATCCTTGTGCGCGGGAGCGGCAGGACGAGATGTTGGGAGTTATCGTTGCGAGCTTAGTGCTCCCGGAGTCGGTCAGTGGTAATGGACATGGAAATGCCCACTGACCGAAACAGGGTAGTCCGGCGTATCATCCTGGGCACCGACCGGAATATCGGGCCCATGGGACACTGGAATCACTCTTAGAGGCAACGTCTCATCATTAAAACCTAATTCCGATCGTATTCCTATCTGCCGGTCGTAATAGCGAGAACACATGATAGGGTGGAAACCGAAGTCCCAGGTTTCCTTTTATATTGTTTAATCCCGTATCTACATTTCGTGACAATCCATCCATCGATTCGGGCTAGCTCATCCCTAGGGTGAATTGGTTCCTTTTAGAAACAAGCACAACCACGCCTCCCTGTGTTCGACCCCCAAGCCACACTACAACACCGTGCGCTTGCAGTATAAATATTTTAAATCTGGTATCCTCCATCATATTGCACACTTGCATGATCGCAACCCGGGGGGACGTCACTCATGGAGAGCATAATGTATATCAATGTGGTAGAAGCATTAATGTATGCTATGGTTTGTACTCGACCCTACCTATCACATGTCGTCAGCATGGTGAGTAGATTCATGCACAATCCGAGGAAGGTACACTGGCAAGCAGTTCAACGGATACTTAGATACATCAAGGACACCATTGACGTCGAATTAACATATAGCCGAGGTAATGATGGTTCGCAAGTTGTAGGCTATGTTGATTTCGACTTTGTAGGCGACTTGGATGTCAGGAGATCCAGGCTACGTCTTTACCCTGTCAGGAGCTCCAATTTGTTGGCGAAATATACTTCATTCTACAGTGGCAATGTCTACTACGGATGCAGAATACATGGCACTGACTAAAGCTGTGAAAGAGATGATATGGTTGATGGGCCTGATGGATGATCTGGGAGTCTATCAGAAGAAGTATGATCTCCATTGTGATAGCTAAAGTACGGTGCACTTAGCTAAGAATCAGGTCTTCCATGCACACACCAAGCATATCGACGCGAGGTACCACTTTATCTGAGACTATGTGGGAGAAGAAAACATGACATCAATTTGTTGAAGGTCGAACATACAATAACCCTGCGGACATGTTGACTAAGATTGTATCTGGAGCTAAATTAAAGCATTGCTTGGACTTGCTCAATGTGGTTCCGAGATGATGTTAGTATCGGCCCTAGTTGGGGGGCATTGAGGCTCAGTGGAGTAATTGAGCCCCAGTGGGGGCATTAGGCTCTTCGGAGCAAAATTAAAGGAAACACCAGATATGACTCTACCAAGGGGTGCATCGAAGGTCGATTGTATGACGGCGGCCTAAATCTCACCAAGGTAGAGATTTGTGAAAGTTGGCTCGATTGAGGCGCTGAAGAAGTATCGGAGATCGTCAGCTGAGCTATCTTGTGCAGAGTTAGCACGCATGTGCTCGAATCTGACCTATCTGACTCTGCATAAGTCAGATACGAGGATGCTGACATTTAGACTTCTATAGTGTGGAGATCATCAGTTCGAAGGATCGGCGGCTCATAGGTCAACAGCTCCATAGTCTGAGCTTCATATAGCTCGGTATTTCATTTGCTCGGCCATCAACGGGAAGTTCAACATGAATGGGCACACCATAGGACGCAACGTCATATCCAAAGTAGAGTTGCGATTGGATTGGAATTCCGTTAGAGTCGGAGTTCTTATCAATCGGGAATCCCTCTTCTATTAGAACACCTATTGTACTCAAGGAATATATATAGAGTATTTCGGCAAGCGTTTTAGATGGGAACTTATAGAGAGAACTTTGGGCCTCCATTCGTTGAGAGCCAACTTTAAGATATTTTTGAGAGCTTTTGAAAAGATCTTGTGTGATTTTCCGTTGTGAAGAGAGGATTTGTATTTATTCTCTCCTTTCGTAATAAAGCTCATTGGTGTTCTCTTGGCCAGCCGACAACCTAAAGTTAATATCTTTTATAATGCTATATTTGTTTTGTTGCTCATTCTTCGTCATCTGTGTTGGACGCAACGATCTAGGATCTTTAGTTTGATGATGACAAACGTGTGCAAACTATTTAACGTGCGTGCTAAGTGTGTTTCAGTGATGGCAGTGATGTAAATACCCAAACAATGACTATGTCAATGAGATGCAAGCATGCACACAATATAGAAATGGAATAAGCATCAGGCATGCTCCCCTATTTTCAAGCTCCCCCTGAACATGTATAGTGCAAGCTCCCCTTCAACAAATAATACCAAGCTCCCCCTTCAACAAATAATGCCAAATCTTTCCAACACTTTTTCTCCCCCTTTGTTATCATCAAATGTGGACTAATGAAGTCAAAACAATATCACATGAAAAAATAAAGCATTATAAATTATATCTAGCACTTGCATGTCATTATCTATAAAGTAGACAAGTCAAATTCATTGAAAATTATAATTTAGACTTCACTACCAATGTGTAAGTGTGATAATACAAACATTGAAGTACAAAGGGAGATTCAAGTTAGAACATCAACCAAATCAACCCACATTTTCCATTGAACATGAATTTCACTAGGATTGATTTTTTCCACCTCATTAAAAATGAGTTCAAGATACCAAACACCCGATACATAGCCTATAAGGACTCTTAGATGTAGGGTTGGCATTGCTTGACGAGTAATATACACCAACGCTAAAGATTACCCATAAAACATATGTTGGATACTCGTGGGTAGTGTACTTGCCATGAATTGTATCCATTTTTCATACGGAGCAATTTTCATCTTTTTTTCATTTCTTTTAATGCTCAATTTTTATTCATGGCAAAACACATCATATCCCTTAGATAATTCAGTTTTTATACATCCTACATTCACTTTCCAACATTCATCAAAAGAAACTCTAAGCGTACAACAAGTTTAGTATTCGTGGAAGTGCGAATGTAGGTGTAGAAATCAAATTAATCATTTCATGAAGCATGTCATGGCTACCGAATAGTTTCTAACATGCACATGTAGCTATAACAATAATACAATGATTTCTACAGGGATATGAATGAACATTCAATAATATCACTTATAAAGACTCGTAAGGAGGTATTCAATAAGCACCATTTTTTTATTTTTGGTTTTTCATTTTTTTTTTTTTCTTTTATAAAGAACTAAACAAGCCTAAACAGCAAACATACAAGCACACAAACAAAAAAATTAAATCAAGCACACACACAAAACTACGAAGGTATGCAATGAATGCAAAGAGGGAAAAGAAATATATACCTTCGCGTCGCTATTTGACTAAGGAGCTAAAGGAATGAAACTTTCAATTCATTGCTCCTCGCCAAATCTCCACATCACCTACATGAAAGGTGTTAAGTGTGACCTTGGAATCCAACAAGGTCCACTAGTGTTAGCCATTAAAGTTTTAGGAACCCACACTTGTTTGACCTTTATGTTCGTGTTCTTAAACTTACAATAATAGGATGTGTGACAAACACTATCACAAGTAAAGCACTTTGCATGCATATTTTTCACAATAGAGGGTACATTGTGGAGTTTCTTAAAGACATGCTTTTTTAGCAGTTTTTGAATCAAATCCAAGTCCTTGTCTATTATTGCCATATAATTGATTCTCTAAAATAGTATCTAACGATTGTTTTCCTATAGAGAACTTTTTAATGGACAATTCAAGACTAGAGACTTTGGATTTTAATAGCACATTTTCATCCACAAGCAAAATACATTTACCTATAAAAACTCTCTTGTTTTCCTCTTCCTTCTTTTTAAATTCATCCTTTTTTCTTTTCAAGCTCGTTATTCAACATGCACAGTTTATCATTAAGCTCTTTAATCACATAGTCTTTTTCAGCTTCAAGCTTAAGTAAATTTTGCTTAAACATGCTAATATCATTCAATAAAGAGGGACAAGAAAGACAAACAGCTTTTTCAGATAAGCTAGATTCTTCTCTTTTCAGCATGGCAATGGTTGATTTGCATTTTTCAAGTTCTTCTTTTGAGTTTTTAGATTCTTCAATCACATCACAATTTTCTTTTTGCAAATCAAAGCAAGAATATTTATAGGATTCAACTTCATCAGAAATGTCTATAGGAATACTAGCTTTAAATTACAAAAAGAAAACTGTGTGTGCTAAGTGTGTTAGGGATTCTCTCCTATCCCTAGCCAAATTGGACCAAGTCATATTCTTTCATTCTCTAGCCTATACCCTATATAAACACCCTCAACTTCTAGGGTTAAAGGAGGGTGGCTAATATCATAGTCTCCAAGATCCGGCCAAAGCACAAACCCTAAGGAAGTTGCGGCAATATACAAAACCCTAACTTTAAAAAAATCCCATAAGCCGTAAGCTTCTCCTTCCCATAGCCATGTGCTTCAAGCCAATACCTAAAGCACACTACAAACATCTCCTTGCCGCAACCCAGGCTTTAAGCCCAAATCTCCTTGCCACAAAAGCCTACATCCTCTACATTGTTCAAGCCATAAGGAAGCCAAGGAATTCAACGTGACAAGCCACCCTGTCGCACTCACGTTATCAATGGATGAGAGACTAATACGAGAGCAGCCTTCTTCAACCTCTCGCAAGTCAGCGGATCCCTCATTGCTAAATCGTCAAGGGAGATATTAGTTGCCAAAAGCCATCACCTCAAAGAAGAAGAAGGCAACTCACGCATCCCTCCTTGCCTTGCCTAGACCCGTCGACGATCAAGAAGGGATCTTCATCTTGCAAGCTCACGCAAGGGTGCCGTATCTACATCCCGTTGCTCCGACGTCTGATCACCTTGCTTCAACTCGCCATCGACAATATGTGCCAAAGCCTCACGCCCCTGGAGCGCTGCAACTCGCCATAGGAGATTGTCGCCGAGCTCCGCTCGTTGTCGGAGTCGTTGAGACGAGTCGCTCGGAGATCGAAGCTGCTGTCGAGCTCGTAGCGAGAACCCTTGAAGAGGAAGCGCTATCGAAGTTACCGTCGACGTCGAGTTGAAGCTATCGTAGTCGAACGGGAGTTGTCGGAGACGACGTGTCGCCGTCGACGAAGAAATGACGTTGTCGTGACCTCTCGACCTGACGACAAGCTTCCACCTCCAAAGAGAGAGCAGATCACCTCGTCGTCATCGTCGAGTATCATCCGACAAGTCCACGTTCCCGCTGATGTCCAAGTTCTCCGCCGGAGAAGAAGTCATTGCCGAAGAGAATCTTACTGATGCACGCCGTAGAGTCGGGGCCACTGCCGGAGAGCTCTACACCGTCGAGTCGGAGACGACGTGTTGTCGTTCGAAGAGGAGTGCTGCCAGCGTCGCCGTTGAATTGCTCGAAGAAGTCGGACGTCGAAGGGGAGACGTCACCATCATCGCTGCATGCCCTAGTTTCACCGGCGAAGTCGCTGCCATCATTGTTGGCGCCATCCTCAAGGAAGACGCTGTCGGAGTTGGAGAGCTGCTCTCCGTTACTCGCCGCCGGTGAAGAGATCCGCACATCGAAGAGGAGTCGCTCGCCGCTGCTGCATGCCCTAAGGTGAGATGAGGTCGGAACAGAGCTGACGTGGCGACCGCGTGATCACGGGATAACATCACGAGCGAAAGCGAAATGAAAGGATTTTCTTGCTGACGTGGATAAGTTTTTAAAGGGGTTTCTTTGCGCACAGACCGCTGATATATTATTTTGAAATGGGATTTCCTTACGCACAGACCAGTGTGCTATTTGATACAGATTGAGATTCAGGAGTCGGATCAAGACACCGTTTGCGTCAGATTGGAGCTGACGACGTGCTGATTGACAGAGACGAATACACGGCCACGAACTGAGCATTTCTAAACCCTTTACTTTTTATATTCATGTTTTAGTGTAACGTTCTCTGTAGGGAAAACTTAACCAATATTTGTGACTATTTTGGACTTGTCTAGTTGGGTTAGACAAGAGGGTCTTGACGTGTGGTTCCAGTCAAGATACGCACTTACTAGGTTGATAGGGTTCTGCACTTTGTTGAGTGTGGTACAGTCTAAGTGGGGAGTTGTAGCTAGGACCTCATTGTAGGTGTACAAAAGGAACATATTAATGCTAGTATTTGCTTGGGGCTGGACGTAGGTCGTTGATGCGACCGAACCAGGGTAAATCTGTGCGTACTCTGTGATTGTCTCTTATTTACTCTGGTTGTGCTTTTAACTGCGTGTGATTTCTCATGGGTTGCGCGAGAATTTTTTATTAGCCTATTCCCCCCTCTAGGCTAGTATCCAAATCCAACAATCTGATCTTTGACGATCATCCGATGTCGCATAACAGGGCCGCTACATTAACTAAGCCCTTATTTTGATGATTTTAGAATCGTTTTCAGCATGATTTTAAACCGTTTAAACCAGTTACATACCAAATCAAGCCATCTATATATTTTGAGGAATTTAAACTGATTTGGGCTATTCATTTTCCTAGATTAAGTCTATTTTTATGCGATATCATGGAGTATTATAGTGATCAAAACTACATGTGCTATTCTTTTCCAACAGACTATGCGCATAAGATATTCAGTCTCATCCCAATCTATTATAGCTTCGATGACCGATATGGATATGATGATTAGGAAAATCATTTGAAAGCCATATTCTTTAATTTTCACATCTAAAATGAAAAGAAATACGTGTATGCATATCTCAAGGTATACGAAGAAGTGTTATCTTAGTATAAGGAAATCAAATTTCTTTTTGACGTTGATCACTGTTTGAAATTGACCTTCAATATTAGCATGCTCCAAGACTTCTGCTGATCCATCATTCAATCTAACCGCGTCCAGAAACAGTTTTTGAGAAAATCTAGAGGCTTTTCGAAAATATGAATGCTATAACTTAAATAATTACATAGCCAAAGCAAAGCCAAAACCATAAATAAAGCAAGAGCCCACGCAAGAGACCCATTTTGAGTTTGAGACCATGATCGAGCCTGAGTTTGTAACTAAGCCTGAGCTAAAGTTTAAGCTAGAGTCATGAACCGTGTCTAATTCAGCACCCCAGCCCGAGTTCGAGCCCCAGCTCGAATCACTTATTGATCCTGCACCAGAGCTACAACAAAGGCATGCTATGAACTAAAGACATGTTATGAGCTATGCAAACATATAGTTTTCATCATCCCATGTCCCTTATGTATCCTCTACTGCCTACCAATCAACCGATTTTATACACATCCTTGTATGTTGTGACTTTAATATATTTTCCTAAAGATGCTTGCCTGCAAGTTAATATTTTCCTTCGCTTCAAAATGCAAGGATACGTCTTTCTAACCGAATGATATTGCTAAGTTACCCTGAGAAGCGCTCTGTTGTCACCACTCATCAGGTGATAAATTTCTCAAAGTTGGAGAGAATAATAGACATCAAGTTCAATTTAGTCAAAAATTTATTTGCTTTTATTTGCTTTTATTTGATAGAATTTTAATTGATTTTATTTAATTTTAGTTGATTATATTTTATTTATTTAGATTTGATTATGTAAGCATGCTTCCTGCACGTAGATTAACATATAAATAAACTTGCATCTCCGTGTGAGAAGACAATTAAAATTGTTTGAGAGAAGTCTGTTATAAATTTTCCTTGGGAGAGGCGAGAAAATGGGTACGGGTGTGTGAGAATTTTTGTAAGAAGATTAGATCTTGTTAATCTTTTACATGATGAGGATTGATCAAGATGTGAAGCTCTTGACATCTCTTATCCTATTCAAAAATCATAGATCTAGTTTTCTCCTTGTATTTCCTCTTTGATCTTAGTGTTCTACGTCAGTTATTCTCGATATCAATATGTTAACGTGGAATCACTTTTGCGATCAAAACAAATTATGTTGCCATGTATAGTTATGTTGGTCATGAAACCAAGAAGAATGATCTAGATTTCACATTATAATTGTGTGTGCTGAAATACTTATTTAGGAAATATTCACAGTACACCAGGACATGTTATAAGCATTTCGAACTTTGATTGATAACCAATGGCCTACCTTGATGACTGTTGTATATGCAACCACATCAAGCTTAATTCCAATGCCACGCATGCTTCTGAATACCTGCAGAAGAAAAGGAATGCTAAGAATAAAGCCCATCCCGAAAAAATGTATGCTATTATATATCAATAAAATTGAAAAGCATTATATGTTGCAGATATGGTAGATGACAGCTATAACAACTAAGTCCTACAACACAAAATAATCCATTAACTAGATCAATGCAGTAACAGCAAAGAGCAAGTGGGGCATTGATAGGAAAGACTAGTGCTTGGAAGAATAAAAAGCGGATTTTTTATAGATCAAAGAAGAAATACAAGATAATCGGTTCCAATTAGAGAGAAAACCACTCTCATAGCCTTTGATTCAAGAAAAATGCTTTGATCTCCCCAAGGTTTAAACTACTCTACTCAAATTCTCTTCTACTCTCTAATTTTCTTCTTATTATTCAAAATCATCCTAACCTTAACCCCTTACTCACTATATATATGGCTGATTTGTCCATAATTACAAAAATGTCCCTGGGGCCCAAAATTACAAAATTGACACCCAAAGCCCCAAAATTACAAGTTTTACACCGGTGTGGTCGCAAAACCCCATTCCCAACAAGAATGGACTGGCCACCGTACTCGGTTAAAAGGTAACACTGTGGATTGAAGAAATGGTATCGTTACTGTTCTATTGAATATAGACAAAATGAAAGATATAAACTTGGACCCGACATATTTCTGGACAAAAATTGGACCCGACATATTTCTGCAAGATATCCGACTGTACAGTGTGAACACCACTAAGAATTATTAGAGCAAACCAGATTATTATCAGATTATTATCAGATTATTATTTACGTCATCCATGAATGAAGATGAAACTCTACTGGCGTCACCAAAGAAAAACAAACAAAAATACAGTCAGGAATGCTCTGCAATTCTAATTTAAAGTAGAATCCAAATAGTGTCAGGGAAGCATAACTTTCAATAGATCACGAGTCACTAGAAGAATCATATTGGCTTTTATAGTTAATCAACATACCAAAAAAATCTAATTGAAAACTAATTATAAACTCAAAGCACCTACAAGAAACTGAAAAATGAATATGCAGAAGATCTACCATATGATGCTCTAAGACAAGAATTAGTGTCATCAAGATGGAAAAAGCCAAATAATTCAAAGGTTTGATCTAGGAAAGATGCAAATGATGTGAGTATATACCAACACAAAATGCATTCTAGACCAAAGTAATAGGTATTGGCTGAAACGTATCGGTATCAGCCGTTCCATATCAGTTTCGAAAGGGACCGATATGAAACTGTGTGACAATCTCGGTATCTGTCGAAACTTTTGAGTTTCGGCCAGTTTCAGCCAAAACTACCGAAACTTGATGGTTTCGGCCAAAAATATAAAAGAGAAGAAGCATGAGACGAGGATGATGACAGGGGAAATTCCATGCGTATGCAGTGAAAAGCAAAAACCTCGTGAATGCATAGTGAAAACCTCGTGAATGCATAGAAAGGTAAAAATTCTATTATAGTACAAGAGGAGTACGAGTCTTCAGCAAAAAATATAATAGCAATCATCAAGATTATTGAGATAACTGACAAGCTCAGCAAAAAAATATATAAGCAATCATCAAAAAAAAACTTTTCTTCGTGCGATCATCAAAGACGAGATCCGATCAACTTTGCCGATCAACTTTGCCGATCAAAGAGCTAGGGTCGCCAATCAACTTCGCTAAAGAGCTAGGGTCGCAATCAACTTCGTCGAAGAGCTAGTCACTGAAGAACTAGGGTTTTTTGTGAGACTCGCTACTGTAAAGCACATGCCCATCGGGCCTTTAATAAAACCCCAAACACTTCCCCATTCTTTTTCTTCTCGTTTTCTCACAAGGTATGCCTTTCCAAAGCCAGTTAAGAGATCCGCCTTCGTGGACAATAGGCCTTGAGCTGGTAGTAGCGGCAAGGGAGGAGTGAATACCTGATCGTAGACCACCCTTGTTTTGTTATGGCTTACCTTCGTACCCAAGGGGGGTTTTACCCACCAAGTCCAGCTTTCTTGTGAAAGTCTTGGCTTGCTCTTTTTCCATGTCTGTTGATGGCGCTTGCTATTGAATGTCTTGATTGCGCTCGAGCGAAGCCCGCTAGGGCTCTCGTGTTTGTTTCGTTCGTCGTTGGCCTCCCGTTTCGTTTCACCTGAGGCAAAGCCCGTTAGGGCTCGGGGTCTCTCTCTCTCTCTCTCTCTCTCTCTCTCTCTCTCTCTCTCTCTCTCTCCTCTCCCCCTGCTCTCCCATCGCATGGGTCCCCTCGATGGAGACTTTTGCTGCCTTCGTCACTTCTCTGCAGCATGTCCTGTCTCCCTCTCCCCTCCATCTGAAGCGACGGTGACCTTGTTGCCCTTGTCACCTTGCCGCAGGCCCTCTGAGACGGTTCTGTTGGTTATTTAACCTCTCTCCCTCTTCCTCTCCGTTACGCCATCGGTAAGCCTTACTCCACTTTTCTTCAAAATTGCTGCTTTTCTTACGAATCTGGGATTTTCGTGCTGAGATTCGTGAACAATCGGCTGTGGCTTTGCTCCTCTACCTTGCGTTGGTTTTCTTCTTGGTTTCGGTAGACATTATCTCCTTTTAATTTTCGTTTTCTTCAGTTTATGTGCATGTTGCTCTGAGGTGTAGTACGGGGATTTTTTCAGAATAAAAATTGGGTTTTTACTATGGGAAATGATGATTCAGAGGGAGTGGTGTAGGGTTCGAGTCCCTACAGTAATTTTAGTGGGTAGGTTTCCCTCGCCAGCTTGTTGTAGAATTCCGGGGTGCCCTTGGGGATGTGTTGGCTTGTGGTTGCCCCTTTTGCTTGCTGACACTAGGATCGGTGGCTCCTTAGTTGCGGTTGTTCTTTTCCTCGCTGAAATAACTTGCTACTGCCCCTTTTTGCTTGAAGCATGTGTTGACTGCACCTGCAGCTTACTACTTTTCCTGCTGCCAATAAGTTGACTGAGGGTTCTCTCACTGATTTTGGGTTGTTGTTGAGATTTACTTGGATAGGAGCCCCGATGTTTTGACCCGTAGCCTCAGTCCCTTGCTAGGAACCCCGTGGATTTTGCCGTAGGCATGGGTGCCCCCGCTATATGATGAGAAACCCCCGTTCTGATCCCAAATAGCCTATAGCATCTAGAGCCATGGTGTGGTTGACTTTCGAGCTTTCATTATTTATCAGATGTTGTGTTTTCTTTGTTTAAATACGATTTGCTGCTTTACTTACAGTTCAGTTTGACATGTCATGCCATGAGAAACATCCATGCTACTTATCACCTGCCAATATTATTATTGTGTTGTCTCTTGTGCTTGCTAGTACCCTGAGGTTCCATATTGTGGTTAACTTGCATAGTCCATGGGTGGTTTCATACCTGACTGTGGGATATCTTGAAGAGGATTCTTGACATGACAGGTTGTCTCATGACTTGACGACGCGGTCGTCCCATATTGTAACTTATGACACTTCACGACACTAACAATTAATAAAAATGGTTACTTTCTGCTTGACTCACAGGGTACAGGGAAACTTATAATCGAGAGAGTACGGGAGCGACTGGAACCTGATTAATGGCCCCGTGTTAGGGGGCGTCCATCATTCAGATGGGTCTTGAATCCGGGGGCAGACAGGGACGGCCATCTTGATGAATCTTGGAGTCCCGCCACAGGCCACAATGTTATAGCTCTTTCGGTACGGTACTTTCTACTTTTGAACTCGGCCCGGGGTCGTACCCTCGCGGTCCAGCTAGCTTCCAGACTCACATCGTGCTCTCCTTCATAAGTCACGATCTAGGGTTGGTTTATAGTAGTAGTCACCATCTCACAATAGTCGAGTCATTAAAATACTTATCACATGCTTTCTTTCAGTATTATGTCATTTTAACTGCTGCTCTTCTTTACGTTTCCGCATTATTATTGTCATGTTGTTATCGTTTAGATATCGTCTACTAGTCTGAACGTGGTACAACTGTTGTCCACCTAAGTGACGTACATGGTTATCCAGAGACGTTGGGGTCGCAGTTTCTGATCCAGGACGTCAGGCGTTGAGCACGGCCTGCTCGTGAGTGCCCTCGTGGTTCTCCTTTTGTACTTTTGGTTGTCGGTTGGAGCGGGCTTGTGAGTTGTACTTTTGTCTCCCTGCTTCATTTCCCGCTTTATATGTGAGTACACATTTACGTCACTGTCTGTTCTTTGTTTCACTGGCACATGCGGGACCTGCACACACACCTTTAACACTAATAATGACACCACGGAGGTGGGGCGTTACAAAGTGGTGGTCCATGCAAGTCCGCGCAAATGCCTCATGAACAGTGCTGGACAGACGGGAAAGTACGTATTTGAAATACTCACTGACCCGACCTGTGCGTATAATACAGGTTTATAAAAGTTTTCGTGCGCAAGAGACGTAGACCATCTAGGAGAGCACGAATGGCTTCTGGATCAGTATCAGGGTCTGGTGGCGCCAGGTAGAACACGATGCACAAGATTTCGGACGCAGCCTTGCGAAAGATGGTTCAGGCGATCCAGAGGGAGCCTACGAAAGGCGGGGTCCAGCAGTTTCGATCGCTGCGACCGCCGGTGTTTGCAGGACTGGGAGACGCCCTGGCTGCAGAAGGGTGGTTACGCTCGATCACCGACATGCTAAAGACAGCGGAGGCTTCCCCCGCCTTGTGGGTTGACATGGCGACGCTTCAGCTGACGGGAGAGGCCAGGAACTGGTGGGATGCGGTAGAGGATCGGTCCGTAAAGCCTATCTCCTGGAATACTTTCAAGAAGGAGTTCGATGGCCAGTATTTCTCACCAGAGGCGCAGTTGGAGCTAGAGGCTCAGTTCATGAACCTTCAGCAAGGCTCCATGTCAGTAGTGGAGTATGATGCGGAGTTTTTCAAACTCAGCAGGTACATACGTCAATGCATAGTAGTTAACCATGCTTGTGTATGTTCCTAACAATTGGCAGTTTAGGTTTGCAAGGATGCGGTGTCTCCTCTGCGGCTCGGGCGAAGAGGTTTCAATAAGGGCTAGACATTGATATTCGTGACATATTGGTGGGACTCAGGCTAACGATCCACGCTGAAATGCTTTCTACCGCTCGAGAGTACGAGCATGTGCAGCGGGAGCAGGCACGACTGCAGCAGGCAGGGGTCCATCAGAGACATTCACTACCTTCTTCCACTACTTATGCGGGACCTGGACGACGGCCACCATAGCCACCTGCCGCTGTCAGACAGCTCCACCGACCTATCAAGTAGTCTCAGTTCAAAAGACCTGCGTCGTAGCAGCAGTACCAACAGCAGCAGCAGTACCAGCAGCACCAGCCACGACGACATGTTCCGAGTTATTACCATTGCGGCAAGTTCGGGCACGTTAGGGCAGATTGCAGGTTGCTCCTAAACATGTGTCTCGTCTGTGGGGCATGGGACCACACTGCCAGGGATTGTCCACGGAGGGAGCGTATACCTTCAGCCCCAGCTTCGACTTCAGCATCTACTCCGGCTGGAGATGCTCAATGTGGGGCCTCCACTTCCACCTCAGCATGGGGCATACCAGCAGGTCAGACCGCGGGCTGCACCCTTTAGACGTCAGACGTTCACCATGACCGTTGCAGAGACCGACGCTACCGGCCAGGTCATCACAGGTACATCTCTTTTCTTTTTCAGCAGTTATTTATTTCCTGCATTAGTCGCATCATGATTAGACTTAGTGAATGTCCCCTTAGGTGTTGTGCTGGTGGCTTGCAAGCCCGCGCTTGCGTTGTTCGACTCAGGGGCTTCCCATTGCTTCATATCAAGATGTTTCGTCGACAAACATGGAGTTCTTGGGTCACCACTCGCCTCTGGTTGGGATGTCAACACCGGCGAAGGAGTGCTGAACACGTCCAGTGGGTGTTCCTCTTGTCCCGTAGTAATATGCGGACGAGAGCTATATACAGATTTCTTGATCATTGAGATATCGAGCTTTGAAGCTGTCTTCGGGATGGACTGGTTGAGGTCGTTCTACGCCACCATCGACTGCCGTCGTGGGTGGTGATAATCGAGATGCCTGATCACCCGAGGTTCGAGTTTGTCAGAGGCACCAGATCTACATGACCGATCAAGTTCAGAGCCAGATCAGCGGAGGCAGTAGCGGCCGATATGGATACGAAGCCAGAGAAGCCGGAAGTTGTGCGGGAATTCTTGAACGTGTTTCCAGATGAACTTGCAAGTTTGCACCCAGACAGTGGTATTGAGTTTTCAATTGAATTATTGCCAGGTGTCCAGTCCATTTCTAAGAAACCGTATCGCATGGCACCATCGGAGTTACAGGCCCAGTTGGAAGACCTTATGCAGAAGGGATAGATACAGGCTAGTGTATCATCTTGGGGTGCGCCGGTATTAGTGAAGAAGAAGGATGAGACCAGACGCATGTGCATCGACTACCGGGAGCTCAATAAGGTTACGTTGAAGAACAAGTACCCTCTTCCCCGCATCGATGATTTGTTTGACCAGCTTGGTGGGTCCGGTATTTATTCCAAGTTGAATCTCAGAACTGGTTACCACCAAGTGATGGTTAAGAAGGGAGGATGTGCCCAAGACCACATTTCAGACCAGATATGGGCACTATGAGTTCCTGATGATGACGTTTGG
Source organism: Scilla litardierei (assembly GCA_030789695.1). Classification (NCBI taxonomy): domain Eukaryota; kingdom Viridiplantae; phylum Streptophyta; class Magnoliopsida; order Asparagales; family Asparagaceae; genus Scilla; species Scilla litardierei. The sequence continues at coordinate 773,383,746 of CM061142.1, read as the reverse complement.
GTAGTCGTTGACCAATTGACCAAGTCAGCTCATTTCATACCATTCCGTGTAGGTCAGTCAACGGAAACGCTTGCCAGGAAATACATGGAGGAGATTGCGAGGCTGCATGGGGTTCATGTCAGCATTGTTTCAGACAGGGACACCTGGTTTACGTCGCACTTCTGGAAGAGCTTGCAAGGACGCCTGGGCACACAGTTGAGTTTCAGCACGGCGTATCATCCACAGACAGACGGACAGTCAGAGCGCATAATCCAGATCTTGGAAGACATGATGCATGCTTGTATGTTAGACTTCAAGGGTTCATGGGAAGATCACGTACACCTCGTCGAGTTTGCATACAATAGTTACCAGGCCAGCATTAGGATGGCCCATTTTGCAGTACTGTATAAGAGGAAGTGTCGATTGCCACTAAGCTGTGATGTTGTCGGTGATCGAGAGCTTGTTGGATCAGAGATAGTTATGGAGGCTATTGGCGTGGTGCGATTTATCAGAGAGAAGTTACAGCTGGCACAAGACTGATACAAGCATTAGGCTGATTCAAAGCAGCGTCATCTAGAGTTTCAGCTAGGCGATCACGTTTTCTTGAAGATCTCGCCCAACCGAGGAATGATCCGCTTTGGTCGGAGGGGGAAGCTCAACCCACGATACATTGGGCCTTTTGATGTACTTGAACGAGTTGGCAAAGTGGCTTACAGACTTGCATTGCCTCCATCCTTGGAAGGGGTGCATAATGTATTCCATATATCCCAGCTGCGGAGGTACGTGGGTGACCCTATACACGTAATAGATCATTCAGAGATAACAGTGCGGCCGGACTTGTCTTATGAGCAACCTAAGAGAATCATCGACTGGCAGCAGAAGTCTCTCGGGATTAAGACTGCCTATTTGATGAAGGTGATGTGGCACAAAGACTCACCTGGAGAGTCTACCAGGGAGAGGGAAGATGAGATGAGAGGGCGTTATCCCTATCTTTTCGTTGTATCATAGTTGTAATTCCGAGGACGGAATTTTTGTAAGGCGGGGAGAATGTAAATCCCAGGCCCATCAGACCTTTAATAAAACCCCAACCCCAACCCTTTCTTTTTCTTCTCGTTTTCTCGTAGGCTACGCTCGAGCGAAGCCCGCTAGGGCTCTCGTGTTCGCTTCGTTCGTTGTTGGCCTCCCGTTTCGTTTCGCCTGAGGCGAAACCCGTTAGGGCTCTCTCTCTCTCTCTCTCTCTCTCTCTCTCTCTCTCTCTCTCTCTCTCTCTCTCTCTCTCTCTCCCTCCTGCTCTGCCATCGCGTGGGTCCCCTCGATGGAGACTTCTGCGGCCTTCGTCACTCATCTGCGGCATGTCACGTCTCCCTCTCCCCTCCATCTGAAGCGACGATGACCTTGCCGCCCTTGTCACCTTGCCGCAGGCCCTCTGAGGTGGTTCTATTGGTTATTTAACCTCTCTCTCCCCTCTTCCTCTCCGTTACGCCATCTATAAGCCGTACTCCACGTTTCTTCAAAATTGCTGCTTTTTCTTGCGAATCTGGGATTTTCGTGCTGCGATTCGTGAACGATCGGATGTGGCTTTGCTCCTCTGCCTTGCACTGGTTTTCTTCTTGGTTTCGGTAGACCTTATCTCCTTTTTCATTTTCGTTTTCTTCAGTTTATGTGCATGTTACTCTGAGGTATAGTACGTGGATTTTTTTCGGAAAAAAAATTGGGTTTTTACTATGGGAAAGGATGATTCAGAGGGAGTGGCGTAGGGTTCGAGTCCCTACGGTAATTTTAGTGGGTAGTTTTCTCTCGCCCGCTTGTTGTAGAATCCCGGGGTGCCCATGGGGCTGTGTTGGCTTGCGGATGCCCCTTTTGCTTGCTGACCTGAGGAACGGTGGTTTTTTAGTTGCGGTTGTTCTTTTGCTCTCTAAAATAACTTGTTGTTGCCCCTTTTGCTTACGGCATGTGTTGATTGCACCTGCGGCTTACTACTTTTCCTGCTGCCATTAAGTTGACTGAGGGTTCTCTCGCTGATTTTGTGTCGTTGTTGAGATTTATTTGGATAGGAGCCCCGATGTTTTGACCCGTAGCCCCAGTCCTTTGCTAGGAACCCGTGGATTTTGCCGTAGGCATGGGTGCCCCCGCTATATGATGAGAAACCCCCGTTCTGATCCCAAATGGCCTATAGTCTCTAGAGCCATGGTGTGGTTGACTTTCGAGCTTTCATTATTTATCAGATGTTGTGTTTTCTTCATTTAAATACGGGTTGCTGCTTTACTTACAGTTCAGTTTGACATATCATGACATGAGAAACATCCATGCTCCTCATCACCCGCCAGTATTATGATTGTGTTGTCTCTTGAGCTTGCTAGTACCCTGAGGTTCCATATTGTGGTTAACTTGCGTAGTCCATGGGTGGTTTCATACCCGACTGTGGGATATCTTGAGTAGGATTCTTGACATGACAGGTTGTCTCATGACTTGACGACACGGTCGTCCCATATAACTTATGACACCTTACGACACTAACAATTAATAAAAATGGTTACTTTCTGCTTGACTCACCAAGTAGGGCTGATAATTTGTTACACAATTTCTGGTTAATGTGTTAGACTAAATTGCTAGTTATAATTGTCTGATATTTTCGTACTAGCAACGTGATGTAGATAACCTGTTAGTTTATTTAACGTCCATAAATATTGTTATGACATCCATCGTAGGTAAGAAAACTTATTAAAATTGGGTCATTAGACGTTTTAGGATTCTTCTAATAATTCTAGCCGTCATCACAAACTTATTCGTGCACGTGTTTTATCTCAGAGTATCCGCCGTTCCGTACCGTGCACACTGCAGGAATCCAACCCCTGACGTCGCTACCCGACGTCAGAGTAGCTCTCGCGTCGTGTTGAGGTAAGTCTCTCTCCGTAAGAATCCCCACCTTGCCTGTTAATCAACTTAAAAATCGTAGTCTTTGATCGCTTTTGTAACTCACTAATCAAGAATAATAAATTGGGACTGTAGGCTGGACTGTGATCTGAACACATAGGTAGACTCGGACTGATTGAGCAGGATCGTGACTGTGTTTTTTTCAGGCAAGTGATACTTGCCAGCTTTCTGTTTAGGCCACGTCTTAGGCCATTTTGTACAGTAGTGTAAAAGAGACTAGGAAGTGAAATGATAGCTGTCTAGACGACACTTTTTAGATCTAGCTTGACAACGAAGCTAGATCTGACACCCTTATCATGCTTGCATTCATGCTACCATGCCATGTTTAATTTCAATTAACGGTACGTAAATTATCTGTTCATTGCCATGTCATTGCATGCATCCAATGTTCATCGTGATCGAGTAGCACACGCTACACTTATTGTAATGATTGAGATTAGGCACCTGCTTTGCGGGCACAACCCTATGCTAAAAAAACACTTTCTGGCTCGTGATCCAGAAGGTGGGCGTCAGTCCATAATGAAAAACACTTCCTGGACTCGTAATCCAGAAGCGAGCTCACGTACTTGGGAAACCAAGGCTCGATACACTGGGGAGGGGTATGGTTAAGCTATCACACAGCGTAGAATGATGCCTGATCCGCTCCTTCAGCTGTAAGGAGTAAACCATGTGCACATCGTGAAATGATAATGTTCGTGAAATGATAATGTTCGTGACCCGTGAAAACAGTGTTTTTCGTAGCTTCTGCTACGACGTGCATGCATGTCATCATGTCATCTTAAATTCTTGCATTCTTTAAATGTCATGTCAATTCATTATTAGAACTGCTAGTCGCTCTTTTATTATTTGTATTCTTGCACAAAAGTCCTCCACTTTCTTTGGGAGACTTTTGCTGACATGTGTCCTTTTCTCTTTGGGTGTCACATGTCAGGTTTTGAGCCTGACTTAGTTGCAGAGGACGACAGGTTGTTGACGTTCAGTTCGAGGATTCCAGTCCTACTCTTGCCCCAGCTGGTGACTCTTTTAGTTGTTGGTTACTTCTTTTAGTTGTTAGGATGTTCGGTGCGTAGCACCATAACTTGTAGTTCGGCCATGCTTTAGGCCTATTGTTCAGACTTGTACTTTTGTGACTGCTCTGTGATGTTGGAATAATTTTCTGGATGTTGGTGGATGTTTTCTTTTATATCTGCTTTACTATTATCATTGTTGTTTCATCGAATGCAAAGGACCTGCTACTATTTGAAATTTTTACAGACGCTTATCAGGCTGCAGCTTCACAGCTCCACGTTTGAGCGGACCTCCTCACGTCTCGCCTTCCATATTAGGGAAGCGGGGCGTGACAGGTTTTGTTGGTGGCCATGCAGGTCCTCTTCTTTGCATCCGTGAAATATCGGACCAACAATAATGATAAATAACATCCAATTAATTATTCATAACATCCAAGTCATGATTAAGTCTAATCTGAACATTTCCCTGTCTTGGATGGTAGGAAGACTTAGGTAGATGTCCAGATTTGATAATTAGAGCCTTCGTCAAGATTAAGCTTTACTCGTACTAAGTTGCCTTAGCAGTCTCTCACCCAGCCCTAACCATATTAGACTTCTAGAGCTTCTCTTTTAGCCGTTCGTTTGAGTCCGACAATTTCGGGCCCAGCAGAACGTAATCTTGTTATTCTTAGGACCCCACCCCGAGACCTCTATTACAGTCTAGTCTATTAGAGAGTCTTAGTGTTAAGTTTCTCTTGACCTTTAGTCAACCCGATAATTAGGACCCCTGATTCTATCATTTCCCTGATCATTACACTTCTATGTTATCGACTGTAGAATCCCATCGTAGCTTTTCATGAATCGTATCCTAGGCGTATTCATCACGCGATCATAATCTTGCCATCGATACACGTGATCGCTTCCTGACGATTATCGTTAATCTTTCGAATCTTCTCCGTTGCCAATCTTGATTCTTCCAAAGTTATTTTCGATTTTCCTTACTAAAAGTTTTCGCTTAGTTTAAATTTTTTTTAAACCCCCCTTCTTATATATTTAAATTCCTTACTTTCGGTAGAGCTAAAATACCTTCTTAGATTTTGAAGTCGTCTTGGTCGTAAAATTTTATTACAATCTCGAGACCATTTTCTAACCCATATTTACCGTATTTCGTTTTAAAATCTTATTACCATTTTTGATAATTCAATTTATCATTCCTTCCATTTCTATACTACTAAGTTTATTATTAAATTTTTTTCACCTATCGTACTTACTTTTAGAATGTTTTCTAAGCTAAACAGAACTTAAATATATCTTTATATACAAGATCTATATTCATCGTGCTCATACTTCAGATTTTTTTGGTATAAATCTATTTCCATTTACAACACGATCGCTGCCTCACCTTATTCATTATTTCTCGCCAAAAAAAAACTTTTTCCGTGTTTTCAAATTTTCCAGTCTGCTCGCTATTCCTACATATTTTCATAAGAATAGATATATATACATCATATTTTACACACGACTCTCTTTCGCCCATTTAATTATTTAGAGCAATATTTTTGTCTCACCCAACCAATTATCTCCTTATCCTCGCCCTATCTGAACTCGTACTTTCCGATCTTTTCTTTGTTACATTTTTGGTTCTGGTTTCCTTCTATTGTTTAGACAGTAGTGCTTGTCGTTGCCTGTGTCAACTCTAGTTTGGTAATGGGCCCTTTGGTTTTTGGGATGTAGTCATGGTGCATATATATAGGTAGAGTGTGTGGACTTGTATGCATGTGCTACCCATAGAATATTAATGATTGTCTCTTGTGTTACGTATGAATACTCAGTGTTATGCATGATATATGTGTGAAGTTGTATGAATGGTAGTAGTTATATATATGTGGGTAGCTATACCACTTTAGGAATGTCTTATATATATTGGAATTTGTATTGGAGTATATACTAGTAGTGTAAGTAGTTTGAAGATACTTGTAGATGCTTGATATATAATATATTAGTAAGTCGTGTGTATGTTAGATGTAATGATAATAGGGTACTTATAGTTAAATGTGCATGCCTATTCTTTTGATTTATATGTTAGTGCGTGTGAGCGTGTGCTCGCACGTAGATATGTGCTTACTATATGAATATGTGTGATATACGTACGGTAATTGGGCTATAATTTTGTTTGGTGTTGCTTGCCTTTATGGGATGTTGTGCATGTGCGTGTATACCATGAAGTATACACGATTATTGTATGTCGTGGCTATACATGGATAGGTATATGTAGTAGTGTATTGATTGTATTTAATATTGCTATGGCGTGAAGATATATATTACATGTATGTGACTATACGATGAATGCATGTATTAGAAAGTGTATTATAACTATACATGAGCTGATATTGGTGATATTATTATATGGTGTAAAGTAATTACATTATGTGGGCTTTACTTGACTAAATATAGTGATTGATATTATGGTATGTATGTGGTTATGTTAGTAGATGTATATACTGGAGTGGTATTGGTATAGGTATAGACATCGTGATATGTATATAGAGTTTTCTGATGTGGGTTTTGGAGTCTCACTCAAGCTTGAGTGGGTATACTAAGTATATTGTTACATATGTCTGTGGATTGCGTGTAGTACTATGAATGTAGTAATGGATGATGTATGTATATTGATAGGATTGGTTGTCTGGTGGTGTTACGCACATGATTGTGGGTGGCTATACCATAATATAGTTATAGGTGTTGGTCTTGTGGTATAGTTAATTACTAAGGACTTGCATGTTGAATGTATATGTGCTAGTTGAACTAGGTGTGCAGTTGTGCTAAGTATATAGTGGTATGAGTGGTATGTATGAATGTTATGATAACGTGTGCGGGTGTGCACCGTGCGCGGGTAAGTATGTGCTTAGTTATAGGTATTTGTAACTATGGTATGTGTGGCGTGTCTTGAATATAGTTTTAGGACTATGTGTGATGTGAATATATATGGTGGAATACTTGTGTGCATTTGAATAACTATAACTTTGTGAAAGTATAGTAGTGGTGAATGTGTATTAGATATAGTAAGCCTGATTTAATATTATGTGGTGTGATTACATGTATTGATATGTTGGTGTATACTAGGAGATATAGGAATTAGTATATTTATGTTTGTTTGTACATAGGTAGTTATCTATATGTGTAGATTTACGATGGTATTTGCAAGTGTGAAATTATTTTCATGTAAATATGAGAGACTTGTTTATGTGACAGTGTGTGATAACTACATAGGGGATGTACGTGACTACATAAATGATTGAAGTATGTGTATGAATTTGACTGTCTAGGATAGGAATAAGTATAGAAAGTGCATGTGTATACACGTATGATGTATTAATGTTTGACTATCTAGTGCAATATTAGCACTTGGAGTGACTATACCTGGTTGAATTATAATGTGATATGATTGGGGTAGCTACTAGAGTGACTAGATATATTTATAGTTAGAAAGTCCGAGGACGGACTTTATTCATAAGGTAGGTAGGATGTCACGGTCTGTTTTCGATCGTACGCTTTTCGTGCACGTACTATTCTTCGTATACGTATTTATTTTAGACCTTTCTTGTATTCGAACCCTATGATGTAATATGCCGTTGTGACCCTCTTGAAGAGTGTTAATTTGTGGAATTATTTTTGGAACGTCATTTCACGGGTCGTTCCCCCACAAAATAACTTTGTTTGAAGAGGCGTCATGATTTTCACTTTTGTCGTGAGACCTTTTTATTTTTAGTTTCGTCCTTCGTCGCCAAACTTGTGATCAGTCTTCTTAGTTTTGTTTCTTTCGTCGACACGGTCGCCCGGTATTTTTCTCGTAATTATCGGGTGCCGTTTGACCCACTTGTGCACTAATTTCATCATCAAACAACGTTTAGCCTAAGTTTAGCAAGATTAATTCTTGGAACTAGGCTCACCCTATTTTTCCCCTAACTACACCCTCTCTCTCTCTCTCCCCCTCTCTCTCTCTCTCTCTCTTCCCTTCCATTTCCCACAACTACCCGAAAGTCCATAGGTGAATAGCAAATGAGGAAATCCCTCATACGTAACCACCAAATCAAATTTTGGCTATTCAACACCAAAAACCTACTTTTCCCTTAACTCCACTCCTCTCTATACCCTTAATTGTACCCCCAAAACAAACCACATTTAGCAAAAAGCAACCCAAATTCTTTTAGCCCACAAGAAGCCCTTGTTCTTTTGTTGCGTTTCATCAAAGGCCGCCGCCAGCCTTTCATCTTCATCTCGATCTCCGACTTCCCCTCCGACCAAGACCCATGCACGTCGCCACGTGCTCCGACCACCCACATCACCGGCCTCTTCGTCGACTTAGCCCCTCATCGGGTCTTTCTCAGGCCAACCCCCGTCGTATCCGCAGTGTACTCGCCCAGGCGAGCGTGCGGCAGCGCACAGCGGCAGCGCACAGTGTCGCTCAGGTCACGGTGGCGCCGCCCCACATCGCACAGGCCTCCCCCGACCTCCAGGCACGCGGCGCTTCGCCCAGGGCGCGGCAGCGGGCTACTGTGCTTCGCAGCAGCGGCGTTTCACGCGGCTAACGTCGCCGGACCTCCCCACGGCAATCCCCGATTCCCGTCGGCCCTCTTGCCCCCTTCGCGCGGCTCCAACGGCCGACGGTTGCTCGTCGTTTCCTCGCGACGTCTTGACGTCGAAACAACCCCCACGGCCTTCCCGGTCGCTGTTTTGGCCTCCCCGCCCTGATCTAGTCACCGACACCATTCATTGGCAGTAACTCGTTGCCGTGACCGTGGGATTATCTCCTCGTTACGGTTAGTAACGTTCGTGATAACACTTACGGTAACTATTGTTAATAGTCTTGAACCATTAACAGATGTTGAACGGACTTAATGATTGGTGTTTGCTAGCTAGTAACCCTAATAATCGATGTTGAACTAGTGGACGCGATATATTGATGATTAACAAGATTACTAGTCGGGCTGATAATTTGTTACACAATTTATGGTAAATGTGTTAGACTAAATTGCTAGTTATAATTGTCGGATATTTTCGTACTAGCAACGTGATGTAGATAACCTGTTAGTTTATTTAACGTCCATAAATATTGTTATGACGTCCATCATAGGTAAGAAAACTTATTAAAATTGGGTCATTAGACGTTTTAGGATTCTTCTAATAATTCTAGCCGTCATCACAAACTTATTCGTGCACGTGTTTTATCTCAGAGTATCCGTCGTTCCGTACCGTGCACACTGCAGGAATCCAACCCCTGACGTCGCTACCCGACGTCAGAGTAGCTCTCGCATCGTGTTGAGGTAAGTCTCTCTCCGTAGGAATCCACACCTTGCCTGTTAATCAACTTAAAAATCGTAGTCTTTGATCGTTTTTGTAACTCACTAATCAAGAATAATAAATTGGGACTGTAGGCTGGACTGTGATCTGAACACATAGGTAGACTCGGACTGATTGAGCAGGATCGTGACTTGGTTGTTTTTCAGGCAAGTGATACTTGCCAGCTTTCTGTTTAGACCACGTCTTAGGCCATTTTGTACAGTAGCGTAAAAGAGACTAGGCAATGAAATGATAGATGTCTAGATGACACTTTTTAGATCTAGCTTGACAACGAAGCTAGATCTGACACCCTTATCATGCTTGCATTCATGCTACCATGCCATGTTAATTTCAATTAACGGTACGTAAATTATCTGTTCATTACCATGTCATTGCATGCATCCAATGTTCATCGTGATCGAGTAGCACACGCTACACTTATTGTAATGATTGAGGCTAGGCACCTGCTTTGCGGGCACAACCCTATGCTAAAAAACACTTCCTGGCTCGTGATCCAGAAGGTGGGCGTCAGTCCATAATGAAAAACACTTCCTGGACTCGTGATCCAGAAGCGAGCTCACGTACTTGGGAAACCAAGGCTCGACACAGTGGGGAGTGGTAGGGTTAAGCTATCACACAGCGTAGAAGGATGCCTGATCCGCTCCTTCAGCTGTAAGGAGTAAACCATGTGCACATCGTGAAATGATAATGTTCGTGACTCGTGAAAACAGTGTTTTTCGTAGCTTCTGCTACGACGTGCATGCATGTCTTTGTTAGTTAATTACGTTGCTTTTCGTTAGATATGTTCGGTTCCACTCAAATAACGCACGAGGGCACGATTGTGTGCATGTCGTGCTTGTAGTTAGGAATTGTTAGCAACGACTTTGTCACGCGCATGATCAGTTCGTGGGATGGCACGAAGTGCGGATCGTGCACAAAGCCGTTCCTCTGTTTTCGGTTTTCGCTTTAATAAATGGAGTAGAGAAAAAAACAGAAGCTGTAATTTTGAAGCCGCCAAAAAATATCTGAGTGCTGTGGTTGTTTGTTTTTTTTTCTTTTCTTCGCTGTTAGCATGAGTTCAAGTGTCAGGGCGATCAAGTGGTATCAGAGCCCCGTTCGAGTTCTTCGGCACCTCGCGATGGAACGGATCCCCACCAATCAAGCGACAAGCGGCCATTGGCGCGAGCTTGCACTACCGCAGGTGATGAAGGAGCCGCTCGGGACAACGACGTATCCCATCCTGACTCGATCAAACTACAGCGACTGGGTCCTCTTGATGAGGGTCATCCTGCAGGCGAGAGGCCTGTGGCAGGCAGTCGAGGGCGCAGAGGCCATCACCGACGAAGCCGGCTACCGCAATGACCGCATGGCGATGGAGGCCATCCTCCGCGCCGTGACGTCGGAGATGATCACAACTCTGGCAGTAAAGCACACGGCAAAGGATGCGTGAGATACATCAAGACCCTGCGCATGGGGTCTGAACCTGTGCGCGACGCCAAAGCTCAGACACTCAGGACCAAGTTCGAGGAGCTGAAGCATAAACCTGGTGAGTCGATCAATGAGTTGTCTTTGCGTCTAACCGGCATTGTTAGCAAGCTCTCTGACCTTAGTGACGAGATCAAGGAGAAGCAAGTCATGCAGAAGTTCCTACGCGTTATTCCCAAGCAATACTCGCAGCTGGTCATGTCCGTGGAGAGCCTGCTCGACCTGAACACACTTTCGATGGAGGACCTGACCGGTCGTTTCAAAGCGGTCGAGGAACGGTTCGAGCTGGAGACGGCAGAGGATGGCAGTGGCAAGCTCCTGCTGTCGGAGGAGGAGTGGCGCGCGTGCATGCGGCGACGCGAACAGGATGGCTCCTCCAGCCGTGGTGGTAGAGGCTTCATCCCAAACAAGCACCGTGGCAAGGCGCAGGGCGCGCGTGGCAAGGAGGTCGCGCGCGATGGCGGCAGCGGGGCATTCGGTGCCGGCCGCGACGTCAAGAAGGACAAGTGCAGGTACTGTGATAAACTAGGGCACTGGGTGCGTGATTGCAGGAAGAAGAAACGCGACGAGGCCGCCAACCTCGCGCAGGTGGAGGATGACGAGCCTGCACTTCTCATGGTTGAAGTTGCGTCGCTCACCGCGGCGCACGCCGAGTCAGAACGCGTCGGCGGCGACGGCTCTGTCTTTCTCAACGAAGAACGCGCCGAGGTCCTGCTCGGTAAGGAGGATGACGTGAAGGACGACGTATGGTACCTAGACACTGGGGCATCAAATCACATGACGGGCGACCGCGCCGCGTTCACCGAGCTGGACGCAGGCGTGACTGGGTCGGTCCGGTTCGGCGATGGCTCAGTGGTGGAGATCAGGGGCGCGGCACTGTGCTTTTCACGGCACATGGTGGTCGGCACCGCATGTTCACCAACGTCTACTACATACCCAAGCTCCGCAGCAACATCATCTCCATTGGGCAGCTCGATGAGGTGGGCTGCGAGGTGCTCATCAGATGCGGCGTCATGCGCGTGCGAGATCGACAACATCTCCTCGTCAAGGTAACGCGGACTAGCAACCGGCTGTATGTGATTTTCCTTAATGTTACGAAACCGGTGTGCATGTCAGCTAGTACAGGGGACAATGCTTGGCTTTGGCATGGGCGTTTCGGCCATCTGAACTTCGAGGTGCTGCGCAAGCTTGCGCACGATGGCATGGTGCGCGGACTTCCTCACATCGAACACATGGACCAACTCTGTGACGCGTGTCTCGTCGGCAAGCAGAGGCGCGCACCCTTCCCGCGGATGGGGAATTATCGTGCCGAGGGTCGCATCGACCTCGTACACGGTGATCTTTGCAGGCCCATCACGCCGGCAACGCACGGAGGGAGGAAGTACTTCCTCCTCGTCGACAACAAAACCCGCTACATGTGGGCCGCCTTGCTGACATACAAGGATGAGGCGGCGGCCGCGATCAAAAAGTACCAAGCTGCTGTCGAGGTGGAGACCGGGAGGAAGCTACGCACGCTTCGCACAGATCGCGGTGGCGAGTTCACCTCTGTGGAGTTCGGGGACTACTGTGCTGATCGCGGCGTGCATCGGCAACTAATGGTGCCGTACTCCCCGCAGCAGAACGGCGTCGTCGAGCGGCGGAACCAATCCGTCATGTCCATGGCACGTTGTCTGTTGAAGGCGAGGAAGATGCCGGGCGCGTTCTAGGGGGAGGTAGTCAGCACGGCGGTATTCATCCTGAACTGCTCGCCGACCCAGAGCGTGCGTGGCATGACTCCGTACGAGGCTTGGCACGGGAAGAAGCCGGCGGTGCACTTCTTCAGAACGTTCGGCTGCATCGCACATGTTAAGGTAACACGGCCTAACCTGAAGAAATTGGATGATCGCAGCATCCCCATGGTGTTGATCGGCTACGACATTGAGTCCAATGCTTACCGGGTTATGACCCGGCGAGCAAGCACGTGTGTGTGACATGTGACGCCGTGTTCGATGAAGCGACATGCTGGGACTAGGTTGGCTCCGACGCGGGTTCGTCCTCGTTCACGGTGGAGTACACACCACCCATCGCGACGGCGTGCGGGGGAACCACCACGCCGACACAAGGGGAGCGGCAACACCACCTGCGTCCGAGCCGGCCACGCCGCGTGCACGGACACCCGAGCCGAACACGCCCATGCCGTTGCGCGCTTCACCGACCCCTGAGCCGAACACCGTGGAGTTTGTCTCCACCGCCCGATGCAACACCTGCGGCCATGATCGGCAACGACGAGGCGCCAAGACGCTACCGCACCGTCAACAACGTGTACGCCACGACTGGCGAGCACGTGATGGACCCAGAGGAGCTCCTGCTCGCGACCGGTGACGAGCCGGTGACGTTCCAGGAGGCTGAGCCACATGCATGCTGGCGGAAGGCAATGCTCGACGAGCTGGGCTCGATTGTCGAAAACCACACTTGGACGCTAACGGAATTGCCTACAGGGAAAAGGCCGATTGGGCTGAAGTGGGTTTTCAAGTTGAAGAAGAACAGCGCCGGCGAAGTGATCAAGCACAAGGCCAGGCTCGTGGCGAAGGGCTATGTCCAGCGTGCGGGGATCGACTTCGATGAAGTCTTCGCTCCCGTGGCTCGACTGGACTCCGTCAGAGTGCTGCTGGCGGTCGCGGCGCACGCCGGCTGGGAAGTACACCATCTCGACGTCAAGTCTGCATTCCTGAACGGCGATCTGGAGGAAGAAGTGTATGTAGCGCAGCCGCCCGGATTCGTTCGAGATGGACACGAGCACAAAGTATTGCGGCTGCACAAGGCTTTGTACGGACTGCGTCAGGCTCCTCGTGCGTGGAACGCCAAGTTGGATGACACGCTGTTATCACTTGGGTTTCACGGGAACGAAACGGAGCACGGAGTATACACCCGGGGCGTCGGCGATGAGAAGCTGCTGCTGGGCGTGTACGTGGACGATCTGATCGTCACGGGCGCGCACTTGAAGGCCATCGATCGTTTTAAGCAAGAGATGAAGGCCAAGTTCCAGATGAGCGACCTCGGCAAGCTTAGCTATTACCTCGACATTGAGGTACGACAAGGCGCCGATGAGATCACACTGCGGCAAACTGCGTACGCAGCCAAGATGCTCGAGAAAGCGGGCATAACCGGTTGCAACCCGGTCCACGTCCCAATGGAGCAACGATTGAAACTGAGCAAGGAGAGCTCAAACCCACCGGTGGATACGACGCTCTACCGGAGTATCGTCGGGAATCTACGCTACTTGGTACACACGGCCCGACATCACGTTCGCCGTCGACTACGTCATTCGCTTTATGGAGTCACCCACGACCGAGCATTGGAGCGCCGTCAAGCACATACTCAGGTATATTGCTGGCACTATTGGCTACGGATGTCGCTACCCCAAGGACATTTTCGGAGCTAAACTCGTGGGGTACAGCGACGCCGACATGGCCGGTGATGTTGACGACATGAAAAGCACCACCGGAGTAGTGTTCCTTCTCGGGGGGAGCCCCGTTAGCTGGCAATCACAGAAGCAAAAGGTGGTTGAGTTATCGTCCTGTGAGGTGGAGTATATCGCTGCGAGCACGGCGGCGTGCCAAGGCGTTTGGCTCGCGCAGCTGCTCGGAGATTTGCTCGGCAAGGAGGCTGGCAGTGCTACTCTGCTCGTGGACAACAAGTCTGCCATTCAGCTGTGCAAGAACCCGGTATTTCATGACCGGAGTAAGCACATCGAGACGTGCTACCATTTCATCAGGCAGTGCTTTGAAGGCGGCAAGATGCCGTCGACTGCATTAACACCGACGAGCAGCTAGCGGATATATTGACAAAGGCACTCGGGTGGGTCAAGTTCTAAGGCCTGCGTGTGAAGCTCGGCATCGTCAACACTTGCAGCAACTAGATTAGGGGGAGTTTGTTGGTTAATTACGTTGCTTTTCATTAGATATTTTCGGTTCCACTCAAATAACGCACAAGGGCACGATTGTGTGCATGCCGTGTTTGTAGTTAGGAATTGTTAGCAACGACTTTGTCAAGCGCATGATCAGTTCGTGGGATGGCACGAAGTGCGGATCGTGCACAAAGCCGTTCCTCTGTTTTCGGTTTTCGCTTTAATAAATGGAGTAGAGAAAAAAACAGAAGCTGCAATTTTGAAGCAGCCCAAAAATATCTGAGTGATGTGGTTGTTTGTTTTTTCTTTTCTTCGCTGTTAGCGTGAGTTCGAGTGTCAGGGCGATCAATCATGTCGTCTTAAATTCTTGCATTTTTTAAATGTCATGTCAATTCATTATTAGAACTGCTAGTCGCTCTTTTATTATTTGTATCCTTGCACAAAAGTCCTCCGCTTTCTTTGGGAGACTTTTGCTGACATGTGCCATTTTCTCTTTGGGTGTCACATGTCAGGTTTTGAGCATGACTTAGTTGCAGAGGACGACAGGTTGTTGACGTTCAGTTCGAGTATTCCAGTCCTACTCTTGCCCCAGCTGGTGACTCTTTTAGTTGTTGGTTACTTCTTTTAGTTGTTGTTAGGATGTTCGGTGCGTAGCACCATTACTTGTTGTAGTTACGGCCATGCTTTAGGCCTATTGTTCAGACTTGTACTTTTGTGACTACTCTATGATGGAATAATTTTCTGGATGTTGGTGGATGTTTTCTTTTATATCTGCTTTACTATTATCATTGTTGTTGTTTCATCGCAATGCAAAGGACATGCTACTATTTGAAATTTTTACAGACGATTATCATGCTGCAGCTTCACAGCTCCACGTCTGAGCGGACCTCATCACGTCTCGCCTTCCATATTAGGGAAGCGGGGCGTGACATTTATATTCAAAACTTCATTGTTTTTATACTCAATAATTCTTGATTTAATTAATGTTAAATTACTAATGATAATTGATTTAAATAATGTCAGATGTCAAAATTTATTTAAATAGTTTAACTTTACTAAATAACTAACACATTATATGTTGTCTTTAGTTATGCACATTAATTAAGAATCAAATATGTCCGTCCGAAGAACTCATAAAATGAAATAGTTAGATATTGGACGGGCTTATGGTAAAATGATTGAAAACAACCATAGACATATAAGGTATAACTACTGTAAAAAAGAAATACGTAGAGGTGTGACTCGCATTAAGGAACATTTGGCGGGAATTGTTAGAGATGTGATGACATATTCTGAAGCACCGAAAGAAGTGTGGATAGATATTAAGACATGTATCTGCCAAGAGGAAAGAAAAGCAACTGTAAAAATTTGAGAAGAAGACAATTGATGAAGAGATAATGGCAAGACATGAAGAGGCAAACTGATGATTCAAATGAAGATGCGGATGAGACCGAAGAGGCGAGAGAGCTTAGAAGAGCACTTAGAGTAAGTAGGCAAGATGGTGTTGAAGAAGAAATATGATATGCTAGCAGAAGAAATGGAGCAGGATCGTCTACGGGCCTCTCGGTTAGATAGATCAGGTAGTCGTGGTGGTAGATTATCCATCTGTTCAAATATGGTTTTGTTCATGCTGCTGAACCAACTGATAAACCGTCTGGTGTTCTCAAATTCAGTGTACGTAGTGTTGCCCCTTTTTCAATAACGAATAAGGGTAAAACCCAGTCAACTTTAAAGACTGCAATAGTTGTGGCATGAAAAATATCAAGTCTTTTGTCGGCAAAGCTTTGGTAAATTTTTGTACAACCACATTCCATACAATGTGGCAAATAGTCCAGACTATAACCCCGTAATAGATGTTTTTACGAAACTAGGTAGTGGTGTTCCTCCACCCACCCACTGCTTGGAAGCTTTCCCATACATATTTGGACCTGGAGTTTGAAAGGCCAAAAAATATATCAAAACTTTTTATAATTATTAGGATGAGCATGGTTGCACACTAACGTGTGATGGTTGGACAATAAAGAATAGAAGAAAGATTATTAATTTCCTTGTGTTTTCGACCTACTGGACAATGTTTCTTAACTCGGTGGATGCAACTGACTGCTTCCAAAATGGTCTATAAATATTTGACCTAATGGACAAACATATAGAAATAATTAGTGAGTATAAAGTATTCCAAGTAGTTAGTAATAACGAAACAAACTACAAATCAGCTGGACAGTTGCTGATGCAAAAAAGACAACTTCTATAATGGATTCTGTGTGCGGCATATTGTATTGACTTGATATTTTCTGATATGGTAAAGGAAGATAATGTCAAAAATATCGATGCACAAAGTCAAATGGTAACAGAATTTATATACAATTAAGGATGGATGATTAGTTTGATGAGAAGAGAGACAAGTGAAAAAGAGTTAATTAGGCATGCGATCACAAGACCTGCAACCCACTTTATTGAATTGGACTCTCTCTACATGCATCGAGATGATCTAAGTAGAATGACCACCTCAATGGAATGGTCCAAGAACTTTCCCAAGCTCAAACTAAAAGATAAGACCTTGCAAACAACGTGAACAACAGACAGGATGAAATAAAAAATTAAAAAGAATATTAATAGAAGATACAGAAAATGGTGAGACATGATTGACAAATAATGTGATACGCAGTTACATTAAGCTATTCATGCCACAAGTAAATACTATATGTTTTTATTTTTTATAGTTAAACTTAATGTGATACAGACCATTTATTTACATGATGTACTTTAATTGCAGCTGAATTCTCGTTTCCAGTACTCCACCAGTGCAATAAATGACAACAAAGTGCTAGTTAGATTTAGACATGTGGTTGAGAGTTGGAACCAGACATCGTAAGGCAACTTCAAATAGAAAGAGAGGTAATTGATTTTTAGATATTTTTATTTTGACATGATATAATCCAATCGTTCACATTCTAAAATTATGCATGATAATTATAGGTGCAGTTATACATGGTGAGAGTTGGTGTAGTCAGCTCCCAAAAGGCCAGTATGGCGATAAAACGGGTCACTCTATGTATCCATAAGACCTTATATCCTTATATATTTCCCATAAACTGCTCTATATTTTCTGATCAAGAGAACTTTTGTAGCTCAATAGTGGTCAAACATCGGGAGAGAGCACGCTCCAAATCTTACAGGCTTAGATGGGCGTATTTTAAGCCAAACGGTCTTTTCAAACATTTGTGAACAAAACTGGACCACCTTCTCACTCATGCATACAAAGACCAAGAAATAGTTAACGGAAAATCTTAAAAAGATGGTTTATGTGCATTATAATATGCGGTTGAGTGAAAGACAATTGAATATGAGAAATAATGATGATCAACTAACTGACTTGGATCAAATTTTTCACGAAGATGATTTATTGGAGAAATGGACCAGTGAGACAGAAGACAGGCTGCTCGATGACAGAGACAATTCTTAGTTACGCGTAGCGCTTGCTTGCGGAAGCAAAACAGACAAGAAGCCATCAGCCACAACCAAGTCACAGCCAAGTGAATCTCAGATATAAGCAAAAAATGGCAGTCACTCGGTAAGAAAGCAATGATTCGTTTTCTGATAAACAAAGTCATACAAATGAATGTTATGGTGCTTCGAAATACGGTCGCCCTAATGAGAAAAGTGGGCATTATATTTATGATACAACTCATTGGCATATGTATAGAGATTATGATGGGCATCATCAAAATGAAAGAAAAGGGAAAACGATATGTATGGTAGACAATCTAATTTCCACGGATAATGTTCTAATTATTATGGAGGTTATGACAATCTTGCCATTTATTAATCGTATTCCAATAGATACTCAGGCAATCATGACGATTATTTCGTACGGCACAAACACTCTGATATCTACACAGATTATGGTAGCCAATACAGGTAGGATTCAAATTTTTGGATCATGTGAGATAGCAAGCTAAACACTAGAGGGGTTGATTAATGTTTCTTAAATTCAATGCACAAATGAAAATAATCCCTCTAGAAATAGCCTAAGTCTTTTAAGAGAGTTATCTCCTCAAGTACTTAATCAACACAGAAAATTATACTTGCAAGACTTAGAGTTAGTACACATCGGAAATGAATATCAAATGCAAGTAAGAAAGAGAAGACAATCAATAATCGCAAACACAACAGGATTTATCCCTGGTCACCCACCCTGGGCTACTCCAGTCCCCAAACTCTTTGATGGGATTTTTCACTAAACCACTCTCTACCAAGAGGGCAAATGCCTCACAATAGAGGGCTTCCAATACAATTACCTAGCTTCTCTTACTAGGGTTTCCAAATACAACCAATCATTACAACCTCTTCTCCCAAGAGGAGCCTCACACATTTGAGGCCTTTCCCAACAACCTAAAAACAAACAATCAACTCACTAACTTATCACCATACTTGTGGTATTACAAACCTTTCTTGTTGAAGGAAGTTCTCACAAAATCCTATAGCCAATTTGATGAAGCTTTTATGTGGGTGAAAAATGGCTATGGAAAACTTTTGATCTCAAGAGAAATAAAGATTGAAACTTTAAGAGATCAAAGAAAACTTGAGTAGAATCTCAGAAATTCAAAATGAATCTTAAAGATATTCTTAATCAAATGCCCAAAGTGCTTAAAAGCTTTTGAAATAAAAAGACGAATTTTAGGGCTGCTAAAATTTTTTAAAGCTTGAAAAAGATTGTAAAGCTACAACTCAGAATATTATGCAATAATGGTGCCAATAATTCTCAGTCAAGTCCCCTTAAATAGCCCTCAAAAACCCGTTGATAATCGTGTACCAAAAAGCCCTTACAACGAAAAAATCGACAGCTCTCCGTAAAAGTCAGTGATGTGATTTTCCCAACGGTAGTCGACTCCCGTATTATCGACAGCCGACTCCCCGTATGATGTGGTCAACTCCCAGCAGAGATGTGGTCAACTCCTTTCAAAACAGAGATATCTAGTTTACCCTTCAGAAAACAGTCGACTCTTATGATAAAATAATCGACTATAATTATGATATACACAAAATTAACGAAATATAGTCCCAAAAATATTTCTAATCTTTTAAAACATTTTCAAAACATTTATGGAGTTTTAAAACATTATTTGTTATGTTTGCAAGCATTGAATTTAATATTATAAGACAGGAAATAAAATACATCACTCACTCATACTAGCGATCTTGATGCATTTTCTTGGGCTTTGAGCTTGTCACGCCCCGCTCTCTAGGATATCGGATAAGTACGAATCCGTATCAGGTATTCCCGAAACTACGTGTGTGAAGAAGAAGACGAGAAGAGAGAAGAGAAGTACTGCTCGGAATAGAAAACTTCGCAGGCCACTACGCACGTGCTGGAAAGTAGTGACACTGCTCCAAACTCCACACAAGAACACAGAGAAACACACTGTAAAGAAGAACAAAATCATTCATTTTATTACATTATTATAAGGAGTACATCATATATCATCATCTGTATCAGGGTACAAAGGGAAGGGAGAAATCCCAAAAAACACAAAAGACAAAAACGGTCCACGCCTGGTACAACTCACTCCCTAGACTATCCCTGGAAGACCAACTGTACAAGTCATCTTCTGTGGCTCCAATTCCAACTCGAACCCTAGGTAAACTCCTGAGTCAAATCTGCTCTGGCTGCACTGCTCCTAAACCTGAAAAAGTAAATGGGGAACGTCAACGCGTGACCCAGTAGGAAATTCTAACAATACTAGGTAGAGGGCCCGACTCAGAACTGTACGAGTCTAGTTAATGGTAATAATCATGACAACAAAATAAATGCATAAATATAAAGCAGGAACATCCTAAACATGTACTGAGCGTAAAGGAAAATACTGCAAAACTGATATGCATAAAGGAAACGGATGCACGATAAATGAACCACCGATAATAATTTAAGGAAATTTTTTTGAACATTATTCTTCAAGACTTTTCAGTTATATATGTGATTCAGAAAACCGAGTAAATTGTTGGACCCTAAGGAGCTGGACTTTACCCACATTGGGTAAAAAGTGGTACCTCAACCAGCGACACGAGCACTGAAGGGGCCTCTCGTAAATCCCCCTTACGGGAGAGACAATTCTCGGTTTTTATCGAGACAAACGGAGAAAACCAACAATTACCTAATGATAAATCATGAGTACACCACTGGCCTCTAACTCTAGTCAACTCACCCTTACGAGAGTGACAAGTGAGTGAGAAATCATAACCTCATATATTCGCTCCTTAACTCCCATAATTTACACGTGTTTTCCCCAACCCCGTATATGGAGTCTCACCCATCTTAGAATGGATCGAGCGTTCTAAATATTTATCACTCTTCCTCAATCTCAATTTCATAGTTTGCATCTGAGTTGTTATTTAGCGGTCTCTATTACCGCTATACACAACATTTCCTTTCCATCATTATTTCGTCGATGTCGTGATTTAACAACGTACATCACATTACAAATCTCATAAGAAGAATATCACGACACTATGTGCTTCCATGGTTCAAGCATGATTCTCAAACTAGCACGGCATATGAACATATGACAAGCAATTAGCAAATGAAGCTACTAACATATTGCATACACAGTTGTACCATATTCTGAACACAGTTGTACCATATTCTGGACACAGTTGTATCATATTCTCAACACAGTTGTATCATATTCTGAAATACAGCTGAATCATATTCTGAACACACTTGTAGCATATTCTGTACACAGTTGTATTATATACTGAACACACTTGTATGCATGTTTCCATGGTATTCTATGTATATCCAGTTAAGTGTGTATGTATATACAGTAAGTGATATATGTATGTACATATGTCAGAATATGTGTGTACAGCTGTTCATATATATGTGGGCATATATTTATGTATGTATGTACATCTGGTTGTATATCTGTATATTTTATATATGTATACAGTGTAGTATATATCTGTATATAGTGCAGTGTATATGTGTGTACAGATCTTTATATATGTGACATGCTAACATAACATAACATGTGAAATACTAATATGACATGAATATGTAATATGCTAACATAACTTGGATATGTGACATGCTAAAATAACATAACATAACATGTGGCATACTAACATAACATGGATATGTGATATGCTAACATAACATGGATATGTGATATGCTAACATATTCATGGCATAAATGCTAATATGGAACATAGAAATATATGGAGCAATTAGCATATGGTCATTTTAACATAGCATGAGACATAATCTTCATGGTCTAATTAACATAATGTGATGCATGATTCCTATTTGCATTTAACATATAAACATTATTTCCGTGACCTAATTAACAAAATGTCAAAATATTAACAAAATGAAGCCATTAGTAATTAGCATGCTAACATAATGTAGTCTCCATAATATAAGCAAAATAGTATAAGACATTACCCTAATTGACACCATATGAAGCATTTCTAAACCTAATCATGATGTGATTCCTCATGCCTACACAATTCTAAGATTGACACTCTAGCTAGAATAGTTAGATTTCCTACCACAATGTCCTTTCTTTTAGCTCTTCCTTCCTAGCTTTAGCTTCCAAGCTCTAAGCTTTCCTCCAAGTTCCCTTCTTCTTCATCCCCCTCCTTCCTTCTCCTTTTCTTGCTTCTTCTCTTCCACAAGCTCCTAGAATGAGCAACAGCACCCAAGAGAAGAAAGGAATGCTACGGGGGTGTGCAGAGGGAGGGCGGAGTGGCCCTATGGGTGCTCAGCCTCCTTGAAGTCTAAGGGAGAGGTTCAGACATGATCAAGAGGAGATGGAGAGAGTGAGGGAAATTTTTATGTATTTTTTCTTTTTCCTTTTGTATTTCTTCTCCACTCATGAATTAATCTTAGTATAACATGTGTACCTAATGTGGCATTAGCTAATGCATTCTTAGTGCATGCAAGAGATTAGTGTAATGGATGTGTCATGATAAGAAAAATAGGAATTACAAATTTTTTAAAATATAATTAATACATGTATTTCTTTTCATGCATATATTAATACCATGTATTCTCATGGTATATGCAAGGTATTTTGAATTTAAGAACGTACTAAAAATGGTTTTCTTATTATAAAAATTATTTTTAATGAAGGAAAAATTATTCAAAATATGCATAATTACTAGTATGCCATTGAACACTCATACAGTCAAGGATGCATGAAAATAATACCGTAGAGATGGAACGGGGGTTTACAGAGCTTCTTGTCTTGTCGTCTTGCACTTTCTCATAAGTTTCTGACTTGGGCTATTGATTTTGATTGTGAACTCCAAGTCCATTGACTCCTCATCAAGCTTTGATATCATCTCTTCATCCATTCCACCCATTGTTGACTTTAAAACATAAGCTCACAAATCATCTTAAAACATAATTAGTAACACTAATTGTTTGCTTAATCATCAAAACCAGCTTATGGGCGTTGTAATAACCAACACAAATGTGACTGAACGGTCTAACAATAAGGTAGTCATGGCATGTCGTTTATCGAGACGACCCGGTCTTCCGCATATAATAACACAATGATATCATTTTTAAGGCCAGAACAAATGTAATATTGCTATACATCTAACTACTCTGCACCACACCTAAATGATACTAATTTAGAATAAGATTTTTTGTATCTTTTGATTTATTTTATTTATTTTTATATTTTGATTAATTCCATCTAATTTTTGTATTATGATATCAGATTTATATCGCATCGGTTTTGTATTGTTATTCTTTTATATTAATAAACAAATAAAGGACTGGCTGGGGTCCTAAAGAAGTTCCAGCTAAAAATTTTGTACAACTATATATTTAGTATAAACTATTAGTGCATTTATATGTATAAAATGTTGTATAACTGTATATATAATATGTCACTATGTGTATTTGTATATTTAAAGTATCTCCAAAATCGAAATCCATGACAAAATGAAACCACCGAAACTACCGATACGAATGAAAAGAAATAAAACTCCGAAACCACCAAAAAGGACCAAACACGACCGAAACTTAAAATTTCCGAAAGACCGAAACCGAGACCTCTTACCCTTGTTCTAGATAGAGTTATCTGCCAGGATGAAATTTAGCAAATTGTGAATGAGGTCCACAAGCTGATTACCAAGAACATGTAAAACAAACAATAAACATAACAATAATAAAATGGAAGTGTTGTCTCCATCCTTGTGAATGAAACCTGTTCCAGTGCTTTCGTTAGTATGATATACATCTTTAGCCCACTACTCAATGGCTAAACTTTAGGGTGAAGGGGCTACCGAGTATGGTGTCATAGCAATAGGCTCCAAGAGGGCATGGGTTTTAAGCTCTGATCGCCAAAATTAAATTATAATTATTTGCCCTTGTTTACACTGCTTACAAAGTGATTTCTGTTGGAGGCATCTCCACGCGGCCTTAAGGCCCATGAGAGGGCGCATGTTAAAGCGATAATGTTAGGTTAGCTTGATGTACATTGTTTGCCAATAACCCAGCAACTTACACTTTCAGACAATGTCATTATACAAAAACCCCATTACATTATTAATATGCTGCTAACATCATATGTGCAGGCCACGGTAACCAGAAACGAGGAAAAGGATAACAAAGCGTTATACACACTTAAATCTAAACTCAATAAGCAATGAAATGTACAAGGTTATTGTATGATATCTTCACCAGTCCATGAAATGAATAGAAAACTCAGATATCACCAGTCCATGAAATGAATAGAAAACTCAGACTAACCTCCATAGCACTCTTCATATTTTGAGAAAGTCCATAAATATCGATTAGAATGGACCAGGTAATGTGATTAGCAGAAACACCCATTGCTTTCATTTCATCCATCAGAACTTTTGCACGGTAATAATCAGCACCACATGCTTTCATCAAAATGTTAAATGTAGCAACTGTTGGTCTAAATGGGAGCACTTCAGCGTTCCCTGAAAGTTGGGAATCATTTGAGCTGGACATATTTTATTTAAAACAAGGACCTAATATTCATCACTTACCATTGGTGGTATTAAAAATTTTAATCCCATCCTCTTTCCATGAATAGAAAAATCTAAACGCTCTGTCATACTGGCATGACTTGACACAAGCGTCAAGAAGAATGTTGCAACATTGAGCATTAGGTTCACAACCAGCCATACGCATTTCCTCAAACATTTGAATTGCCCGATCCAATAGACCAGCATTGGCACAAGCACTGATCAATGTTGACCAAGTAACTATATTTGGGCTCACATCAGCTAAAAGCATTTGTTCTTTTATGTTCAAAGCCATTTGCCACATCCTCGCATCTGCAAATGCCTGAAATTTGAAATAAAGAAAACTAAGACAAAGGATTTATTTGAGGAGCCTTATTATTGAAGGCAATGATAGAAAGGGAATTAGCAGATGAAATTGTGAGAGGATGATGGATATAAGGAATTTCAACAATTCAACATTGACACAGACCTTTATTATTGTACTATATGTGATTACATTTAATTGAAGCATTCCCTCAGATTCCATATGCTTTATATCCTTGTATACATTTTGCGCCAAATCAACTCTTTTGGCATTACAACATGCCTTCAAGAGTATATTATAGGATGTCGTATCCATGGAGACACCTAGATCCTGGATTGGTAGGTCAAAAAGGTCAGAAATAGCAGGTTAATTACATCATTATGCAAAAGAGTAATGTTCCGCTAGCATTATCAGGTAACTCAATATGTAAAAACCTTTTGAGTGAGACAAGCAGCAATTTATTCTAACATCCACTTTAGCATAAACAAACAACAAAAGGTAAATGAAAAATGAAAGCATCAAAAGGTTATGATAAATTAAGTTTCTTGGAATCTTCATAAGCGGTCTTTGGATAGAACATAGAAATACTTTACTCCATAAGTATACGCTTGCAAACAAACATTTCAATCTCTGAGAAAACTAATCAGTGGTATAAATTATAATACAGCACTGTCACATATATGGTTCTATATAATTACATAACAAGTGCTAGCAGTCTACGGCAAAACCAAGTACTTTGGAAAAAATGACAGACGAATATCATGTTATTCAGACGAAAATGCTTGGAATCAAAATTATTTAGTTCTACCTACCTATAAACAGCAACATAGAAAGAAGTTGATAGAATTACTTGCATATGCCTGTAAACATGCAAGGTGTAGCTCAAATCATGAGAATTCACATTCATGAGGCTGTTGAAAACGTAAATATTTGGAGTGATCTTCAAAGCAAGCAACTCCTGCATAAGAAATTAACAGATTTATGAATACAGCTATAAAACAGAAAGAAGACAGATATACTAAATACAGGTAAACCATAAGTGCACCTTAAACATGCATGGAAAATACTTCTAAAACATGTATTACAATTTCTACTGAGTTAATCGATTTATCTTTTGACGGACACAACCCAGAAAGAGAATTTTCTACTGTAAGCATTGGCAAAGTTTTTCACCGCCATCTATTTTTATTTGTATATCAGGCACGGTTCTAGGACAAACCAAATGATGCATGAGGTTGGATGGAACTTTAGAAGATGGCTGTATGCCTGTTGATGCACTGGGTCAGAATTTTGGAAAGTTAAGAAACATATTCTAAAAATAAAAGTTGCTAAATGAGAAGGTTGAGATGGATGAGCAACAAATAAAATTGAAGAATATGGGAATGAAGAGAAGTTCAAGTTAGTTTCAGGTCAGAATTAGATGATGATGGATGAGAAACAAATATAATAAACGAATGTGAGATCGGAGAGAAGTTCAAGATAGTTTCAAGTGAGAATAAGATAAGGGCCAATAATCTTGGAAGGTTTGGACATGGTATATTCATTGATGAAGGAACAACTGCAGCCTAAACAATTTCAGTTGATGAGAACAATGTGACGGGTGAATGGCAATACGGACAAGGCTGGATAAAATTGAATATTAGTAAGAAGTAACAAACAGCTTGGAATATGATGAGTGATAAATATTTTCAGATCAGGAACATATGCAATGGAGACCAATAAGTTAGCCGGTCAAGAGTGGTAGGATCGTTGTTGAATGAGCAGTTAGGAGTAAGGGGTAAACAAACATGGACTGATGCTGTAAAAGATGACTGCAATTGACAATTGTCAAGGGGATGGGCCTTTATCAGAGCTAATGGATTCATGTACCCAATCCCATTTGGAAGCAAGGCTTCACTGTTATTGCTGCCTAACAGTCATGATTCAAGAGATAGCCATAGCAATCCTCTTGAAATTTCATTTAGTTATGCAAGGAGCCAGACATCAGTTCTTTTTCTGTTGATACTCCCTTCATATTGATACTTCCTTCATGAATGTCATAAATCATGATACAAACCTTCCCATGTTGTTGTATCATATATCCCCCAATGGTTTATACAAGACCGAACCTGTAGAGGATAGATAAAGCATGGAAACTATCGGGACAAGGGCACTTCTCAACTTAAAATAAATTGCCTAGCTTCTATTGGTTTTTTATTTTGTTGTGGTCACCCATTCATGGCATGACCAGTGTTCCAAATATCGGACCGATATCCGAAATATTGGCCTATACAATATACTGATGTTAGTTACGGCTTTCAATTTTTGGGTAAATATCACCTATATCTCGGTTTCAGACCGATATTGAGGCTGATATTTCGGTTCGAAATATCGGCTGGAGTAGTTATTTTTTAAAATATAGGGTTAGCGGGTCGATTCACTGAATAGTGGATCCGACTCGACCCGAAACCCATATAATAACTAAAACGAAGAGAGCGGGATTGGGTCAGAGGAGAAAAAGCACTAATCTATTGTTGGAACCTCAGATGGCAAGTAGAACACTTGATAGAGGTGAATAGTATTTATGAAATATAAAACTCCTCTAAAAAATTCGAACTAAGATTTCAATTAGAGTTACCTAATTAAAACCTTAATCAACAAAATATAACCTGCAAGAGATAATGGAGATGTGATCGTGTCCAACAAAAGCACTAACCTATTTTTATCCACCAAAACTACAAAAATCCTATCAAATGGAAAATGTTTGACCATGTGATCGTGTCCCAGAAGATGTGAAAAATAAGGTGAAAGGAAGTATTATGAAATTTGAAAAGGAAAAGAAACATAAGGCGACCAGAGTTGAGGCTTTAATGTATAATGTTAATATTGGCGAGGAAGATGCCCAAGAGGAACATAAGAGTGGGACTGGTATGGAGTCTTTATCACGTTCGAATGTTTGTCCTTCATTTAAGAAGATAGAATCAATGGATAAGTTTGCAACTCAAACACCAAAAGAATTGGACGTAGGTCTGGGAAAAACAAAGCAAACCACTGTCGATTTAAGCAAAGAAAGAAGAGAAAGAAGATACAATCAGATATATTATGAAGTGATTCTTTAAAGCTGGAATTTCTATAAATGCCACAACTATTGAATCATTTCAATAAATGTTGCATGCCATCGGTCAATTTGGACCACTTTTACAAGCTCTAACTCTATATGAGCTAGGAGAGACATATATTAAAGAAGGTGGAGGACACACGTGAAAGATTAAAATCATTGAAAGAGAGTTGTAGTATTCATGGATACTTCCTTATGATCGATGCTTCGTCAAACTGGAAACAACATAGCATTATGAACATAGCAGTATACTTTCCAGTAGAATTTCTTTTTTAGACTCTTAGAATGTTTCGACAGAGCGACATAATGGGGCTTTTATTCATAATTTTATGGACAAAGCAATAGACAATATGGAAGAAGAGAATGTGATTCAGATAATTACAAGATAATTACAGATAATGCTTCTAATAACATAGCAGCAGCAAAAATGCTGGCAATTTCTTTCACAACTGTCAATCTAATGCTAGCTGACATTCCTAAAATTAAGCCCATCAAGAGCACGATTAGCATATGTAGAAATGTCTTTATTTTCATCTACAGTCACACCATCACTTTGAGCATGATGAGAGAATTATCAAAAGAGATATAGTCAGGCATGTCGCTACTAGGTTTGACACGACTTTTTTATCTTTGAGTTCAATAAAAGACAAGAATAAAGAATTGAAGCCAATATTTAGCTCTGAAAAGTGGAAAGAGTATGACCTTTTAAGTAAAGCTTATAGGAAGAAATGTACTAATAATTTTAAATTATTTACAAAATACGAATATATAAATTTAAAATTGATCACTTTCTCAATGATAACTAAATTATATATCCTTTTTAGGTGCAAGTAATTGTTTTAAGTAACAAGTTTTAGAATAATGTATATCTTGCTCTTAAAATTTTCTCGCATTTAGTAAAAGTTTTAAGAAGAGTGAATGGCGATAAAGTCCCAATAATGAAATTTGTTTTTATTGATTTAATAGAAACGAAGAATGAAATTACAACGGCCCTTGCCCAAAAAGAAAAGAGATATTTTTCAGTATAGAAGATAATTGATAAAAGATAAGATGAGATGCTCGAGTCGCCATTTCATAAGACTAGTTATTACTTGAACCCATTTTATTATTATCCAAATAAGAAAGATATTGAAAAATATAATATTTTTAATGGTTTTATGGAATGCATGCATGTTATGTATGAGAATGATTCCAAATTAATTGGAAAAATTAAAGAGCAACTATCTTTGTATCAAAACCAAAGGGTTCATTTGGGTTGAACGCAGCAAAAACCCTAAAACTAACACAGGTATAAAGCTTATTCCCACAGAATGCATAATACTATTTACTAATTTTTAAATACATGCAGGATATGTTATGATTTTTATATTTATCAATTTGACAGTCACATGGTTGAGTTTATATGGGACTGATGCTATAGAATTAAACCATATGACATTAAGGTTCTTAGATTTGACAACCAATTCTTCCATGGGTGAAAGAAACTAGAGCACATTTGAGATGGTAATACACATTATATCATATATAAACACTAAAACTTTTAATTTATTAAAAAGTAGTCATTTGATAATAATTTATTGTTTTTTATAAACTCATACAAAGAAGAAAAATAAACTAAGTCATAACAAATTACTTAATTTAGTTTTTGTCAAATTCAATGCTAAGCTAAGAATAATCATGATAACATAGAAAGAGATCTTTTAACCACTTGCAATGATAATGAAACGGTATTTGAATCGTTGGTGTCAAAAAATGATAATGCATAGCGATGATGAAGTATTTCCCGATGAGCAATTGACTTGGGGACAAATGGCCAAATCTATGGGAGCTAACCCTAAGAGAAAGAAAATGGTAAGAATGATGACTTATAAAAGAATAAAAGGAGGAGAACCATCGTCATCGTCAAAGGGAAAGGAACCAGCTACAGAAGAAGAGTTTGAATCAGCATCGGAATCAGATTGGACAACAAGCTAGACACCCTCATTGAAGATGTTTCACAATCCAATCATGAAGGAAATGATTGATGTTTAAGGAAAACATTATGATATTTGAGTTCTTTTTCATATTTGGCTACTTTTGGCATGTTTATTGCTGTTAGTATATTGTTTGTTTTTACTATTTACTGAAAAAACAATTTGAATTGGCTTGTAAGTGAAACTTGTTTACATAATATTTTGCTTTATGGTTTGGCCTAATCATATCGTGATTGTTATATTATTATTTTATGATATGATGTAATTGCCCATAATTCTTATTTTATCAAAAAATTTATGTATTGTTTTTTGTTTATTAATTTTTAATGCATGCATGTTGGTTTATTATCATATTTTGTAGGAATTGTACTCGATTAGTTCGTAACTACTTTACAAAATAGGAAATGTTTTCCACCAAGAAAATGGTTTATTTAAGTTTAACGCTACGTATTGAGATAAGAATACACAACACATACTTTCATTTGCATTTGTATAGTTTACTAGTCATAACGTGCACGGTTAATTTAAGATATTTTCAAAATCTTTGTTCCTCCAAAAATTAAAAAGCCCAATAATTGTTATTTAGTTCACACAAATATTTTAGTTCCTCCTAAAATTTACTTCTCCGTGAGAATTGAGTCCCTTCAAAATTTTAGTTCCCCACAAAATTTAGATCATAACCTATGCCGTAAGGGCAAAATTCATTTAAAATATTCTCTCTCAAAATCTTAGATCCTCTAATTTTTTGATACATCGGAACAAAGATCCCCTAATTTTAAATGAACAATAAGTAAAGCGCAATAATTCTTATTTAGTTCCCCCCAAAACTTTAGTTCTCCAACAATTTTAGGTCCCCTCAAAATTTAGTTCCCATCAAAGAATTTCTTCCCCCAAAAAATTTTAGTTTCCACCCACTTTTGTTTTCCACTCAAATTTCAAATTATTAGAATTTCCCCCATATAGTTCCCGCAATGATTTAAATCCTTCCCCCCAAATATAATTCAAACCATTCTCTTAATCCATGTCCTAGTCAGCATAAGATGGCTTGAAGTTTTGTCCTAATCATCAACAAAGTTTGTCATAGTCATATTTTGGGTGCTACGTCCGACAAAGATTTTAAAAAGTCATCAAATGTATAATAGATATCTTTTTAGATATATCTATGACTTGCATATGGCATTTTTTAAGCATTCGATATGACACTCCGATAATGTAGTCAATATCACCGATATATCTTCGATATCCACTATCCAATATTATATTTTCTAAGCTGATACGCGACCGATACCCGATATTTAGAACACTAGACTCATGAGTAAGCAAGAGAAGTTGCAATCAAAATTGGCAAAAACCAACACAAACTGTGTAAGGCTTGAAAAGTTTGCAACAACAATTAGTCCTTTTCTTGCGGTTGGTTTGTTGTACATAGAGATTTCGCAACTTTGGTATGACACCATGCATTGCAAACTCAACTGCATATCACACATAGTAGGTATTACAAGATCTGCAAGAGATAAAACACCTAACATTATGTTCATTTCATACACATGACATTAGCCATGGGATTTAAATATTGCAAGACATACATGTACAATCACCTGATCTATCAGACTGGAAAGTCGTACGTAAAATTATTGCACCTAGCGTGAATCCAATTTTTTCCAACACTTGAATTCCCTAGCAAATCACACCAATTAAGCAATATCTTGTTTAGTTTACATGGACTTCTATAGATTATGCTTACCCCATTGCTTCATAAACATATCATTTTTCCTGCAAAGAAGACTGATGGGGTACTCCAGGAATGCAGGCTTGGGGTAATCCAGGAAACAATGATGAGGGCAGATGAGAGAATGGGGGTAAGGATATATATCTAAATCAGCATACTAGATAAGCTGAAGGGAGATTCACAACAATGATGAGGGCAGATGAGAGAATGGGGGCAAGGATATATATCTAAATCAGAATACTAGATAAGCTGAAGGGAGATTCACAAAGCCAACCCAAAAATCTGGAATGCAGGCTTCGATGCTATTATAATTAACAGTTTCTATCTGGAAGCAACATGTGATTTCGCAACACAAATTCAGAAGTATCTGTAGAAGAATGCGTAGCATTATATAACTACTACTGAGATGTCATTAATAACTACATATTGGTTGATGCTTAAGGCTTTCCCACCATAATTATGACCGTTAGTATTGGAATAGCAACAAGAAGTCTTCCAAAATTTCCCTAGTAGGAAGTGTGGAAGCTGTAGCATTTTCAAATACCTTTTTATAGCACACTTCTGTGAAACCATTTCATGCACACTGACACACCCCCCCCCCCCCAAAAAAAAAAAAAAAAGCCCCACCCACTACACACAAACTGAACTTGTAATAAAGATCATCGTTATCTATCTTTGACATCCAGAAAGTACCTTTAAAATGCTCCTAGATTTCAAGAAGTCTCCACAAAGACCACATACATCAATTATGCTTCGGCAAGCAAACATGTTGAGACCGCCAGACTTCTCTTTAGATGCTTCAAAGGCTCTCATAGCACACACCAGATCTCGTTTCTTTCCAAATTCGTCTATAACATAGCAAAACAGAAGTTGGGAATGTGGAAAAATACTTGCATACCTGAAATTCATTGAACGGTTCACCAAATATCCAGTTTAAGACAAAAATACAGAAAAATGAACCTAAATGATTCAGTGCTGCAACAAACAGTGGCTAAAAGCGTTACTATCAAAAATTTTAGTAAGACAAATGTGTTTTTAGTGGCTATGTGCATATTCTGCAAAAAAAATTCCAACACCCATAATGACTTGTGTATTCCCGAGAAATTATTAAGAATCTTAACAATTAACAAAATTACAACATGTAATATATTCCCCTGAAGCAGCTAGTACTGCACTAATTGAAACATAATATCGAAAAACTCGTGGTCAGAATGAATTTTGAAGAACAGAGATAGCCAAGCACAAATTTGGTACATATATGTATGCAGCTAACATATCACAGAGAGGACACAGGTTAACTCGTTTGACAGAGCAAGGTTCAACTTGTAATGTTAGCCGGGGCCTGTAAATAAAATATGCATGTCTAATAATCTCAAACATGTCAAATGAAGATAATACTGATAGGGTTTTCTAGTGTTTTGATGGATAAAAAATTATCTTTATGGGAAAGATTGGATTTTTAGGGCAAAGGAATGATTCTTAGGATTCGAAAGAGAATTGTGGGAAGAAAGATGGGATTTTTATTAATAGTAAAACGAAATAAAAGGGATACGAGGATAAAGTTGAGATCTTTTGAGAAGATCTCGCTCTCCAAGTCACCAATTCTGAAGGACGACTTACTCTCCAATAAAGAGGGATAACTCACCTTCTCACAAGTTTTTCTCTCCACAATCAAGCATGAGAATCCCTAATCTCTCATTGCCCCCTATAAATAATAAATTGAAAACTGAACATTACAAAAAGACCCCTAAAATGAAAATTATAAAAAAGCCACTAGAAATCGAAGATTGCCAAAATGCCCCTCCTAGGCCAAAACTAAAAATCCGAAAACCTGTGATCACATCATTACTTCGTCCACGAAAAACCACCTTGTCCCCAAGGTTGGGCATGAAGTGCATGGACCGTTTTTTCCGAGTGGATTGCATGCCTCCTTCTGGGTCAAAGGGATAGGATTGGTCTCCACCGTCTTTGACATGGCCCTTGAAAGGCCGCCGCCTTCCTGAGGACTTCTCTTGGCCTTGCCAAAACTTTGCGGCCTCATCTGCCATCGTAGGGCCATCCAAGATCTCACATGTCCACCGTGAAACTTGGAAGAAAATCACGGCAGTCGTCGGCCTTTTGGAAAGTCCTCTGTGCCCAAAATATGATCTCTGACGCTTAGGAGGTCGTCCGACTGAAAACCATGGTCTATCAAACCTATGAAGATTTTCCACATCATCCTCGGGTCCCGAAAGCAGCTGAAAATTATCGTCTAGGACTCGACTGATCTGCTAGAGGTCGCAAGGACCCGGATGCCAACCCAAGGGGCGAAGGACCTCTGTCCCGCCAGGGGGCGCGCCAGGGGCATGTCGGGCCTACTGGGCCCATACAGTTCCCTACTGGGCTTGCAGGACCCATGCAGTGCCACAACGGGCCTGCAGGACCCCTTCAGAGCCTGCGACAGCCCACAGGGCATCGGCATGGGCTGGACAGTCCTCCTTCTCATATCAACGGCAACGATAGATCTCAAGGTACTCGTAGATCGGCTCCATCAACTCCTCCATTTCTTTCATCGACTCCTCCCATCTTCATTACGGATCTCAACTCCTCCATCAAGATCGAACCGCTCTGATACCACTTGATAGGATTTTTTAGAATTTTGATGGATAAAAAAGATGATCTTTATGGGAAAGATTGGATTTTTAGGGTAAATGAAGTGGTTTTAGGGTTAGAAAGAGAATATTTGTGGGAAAAGTTGATGTTTTATTGATAAATACCTGAAAATAAAAAGGATACAAGATGGTGGTCATGTTAAAGAGGTGGACCGCTCCCCAAGTCGTCAATTCCATATGACGACCGCACTCTCCTGAAATAGAGGAAATTAACCTCTCACAAGTTTCTTCCACAAATCAAGCAAGAGAATCCCTAATCTCCATAGCCCCTATAAATAATAAACTGAAAACTGAAAACTACAAAAAACCCCTAAAATTGAAAATTACGAGAAAAACTCTAGAAATCCAAAAATTACGAAAATGCCCCTAATGGACCAAAATGAAAATATGCGATCCCATCAAATGCTAGTTTGAATTGGTAGACGCATGTGCACTTTTATCTAATGAAAACATGATCAAATGAATTTGATGGCGTAGTTATGTCATCATTGTTCAGGTTATTTTTAACATAGGTGTCTATGGAGCACAGGTACCAAATCAAGAAGACTTCCTGGAAGTTTTGAGTCTTTTGACTGATTTTACAAACCCAACTTTCGACCTAACATTCATACTCCAAGTTGGGCCCAATTTTTTTCCAATAAAGCAATGTGGACACAAGCAATGAGTTGATACTAGCTAGGCCAATTGGCAGGTGAAAAAACCTAACTCAAATTGTAATGCACTTTAAACAGAACCAAGGAGTTCCACGGAAAAATTAAATGTCTAGAGCTAGCTTTCTCTACTAGTAAGATTAAGGTTCTTCCATATGCAAACACGAACACGTCATTGAAAACTTAAAATTTGTATTTTCACACAGAAACACATATTTAACTGTGCCCTTATGTCTTTAGCAGAGTATCCTGCCTGACCACCAAGTATCTATGAATACAATACTCGAAATCTGTGTCCACGCCCTGTTGGTTTTAGACAGAATTCTAATATGGAACAATAACAAAATGGCATGCATAAGACTACTAGAAGATGGTCATACCTTAAAGCCATATCTGGGTCAGACTTTTCAACAAATAATTTCAATATGTCAACTGGATCAACAATTTCTTTGATAGAGAACCCATAACCTAAGATTAGAATTAAATTGGAAAAATATTAGGCAAGAGATCTGTAATTCATTATGTTATAACAGGTGTGAAATTGAAACTAGATTTAACTTTGCTATTCCAGCAGAAGAAGAGTATCTGCTATCATCAGATTAGCTTGCCTGATAATATTCAAGTATGACCATAAGTTACCAGAGGTATCTCCAAACAGTATGAACATATGTTAATCATTTACTTATAACATGTGAATACATCCATAACAACATATTTGACTTAAGGTATTGCCTTGTAATGGTGTTATAATGCAAGAAATGTTTCCAAATAGCCCTCATGTCTGTTCCATATAGAAGTAACAGTAAGCCCTGTAGGAGAGGAATGCCTATTAGAAGGAACTACCAACGCAAACTGAGATGGATGTGGCTAATATGCTTGAAACTCATACCAATTTAAAGGGATTAATTCTATCTGAGTCATGAGTCCTAACATATTGCACCATTGTCCATTAATGTTATCAATGTGGACCTAAACATACTCTATAATTCATTGATATACCATCACTTTTAACCACTTGAAAGGATGCTAGACAAATTCTAACAAGCCCTACTTCAGATAGCAACATGGATAAGTTATAATCAAGAAACACAAATTTCTCAAGTTTGGAAAGCATAAATCCATCAAATAGAGATCTTGCTATTAAAGTACAAAACATCTAGTAAACAAGGATATCCAGGGTTTAATATTACCTAAAAAGTCTATTTGAGAGTGTACGTAAAGGATACGAGCCTACAGACAAAAATTCGGGAAGTTGGGCCCCAAAAATATAAATACCAAAATAATTCTACTTAGACATAGGCAATGCTCTAAAAGATGGCATATGCGGCCACGGCTGCATATGTGAATGCGGTTCATGACCGTCCTTAATTTGACTTATGCGGTAGAATTATGCGGACATCCGCATATGGGAGCGCATACTCGTTATGCGCCCGCATATGCAGTGCGCATCCTCGTTATGCATACACATGTACAGGAGAACACACATTGATTCAAAAAAAATAAAACGCATTGATTTGTGTTGTGTTATTTGGTTTTTTGTAACTTAAAAAAGAATCTCACATTTCGATTTTTTCATAGTTTGAGACAGTGCAAGATTATGATATTCTAAATCTTTTTCATATTAATAGTAAGAATTAGATAAGAGTCTAGCAAGAATCGAAATAAGTAAATTTGAATTATTAAAATTTATTCATTTTAGTTATGTAAATTATCATCTTTTAGCATTATCTGAAATTTTATGATAGTACTATT
Organism: Scilla litardierei; assembly: GCA_030789695.1. Lineage (NCBI taxonomy): Eukaryota > Viridiplantae > Streptophyta > Magnoliopsida > Asparagales > Asparagaceae > Scilla > Scilla litardierei. The sequence goes on along the minus strand of CM061142.1, from coordinate 773,346,972 downwards.
TAAACCAGGGTTTGAGGTATCGACCGATACCATTAGGTATCGGCCGAATCATATCGGTATCAACAGTTGACGATACCGAAACCAAGGGTTAGTTTCAGTATCGGCCGATACTGAACGGTATGGGTCAGTTTCGGTCGATACATGTCGAAACTGACCGATACTGGCCGAAACTGATCAATAATATTCAGTACCGGTCAAAGACGGGGGAAAAAGAATGTGTAATTAACTAAAAATTCTCTAAAAACCCAAAAAAAAATTGTGAATCAATAAGTTGCAGAGAAAGCTCGGTTAAAAGAGAGGAGAAACCCCTAGGGTTTCTGCTTGAAAATGATGAAGAATTAGACAAAGGCAGAACCAAGAAAAAATTGCTTAAAAGAAGAAAATGGACAAAAGGACGATGATAAAAAAATTGAACTCACATCATCACGTCGCCGCCTCGCCGAACCTGCCTCCTGCCTCGTCGAACCCGTCTCGACCATCTAGCGTAAGAGTGAGAGTGAGCAGAGAGAGAGAAAGAGGCCCGAGTCGCCTTTCAGGAGATGTTGCGTTCTTTAAAAAGGTAAACTTGTAAATAAGTGGTATGTGTGTAAAGTAAAACAGTCGGTGCGCATATCAAGCAGATATTTTGTGGTAACCCAACGCCCAGCGAATTTTTTGGCAAACTTGTAAATAAGTGGTATGTGGTGTGCAAGGCAAGCTTTAGGATCTATTCATTTATCTAATATTTAGTATTTAAGTACCAATTTTAGGTATTTAGTATTTGATATGATTACGAACTCAAATTTAGTTTATCTATTCAGTATTTAGTATTTAATAGTATATGATTAATATTTTAGTTTGTTAAGTATTTAATAGTATTTGATAGATTTAGATTTAAGAACATCCGAAATCATCACTGTTGTATATAGTATATACATATTTAAAATACCTCCGAAACCGAAACCGATACCCGAAATGAAACTGCCGAAACTAGCGATATGGACGAAACCGAAACTTGCTTCCGAAACCACCGAAACAGACGATACCGATACTGAAATCTAAATTTTGGAAAGAACGATACCCAGACCAAAACCGAGACCTAAAACCTTGATTTAAACTATTTTTTAAATTATATCCGACGAGAAATTTCTTTACTTTTATTATTTTATTATTAATCTAAATAACCGTTGAAATCAATCCAATTTTTAACAAATTCATTGATAAGAGAATAAGATTTAGGTTCTATAAAATCACAAGCATAGTTCTTATTATAAAAAGAATAATATTATGAAGTAAAAGTGTACTATAAATTCTAGTAACATTTAACTTTAGTATTATATTGTAAATTTAATGTTGTCTAATAATTGTTTTTTTGTTCGTGAATCTAATATTTTACATTGCTTGGTGTATCCGTACAGTAAATACACACACATGAAACATTAATCTAATTTTTGAAAAGTTGGTAAGATTTTTTATTGTTCCCATCCTTTTAAACATTTTTGCATTTAATATACACACACTATATATATTTATATATATTACTTCTTATTTATATATTAAGATATTTATTTCCATGTAATCCGCATAATCTGCATAATCTGCCACATAATCTACATGTGTTATGCGCTTCTGGACCACTCGTATAATGAAACTGCCTTTAAAACACTGGACATATGATAAGAGTCATTGCAAGGATGCAAGTGCGACCTGGTTATACTTAATAGTACGATAGTAAGGTTAAAGAGTTGCAGCTCTTACATCAAGCCGACAAAATTTTGTCATGTGAGAAGGTTGAGGAAATTACACTTTATGGTTATAGGCATATGTAAGCAACAGTTAAAACATTTACTTCATAATATGGCAAGTAATAAATGTCGACCTATGGAGCGCACACACTTAAAAACAAGTGTCGTGTCTGTGTCAGACATGCCTCAAACACTGACAATTGCAAGACACTTGAACGATTCGTATTATAAAATCTGAAACCAGTCCAATTTTTAAAAAACCCAAAAGATGTATGTTGAAGCTATGACAACTTCATATAAAACATAAAGGTTGCATGCTGGACACTATAAACTCACATTTCTACATAACCTAAAAATATAAAAATAATCTACTCAACATATATATATATATCTCTCTCTCTCTCTCTCTACTCAACCAAGTGGATACTACACATATATATATGCTCTGGTGATGGTGTTGGCGATGGCGATGGCGATGGGCGATTTGTCTGCACCGTCCGATTCAAGGGCTTCTTCGGTCTCCTCTCTGACGGGCTCCAGTCGTCCCCCCAACCCTCGGTTAAGGTGAGTTTCTCTGCCCCTTCTCTTTCCCCGAAGAACGTTGTGGGAGGTGCTACGGCAGCGGCTCAATTGCAGATCATGAAGGCTGGAGGCCATCAGATTGCAGGGGGATCTCGGGTCTCACGACGACCATCGGTGATCAACGGGGCAACAGTCAAATTGAAGCAGTAGTCACGATGAATGGGCTATGCTCGGAAGGTAAGAGTCGGGGTCATCGGCAGAAGGATCTTGTAAGGGGATGTCTCCACATGTCCCCTCCTACTCCTTGGGGAATATTGAGACTGTTAGTGGGTGCGGTGGTGCTAAAAGCGGCAGGATTTCATGGGGGGTGTTGCTGTTGAGAGGACCCAGCCAGCGGTGCGACAACAGATTGTATGCTAGAAACAGGGGTGTGGCTGTAGGAAACACGGGAGGAGATAGAATAGGGTATATGAATAGGGGTGTACGGGGAGTGTGCAGGTTTTGGGGAAGACAAATAGTGTTCATGGGAAGGATGTATCAGTGGATCATCCATTGATTGCCGCTAGAGACTTTTGGGGGGTTCAAGCTCCTATGTGCCTTCAATGGGGAAGAATGGGGTCGATGATGCAAGAAACATGGAAACTGGTTGGACTATGATGATACATTGGAAAGGTCGTAACCAAACGAACTAATTGTGTACAAGTTAGCGAAAATAGTAAGGATGCTCATGGAAGTTATGGTCGGGCAAGGCCTATGCTTGTGGGAAATAACAAACCCACAAGCGCTCCTGTTCGAAATCAATAAGCTTTCTTCATTCCAAAATTCTCTACTGGGGCTATTTCCCGAAGATGGAAAGCAATTTGCTCCATTATCAAATATAGGTGAGAGGATTGTAAGCTTGATTACAATGCACCGAAAATAGCCTCTGATGGGCGTTTATATGCACATACACTAAGGATGAGATTGCCGCCAATGTTGAATAATGGGAAAATACATTAGTAGGCTATGTTATGGGAAGTAGGCCTTTTTTCTCACACCTCAAAACATATGTCTCTCAATTGTGAAAACCAATATGAGTTTTGAGGTCTTCTCTAAGGAAAATAGTTTCTTTTTCTTTAAGTTCTCTGTCTGAATTCTGTAATAGAATCCTTCGAGATGGTACGTGGTTATTCGATCGACGCCTTATTGTTCTGCAGAAATAGAGTACCGATATTGGTATAGGCTATGATCTCCTGGCATCTGTCCCTGTTTGGGTTCGTTCCCAGATTTGCATCTAAAGCTTTGGGCTAGGGAATCATCAGTGAAGCGACGAGTCTTATTGGTAAACCATTGTATATGATAGAGCTAGAGCGATGGACGAGCACATGGCTTATGCAAGATGTTTTGTTGAAATTGATTCTGCTTGATCTTTGACTCAAAACCATGTTTGGATATTGAAGGTGGCCAACGTATGGAATTGGCTACGGAATATGAATTGATCCTTCCTAGGGGTTCAAGTTGTAGTATTTTGGACATGCGGCTGCCCAATGCCTAACAGTTCTTATGTAGAAGGCCAAACAAAATTTCCCATTACCAGAGGAGCTAGCTCAGCCTTTCATGAACTCAGGTAACTCTCTTACCCCTACAAATGATCTTACTGTGGTTAATAATTGTGTCAAAGATATTAATATGTCTGAAGCATACATCCTATTGTTATTGAGTCTACTCTTGTAATATTGCTGAGGATTCTATGCATGTGGACGTGACCTCAAATGGCCCTAAGATGGCCGTCTCCCATCAGTGGATACAACTAGACAGTTTAGCAAGTGCTGTTGATGCATCAGTGTTTCAGAGCAGGGTCGCTACCTCTCCAACTATTCAGCATGATCATGTTCTCCCTTCCACCACTGATATCGTTGGCAATGGCTTACATTATAATGATTGGATTCTTGTTCCACCATCTAGTGCTGATATTAACACCCCCAAATCCTATTGTTGAAGACACAGATGAGTGGCAGATGACGATCAATAATATTTTGAAAAGAGAACTTATACGAAAAGAGCTTCTCCTCTGTCTCATCCTCAGATGAATTCGCGAGGGAAGAAAGGCATCCAACAGCATTAATATGTCTATCTTTGTTTGGAATATAAGGGTTCATATGCTTAGTGTTTCTATTAGATGGAAGGAAGGGAGACAAAACTTCAGAAAACTGGCCCTAATTTGTCTAATGATTTCATCATGTTTTAAGAGTTTATATTTGTTCTGTCTAGAATTGGTTTATTGTGTATAACGATGAGTGTGTCATCTCTCCCATCTATGTCCAAAATAGTCCTTAAGTTAATGAAGCATATTTGGAAAAAAAAGTGGGTACTACACCAGCACCGCCTAAATGTCACTTGAACTATGTTAAAATTGATTAGATTTTTGGGGTTTTGTATGATATTGTTACTTAATTAGATGCTACTAAATTTTTGTCATTAAAATTTTATATAGTTTTTCTGTTTTGTTTTTAATAAAACATGTTCTAATCACTATATGTTTTGGTGTGTATTACACACGCTCGCACATGCGCACAATAAGTTTTGGTGTGTATTACACACACATGGTTGTGTCAACATGTCCTGGTGTTTTACTTTTTAAGCATTCAACATGTCTCCATGTTCATGTCGTATCTATGATTATGCTTTATAGATACCAACATCTGCATTGACGTAAGGGCAAACAACTAGAAAACCACTTTGAATGCAAGACAATATATCATGGCATATATTATACAATTGAGGGTTGTTTTTGAATGTGTTTGCTAGGGTTGTTTTTGAATGTGTTTGCTGACTAAGAAAAATGGTGGGTAGAAGAACGGTTGAGATTAAATATTGAGGAATCAATAGATAGGATGAATGTCTGTTACGATGAGAGTTTGTGAAAATTTTAGGCTTAATTTCGAAAAACTATCTCATACTTTCGCTGAATTCCAAAAAAACACCTCTTATTTTGATATAATCGCAAAACAACCTCATACTTTTCAGGTTTCGATAAACTCCATCGTTCACATATTCCCCTCCCCCACCGCTGCCCTTCGCCCTCTATCCGTCGCCACCCATCATCATTCCACCCACCCGCCGCCCTCCTCCAACTCCCCTCACCGTCCTCCCCCTCCCCACCACCGCCACCCTTCACCCTCCATCCATCGCCACCCTCCTCACCGTCCCCCCACCGTCCTCCTTCCCCCTCCCCCTCCCCTCCCCCCTCCCCCCACCATAGCCCCGCCCCCTTCCCCCACCGCCGCACTCGTCCACCAATTCCCCCCGCCGCCGCCCTTCTCCCTCCTCCACCATCCCACATATATCGAAGTATGAGTTAGTTATACGAAATTAAACCAAAGTATGAGGTAGTTCTACGAAATTAAGCAAAGTATGAGATAGTTCTATAAAACCAAAGTATGATGGAGTTTATCGAAACCTGAAAATTATGAGATAGTTTTGCGATTATATCAAAATAAGAGGTATTTTTTGGAATTCAGCGAAAGTATGAGGTAGTTTTCCGAAATTAAGCCAAAATTTTAGGAGGAAACCCTAAAATTTTGGGAGAAATCCTAAAATTTTGGAAGAAACTAAATCAAGGAGGAACTACATTTTGAGGAAACTAAAATTTTTGGGGAACTAAATTCTTTAGGGAGAACTAAATGTTAATTCAAAATTTTGAGTGGAACTAAATTTGAAGATAACTAAAATTTTAAATTTTAGAGGAAACTAAATATGGAGGGAAGTAAACTTTGGTGGAACCAAAATTTTTGATAAAACTAAGTTCTCTGACAAAACTAAATTTTAGTTTGAATATGGTTAAAAAGTCTTTGGGGGTCTATTTTGAAGGTGAATGTAAATTTTTTTTGGGATGATTTTGAAGAGGCTACAAAAAAAATTCGGAGATTTTAAATGGATGGAAGTTTTTGGGAGAATATTTTGAATGCCTGTGACATATGGCCAAGGGTTATGCCTAGTATTACTCCAAATAGCAATTCTTTAAGCATTAGTGAATCACCTCATATGTGTTGCCTTTACAAATTTAATAAGAAATTATGACTATCAATGGAAAAGGCCCAGGTTTATGCAACAGTGAATTATCTTCCAATTAGTCATGATTACGATTTTGAGGCACTGTTGAGTTAAACAGCTACTCCGTCTACACATTGACGGTTTATTTGCTCCAGCCAAAAACACACACTAAGGAGAAAACATCAACATAAACTACGCTTACTTTTAGACAAATCAAGAAAATGAGGATCAACGCCAAACTGAAAAATATCTCAAAAATCGCCAAACAAATTTTACTAGCGGAAGGAAGATAAACAAATTAACAAACCTGCTAAATTCGCCATCAATTCAACGAACTCCTCCAACCTCCTCTCATCCACAAACCTCCTACACTCCACCCCCAGAGCCGCCACAGCCCTCTCATCAAACAACGATGGCGGACAGATCCCCAACTTTTGCGCCCCATCCAAGAACTCAAGAACCTCACCAATCTTCCCCTCTCTCAAAACCTTGCAAACACCAGCAGCAACCATCCTCGTGTTAACCCTAGCCACGAACTGATGTCTCTCCCTCGCCACCGCGTCCGACGTCAGCACGCTCTCGGCGATCATCATGAAATCGGTGAGCTTCCCGTCTCCGGCGAGCTTAGAGGCAAGGCGTGCGTAGTACTTGAGGAGGAGGCGGGTGGAAGGGGACGGCAGGGACGGCGGGGCAGATTGGAGCGGGGCGGTCAGGTCGCGGCGCACGTTAGAAAGGAGGGGTTTAGGGTTAGGATTTGGGCGGTGCTTGGGAAGATTTGGGGGAGACGAGGGTTTGAGAAGAGAGGAGGAGGCGATGAGGATGGCGGCATCGGCCATTGGTGATTGTGCGGGTGGATTGTGCGGGTCAGATCAGCCGTTAGTTGAGCGAGGGAGAGGGCGGGTTTTCATTCGTGTGGGAATTTGAGGAGGGAAACGGTTGTAGATTATTTGTTTGGAGTTGCTATTAGCACGAACCTCATTGCTGAGTTTACAGGTCACTTATTTACAAGTTTGCCATTGAAAACCCTTTGCCGAGTTCACGGACCATTTATTTACAAGTTTGCCCTACTCCTCGTTTCGATTCGAGATCTCGAGCTCAGCCCTGCGAAGAGAGGCGGGGGGCAGCGAGGGTTTTCTCGTCTCTCTTCGTTCCTGTAACGGCCAGTATTTTTAGGCGTACTTTAGTTCGCGTGTACCGGTATTTTCGTCTGGTTGACTTTTCGTCCGTGCGTGTCGACGCGAGCGCGTCACTGTTTTCGTTTTTAACCGTATCGTCATTAATTAACCACCGAGTTTAATTTAAAAAAAACTTAAAATTAATTATTTTACTAATGACTTATGTTAATTATATAATTACTTTTAACACCTAATTTATTACTCTTCATGCAACAAACACGTTTAGTTTTTTAGGATGAGAAGTATAGCACGCTACATTCCCTCAGTTTGTCAAACATCATTAAACCTAGTCTTAATCAACAACCTAACCGCATTAAAACGGTTCCCTGCTAACTTCTTCTTAAGGCAATCTAGCTTCTTCTCCTTCACCCTGCAAACAACCAACCAGCAAATAGTTCTTCTTCCCTGCAAAGTCCATCGTATCCGAATCACTGCAAACAAAATCTTACATCAAACTTTTCCCAAACCCTATTCATCATCCTCCACAAATTCCCAAATCCATCATCTTCCCAACACAAATCCCCTGCAACATCCATCAAACCCAAATCCTCAAACCAGAAACCAAGATCAAGAGGAAAATCTGAAAACAAATTTCAGATCCAAAACCAAATTCAGGTTCCAAGAAATCAAACACAAAAATCAGCATTCACCTCTTCTTCAACCCTCAAGCAAACCAACTTCAGATCTGAAGTTTTGGGACACAGATTCAAACACACAACAATCAAATCTGAAATTAAGATTTGAGATTCAAAAACCCAATCAAACCCAAAATCTGAAAGAAATTTCAGATCCTACAAACCCATCCCTCTTCTCTACAAAGCAAACCCCTTCTTCTTCATCTCCTTCCTCCTCCTCCACCCTCACCCTCAGTCGCCCGCCGCCCAGCCTCAGCCGCCGCCGGTCAGCTCCCGCCGCCGCCGCCTGGCCGGATTCCACCGCCGCCGTCCGCCCAGAACCGCCCAGCACCGCCTCCCGGAGCGCCGCAAGCCGCGTCCACCTGTCCTCCCCGTCATCGCCCGAGGTGAGAACCTCTTTCCCTTTTGATTTCGCGTGAACTCCCCTCGTGAGTTTTGCCTGCAAACTTGAGATGATAACAAAAAAAAACGAAATGAAGACTGTGAGAGGAGGAAACAGAGAATAGAGTTTTGAAATGAATAAAAAAATAGTCCGCCTTAGCCTTATTTAAAGAAGTGATAAAGTGGTGTTGACTAATTAAAAGGATGATAGCCATGTGAATATTAAAGGGAGAGCAGTATTGAGTAATGAGTATATAATAAACAAATGAGGGGAAAAGATATTTTAAAATGAATAAAATTGAATGGTGACAGCCTGGCTTGAGTGATAAAGAATGGAATGTATTCATAAGATAAATATTAGTTAGGTTTCATAAGATAAATATTAGTTAGGTTTCATAATATAATTAGTTTAATATAACCTAATATTTTAAAATTAGGTTTCATAATATAACCGTACCCTTATGATGCCATTATAATTAGTTTAATAATGTTAATTAGAAGTTAATTACTGGGTTAATTGTTGATGTAAATCCAAATGATAATCGTTAAGTATTAGTTAATTCAGCATGTTATTAATTGTAAGATGAGGTTAGGGTAATAATATTAGTATAAATAAGGCGTACCCTGTTATTATAACCCAATATAGACATCACCCTAGCCTACGAACCCAGTAAAATTAGATGAACCCACCTTAAGGATTAACTTGATATTTTGACTATCTCGCGATAAATCTAATTCGGTGATGTTGTTTAACTAAAACAGAGAACCAGAAATACCAACACTTAGTACTCGTCGAGACGAACCCACGACAACCGATACCACCGGAAACAGGCAAGTGATACTTGCCAGTAATTATTTAGGCCATGTTTTAGGCCAATTTGTAAAATTGTGTAAAAGAGACTAGGCGGTGAAATGATAGTCGCCTAGACGCCCTATTTGATCTAGTTTGACAACGAAACTAGATCCGACACTTTACCTGCTTTCATTCATGCTGTCATATCATGTTTAATTTCAATTAACGGTACGCAATTTATCTGCATCTTGCCATGTCATTCATGCATCAAATTGTCCTATCGTGATTGCGTAGCACACGCTACAATAATTGTAACTATTGAGGCTAGGCACCTGCTTTACGGGCACAACCCTATGCCGATAACACTTCCTGGCTCATGATCCAGAAGATGGGCGCCAGTCCATATACACGTGGAGGGGTAGGGTTAAACGATCGCTTGAGCGTAGAAGTGAGCCCGTACAGCCACTTCAGCCAAAAGACGGAAACTCTGTGCACAAAGTGATAAATCAGTGATTCGTGAATCGTGAAATAATGAATTGTAGATTTTTGCTACGCCGTGCTTGATTATTATTATCTTGTTCATTTAATTATTGCACTCTTTTAGTGTCATGCTATATCATCATGTTAGAACTACTAGTTGCATTATTTTATTTGTATCCTTGCACAAAAGTCCTCCGCCCTTTTTGGGAGACTTTTGCTGACATGTGCCCTTTTCTCTTTGGGTGTCACATGTCAGACTTTGAGACAGAGCAGGTAGCAGAAGACGAGCAGTTCGGAGACGCTGAGTTTGAGGTCCCTGCTGAGACCGAGTTCGTGGACACTGGTGACCAGTCCTAGACTCGTTTGGAGTCTCACCTTAGTTGTTACCTTTCCTTAGTTGCTGTTAGGTTTCGGTGCGTAGCACCTATCTCTCTTTGTTTTGTATGGCCATGCTTTAGGCCTATTGTTCAGACTCGTACTGTTGTGACTATTCTGTGATGTAATATTTGTTGGGTGTTGTTGGTGGATATTTTCTTATCTGCTTTATTATTGTTGTTGTTTCGTCGCAATGCAAGGACCTGCTACTTTTCGAAAAATTTACAGACGCTTATCAGACTGCAGCTTCACAGCTCCACGTCTGAGCGGACCTCCTCACGTCTCGCCTTCCATATTAGGGAAGCGGGGCGTGACAGGTTTTAGTGGTGGCCCATGCAGGTCATCTCTTTGCATCTGCAAAATATCGGAACAACAATAATGATAACAACATCCATTTAAATATTCATAACATTCGAGTCATGATTAAGTCTAATCTGAACATTTCCTTGTCTTAGATGGCCGGTAGACGTGTTACCCGAGGAGCTGGTAGTGGACCTGGAGCTGGTGGTGGAGCAGGACGTATTGCGGATGCTGATAGAGAACCCACCACGGCTGAGATGATGAGGATGATGCATCAGATGATGCAGGTTCAGCAGGGCATGCTACAGAATGCCCCTCGCTTCGAGCCTGGAGCGAAGCAGTTTCGGGAGCTGGGCCCGTCATATTTTACTGGGTCAGAAGGATCATTAGCTGCGGATGAATGGATGAAGAACACAGAGGATAATATTCTTCTCTCGAAGGTTAACCCAGCTGGATGGGTTGACTTAGTGAAGAAGCAACTGAAGGACAATGCCCGTAGTTGGTGGGAGTCAGAAGAGCAGATGTTGGTGAAGCCTATCCCCTGGTCCACTTTCAAGGCGAGATTTAATGAGGAGTATTTTCCTCAAGCTGCCAGGAGGGAGCTGATGCAACAGTTCATCAATCTGAAGCAAGGAAATCTAACGGTGCATCAGTACCACCAAGAGTTCATGAGACTGAGTCGCTTTGCGCCGAAGATGGTGGAGACTGCTGACGATCGAGCTCAGAGATTCTTACATGGTTTATCTTTGGAACTGCAGAGTCTGATTTCCTCTTCGGACTTGGATTCTTACCAGAAGTTGTTGATAGCTGCCAAGAGGCAGGAGCTTATTGCCAATCAGAGGAGAGGACAGTATTCAGGTGCTGGGAAGAGGCCTATGGAGCAGGCCAAAACTGTGGTTAGGCCTAGGTTCAAGCCTAATCAGTCTGTGCAGTTTAAGATGCCAGGTGGGCATAGCCAGAAGATGTGCAGTCATTGCGGCAAGACTGGTCATGTGAAGTAGCAGTGCAGGAGGCTTCTGGGCCAGTGCTTGGTTTGTGGAGATGCTTCGCATACTTTGAAGGATTGCCCGAGTGCTAAGCAACCGTGGAAGGCACCAGTTGGAATTCAGCAGCAAAGAGCTCCGGTAGTCGCTGGACGTGGAGCGCCTCTCATTCCCCAGAAGCAGGCTTTCCAGCAGGCCGTTCAGCCTAAGAGGCAAGCCTTCACGATGACTGCAGTGGAAGCCGAGACTGAGGACGGAGTTATTACAGGTAACTTCTATACTAGTCTTCCTTATTCATGCATTATATTTGATTAGTTATATCCATGTTAATTTAGTTGCATATTACCCTTAGGTGTCATCTTAGTTTCATCTCACCCGGCCTTGACCCTGTTCGATTCTGGAGCTTCCATGTGCATCCTATCTCGGAAGTTCGTAGTCGAACACTCGATACCCACCTATACACTTCCCAAGTGTTGGAACATTACAACTGGGAATGGTGTAGTGAAGGTTGCACTGGGATGTAAGCCGTGCCCGTTGGTGATTAGTGGACACGAACTGTATGCTAATTTCATTGTCCACGACCTATCCAATTTCGATGCTATTCTCGGCATTGACTGGTTAGGAGCTTTTTATGCCACGATCGACTGTCACCGAAAGAAAGTGGTGTTCGAAATTCCCGACCACCCAGTATTCGAGTTTGTCGGCGGAGGACGTTCGCTTGGACCTGTTAAGTTCCTAGCCCAGCCTTACCGATTGACCGTTGCATCTATGATTGCTGAACCTGAGAAGCCTGCAGTAGTAAGAGATTTCGAAGACGTCTTTCCTGAAGACATTTCTGGACTGCCGCCCGATCGTGCATTGGAATTCGGCATCGATCTTATGCCAGGAGCTCAACCAATTTCGAAGGCGCCGTACCGTATGGCTCCTGCAGAATTAGAAGAGTTGAGGAAGCAGTTGGATGAGCTACTACAGAAGGGTTTCATTCATCCCAGCGTATCTCCCTGGGGTGCACCTGTCTTGCTAGTGAAGAAGAAAGATGGCTCGAGGAGAATGTGTATTGATTATCGAGAGTTGAATCAGATCACAGTGAAGAACAAGTACCCGCTGCCCCGCATTGATGATATCTTCGATCAGCTTGGTGGATCGAGGGTATTTTCGAAGTTAGATCTCTGGAGCGGATACCATCAAGTCAGAGTCAAGAAGGAAGATGTACTCAAGACCGCTTTTCGGACTAAGTACGGGCATTACGAGTTCGTTGTCATGCCGTTCGGTGTGACGAACGCTCCTGCTGTGTTCATGAATCTCATGAACCTTATCTTTTACGACTTCCTTGACAAGTTCGTGGTGATTTTCATAGACGACATCTTGGTGTACTCGAAAAGCGAGGAAGAGCATGCAGAGCATTTGAAGATGGTGTTAGAGACGCTCCGTCATCATAAACTATATGCCAAGTACAGTAAATGCGAATTCTGGCTGGATAGAATTACATTTCTTGGGCATGTAGTATCGGGAGCTGGTATCTCAGTGGATCCGGAGAAGGTCAAAGCAGTCAGTGAATGGCCTACACCTCGATCGGCATCGGACATCAGGAGTTTCCTTGGATTGGCTGGATACTACCGTAGATTTATCAAGGATTTCTCGAAGATAGCTGAGCCGATGACGAAATTGACGAGGAAGGATGTTAAGTTCAGTTGGTCAGACTCTTGTGAGCAAGCTTTTTCTACCTTGAAGGAGAGACTAACTTCTGCACCAGTCTTAGCTATTCCGGACAGAAGCGGAGGCTTCGAGATTTTCTGCGACGCATCGGGCAAGGGACTTGGATGCGTTCTGCACCAGCACGGTCATGTAGTCGCTTATGCTTCTCGACAGTTGAAGATCCACGAGAAGAATTATCCGACTCATGACTTGGAGTTAGCTGCCGTCATCTTTGCTTTGAAAATTTGGCGACATTTCTTATTGAGTGAAAAAGTGAAAATTTTCACTGATCACAAAAGTTTGAAATATATATTCACACAGAAGGAGCTGAATATGAGACAACGTAGATGGTTGGAATTGATGGCAGACTACGACATCGATCTACAGTATCATCCTGGGAAGGTGAATGTCGTACCTGATGCCTTGAGTCGACTGCCCGAAGTGATGATTCTCACATCTCAGTGGAGATTGCAGCAGGATCTGTGAAGGATGAATGTTGAAGCTGTACTACCGGGAGTCACATCGTCGTTGATGAACATGCAGATTCAGTCGACGATTGTAAATCGAATCAAAACTGCTCAAGATGGGGATGCTAAGTTGAAGAAGATCAGAGAGCAAGTCGAAGCAGGACTTCGGACAGATTTTCTGATTCACGCGGATGGATCTTTGAGATATGGTAGTAGGGTCTGCGTACCTGCCGGAGATATCAGAGAGGAGTTGATGAATGAGGCTCACAGTTCGCCTTATTCTATTCATCCTGGAGGTACTAAGATGTACAAGGATCTTCGACAGAATTTCTGGTGGCATGGAATGAAGAGAAGTGTGGCACGTAGCGTTGCCAAGTGCCTCGTGTGTCAGCAAGTGAAGGCTGAACACCATCGCATTGTTGGATTACTACAACCTTTGCCGATTCCCGAGTGAAAGTGGCAGCACATCACGATGGACTTCGTGACTGGCTTACCTCGGAGCACCAAGCAGAACGACGCGATCTGGGTTATCGTTGATCGATTAACCAAGTCCGCGCACTTTATACCTTTCCGAGTTGGGCAGTCCACGGAGATATTAGCAAGGAAGTATATGGAGGTAATGACCTAACTCATACCTTAATAATTTCCTTCTAGTACTAGTCGTAATGTGAATTATGTCGTGTAGGAGATCGTGTGCTTGCATGGAGTCCCCTGTGAGCATTGTATCAGATCGTGATACGAGATTCACATCTCAGTTCTGGAAGAGTCTGCAAACCAATCTGGGTACCAGTCTGAAGTTCAGTACTGCGTATCACCCGCAGACGGATGGACAGTCGGAGAGCACTATTCAGATATTGGAGGATATGTTGAGAGCTTGCATATTGGATCTCAAGGGTTCGTGGGAGGATCACCTGCACCTGGTAGAGTTTTCCTACAACAACAGCTATCAGGCGAGCATTGGCATGGCGCCATTTGCTGCTCTCTACGGGAGGAAATGTCGATCACCACTGAATTGGGATGACGTAGGTGATAGAGAGCTCTTGGGACCAGAGATGATAGTGGAAGCAGTTGATGTTGTGCGAAATATCAGAGACAATATTCGGATCGCCCAGGACCGTTATAAGCATTGGGCAGATGCTAAACGGCGTCCTCTAGAGTTTCAGCCGGGAGATCATGTATTCCTGAAGATCTCACCAAATCGAGGAGTAATTCGATTTGGGAAGAGAGGCAAACTTAGTCCGAGATATATTGGACCATTCGATGTGCTAGAGCGAGTTGGAGAAGTAGCTTATCGCTTAGCTTTGCCACCATCCTTGGAGGGAGTTCATGACGTCTTTCATGTGTCTCAGCTCCGTCGTTATATTAGCGACCCTTCTCATGCTGTGGACTACTCAGAGATCACAGTTCGACCAGATCTGACGTACGAACAGCAACCGGTGGAGATCTTGGATCGACGTCAGAAAGTTTTCAGGACCAAGACTGTTGATCTAGTCAGGGTGATGTGGCGTCATGACTCGCCAGGAGAGTCTACCTGGGAGCGGGAAGATGAGATACAAGAGCGTTATCCATATTTGTTTTCTGCTCCTTGAATTCCGAGGACGGAATTTTTCTAAGGTGGGTAGAATGTAACGGCCAGTATTTTTAGGCGTACTTTAGTTCGCGTGTACCGGTATTTTCGTCTGGTTGACTTTTCGTCTGTGCGTGTCGACGCGAGCGCGTCACTGTTTTCGTTTTTAACCGTATCGTCATTAATTAACCACCGAGTTTAATTTAAAAAAAAACTTAAAATTAATTATTTTACTAATGACTTATGTTAATTATATAATTACTTTTAACACCTAATTTATTACTCTTCATGCAACAAACACGTTTAGTTTTTTAGGATGCGAAGTATAGCACGCTACATTCCCTCAGTTTGTCAAACATCATTAAACCTAGTCTTAATCAACAACCTAACCGCATTAAAACGGTTCCCTGCTAACTTCTTCTTAAGGCAATCTAGCTTCTTCTCCTTCACCCTGCAAACAACCAACCAGCAAATAGTTCTTCTTCCCTGTAAAGTCCATCGTATCCGAATCCCTGCAAACAAAATCTTACATCAAACTTTTCCCAAACCCTATTCATCATCCTCCACAAATTCCCAAATCCATCATCTTCCCAACACAAATCCCCTGCAACATCCATCAAACCCAAATCCTCAAACCAGAAACCAAGATCAAGAGGAAAATCTGAAAACAAATTTCAGATCCAAAACCAAATTCAGATTCCAAGAAATCAAACACAAAAATCAGCATTCACCTCTTCTTCAACCCTCAAGCAAACCAACTTCAGATCTGAAGTTTTGGGACACAGATTCAAACACACAACAATCAAATCTGAAATTAAGATTTGAGATTCAAAAACCCAATCAAACCCAAAATCTGAAAGAAATTTCAGATCCTACAAACCCATCCCTCTTCTCTACAAAGCAAACCCCTTCTTCTTCATCTCCTTCCTCCTCCTCCACCCTCACCCTCAGTCGCCCGCCGGTCAGCTCCCGCCGCCGCCGCCTGGCCGGATTCCGCCGCTGCCGTCCGCCCAGAACCGCCCAGCACCGCCTCCCGGAGCGCCGCAAGCCGCGTCCACCTGTCCTCCCCGTCATCGCCCGAGGTGAGAACCTCTTTCCCTTTTGATTTCGCGTGAACTCCCCTCGTGAGTTTTGCCTGCAAACTTGAGATGATAACAAAAAAAAACGAAATGAAGACTGTGAGAGGAGGAAACAGAGAATAGAGTTTTGAAATGAATAAAAAAAATAGTCAGCCTTGGCCTTATTTAAAGAAGTGATAAAGTGGTGTTGACTAATTAAAAGGATGATAGCCATGTGAATATTAAAGGGGAGAGCAGTATTGAGTAATGAGTATATAATAAACAAATGAGGGGAAAAGATATTTTAAAATGAATTAAATTGAATGGTGACAGCCTGGCTTGAGTGATAAAGAATGGAATGTATTCATAAGATAAATATTAGTTAGGTTTCATAATATAACCGTACCCTTATGATGCCATTATAATTAGTTTAATAATGTTAATTAGAAGTTAATTACTGGGTTAATTGTTGATGTAAATCCAAATGATAATCGTTAAGTATTAGTTAATTCAGCATGTTATTAATTGTAAGATGAGGTTAGGGTAATAATATTAGTATAAATAAGGCGTACCCTGTTATTATAACCCAATATAGACATCACCCTAGCCTACGAACCCAGTAAAATTAGATGAACCCACCTTAAGGATTAACTTGATATTTTGACTATCTCGCGATAAATCTAATTCGGTGATGTTGTTTAACTAAAACAGAGAACCAGAAATACCAACACTTAGTACTCGTCGAGACGAACCCACGACAACCGATACCACCGGAAACAGGCAAGTGATACTTGCCAGTAATTATTTAGGCCATGTTTTAGGCCAATTTGTAAAATTGTGTAAAAGAGACTAGGCGGTGAAATGATAGTCGCCTAGATGCCCTATTTGATCTAGTTTGACAACGAAACTAGATCCGACACTTTACCTGCTTTCATTCATGCTGTCATATCATGTTTAATTTCAATTAACGGTACGCAATTTATCTGCATCTTGCCATGTCATTCATGCATCAAATTGTCCTATCGTGATTGTGTAGCACACGCTACAATAATTGTAACTATTGAGGCTAGGCACCTGCTTTGCGGGCACAACCCTATGCCGATAACACTTCCTGGCTCGTGATCCAGAAGATGGGCGCCAGTCCATATACACGTGGAGGGGTAGGGTTAAACGATCGCTTGAGCGTAGAAGTGAGCCCGTACAGCCACTTCAGCCAAAAGACGGAAACTCTGTGCACAAAGTGATAAATCAGTGATTCGTGAATCGTGAAATAATGAATTGTAGCTTTTTGCTACACCGTGCTTGATTATTATTATCTTGTTCATTTAATTATTGCACTCTTTTAGTGTCATGCTATATCATCATGTTAGAACTGCTAGTTGCATTATTTTATTTGTATCCTTGCACAAAAGTCCTCCGCCCTTTTTGGGAGACTTTTGCTGACATGTGCCCTTTTCTCTTTGGGTGTCACATGTCAGACTTTGAGACAGAGCAGGTAGCAGACGACGAGCCGTTCGGAGACGCTGAGTTTGAGGTCCCTGCTGAGACCGAGTTCGTGGACACTGGTGACCAGTCCTAGACTCGTTTGGAGTCTCACCTTAGTTGTTACCTTTCCTTAGTTGCTGTTAGGTTTCGGTGCGTAGCACCTATCTCTCTTTGTTTTGTATGGCCATGCTTTAGGCCTATTGTTCAGACTCGTACTGTTGTGACTATTCTGTGATGTAATATTTGTTGGGTGTTGTTGGTGGATATTTTCTTATCTGCTTTATTATTGTTGTTGTTTCGTCGCAATGCAAGGACCTGCTACTTTTCGAAAAATTTACAGACGCTTATCAGACTGCAGCTTCACAGCTCCACGTCTGAGCGGACCTCCTCACGTCTCGCCTTCCATATTAGGGAAGCGGGGCGTGACAGTTCCATAATCATTTACCATTATTAGCATTAGATAACGAAAAAAGGGAACGAATCCACCATTAATGAGATGGACAATTTTTGCATTAAGGCCAATTTTTAAAACAATTTACCAAAACCGACCAACTTCAAAACTTTTTACCAAAACCAACCAAGTCTTGGTCAAAGCAGCTCGCGCGCGTGCGGGGATGCTGCTCATCACTGGACGCGGTTTGAAACCGCGTCCAAAATGAAATTTGGACGCGGTTTCAAACCGCGTCCAAAATGAAACAGCTTTTCAGCCGCCGGCGCCGGATCATCTTCATTCTTCCTCCTTTCGTTCCTTGTTTCTTCTTTCCTCGCCAAAAACCCTAAAACCCCCATATTTTCCTTCTACGTTCTGGGATTGAAATCTAAATCTCTAAAGTAATAATCTCATCCATCAGTAGGTATGCTTCGTGTAATTTTTGTTCATGATGCTTTTGTTTTCTACCAAATGTCAATGGGTTTTAGGGTTGATGAAATTTTATCTTGTCTCTGATCTAAAATTTAGTGAGCCTTAGGAGTATTAGTGTTGATGAAATGCTAAAAAAAATTTTGCATGCTAAAATTATAAGCTAAAATTTTAGATGAAACACCATTACAGGAGTATTGGTGATCCATAATCAAAATTTTAGCATACAAAATTTTATGGAATGCAATGTATTTAGTGATGAAACACCAATACAAAATTTTAGATGAAATACCAATCCATTATATGATATAAAATTTTATACCAAATGCAATGTATAAATTTCTTGATTAATTTTAAATGAAACACCAATTTATGTTAGTTGATTGTAAAATTCATCATTAACATCAACATCCAATGTTTTTCTTTTTCATATATCAATTTTTTTCATCTTATATATTTTTTCTAGCAGATATGGAGCCGGGACTCGTTTCAGATTCGGTCTTGAATGACTAGGCACGACATCGTTCAGCACATATACAGCCTGGGCAGGTATGAACAAAACTAATGAATTAATATTTTACGCAATGTATCTTTCTTTGTAATCTTGCATGAAGTATAGTAACATTTCATATTTTTTGGTTGCAGGTGGATATTATATTGGTAGTGGACCACACGAGGAAACATACCGCATGGGTTTTAGATGAGCGTGCAGAACACTATATGGAAATTGCCAAGCTTGATGTATGTGCGAGGTTGAAGTGGATACGGTTGGATTGGGCGTTACTTTCTGCATTGGTTGATAGATGGAGGCCCGAGACCAATACATTCCATCTCCGTCAAGGTGAGATGACGATAACATTACAGGACGTGTCAGTCATCACGGGGTTTCCTGTTGAGGGCATTCCTATATGGAGAATGCCAACCCGTCCCAATTGGGCGGATTTGATGGAGCGACTCCTTGGACAGGCATCCACAGAAAACCAAGGAGCTAAGGTAAAACTGAGCTGGTTGCGAGAGACATTTATGGAGTTGCCTGCAGAAGCCACCCCTGAGGAGATTCAGCAATATACTCGGGCATATATTTTGCATATGATAGGCACATTATTGGTGCCAGATCCAAGTAAAGTGTCAGTGCATCTTAGGTGGTTGACAAAGATGGAGCATATAGAGGCCATTGGAGATTATTCCTGGGGTAGTGCTGTGCTTGCTCACATGTACACAGAGCTACGTAAGGTGGCAAGAAGGGAAACAACGGGGTTATACGCATGCTCCACCTTGTTGCAGGTATACAATTTGAAACTTAAGTTCATTGTAATATTTTTTATATAGTAACTGTCACTGACAAATTCATATTCACAGGTATGGTCATTGGAGAGATTGCATATAGGCAGGCCGACTTGCTCCCAAGACATATTGGATGGCACCCTCCCTTTAGGGTGCAGGTGGAATGTGCCATTATCATTCAGAGAAAACCCTCAGCGGCAACTGGATTTTTATAGAAACGAGCTTGACATGTTAGAGCCGACGCAAGTAAGAGGTTGTAAATTTTATACATTGATGTGATGAACGATGGATTAATATTACGAATTCTGATGAGTTATTCATAATTTTCATTTCCTTAAGGTGATCTGGGAGCCATATCTTCAGAGATATCAGAATCTTCCTGATTTATGTGTTTTAGAAAATCAGAGCTGGCGTGCGCGTGTACCGCTAGTTTGCTTTGATGTATTTGTGATGCATGTCCCAGATCGTGTTATGTGCCAATTTGGTATACCGCAGCATATTCCAGAAGCGGTTCCAAGCATGACAGTGAAGACCGGCATGAACCCTAGAGCATGGACTGAAGCCACTGTGGAGCCCCTCATGAAGTGGCACGATAGGGCTGCACATATTGTTGAGCAGGGGGATGCTGTCAGTTTAGATGTATATATGGAGTGGTATTGGAGGATCACACGGAGGTGGATATATAGTAGGCAAGAACCCTCGTATGGTTACATGCCTCGTGGTCCAATCGAGCGGGAAATGGTAAATGTTAGTTTGTTTAGCATTAAAATGTATGTTTGTTTATTTTATACATAGGTTTCTAATATATATTTTATCCATTTGTTTTGCAGACTGACGCACTCAGAATGTTAGAGGATATGTGTACACGTGCTTATGAAGCACGTGACCCAGAGCAGATCCTTCAAATTAGGGATAAGATCGGACAGGTGCTCCGCGGAACACGACATAGAAGTGATGGTGCAGGACGGAAAGAGCCTGTCAGGGATGAAGCAGGCACATCTCAGCAGTATCAGCCAGCCGGGGATGCAGGAGGCACCTCTCAACAGTATCAGCCAGCTGGGGATGAAGTAGGCACCTTTCAGCAGTATCAGGAGCTGCAGCCATATACCGGGTATGAGGCCGGTACTTCTCAGCAGCTGCAGCCATATACCGGTTATGATGTCGGTATGTATCAGCAGTATCAGGCATATCCCGGGTATGAAGGCGACCCATCTCAGCATTATCAGTCATATACTGGGTATGAAGCCAGCACGTCTCAGCCTAATCCGCCATATACCGTTGTCGCTGAAGCTGACCCATGTCAGCAGTATCTGGCAGACGAGCCACTACAGACTATGAGAGATGAGCCACATCAGACTCTAGCAGACGATCTACAGCAGACTCATGTGCATGAAGCTGACACTTCCTTGACACAACACACCCAACCAGAAATGGAAGGGGACACATCAACTCAGCGAGGTCAGTTTCTCACATACATGCGTGGTGGGTCTCTTATGAGCAGGTTTTTACATAGGCAAAAATGAATGTAATAAAGCTATTTTCATTGTGTTTAAATTTGTCAAAATGTTATTTAATTTTGGAATGAAATCTGAAATTTTATCTTCAATGTGTTGAAATATGGCATTTATGTGGGTTTTATATGTTTGAGCTGCGTGGAATGAGATATGAGTTGGATATATGTGATATATGCGATAGGTGTGTGATATATGTCATGTGAAATGCGATAATGTGATGGATATGCGATATGTGATGGATGTGTGAATGGGATGAGATGTGGGGATGTGAAATGAGCTGGAAGAGAAGTTTGGGGCTGGCAGCAGCAGCAGCAGCAGCTGATGATTGCACAATTTCAGTGCAATCAACAAGGTGCAGAGGAGTAAACAGGTAAGGGCAATTTTGGCCGCGGTTTCAAACCGCGGCCAAAATGCGTCCAGATTCAATGCATTTTGGCCGTGGTTTGAACCACGGCCAAAATGCATTGAATCTGGACGCATTTTGGCCGCGGTTTGAAACCGCGGCCAAAATTGCCCTTACCTGTTTACTCCTCTGCAGCTTGCTGATTGCACTGAAATTGTGCAATCATCAGCTACTGCTGATGCTGCCAGCCCCAAACTTCTCTTCCAGCTCATTTCACTTCCCCACATCTCATCCCATTCACACATCCATCACATATCGCATATCCATCACATTATCGCATATAGCACACACATATCAAGAAAGGTGCATTTCATTCGAAAAGTAAATAAGACACACATATCACATAAATCCGATTTCATTCCAAAAGTATATAAGATTTTACATATATCGCATATCCATCACATATATCACGTCAGATCCAATACATATAGCTTATACACTCCCATTCACATATATCAAATATACGATACATAGATTTCAAATAATATGCGACATGGAATTTCTTCAGTCGGATGCATTATATTACTTCAGGTACGTGAACCGCCTCCTCGATGCGATGGAGCCCTACAACATTGGCTGAAGTTAGTACACAAGTATTTTCATAAAGACTAAACATGAAATGTGAAACAGAACATACGATGATGTGTGTAAAGGATTTTGGCAACGTGATTTCTTATGACCAAGCTGATGACAGATGGTGCATCTATTCTGCCTGCTTCCTTCACGTGGACGATCCATTTCTCCCCGAATCCGTGTCGATCTTGGCCGACCGGGTTGTCTTCTTTTTTCTGGAGGAAGTAAACTGGGACCATCCCCTCCTTCCAGTACATTTCATCAGGTATAGGGAGAAATTCTGGGATATATGACAGTTGATATTTACTCACACTATACCATGGTGAACAAAATGGCCAATATGATATGTTGGCACCATATTGCTGTCTTGACGTTGCGGCGGTCACATGGACACATGGCATATGCTGAAGCATAGGAATGTTGCACGTACATGTGCAACGGTCACCTTCCATCGTCACGGTATATGCTTGTGCATATCTGTATCCATCATCTGCCACTCAAAGTCACCAAATCTTGTGATGTAGCAACACCGGGCTGCTTGCACACGTGCACCAATAATGTTCTCAGTTTTTGGTGTGAAAGTGGTCGTCCAACGGAGTCCAGCAAGCCGCCGATGATAGAAATACGTGTTTAACCTATAAAAGGTTCTTGCAATCAACGATTGTATCGGAAGCGCTCTAGCTCCTTTAAGAACCCCATTGAAGCTCTCCGAACAATTGGTTGTCATTATACAATAGCGTCTACCGCCATCTTCGTGTTTCGCCCACCTCTTTGTGTATGCCCCCAAGTTTGTAGTAATCCAATCATCAGCTGCAATAGACTCTTTTCTAATCTCTTCACGAAAAAAATTATATTTCAACAAGTCTGAGGCATTGCCAGCTTCCCATAAGTTATTTTCCAATGTAGCTGTTCGGAACCCTTTCGCCGTGTAATTTGCAATAATATGGCGCAGACAATACCTATGGTGCCTAGAACCTGGCCATCCCTCTCGTAGTGCTCTCGGAATACCTTTCATTCTATCGGAAATGAAGGTAATCGTTCGGTTTCTACGGGCACTCGGTATCAACTCATAGATGCAGCAGAAAAACCACTTCCAATTTTCTACATTTTCAGCTGAAACTACTGCAAATGCTAACGGAAATAGGCCCCCATTTGCATCCATGCCTGTAGCCACCAGTAAGCACCCTGCATATTTCCCATACAAATGTGTGCCATCAATACTTAGGACCGGCCTGCAGTGTTTGAACCCTTCAATTGATGGTCCAAAAGACCAAAACACTCCTGTAAACTGTGCCACTCTTGGCCCGATAGTTTCATATGTAATTTTAAGGATTGCTTTCCTTGATGCCTTCTAAGTAATGTGGCAGCCTCTTGTATGACTCCTCCCAATCCCCAAATATCCTCGCTAAAGCTTTCGATCTAGCCATCCATGCTTTGTGATATGATATTCTGATATGTAACATGGCATGAATGGCATCTTGTATTTCTGCAGGTGTCATATCAAGATTGGTCTTCACATGGGGCATAATTTTGTAACTTATGAAAGATGATGTGGCTTGACTATGATCAGTAATTAGAGTGGGATTGTTACAGGTGTGTTCATCACCTACTTTTGTTATCTTGAACCTCCAAGCTGTTCTTTTTCCCACCGCTGCATAAATCCTCCAAGGACAATTCATACTCCCCTCATCTTGAGTATGCGGATTCACTTCATGATTCAAGCCACATATCACGAAATAGCAAGTTTTGTTTGTCTTGATTGGTCTAAATGAGACATTGTGCTCGATGCTCCATTCCGTTATTGCTTTTATCAAGTCGATCTTTGTATTATACATATCACCGACGTTGAAAACTCCGGAACTGCTGGGAAGCCTAGGCTCTATCAGATGCCTTTCTTGGGTATTCCTCATAATTGTAGTGTATACCCATTGTTCCTCATCCTCCCCATCTGGCAACGGCTCTTCAAACTGCACATTTGTATTGTCTGCAACAGATTGATGTATCCATTCTGTATCATCTGCATTTAGATCGGCAGCAACCTGCATGCTATCCTCCCTCACATTAGGATGTTCATCATTATCAGTGCCATCACTTTCGTCATCCACTATCTCGCTATAGACGTCGATGCTCCAATATATGTGGGTCTGTCAATATCTTCAGGAATCACATTTTCTTGCGTGGGCATCGTCTCTGGTACAGATGGACCTTGAATATAAGTGGAGTAAGTTGCATTTGCATCATCTTCTTGTCCCGCAACATTCCAACTGCAAATGTCATATGAAAAAGTGAACTGTTTAGCATATGTAATTTACTTCATACAAATATAACATAAACGTATTTAGTACTTCAAAACTTTCTATACTTACGTATCCTCTTGTTGGTTATATGAACATCCTTCTCCCGCCATATTCTCTATAGGCATAAATTCAGCCGAATCATTACCAATATCCAGCATACGAGTAAATGTGCCCTGTGGTTCGCTCACTCTGGTGTTGATTATTGCTTCTTTTTCCACATATATTTCAACTGATCGTTGAACTTCACCCAAGCTAAATAGAATCTCCATGTCCCCGTCATCTGATATCTTAACCGCTGTAAATCTTTGATCAGTTATTGGCCATTTGCACACCAGATTCAATGCAAACTCCTGCCGGTTTATCCGTGTGCCTATGTATATCCGATCTACTAGCTCAGAATATGTTGACGGTCTTCTCACAATAATTGGTCTCACAGCACCCCCGACATACTTCGGTTCGTGATTTTCATCAATCATTAAATCTCCATCAAAGTAGCATGTAACAAACATCCTATCACTTGCCATTATTTTAACCCTACGCATAATTGACATTTATTAATTTCTCTAAAACCATCAAAATTTGAATTATTTCAAGAACATATATCTTATTATGAAGTAGATTTCTCACCTCAAAATCACCTAGGAGACGCACCACATCACCAAAACCTCCGTGAGATGGTTAGAATTTTACTTCGCACAAGGAGTAAAAATCGCTTCTGTCCGAGGAAGAAACAAAGGAAGGAAGATGCTCCAGGGCATCGGCTGTCGGCAGGAGTTATGTTGGGCACTGGACGCAGTTTCAAACCGCGTCCAAATTTCATTTTGGACGCAGTTTCAAACCGCGTCCAGTGATGAGCAGCGTCCCCACACGCGCGCGAGCTGCTTTGACCAAGACTTGGTCGGTTTTGTTAAAAAGTTTTGAAGTTGGTCGGTTTTGGTAAATTTTTTTAAAAATTGGCCTTAATGCAAAAATTGTCCTAATGAGATTGCAATTAAAAAAGAAAACAGTGGTAACAATTTTTCATTGATTCCCACAACTCCACTCATCATCGTCATCGTCGTCGTCAATCTAAAACCCTAACCCTAAATTTAGAAAAAGGGCTAACCAAGAAATTCATCTCGAACCACATTTGAAGAATTTTTCATGCGGATGGATGGATGCATCACAGAACAGCACATTCAGGCCCCCACATTGACACCGCTATTTACAGAACCGAAAGAAAAGGGCCCACTTTTAAGAAATCCATCCATCAATTGTCAAGCGCTAGTCTTTTGAAGCAGAGGGGAGAAGCTGTCTGGTTGACCGCGAAACGTGCACAATCCAAGTAGGATGCACACGCTCACCTCCCAAGCGTAGGAGTGTCAATGCAATAAAAATAACCGGTGAGTATCGGGTCGGATCACAGGGACAAGTCGTTCTATATTCACAAAATTGATCGATAAAGAAAAATAATAGCGTGAAACGACCACCTCAACTAACGGTGGATGAGTGGGAAGTTGAAGAAGTGTGATGAATCTAAAATTCTAACCTAAGTGGGTAAGGTTGAAGAGCCAAAGGTGGAGTTAGGATAGCTAGGAGAGAGAGCATGGGTTGTGAGTTCATTAAAATTGGTGTTACTCAAGTCCTAATTTCCCACATATAACTCAATTAGGCCTCCGGCTATGGCAAGCTTAATCGGAAAGTTTAGCTTTAAAAACACGACAATTAGCAATAAGCATGGATATATTATCATGGCACTAATCAAATTAAGATCATGGTCTCTTCTCTAAGAGTGCCCACTTGGGTCTTAGCCAATTAAATTGTGCCCTAATTACACATCCAAGATTAACAATATAATTGGGCAAGAGGAAATTAGGGCAAGAATTAACAACCAACCCAATGAATCACAAACCAAGCAATTAACACTACCCAATCATACTAAACAAGATGAGAATCATATAACAATTCATCTCAAGTTTCATACAAAAGAGGGGTATCAAAATACAATAGGAAAAAGGGAAGATTTCACCCAAGAGATCTCCCAAATGAGCACTTTCCTCCTCCTATTTGCTTTCCTCCAAGCATCTCCAAGCTCCACCAAGCCTTCTCAAGCTTCCATGGCCTCCTCCCCCTTCCAAGAGCTCCCAAACCCTTAAAAAAACTCAAACAACAGCTCCCTGCTGCAAGAACCACCCAAAATCGAAGTCTGGACCAAATTTCGCAACAGGGTTGGCCATTTAATCGTTTCGGGTCGGATCTTGGGGGGGCGCCCACAACCCACCCCAACAATCATTTGAGCGCGCCTGTCGCAAAAACCAAGCAGCAGGCCGGCCCGCTCGATTTCATTTTTTTAGTTTTTTAATAAGAGCGGCCCGCTCCAAGAGTGGGCCGCAATTGAACTATTTTTTTTAAAATCAAAACGCGCAGCGGCTAGCATGGGGCCTAGCACTTGGCGCCGCCTGGTTGCGCCACGTGGTGCCCCATTATTTATCCCTTTTTTGCTTTTAAACCACATTTCTCCTCCATAAAAATCACCAAAAATACCTAGGAGGCCCAGAAAATTCCCAAAAAATTCTGGAAAATCCCCAAGACTCCTAGAGGTACCTGAAAAATATGAGAAGGAGAAATTAGTCCATTTGATGTGAAAATGAAAATAATGACTTATATAACAAAATATTGACTTCCAAAAATCATATAAAATAACCTATTACTCAAATAATTCTCAAAATTTGTCAATATGATTACAATAATACCAGAAGCAACTGAAAAATATTAGGAAGCCAATAAAGACGGTAAAATCCATATTTTGTGTCAAGAATGAGATTAAGCCCTAAAAACGACATAAAGCGAAAATATACCCAAAAGAGCACGATTAAGTATAATCTTTAGCACAAAATAGGGGTAGTTAGGGGATATAAATATACACTTTCCACTCCGAATGACACCCCCAACTAACTTTTTGCTAGTCCCTAGCAAAATATGCGAAAAATTCGGATTAAATTGAAAAACATGCACCAACTTCACGATATCATCATGGCAAACCCGAAATGGTATTTTCAAATGATTTCAAAGCCAATATACCCAATGTATGAAAATACACAACAAATGACATTCTCCTCAATCCAATTCAAAGAAAAGTGAAGTAATAGGCCCGTATCACATTCATTAGGATATATCACGATGTCAAAATTTCAAATTTTCATGGAAATGGCCAAAACAAAAGAAATTCCTCTAAGTTGTGGGAGATGAGATTGCATCACTCATGTTGCTTATTCTTTCATTATTCATTCATTTTTTTCGTTTTCTTTTCTTTTTCCTTCTTTTTTTTGTTTTTTTTGTTTTTGATGTTTATGTTTTGCATTCACGCGATAACGCTATGAAATGCAAACACGACCACATTTGCATACACGGGATGACGCTATATATGCAAATGGATGGAATGATCTCCTAAATCTCATTTTTGGCGTCCTCCCCAATGTTTCGTGGGGCACCGGCTACTCAATTTGATTAGAAAGAAACATTCACTTATATTAATCTATTTCTCATTCTAACATGAATTATCAACTCATCCACCCACTCCTAAGAGAAAAACAAAGCATGCACAATTGGCCATACCCAATCCAAACTAAGCCATCCATCCCAAATCATGCAATCACTTACACCAAACTTTTCCCAAATTATTTCAAAGAGATATCACGACGTATAAAGTAGTTTCATACATGGCATATAAGCATTTGACTCCAAATTGGAAAAGAAATGAAACATGCCAATCCAACATCAAGAAATCGATACCAAAATAATAATCCGAAAAATTGCATGACATGAAAGCATGTATGGACTACATAAAGCTAATGGCGTAGGGACAAGGAGGCCAAAATATGATATGGAATGAAAATCATGGGATGAGGCGAAACATGGAGGGATCTCAAAAAAAATTTTTAACACCAAAATCCTAATAATCCTAAAGATAAAGATTCTAACACTCTCCTCCCCCCCAACTTAAAATAAACATTGTCCTCAATGTTGGGAGAGTATTAGATCTCACAAAAGATCCTAGAAAAGAGAAAAAAACATACGAAAGCAAACATGCAAAGGCAAACTAACTAACTTTTTATTTATTTACACTACTTAAAGGAAAGAATACACCTTACCAAAGGCGGATCCAAAATTTCCATCGGCGGTGGCAATTGTTCCAACGCTCCTTTTATTTCCTCCGCTAATGCTCCTCGGCCAAACGTGGCAATGACGGCCACGTACACAACCCCAAGCATCTCCTCAAAGTGTGTACCTATATAAGGAAGGAGACGGGTTGTGTAAGAAAGATATGGGGACAATTACCAAAAAATGACATCCACACATAATCATCAATATAAAATACGGAATGAAAAGTATGATGAATGTGTGAGAAAACTCCCTGGATGGTAGAATATGATGTGGTTTGAAGCTCATCCCCGCGGCATTCAATATCAATCGGGGGATGAAGTGCTATCTCCATAGAAACTACCGAAGGAGAGGGAAGCTCGGGATCCATAATATCATGTGGTATAAACTCATCCTCGCTTGCCTCTTCTTCGGCCTCATCAATACAAACAGAGTCGCCCACTTTGCTCTCAAGTGTGCACGCGATCCGCTCCTCTATCTCCACCATGTCAACGAACAATTCCTCAACAACTAATTGACACGGCCCAACAGAAATAGTAGGTGCCGACAAGACAATTTCCTCCACCGGCTCAACCAACTCCTCCATGCCAACACTTGGTTCCTCAAATACTACTTGGCATGGGGCACTCAATTCTTCAACTACCGGTGGGGTGAGATCCATAAGAACTTCTTCATTCGGGGCTTGGTGGACCAAAACTTCATGGCTTGGCTCATTTGGAGTCGCAACAAATGTGTGATCTTCCTCCTTATAGGACTCCAAATAATGCCAAGCCGCATTCTTATCCATGTCCAAAAAGTGGCCGTTGTCCAACATATCCACAAAATCTTGTGTCTCCGAAAGCAGACCCTCCAAGAAGAATCCAAGAAGACGCACCCTGTCAAATCCATGATGTGGACAACCGTACACTAACTCTGAAAAGCACATCCAAGCATGAAAAAATGTCTCACCGATGCACTGAGCAAAGTTCACCATTCTTCCTTGCCATGCTTTGGTCCTGTAAGATGGAAAAAACTTTATACAAAACTTTTGCTTTAGTACAGGCCAAGGTGGAATAAGATGTGAGAGATAAACTTTAAACCATTTTAATGCACTACCATCCAAAGAATATGGAAAGAATTTAAGATAAAACTTTCAGCACACGTGTTCCCATCAAAATGAAGCTTGCAAGCACTCTCAAACTTCTTAATATGTAGGTAAGGGCTCTCCACATCCTTACCAAGGAATCTCGGTAGGGATTTGGTCACCCGCATGTCAAACCCAAGAGAGTTTGAAGTACTTGCCATGTTGGAAAAGAAAATAAAAGCAAGCAATCAAAAAGACTTAATAAGCATAAAATAAATAAGGATGAACAATAAGTGAAAGATAAAGAATCGAAAAGACTCACACTAAAAGATAGTAGTATCACACTAAAACTTTCGAAATCAATCAAAAATTGCTAATAATAGAAACCGTTGTCCACGGCAACGACGCCAATTGGTTGACCGCGAAACGTGCACAATCCAAGTAGGATGCACACGCTCACCTCCTAAGCGTAGGAGTGTCAATGCAATAAAAATAATCGGTGAGTACCGGGTCAGATCACAGGGACAAGTCGTTCTATATTCACAAAATTGATCGATAAAGAAAAATAATAGCGTGAAACGACCACCTCAACTAACGGTGGATGAGTGGGAAAGTTGAAGAAGTGTGATGAATCTAAAATTCTAACCTAAGTGGGTAGGGTTGGAGAGCCAAAGGTGGAGTTAGGATAGCTAGGAGAGAGAGCATGGGTTGTGAGTTCATTAAAATTGGTGTTACTCAAATCCTAATTTCCCACATATAACTCAATTAGGCCTCCGGCTATGGCAAGCTTAATCGGAAAGTTTAGCTTTAAAAACACGACAATTAGCAATAAGCATGGATATATTATCATGGCACTAATCAAATTAAGATCATGGTCTCTTCTCTAAGAGTGCCCACTTGGGTCTTAGCCAATTAAATTGTGCCCTAATTACACATCCAAGATTAACAATATAATTGGGCAAGAGGAAATTAGGGCAAGAATTAACAACCAACCCAATGAATCACTAACCAAGCAAATTAACACTACCCAATCATACTAAACAAGATGAGAATCATATAACAATTCATCTCAAGTTTCATACAAAAGAGGGGTATCAAAATACAATAGGAAAAAGGGAAGATTTCACCCAAGAGCTCTCCCAAATGAGCACTTCCCTCCTCCTATTTGCTTTCCTCCAAGCATCTCCAAGCTCCACCAAGCCTTCTCAAGCTTCCATGGCATCCTCCCCCTTCCAAGAGCTCCCAAACCCTTAAAAAAAACTCAAACAACAGCTCACAGCCGCAAGAACCACCCAAAATCGAAGTCTGGACCAAATTTCGCAACAGGGTTGGCCATTTAATCGTTTCGGGTCGATCCTGGTGGGGCGCCCACAGCCCGCCCCCACAATCATTTGCGCGCGCCTGCCGCAAAAACCAAGCAGCATGCCGGCCCGCTCGATTTCATTTTTTTTAGTTTTTTAATAAGAGCGGCCCGCTCCAAGAGTGGGCCGCAATTGAACTATTTTTTTTAAAAATCAAAACGCGCAGCGGCCAGCATGGGGCCCAGCACTTGGCGCCGCCTGGTTGTGCCACGTGGCGCCCCATTGATTTATCCCTTTTTTTGCTTTTAAACCACATTTCTCCTCCATAAAAATCACCAAAAATACCTAGGAGGCCCAGAAAATTCCCAAAAAATTCTGGAAAATCCCCAAGACTCCTAGGGGTACCTGAAAAAAATATGAGAAAGAGAAATTAGTCCATTTGATGTGAAAATGAAAATAATGACTTAAATAACACAATATTGACTTCCAAAAATCATATAAAATAACCTATTGCTCAAATAATTCTCAAAATTTGTTAATATGATCACAATAATACCAGAAGCAACTGAAAAATATTAGAAAGCCAATAAAGACGGTAAAATCCATATTTTGTGCCAAGAATGAGATTAAGCCCTAAAAATGACATAAAGCGAAAATATACCCAAAAGAGCACGATTAACTATAATCTTTAGCACAAAATAGGGGTAGTTTGGGGATATAAATATACACTTTTCACTCCGAATCACTGTCGCGAGGAGGAACGCACCCAAAACCCGATTCGTCAAACCCAAGATCCGTAAGCATTGTCGAGAACCCATCAAGCCACACCCCCTGAACCTCTCCTCGTCCCTTCCGAGGGCATCGACCATCTAATCGAAGAACGCCACGTCACACGTCAGCGCCAGCCCCCTCCGGCTTCATGGCGGTCTACGTCGAGACGAGAAAGCCCTCGCTGCCCCCGCCTTCCTTCGCCGGGCTGAGCTCGAGATCTCGGCAGCGAGATCGAGATTCAAAACGAGGAGGAGTAGGGCAAACTTGTAAATAAGTGGTCTGTGAACTCAGCAAAGTGTTTTCAATGGCAAACTTGTAAATAAGTGCTCTGTGAACTTCGCAATGAGGTCTGTGCTTATAGCAACTCCCTTTTTTGGCGAAGCTTAGCATAATAATTTCTATGCGGGAATTCGGGTCGAGCGGTTCGCGATTGAGAAACAGACCGCATGGTGAAAATGAACGGAGGATCTGAAGATGATGATGAGATCATTATGATTCGTATTTCGTAGCGTGCTAAGGTTCTGGTGGAGATATTTTGTGCGCAGGCGCAAGGTTTCGACCTCGTTCAATTGGTGCAGGAATTATGAAGTTTAGGATATTTGAGAGTGATTGTCGGAAAAAATTATAGTGTTGTTAGGACGGTATATATTAAGCTCCTCTTAGAGGCGGAATTACGATGCTCTAGAGTCGGTCTCGTAATCACAAAAGAAAACCAAACTCTTTTCGCAACCAATGTTACCGATCTTCATCTTCTTGAGATGGATTTCTAGAGGATAATGCACACCCTTTACAATGAAGAATCGGTGGGTATTTAAAGGAGTATGCTTGGGAGAAGGTTTCTAACGTTGTTGGAAAAAACAGGCTCTCTAAGAAAACAGACTCTCTAAACTGGTTTGGGTGGTTTCCATCACAAGAAACTGCCTAACCCCCATTTCCAGCATTTTGGCCCCCCAACTTCTCTTAATTACAATTTGATCATAAAGGTTATTAAAGTTATATTTCTGTCAATTAATCCTTTAATTAGTTCAATTTAGCCCATGTATTTTGGTTTATTTAATCACGTCATCGGCATAACATATTTCAACATTTCTTGCTCATACACGATGGATTGTTGTTACAAAAACAATATGAGAAGAAAAAAATTTCATACTTGGTAACTTGGTCGTGCGACTCATAAGCAAACATAGACAATTTTGTTGCGCACTGGTTAGAGATGCACAACTGCCCTCTTGGCAATACAATCCTCTAAAGCTCATCCGTCGCTTATAATACCACTGATCTAGTTTAAGTATTCATGATCCCCCCTATTTGTTTACTCCTAAGGATATACTTAAACACCTTCATATTGATGTCCCTATATCACACAAACTAGCCAGCATGTGAGATCATCAAATTTGATATCAACATACTTAGCCTTCCTTTTACACTTAATACCCTACGTCTCAACTCATCCGCGTTCCTAGAGATATCATTTTAGACTGAATCAATTATGCTACCAAGGAATATGATAAGATGGCCATCACCAAGATTGAGGCTTTCAATACTAGTCAAAAAGTCAAAGAGGATAAAGCACACCCTTTTGTGGTCGGCTCCAACACATATGGTATGAATCACTTACAATAGTGTATTGCGTATGTCTTAAGAGTAATTCAATTCAACACCGTTCAGACTTCAGTTAAATGTATGCATACATTCAACACTAAATTCTACATCAATTTCTATTTATTGCTTTAAGTATTCATGGTTGGCTTATGAATAGGCTCAGCTAAACCGTGGGGAATCGGTTGATCTAGGTCATTATTTGTGTATTAAAATGACCCCATCTTGAAACTTTCTTATTTGAGATGATTTTCAATAAAAAATAAGAGAATTGAATCTCGACCATGTGTGTTCACCTAAGAACGTCCAAGGCAATTGTCTGTGTGAGAAGGCCAATCTCACATACCTACTCGACATACTGTTCGTATGTACTCATTACATATATATGTTTGTCTGTTAACAAATAACAATATTGGGAAACATATATCATTCCAGCATAATGAATGAAATAAACTTATTTTTGAACAACATCAATGTTTTACAGAGTACAATCATAACTATTTTTCAAATTCTATGCAATCCCAGAGCTTTACATGTTTATTAAATGCATCTCTGGTGATGGGCTTCGTAAGATGATTTACACTCATATTATGCGTACATATATACTTAATTGAAACAATCTTCTTTGACATAATGTCTCTCAAAAAAATAATATCGTATGCCAATATGCTTCGTACGACTGTGATATTTTGGGTTCTTAGTGTAAGCTATCGTAGCTTGATTATCACAATACACAACCATGTTGAGTATTGGATCCTTCGAATTGGTTTTGATGATGAGCAAACATAACTTATTATGACTAACTCCTTCTTTTGTAATTAATTAAAGCGCCATCAAATTTAGATTGAAGATTAATCAAAAGTGATGTAAGATTGAAGCCTAGACGCGAAGAATTCAAGTTGATGGATTCAAGGACTCAAAAGGAAGTGAAGAGGATTAACAAAATGTAATATCTTTATTTCTTTACTCATTTGATTCTTTAGAATGTTAAGCCTTGAATTTATACTTGTTAGAAGCACTTACACATCATGTTGGATCTGGATCCTAGCCTAGAGGGGGGAGAGGGGGGGGGGGTGAATAGGCTTATAAAAATAATTCGTGCAACCCACGAATAAGCACGCGCAGTTATAGCAGCAACAGGGTAAATAAAATGCAGACACAGAGTACACAACAGATTTACCCTGGTTCGGTCGTCCCAACGACCTACTCCAGCCCCCAAAGCAGATACTAATATTGAATAGCGCAATAGGTACAAAACCACAACTTAGAGCACTCTCAGAGCACCCTCTACGTCTCTACACTCGCCAGGCTCTCAGTACCCCACACACAGTGTTTTCTCTCACTATCAATCCTAGTAACGCTTTCTACCAGCTAGTCCCAAACTAGCTGGGTCTCACTTGTCTAGTCCCAACTAGACAAGTCCCAAAATAGTCACACAAAAAACGGTAAAGTTTCTCCTACAGAGAACGTTACACTAATACACAAATAAAAGAGTTTAAGGGTTTAGAAATACTCAGTTTGTGTCCGTGTGGCATCTCTGTCCAATCAGCACATCGTCAGCTCCAATCTGACGCAAACCGTGTCTCAATCCGACTCCTGGATGTCAAGTTGTGCACTGGTCTGTGCGTAAAGAAAGTTCAGTTCAAACCAAATTAATTTCTGTCTGTACGCACAACAACTCCCTTTAACTTGGCCACATCAGCCTTTAAAGTTCGTGCCTCAGCTCAGTTGCGTTTCGCTACTCTCGTGATCAAGCGGCCTCCGGATCAAATTTCCGCCGTTGATTTCTAGTGATTGGCCGACCACGTCAGCGCCAAAATTCGCTTCGCTTCGTTCGCTAGGGCATGCAGGGGTGAGGGGCGTCGGGCGACTTCGCCGGTGATGCAGGCAGCGGCTCCTTTTGACGACAGCGCCTCCTTCCATCGACTTCCTCTGAGTCTCCGACTCTGGTCGGTGGCTTCAGCTCTTTGGCAATAACGAGCTCTGGCGACTGCACTTCAACGTCGGCAACTGCGGAACCTTGACGGCGGGCGACGGCTTCGTGCAGCGCGATCAGATGTCGACGGTGAAGCTTTGTCTTCGGCAGCGAGCTTCGAGCAGGTTTTCTCTCCGGCAGCGATCTTCAACGACGAGGGAACGGTGGTAACAGCTCACGGCGGGGACTTCTTCGAACGGTAACAGAGGCAGCGACGATCTTCGCTTCGAGCCCTCGTCGGAGATCTTCAACAGCTCTCGGCGATGTCTTGAACATGCGGCGATGATATCTTCGACGATAGGCGACGGTGGCAGCTGTGACAGCGTCCAAACGGCGAGTACTCGTCTCTGCCACCGCTTCTACTTCTTTGCTTTAACCTCTCCGAACCCGCAGCAGCGTTCTCTCCGAGCAACTTGCCTTCAGCAACGACGAGCTTTTCTTATGGCGATGAGCTGCAACCCTGAAGCGACGGCGTTTCAGATCTTCTCTGACGATGAAGATGTACAACGGTGGCCTCGTTTTCAACAACGGTGGTGGCTTCTTCGGTAATACGGCGACGATGACTCGCGACAGCGGCTCCTTCGCATGCTCGACGGCGTTCTTCTCAGCAAGCGACGTTCTCTTCTTCGACAACAAGCAGCGGTCTCTTCTTCTTGCTCGTCTGCTCCTTCGAACGACGATCTCCGACAATGGCTCCTTGGGCTTCTCTTACGACTCCGGTGGCAAGCTATGTTTGGGAGATTATAGGGTGAAGATCTCTTGGCCGTGGGAGATGTAGAAGGAGTGGAAGTCAAGGTTTTGTCTTGGCATTTTGTTTGAGGAGCAAGGAGATGTTAGCCAGAGTTGTTTTTGCCTTTTGGGAATGATGATGTTAGGCTGCCGCACACTTTTGAATATAGGGTTCTAAAGGAATATTAGACTTTGGCCGCAACCCTCCTTTAATATTTGTATAACCGTAAGCCGCACACTTTTGCGTTGCCGTGAGCCTCTCTTGGAATTTTTTATTTGCTGCCCTTGTTTTTGTGTTTGCCGCACACTTGTCCTAGGGTTAAGAGGAGGGCTTATATAGGGTATAGATTTTGACTAGGTCTAGAGTTTGAAACAAGTAGTTGGGATTTCGTATTGGAGAAGTTGGGATTTTGTATTGGAGAAGGATTAGGAAATAGGATGAGATCTTCTAATTGATTTGACTAAATCCCCATGAGATTTGAATTGGTCTCTCCTCATCTCTTCATCTTGACCAAGTCTACTTTGCTTTGAGCACATCAATTACTCTCTCTCCCAAATGCTGTATACTTAGTAATTCCTCCATATGAAGAGAGATATATTGATTCGCCTGATTCGCCAATCCTGAGATACACTAGCACACACATTAGATATCACGACACGTTTGTCATCATCAAACCAAGAGGTCCTAGATCGTTGCGTCCAACACATCATGCACATGTCATTAGAATACAAATTAGATGATCATATAGGGCACCCACTTCATAAATCTCAAAATTGAGTTTTTTGCCTAGGATCAGACGGTTGACGTGCATGTTTTCATATCTTAGTGTTCACGAATATGGACAGCTAGGCCACAGCCCAAGGTCCATACTCTTGGGCTGAATAAGTCAAACATCCTCTTCCCTCATTATTAGCATAAATGGAGGGTGGTTACAACCTCTTCATAGGCCACTTCAATGGCCTTAAATTAGGCATTTAGTGGTTGGATTAAAGGGGATGGTTATGCTCCATAATGACCACTTCAATGGCCACTAATTGAGGAATAAGTGGCCACATTATGGAGGGAAGTTAGGAAGTCAATGGAGGAGGGATAAGTACCCTCATGACCTGTTGGAAACTCACAACTCCTCATATAGTTTTGATGATACAAGCATATCATTTTATATGTACTAACTTTATCTATGAAGATGTTATATCACAATTATCTAAGACAATCATCTAGAACACAAGTTGCAAGAAGCATCCACTACAAGATGAAGCATATCGAAGATATATTGTATCTTGTAATAAGTGATCTAATCTTTATTTTTTTCTCTTGCATATACTTAGGATGTAAAAGCCTTGATGATTATATTTCTTAGTCGTTTAGGGTCCATCTTCAAAAAATCAAGTCAAAGGTCAAATTAGTCGACCAATCCCTAGTACTGGTCGACTAATTTAAATAGTAAAAAATTCAGAAAATGCTGAATTTTTGTCAGACCCTTTCTAGAATCTCTAGGATCATTTCCCACCATTTTCTAAAGTTTCAAATTTTTAGTCGACTAATACTTCCTATTAGTCTACCGGTTCTTTTTCAAATCAGATATTTCAAATGATTTATCATTTAAATATTATATTTATTAAGTAGAAGTTAGAACTGCCACTAACTGCTATTTCTAGTCAGTTAATAGCCGTTTACTTCAGTTTCTTTCCGTTTTCAGATGTTACATTTTGAGAAGACACTTCAACTTCCAAAATTCCTAGTCAGCTTTAATTAGTCGACCAATTTCTTCTATTAGTCGACTAATTTAGACAAAAACGGTTCAGATTTTTTGGAAATTTAGGCAGTTGTCTAACGTTAAAAAACTAACTTTTTGGGCTATAAATAGACCACCAGACCCATGTTAAAAATCACGAAAAATTCACTCTCTTTTCTCTTTTCTTAAGTTTACTTTCTCTCTCTAGAAAGTGAGTGGTTTTCAGATTTTGTTAGATGAACCTCTGCAGAAATCTTTCCTCCATAGAAAGTCCAATCTTCAAGTTTGTTCTACCACAAGTTCTATTCAGAACCTTGGAAATTCAATCACATTCCTTGCGCTATAATTCCACCAATTATCATGGCTATAGGTGATATTGTTTCATACTCTTTTCTTACTTTATTTGGTGAATCTCTTGTTGAAGAGATTGTATGAGTTTGCAACACGGAGAGTGTTGGCATCTTTGTATGTTGATTACATGTGGGGAGCAAGTGTTTTAGTGGATTCAAATCTCTACAGTGTAGAGGACTGGACGTAGGATCACAAGGATCTGAACCAGGATAAATATCTGTGTTTGCGTTTGTTATTCTCTGGATTGTGTTATTTACTTCCGCATTTTAATTGCAATTTTTTATTCACGTTTAATTTTGCGATTTCGTCGTGATATACACTATTCACCCCCCTCTAGTGTAGTTGGTATGTCAGGAGATCCAACATTTGGTATCAGAGCTTCACGGTTAAGATGGCTTACACCTATCCGACGAACAATTGAACATCTTAATCACAATTTCCAGAAGGGCACTCTACTACAAGGCCTCCACTATTCAACGGTTCTAAGTACTCCTATTGAAAGACAAGGATGACGATCTATATTCAAAGCATTGACTACGAACTCTGGAACTTGCTGGAAACTCGATATGAGAAGCCTACAACTCCTTATGCCCAATGGACCGCTATTGACAAATCCGTTGTAACCCACAACTCAAAAGCAATGAATGCACTATTCTGTGTCATGGATAAGAATGAGTTCAATCGTGTCTCCCATGCCAAATCTGCATATGACATCTGGTATACACTCCAGGTAACACACGAAGGAACTAGTAAAGTTAAGGAAACTAAAATTTCTGTTCTTGTTCACATGTTTAAGTTATTTAGAATGAAGGAGAATGAACTAATTGGAGAGATGATCACTCGATTCAATTCACCGACATCGTCAACTATCTAATAGCTCTCGGCAAAACCTATACTCAAACGGAACAAGTAAGGACGTGCATTAATATCAGAATGTGAGAAGAAGACCACAGCCATAGAAGAAGCCAATGACTTGTCAACTCTCACAGTTGAAAGCTTGGTTGGTAACTTGATGGCCTATGAAGTACAACTTCAAGATCGTAAAGAACAAGCAGACTCAAAGAAGAAAACTCTTGCCTTCGACGCATCTTCAGACATTGATGATTCAGACATTGTCGATGACGACATGGCACTAATAACTAGAAACTTCAAGAAGTTTCTAAGAAGAGGAAAGTTTAAATGTTTCAAACCTAAAACTACTGATGCTTCTCTATGTTTTCACTGTAACAGGTCTAGACATATGAAAAAGGATTGTCCACTCCTAAAGCCAAAAGAGCGAACATCCGACAATTTCAGAAAGGATAAGAAGTTCGAGAAAAGGAAGAAAGCACTAGCAGCAACATGGGATTCTTCATCGTCTGATGAAGAAGAAGAAACCAATGAAGACACCAATGAAGAAAATGCTTATATGTGCTTCATGGCACAAAATGAAGATGAGGTAAGTAAGTTAGATAATGAAGAATTATTAGATGCTTTTAATGAATTATTCATTAGATTTAAAAATTTTAATGCACAACACAAGGATCTAATAATTTCTAATCAAGACTTAGTTTCTTCATCTTCATCTTCTTTAGATATTTTTAAAATTGAGAAGCAATCATTATCTTCTCAAAATGATAAGTTAATGCATGAAAATGAGATTCTCAAATCTGAGAATCATAGTATGATTTCATGCATTTCTATTTTAGATAAAGATATCTCATCTTTAAAATTGAAATATGATAATATGTCTTCTAATATTAGTAAGTTTAATAAAGGAAAGAATAATCTAGATGATTTACTTAGAATACAACATCCTGCAAATCATCGACAAGGTTTGGGTTATAAGAATATTCCCAAATCCAATAATACTGCTAATACTATTACTTTGAAAAAGGAACGACATGTTTTTATTAAAGCAAAGAAAATTGACTCTTTTATTAGTCTGAAAAAAGATGCTATCCATATTTCAAAGAAGACCAATTTTGTTACATCTTCTAAGAAATCCATTATGTATGCTATTTGAGTTCCTAAAGATATTTGCTTATATGACATGGATTTATCTGTTTCTAACTTTATGCAAAATATTATTCTTTCTTCTAATTATTAAAAGAAACCAAATTCCACTTGGGTTTGGTTTCCTAAGGACTAATCCCAAGGACCTATATAAAAAGGGTACCAATATTTATTGTTTATCTTTCAGGTACCCATAAAAGAAAGATGGATACTAGATAGTGGATGTTCTAAACACATGATCGGGAGCATCAAACTTTTATCAACCGTTCAATTCAAAGATGGTGGCACCGTTACTTTTGGTGATAACAACAAAGGTAAAGTTATTGGCATTGGAATAGTTGGTGATCCAACTAAGCCAATCATCGAAAACGTGCTCCTCGTTGATGGTTTGAAACACAATCTCTTATCTATTTCTCAATTATGCGATAAAGATTTTAAAATTGTTTTCGAAAAGAATGCATGCACTATATATGATTTTAACATGTCTAATATATTATTTCAAGGTAATCGTTAGAATTATATATATATATATATATATATATATATATATATATATATATATATATAGGGCAATCTTCCATTGCGAAAAAATGGTGCGAAAGCCCGTGCGAAAACATTTTTTTTATTTTTTTGAAATTTTTTTTTTCAAAATTTCTTTTTTTGATGTTTAATCCATACAAATATATACCCCAGGGAAAATAATGGGTGAACCCGTTGGGCATTAGAGCACCCATCCACCCGTTACAAATTTAACGGTCTCAAAACGTGCGAATTTGATGAAATGCCTTGATCGAAGGCCAAATGACATTATTTCTCAACCATTATTTTTTGAGGGGGGTATAACAACATATGATGAGGGTGGAAAAAAGAATTTTTGAAAAAAAAAATTTCAAAAAAAAGATAAAAACATTTTCGCACCGTGCGAAATGTTCTCATTTGAAAATTTTCCTATATATATATATAATGCATGAGAATAACTTCAAATGATCATTGCTTACTAGCATCCACAGATAATACATTATTATGCCATAAACGTTTTGGACATACCAACTTTAAACATTTGGCACGTTTTTCAAAACAACAGTTAGTTTCTGAAATGCCTAATATATCTTTTACTCATACACAATTTTGTGATGCATGTCAACAAGGTAAGATGCCTAAATCCTCTTTTAAATTGAAAGATGCTATCTTTACAAAAAGACCTCTTGAACTTTTACATTTGGATTTATTTGATCCTTCAAGAGTAGCCTCTTTAAATGGTAATAAGTATGCATTTGTACTTGTTGATGATTATTAAAGATATACTTGGGTATTATTTTTAAAACATAAAAATGATGCATTTGAGCATTTTACAATATATTGTAAAAGAATTCAAAAGTTAAAGTCTTCATCGATTATTACTATTCGTAGTAATCATGGAGGAGAGTTTGAAAATGAATTATTTATAAAATTTTGTAATCTTCATCGATTATTACTATTCGTAGTAATCATGGAGGAGAGTTTGGGTTATAAGAATATTCCCAAATCCAATAATACTGCTAATACTATTACTTTGAAAAAGGAACGACATGTTTTTATTAAAGCAAAGAAAATTGACTCTTTTATTAGTCTGAAAAAAGATGCTATCCATATTTCAAAGAAGACCAATTTTGTTACATCTTCTAAGAAATCCATTATGTATGCTATTTGAGTTCCTAAAGATATTTGCTTATAT
This sequence comes from Scilla litardierei, assembly GCA_030789695.1. Lineage (NCBI taxonomy): Eukaryota > Viridiplantae > Streptophyta > Magnoliopsida > Asparagales > Asparagaceae > Scilla > Scilla litardierei. The sequence goes on along the minus strand of CM061142.1, from coordinate 773,304,996 downwards.
GACATGGATTTATCTGTTTCTAACTTTATGCAAAATATTATTCTTTCTTCTAATTATTAAAAGAAACCAAATTCCACTTGGGTTTGGTTTCCTAAGGACTAATCCCAAGGACCCATATAAAAAGGGTACCAATATTTATTGTTTATCTTTCAGGTACCCAAAAAAGAAAGATGGATACTAGATAGTGGATGTTCTAAACACATGATCGGGAGCATCAAACTTTTATCAACCGCTCAATTCAAAGATGGTGGCACCGTTACTTTTGGTGATAACAACAAAGGTAAAGTTATTGGCATTGGAATAGTTGGTGATCCAACTAAGCCAATCATCGAAAACGTGCTCCTCGTTGATGGTTTGAAACACAATCTCTTATCTATTTCTCAATTATGCGATAAAGATTTTAAAATTGTTTTCGAAAAGAATGCATGCACTATATATGATTTTAACATGTCTAATATATTATTTCAAGGTAATCGTTAGAATTATATATATATATATATATATATATATATATATATATATATATATATATATATATATATATATAGTTATGAGTTGAGGGAGGCCTTTGGCCTCCCTCCCCTCATCATCTCACCAATTACTCCCCACTAACTAACCCTAAAGTTTATTTTTTAGGGCTTGTATTAAATTTGATTTCAAATTTTACAGCCCATGGGCCTGCAGCCCAAAACTGTATAATATTTTTTTGGGCCATTTATTGGGCCTGAAGCCCAGTTCATAAACAATGACATTTAAAATGATTTTTATTTTGCTTATGGGCCTACAACCCAAATTAGAATAATAATTTATTTTGTCTGTTTATTTGGGCCAGAAACCCAGTTAATCCAATTACAAACTTAAAAAGTTAATTAAAATTTGCCAATGGGCCTGAAGCCCAAATATTAACAATATTTTTAATTTGACTTATTGGGCTTGAAACCAAGTTAATTCAATGGCAATAATTAATTTGTTATATTTTGGCAAATGGGCCTGCAGCCCAACTATTAAGAATATATTAAAATGATTAATATTTATGGGCCTGCACCCCCATTCAAACTATTAATTTATTTTCATTCCTTGTTATGGGCCTGTCGCCTAGTCTTTCAAATTGCTAAAATTATAACATTCTTGCATTATGGAATATTAGGATTTTTTTCAAAATATAATTCTCTTAAGGATCCTGCGACCGCTCTGCCGTTAGTCAGCTAACCTAACGGTGTATGACGTCTCCCCGTGGTCCGAGAGATTATTATATTTTATAGTCTATTTTTCCATATTATATATGCCTGTGTTATATACATGCCTGGTTGTTTCTTTTGTGCCTGTGGCATTTATAAACTGAGTGGATGTTTATATAAGTTAAAATGTGATTTTTGGGATCGGCCAATTTGATACCCTTTATATTCCTTGCAATTTTATTTTCTTTTTAACAGAATTTGTAAGTGAGGTTTATATGTATTTATGCCAAAGATCGGTGTAACGACAAATGAAGACGGAAGCGAAAATTGGAAAATATAAGGACCCATTCTGGGTTTCTAAATTGTATTTTTCTTTTTGTTTACGGACTGTATATTCGGACTTTGGACTTTGTATTTATTTGGGTATCTGGCCGATCCCCACATTTTACTTATTTTAATTTTTAATGCGTGAATTTCAATTTTTATTAATTCATACTTATTTTAAATTGCGTGGATAAATGGCAAAATTGGCAAGCGTCGATTTCGAAGTCCTTGACTCTGCAGGGAATAATTACCTGAGTTGGCGAGTGGACCTGAAGTTCCACTTGCGTTCTATGGCTCTCCTTGGCTCCATTTTGACTCCTTCATCGGCCCCAGCAGCGGCCGATGCTTCTGCTACATCTAGCAGTAGCACTCCTACCACTGTCTCTGATGTAGATAAGGCGAAAGCCATAATCTACATTAGGAAACATATAGATCGGACCTTAAAGGCCGAATACTTAACGGTAGAGGACCCAAAGGAACTGTGGACAGCGCTGGAGGCACGGTATAAACATCAAATTGATGTTATATTACCGCGTGCCAGTTATGAGTGTGAAAACCTCAGACTTCAGGACTATAAGTCCGTCGCTGAGTATAATTCTGCACTTCATAATATCACCTCACGCCTGAAGTTGTGCGGTGAAGAAGTGACAGAACAACGCATGTTGGAAAAGACATTTACCTCGTTTCACGAGAAAGATGCAATCATCATGCAGCAGTATCGTGAACGCAACTTCACGAAATTCTATGATCTGATCTCATGCCTACTTAGGGCAGAGCAGAATCGAGATTTACTGCTAGCCACTCATAATTTACGTCCAGCTGGCACTGCACCTATTCCTGAGGCCCACCACGTTTCTCCCCAGAAGTGGAAAAACAAGAAGAAGGCTAAAAATACCAAAGGGAAAGCCGTGATGAAGAATGGACGAGGTGCAGCCCCCCCAGACAAACAAAAACAATAAGGGAAATAGAAACTTCACATGAAAGCGAAAGAACACCGACCAAGTGTCACTTCCTAAGAAGAACTGGGAGGTAAATGACATAGATGCGGCATGACTGGCCATTGGTCCAGACACTGCCGCACTCCTCGCCACCTCCAGGATCTATATCAGGCGAGCCAGAAGTCTCTACCTGAAACAAACTTGGCGGCTGTTCAGCCGCCAACGATGTTTACTGCAAAAGACTTCGAGAACGATGAACTGCTCAATTAAGCATGATCCTTTGTCTATGCATTTAAAATTACAAATATCTTCATCTTTAGTTTGCTCTTGTACGAAGTTTTATTTGAATGTCATTTTACATTTACTCAAATAAAATTTCGTTTTGCTTATAGATGAAGTATGTAATATTGTGGATAGTGCCTCGTTGCACCGGTGTAGCATTACTGCTCCCACATAAAACGAGACTATAAGATGCAAACTTCTCACCTTAAAATATAGGAATTTTCCAAGTTTCAAGCATATTTCGTTTAAACGAACATAACTTGAAAACTGTGGATAATAAATATTGAATATCAATATGTAACTCGTAAAGAGGATGGCCAGAAGCCCAATCTACTTACGATTTCATTGGACCCCCGTCGGGCCCCTATAATTACAGATATTCATCCTATAGAAAGCCAACTTGACTGAGCACCAGAAGTGCCTTTCATTGCCAGATTTTTTAACTCTGGCGAAATGGACTTGGTCATCCTGGATCAACGATGATGGACGCATCATTAAATGAATCCATTGTAGAACCTGAAGATTCTTCAAAAGATTGAGTTTCCTTGTCCCCCTTTTGTCGTAAGGGAAAACTCATAGAGAGACCTTCCCTACTGAAAGTGGGATTAGAGTCTCCTGGCTTCATTGAGAGAATACATGGTGACCTTTGCGGGCATATTCACCCCGCAAGTGGCCCATTTTTGGTACTTCATTGTACTGACTGATGCATCTACTAGATGGTCTTATGTGTATCTTTATATTCACTCGCAACATAGCTTTCTCAAAGCTAATAATGTGGGTGAATTCACTACACTTATCTTTGAAGACTTCTGCCAAGCAACTTGCATTGAAATTGAACATCCTGTAGCATGTTCATACTCAGAATGGGTTATCAGAGTCTCTGGTAAAGAGACTCCAATGGATTTCACGTCCATTGTTAAATGTCGGTTGCCTATTGATGTTTAGGGACCAACACACTGCATTCCGCATCGCTTATCACGATACGGCCCGCTTGTGACCATATCTTATTGCTGATGCCCCTTGCTTATGGGTTACCACCAAGTCTTGATAAATGTGAATTTGATGAACAAAGTCTCATTGTAATAGGCATGCAGTCTAAAGAAGCCTGAAGCTTCTGAGACCATATCATGGGACACAAAAGTCCTAATCTCGTTATGATCCGCATACTTTTTCTGTGTGAAGATGAGATCCAGAAGATCCTTCACATTCAAACTAAAGTACATCAATTGCCGGATAAATTTACGGACAACCAGAAGATTGTTCGTTCACACGTCCCTGCTGCCAACACGCCAGCTAGGATTGACATTTCCAAAGATGGATGCAATCCACCGGCATCAGAATTGGCTGTACCTCAATAGAAAAGAGGACGCCTGCCAGGTTAAAAGTATAAAACTTTCCTCGAAATAGGAAGATTCCTGGATATATTAAAATGATCTATCCACAGGATGCTGAGCTCAGCCCAGCAACCTCTCCCCTCCTACTTTCCCCTGCAGAGGAAACAACAGGAGAAAAATCATTATATTACATACGTACTGGAGAGGCACTGGACAGAAATAGCGCAGTCGTCGACGACGGTTTTGCTTTCGCTATTGCCGTTCACGTCGCTGAAAACGACGATGACGTCAACCCACTTTTCTATAGCATGAACGCATAGATTGGCCAAAGTGGGATGAGGCAATAAGAGTAGAGCTGGACTCACTCTTGAAAAGCAAAATCTTTGGACCAGTAGTCCATACACCTGAATGTGTAAAACCTGTGGAATATATGTTGGATTTCATAAGAAATTGAAATGAAGGAAATGTGATCATTTTCCTACTAGAGCCTAAACTTCTCTGAAAAAGCCAATAAATGCAGCTCATGGACGTTGTGGCTGCATAGATATACGGCAATATAGATATAGAGATCTATATAAAACTTCCATAAGGGTATACACTACCCCCAGAGATGAAAGAGAGACGTAGAAACGTCTTCTCCATAAAGGCTACAAATATCATTAGTTGATCTGAAGCAATATTCTGCCCGTGTATCTTTTTCAAAAGATCGTTGACAGGATTTGTGATATTCGCCGTACATGTGATCAACTTAAAGCAAATAGGATCTCCTGCAGAGACCATTGGGATATCAGATAGCTTTAAGCATACCTTGGAAATGAAAAACCTAGGTATAACAAGGTATTTTCTCGGCTTATATATTAAACACCTTCGTGGTGGAACCCGTTAATATCCTTCATACACCTGGAGTTTATGAAGAATGATGTCCATTTGCAACCTATTAAAAATAGATGTATTTATGACACCTTCCAGTCGCTTGAAGAGGGGGAGGACATCCTAGGTCCCGAAGAGCCTAGCTTTAGTGTACTTGTTACACTTTTTTATCTGGCCAACTGCACGTGTCTTTGATAGAACGTCTGCAGTAAAGTTGTTAACCAGATACAGTGTTGCCCTGGAGAGCACCACTAGACCAAGGATAAGCTGCTTCTGCGCAACTTACAAGGGTCAAGGAATATTGATCGTATATGCATGTTTAAAGATCATCACGATGACTAAAACACAAAAGGCCGGCCACCTCCCAAATATCTATACATCATCCTCCAAAGTCTATATCTTCTGAGAATCTCATCATCCAAGAAACAAGTATTGGAAACGCTTAGCCAGGTCCAGCAGTACCTTACAGACATAGTGAAGACTGATTCAAAGAATACTTCAGTGGAGTCATCTACCAACTTCAAAGAGCATTCCACTC